>JAJTUV010000981.1:0-600000 GCA_021653895.1 Mastomys natalensis | reverse complement strand
CACACAAAAAACCAAAGAGTCCATTTAGTGTTGATCACATGTATGTGTGTGTCTGTAAAATATATGCATGTAACAATAATAATTCAAGAAGAGGTAATAAATCTGAGAGTGACACGGGAGAAATTGAATGGGGAAAGGATAGGGTGGAAATAATATAAATAGGGCACTCACATATGACATTATAAAAATTTAAAATAAATATAATTAAAATCATATTGAGGAAAAAGAAAAACAAACAAAAAAACCTAAAACAAACACAAAGAAACTCTTACAGTAAACAAAATATGAGATGAACATGGTGCAAATAAGTGAAAGCATGAAGCAGAATAAGGACAAATTGGATTCTAAAGATGCTCTGAATGTACAGAAGGGAGTAATGCTGAATCAGAAAGAGTGTAAAAGAGTCAAAATGACTCCAAGATGTAGTGTTTAGCAATCTGAAGGATGCTTCTTATTCTCTTAAGTTGGGAAGTGGCTGGAGGTAGCGAGAAGGTTTTCTTGGATATTTACATCTGAGGTATCTATTGGGTATCTAAGAAGAGATGTCAGAGGATGGCCAAGAATAAATGAGCATCAAAATTTAGACTCAGTGGGCTATAAGTAAAAAAGGAATAAAGTTAGAAGGTGCATCTCAGAGGAGTTAGAAGGAAAAGCAGGGAATGAATGTGATCAAAGCACATTGTATTCCTCAAATTCTCAATGAAATAACAATGTATTTTTAAAAAATATATATCAAGATATAATTGGGCAATAGAAATAAAAACAGAAGATTGGACTAATGGTAGAGAATTTTAGCAAGAATGGACTAAACCTTGGATGACAGAAATGATATCTGTGAAATAAAGTACATGCCTGTCCTTGCTAGCTGTTGACTTGCGGGAAAGCAGCTTTTGGATGCGGAAAGGAAAGAAAGGTAGTTTCTGATAACATAGGGAGAATGTTACTTCTAAGCATCCTGCCAACCTGTCAGACACGTGTGTAAAACAGAATCATAGTAACCATGAACCCTTACATCTAGAACACAAATATCACTTGAAATAATCTGTGTAACTATTGAAAAGGTACTTGTTTTGTTCCCAGAAGAATATATCTCAAGAGAAAAACATTATGCCATTGCTATTCACATTCCCCTCACTTCCTGCTTCTCTCCATTCTTGGAGCTACTGACAGAGTCTATAGACTGCTATGGAACATTAACTGTCAGCACCTGTGCCTATGGTTTATGCAGTTGACACTATTTATAATTATAGCAGGACTTTCAGACCTGCCAGCAATACAAATAATGAAACAGAAGCTTTTTAATATTTCAGTGTTGAGGCCTTTTAGCCAGACCAGTCTCCAGTCAGCAATCTACCTTAACCCAACTAACCCTGGCATTCTGTCCAGCCTCATGGCTAGCTCTACCTCTCTGCTCTGGTCAGTTCTTTTTCCTCCATGTCTGCTGATGAATCTCCCATGTCTTATTTCTTCTCCAAGTCATTTCAATTACTCTTTCCCTACCCACTCTGTCTTGGAAGTTCTGCCCTCCACTTCCTGCCATCAGATCTTTATTATAGCCAATGAGATACAATACTAGATTGCCTCTAGCCTAGTGAGAAAAAAAATGAATATTTACAAAACATGAGGCTGGTGACATGCCATAGAAATAACAATGCCAAGGTCCTGCCAGCATTTAGCTCTTTTCCAGTACAGAATTGAGTAATACAGAGACATACCTTCATACAATGTATCCCAACATAAAGTTTTTTAGATATACCAGAAACAAGACTTCAAGTGCATTTAAAATAATTCAGAAGTCCCTCCTCACCTGAAATATCACTACTGGTGTGTCTCTCTCTCTGCTTCCTCTAGCAGTACCAGCATAATGTGGTCCCTGCCCATATTATAGCCTCCACCATACCCAAACAAACAGAAAACAGTAACTCCCCCTAATTAGTATCCTATCTTACAATTTAGTAGAGCCAGCTAGCATCAGGGAGAAGCTACCATATGGGAAAGTTATTCCATGTGTTATTAGAGACAATGTATTTAAATTCCTTAAAGAAATTACTGCTTGTTTCACTTTGTGGGAGATCACTTGTGGTGGTACAAAGCATGGGTCCTGGTGCCAGACCAACGCTGGAGACACATGCAAGGTGCTTGTCCTTTCTGTAGCATTCCAATCCTCTTTGGAAAGTGAAGATAATCACAGCATTCACTTCAGAAGGACTCAGAATACCACATGTACTAACATTCACGAAATCATTAGAAATGTAGCTGGCACATAGTAAATCCTTTAAAAATGTTAGTAAGTAAATTATATGCTGAGTTCCCCCCTCCATTTTCAAGTCTAGTTTTTCTTCCATTCCTTCCTACCCTGAGTGCATGTTTTTCATAATTTTTACAACTTTTCAGAAAGTGCTGGTGGTGGTTAAATGCTTTGGGCTTTTCCCCCCATAACTGTAGTCTTGCTTCTCTCTCAAGCTCATCTCTGAGGTGGTTTCTGAGGCACACCGGGTCCCCTGCCCGCCTTCCAGAATTGCCTGCAGCATGCCTGGTGCTCTTCCAAGCTCTCCACGGTCAGTCAAGTAAGGTTTTGTGTTATGTTTCATCACCTTGACGTCAGTGGGAAATATCACTAAATTAATGCAGAAAAGATGTTCAGTAGTTCATGAATAACTGAGAGACCACTGCAAATACAGGACAGTCGGTGATGTTTTGAATTGGTGGAAATCTGTCTAGGGACTTCCAGAAATTCATAAACCAGTCAGCTGACCGATTTAAACTTTTGTTTTCTAAAACCTGACAAGCTGAAATGAGAGAGACCTCTTTTCAGGCAAACACTCCAAACTGACTCAATTACCATTTACAACTAGTGAGTTCACACAGGTGACATCAGAAGTCTTTTATAGAGAAAGCTGACCATGACAGTGTGTGACCAAATACTTTTAATTAGCTCTAAAACACGACAGAAGAAAGAACTGCCGGTTCTTCTTCAGGCTTTTGGGTTTCTGACTCCCAGATGATTCCCTGCATCCTTCACTGCTGGCTTCTAGATCTTTCCCCGTGTGTGCAAAAATTGTTCCTCTTGAAATCAGAGCGGGGAGGTTTCTCCCACATAGTTTTCACAGGCTGCCAATATTCATCAGCAAGCACTAAACAGAAATCTTCCCTTTTTCTTTTTCTGTTTGATAATTTGAACTCTGGGATCTGATGTGACACTCTAATTTCCTTGTATTTAAGCAATGTCAAAAACAAAATATTGGAGTCTCCACAATCGAATTTGGAGAATATTCTTCTTGATAGAATCTTTGATAGTCATACACACATGCTGTGTTTAGTGCAGGATTTCCCCTCTTGTCCTTTCATTTTGAGGCTGTTGCTGCTCAAGTCTACTCCTTCTGCTGACTCTATATTTGCAGGCTCAAGAAAGGCTTGCTCATTTTAAATATCTCTACACAGAAAGACATAGCACAAAATTTATTGGGTTAAACTTATTTTCTAGAATCAATATCTTCAGCTTGTTCAAATGTTTGATTTGTGTAGCTGTGTCTATAGTTGCTTTTCCTGATTCTGGGAAATCATTAGTGTTCAGTGGCTAACCCCAGCTTCACCAGAACTGTTATCCATAAGATGTTTTTCAACAGAAACTCAGTGAATTTGCTTTATTCCAGTTCCTAGACCTCACAATGGTATGTGTCCTGAGTAAATTTCTCTTCCCTTTGACACCCTGAAATTCTACCATTTTTCGTGATTGCTACTATGTCTTGGCATTTACTAGGGGTTTTAATCTATCTCAAATTCCTACACAATTCTTTGATGTTATGATAATTGACTTTTCATTCTGTTTGGACAAAGGAGTAATCTTAGCATCCCCACCCGGTGAATTTCAGAGAGCTAGTATCTCTGCTCCTGGCTTTCCCTATAGGTAGCATAACAATAGCGTCTATCTCAGAGATGTGAGTTAGAACTAAAATAAATTCAGATTTATTCATATTTATAATATAATGTAAATATAATTAATATGAAGAATGTGCAATAGAGTTAATATTAGAAAGTACTCAGAACAATAAGTAGCATATAACAAAAGCAAGAGCTAATATTTTGTTCATTTTCATGGTTTCCGTGAGCACCTTCACAGTGTTCATTTTCCAGATCCACTTTTCTTTTCAATCAAAAGCTCTTCAGCACCTACACATCTGTTTTAGCTTAGATATTAAATCATCCCTCAAGGACCATTTGTTAAAGGCTCAGCCAGAGTGGTATTATTGGGCAATGGTGAAAATCCTAAGAGTTGCAGCCTCATGGAAGGCCCTTAGGTCATTGTAGACATGTCCTCAAAAAGAATTATGTAGCTCTGGCCTTTTTCTATCTTTCTATTCCTTGACATGAGGTGGCCAGTTTGATCCATCACATTCTTTCCCTCTCTGGCTAAAATTTAGTAATTATATTAAAAAATAAAAGTGAATGTAAGCCAGCCAGCGGTGGCGCACCGCTGCAGTCACTGCACTCTGGAGTCCGAGGCGGCTGTCTGTCTCTCCCGAGTTCGAATCCAGACTATGCTTGCTCACAGGAAAAAAAAAAAGAAAGAAAAAAGAAACTTGGCCGGGTAGTGGTGGTACATGCCTTTAATCCCAGCACTTGGGAGGCAGAGGCAGGCAGATTTCTGAGTTCGAGGCATGGTCTACAGAGTGAGTTCCAGGATGGCCAGGGCTATACAGAGAAACCCTGTCTTGAAAAACCAAAAAAAAAAAAAAAAAAAAAAAAAAAAAAAAAAAAAAAAAAAAAAAGTGAATGTATGAATGTAGTGAATGTAAAATGTGAAAAAATGTAGAAATAGTATAAAGAAGGGTATATATTTCCTTGTTAGAGTATGTTTATTTATTGGTTTTAATAAGTAAAGGAGAGTTAATAAATGGAGTGCCTTAGAGTCCAAAGCCATTTGTCATTATTATAAATCTACTTTCACAAAAGATGTAAACAATCTGCAAAATCTTACTGAAGGTATTTACCAAAAGAACAGAAGAGGACTCTCGATGAGCTGCCATCATGTGGGGTAATGACAGCAAGGTCATTCATCCCAGCTTAGTTTTTACTGTCTTCCACCATACACTCTCCGTCTCCATCCAGAACACCAAGCAGGGGCCTAAAAACAATTCCCTTCCTACCCTAGCCATGAACTTGAAGCTCCAAAACCATTAGCCATAATGACATTTTTCTATTTATTTCCTTTATTCCTCATTATGCCTCTGGTGTCTTGCTATAGTGATGATGGGAAGCTAACTAATATAACACTGTTATCTGAGTGATCTACCAATACCTTGAAATCTATCATTTCTTATAATATTTTATCATACTTACTGTATTTCAAGGACTAACACGACCTGGTACTCATACCAGACACTCAGTCTTAGCTGTTGCTTCTGTTGCAGCCTACAGACATCAGCTTCAGCCTTGCTCACTTTCTTTTCAAGAATTTTAGACTCTCTCCTATGTCTCCTTTCTTGCCTAGTCCTGTCAAGATTTCTCAGTATGGTCAGTTTTCTTCCAAGTTACAAGTAGATATATAACCCCCAATAAACTATCTGAATTACACATTAATTAGTTAGTGAGAACCCAAAAGCTAAAGACAGCCTATCATCCTTTATTGATTGACCAATTATTTCTCTAGATCTATTTTTCCACCCGACTTTTAGCTGCCTTTACAATCTAATCATATTAAAGGACTGATTTTGCTCAGGGTACCATAATTTCACAAAACTCAGCATTACTATATATTATGATACTCTTGTTTCCCCAAACCTTCTAGCTACTTCTCTTTCTCTCATTATCTGTTCAAGACAGATTAGAGAAGCCTGGACTTGGTTAGATATTGGAACATTTGAGATTTGCATCAGATCTACCAATAATGGTTGACTAACTTTACAGTGATAATTCCCTTTCAATTCGGTTTCCCTGTCACCCACTCATCAAATTTTCATTAAGCTTTTACTGCCAGCTCCTGTGCTTCACTCCAAGGAAACAGCACTGAACAGACAGAGGTTACCTGTAAGGTTTACCCTGGAGGGAGAATTCACATTTTGGCAAGCAAAGTCCTCTATAAATCCCTACCAATGAAATTACTCTATTTTGGCTAAAGTCCCTTTCTATTGAGCAAGCTTCTTTTGCACTGTATTTTACCTGATATCTTTCTTTGTGCTTTACCTTAAGCATATTCCAGAAAGAAGAGGTCAGACCTGGATTTGGTAGTTTTAGGTAGCCAGCTCAAGCAGTTTGAATATTAAAAATGAGATAGGAAATACAAGAAATATGATGATGGTCGTGTTCATGAATAGATGGCTTCACTGATGGCTCCATCTCAGCCCTCCTAACGTCTAGGAAATTTTGTGAAACATATCTCAATTGAATTACACAAGAAGGTGTGAGAGCAGAGCCAGTCAATTTCTGTTCAAGAGTGTGGCATGTTGTGGACTCCACTGAACTTCCAAATTGTTCTTGCAAGTGCCTAAGCTGCAGATCCACTGCAGGGGTTGGGGGAGGGGTAGGTCAAAGCAAGAGTAGGCAGGACCTCAATGGCTGCCCCAGTGCCTGAACTTCAAAAACATTATCCATGTTCCTAATTACAGGACTTGCCACAATTTATGGGGCAGAGTGATTACTCAACGTGTGTTAATGCACAGATAAACCTCTAATACAAAAGCAATAAGTACTTTAAACAGGTTCCTCTCTCTCTCTCTCTCTCTATCTCCCTCTCTCTTTCTCTCCTTCCCTCCTTGTTTCTTTCTTTCCTTCTTTCTTTCTTTCTCTCTTTCCTTTTTCTTTCTTTTTTTCTAAAAAGGCATATGCCACCTGTTAGGAAGAGAGTTTTCTTAGTGCAATTTCAGCTACAGAATTCACTGATTTCTCAACAGATGGTTCTAACTATTGCCCATAGACAGTAACTCTAGGGGAAAGCCCTCAATGACTTCAAGACTTTCCTTGGCATCACCACTTGCCATTAGGAGATGCTGACTCCAATTTCATTTTATATTTAGGACTGTATGAAATTGTAAGGGCCCCTCAGTATACAAGGCTATCTGCGGAGAATAGATGCAAGTTTTTATATTGTTCAATCTGGAAAGGACTTAGAAATTTACTGTTCAGATGTTAAAATCAAACATGAAATTTTACGGGTAAATATTTGTTTAACAATGGTGATAGGCTTCACACAGTTTTCTTTTTGGCACAAAATGACTTCCCATTTGATAGGCACATAAAATAAGCACATAAAAGAGTTAAAAAGACTTCTTGGACATCAAATAACTCATACTAAACATAGTGATGAGTTAAGTGTAAATAAATGAGAAACACATGGATAAAATTTTCCTTAAATACATAAAGCTTTAGACATTAAATGAAAGAGAGACTGACAAAGTACATCTGGGGTTTTGCCCATTGCAACAGTTATTTTTAGTTTGGATACTAAAACAAATTACAATCCAATGTGTTGAGTTTGAGCATAAACTCTTAATTTATGAAATAATGCCTGTCATATAATTATTGGAAAGATAGTACAGATAGATATGAGAACAACACCCTAACTCTTGTGAGGGATGATTCTTCAATAATCATTTAAAATGTAAAGGCAATGTTTTTACTGTGATTTTTAGAAAAGAAAAATGAACATTTATGTACTTCCTTCTGTAAAATGAACACCTGGAAATGGCATCATTTCAGAGCATGCCATTTTGAATGTGTTTTAATATACACTGAAACAGATTAGAGGGTAGCTGAGAGGGTATTTGCTTCCCTTAAATTTGTTAAAGGAAGTTAAGTAAAGCAGACTTAAGGGCTAGGTGGGAGCTTAGGAACAAACAGAGCGTGTGATTTGTAGGCACAAAGGTTGGGTTTCAGCACTGATGCCAAGAGAAAACCTCTTTTGTATCACCCTGAGTCAACTGGTCAGTATTTCATGAGAATTTGGGGTGGGCTAAGTCATACTGGTCACACACAACCAGGTTAATGCTTGCTCTGCCCTGACACTTACAGATGGACATAGCAAGCTGTGATTAAAAGGTGATGAAAATTAGGAGCTGGGGAGATGGCTCAGAGGTACTCTTACAGAGGACTTGGGTTTGATTCTTAGTTCCATACCATTTCTGATTCTAGTTGCAGGGATCTGATGCTCTCTTCTATTATTCTCTGCTAACACAAGACATGCAAATGTATAAGTAGTGTACCAATATACATGTAAGTAAAACTCTCATACACAGAAACCAAAATTAAAATGTGGTAAAATTAAAAACTGAAAGACAAGAAGAAAAAGTTTTCCTTGAGCTGCCACCATTTGTCAACACTGGGCACATTTCTTAGAAGCATTAAATGTTGGTTTTCATTTAGCCTCCAAGTCTTCCGATGAGTCAAACTCTGAGGTTACCATGAAAAGGACAGCAGCAACTGCAGTCCCAACCACAGGTGTTTCTTCTTCAAATGAGGCAATGAAGTGACTCAAATCTGAACCCTTCAAAGTATATGGAAATGGTGCCCCAGTGGGATTTGTAGCTTGTGCAAAGGTTTGTGCAAAGGAAGTAGCTACTTTAGACTTATCTCTTTCTAGGTTTGTTTCCTGAACAAGCATTTTAATTTTAGCCCCAGATCCCAGCAGGCTGCATTCTAAAGCTGCCCAGTCCTGTACAGTGTAACTGCAGGAGTCTCTGGGCCACACCCCATGAAAGGAGCTTCTTTCCTAGAGTTACCTCACTGCCCAGCAATCAACATGAAGTCGTGGGTTAGCTCTGAGATGACCAAGAGTTGATTACTCTGTTCTGGTCTCATCAAATTCAGCAACATTTGCTTGTTCAAATTATCCAGAGAATAGAGCCCTTGGGCACCCTTGAGGAGAGTGCAATTTAAATAAAATTGAATTGCTGAGAATAGTCTATAGGGAAAGAAGCAAGCTATGAAGTCATGAATAAACAGATATCATCTGGAATCCAGGGATCACTGTCCTTCATGAGCCTTTTAACCTCCCTTCTTAACCTCCCTTTCACCTTGTCTTCTGGCTGCTTATCCATTTCTTTCATCTCTCAAATAAATTTGCACAGAACCATGAAGAAAATACTACCACTAATGAAAGAACGCATGGTTCCAGTCTTTTGACTAGCTCTGTTCTTTTTTATTTTACAGGTAGAAGCAAGTGGCATTAGGAGTGTGACTGTGAATCACTCCCATGTGGATGCCAGAGGATGCCATGCGCTACACAATTCCAAGAGTGCCATACTGTCAACAGCTAAACTTTTTGAGGAGCATTTTTAGTATTCATTAAAAATTGCAGTAGGTGGGTAGCACGAAACCACAATGGTGTCTCAGCCATGTCCGTGTGCAGAGCAGGCTAGTCTGTGATTTCCCCCCACATTCAGCCTGAAGCCCTGAGGGCAGAGCTTTCTAATGCACACAGGATACACAGCTGCCCTGCAATCAGAGTCTAAACGCATACAGGCACAACCCCTTCCTAGTGAGCACTCACTGTTTCAAGGAAAGGCAACACATAAAAAAGTATGAGTTTTGTGAACCTTTCTGGTCTGAAATTCAAGGAAATTCATATTTTGTTATTGCTTTGTTCTTATTAGATTGCTTAAATTATTCCCACATTCAAATCCACATTTTTTTCTCTTCTTGGGCCTTAGGGTTTTGTTCTAAAAAGTATCATAATTTTTCCTATATCTATCTAGACCTTCAGGTCCTTGTTGTCTAAGGCCCTGTCATATGCCATAGCACATTCCCTTTCAATAGCATCTCAGAGTGGGTTTGCATCCAGACAGCTTTGTTTCAGCTTCATGCATAGATGTGCTTCTGTCAAAGGAGGAAGACATGGAGGTTGGCACTAATATAAGTTAAATTTGCTTTTAGGAAAGCAGAATTCCCCACCCTTATACTCACTCAACCAATGCAAAACACAGGCTTATGAACCATCTGGCTCATAGGTGACAAAGGGAGACAGCACCACAGACTAAGTGTGGAACATTTAGTCCCAAGAGCATCTACAGATATTCAATTGCCTATTCCTATATCCTTAGGACAGGGTAGAGGATGGTAAATATATGAGAAAGATTGGGAATATAGTAATTAGATAGAATAAAAAAAATCAAGGAGAAGAACAATGAAAAATTGTAGAGAAATGTGAGATTCTAGTCCCAAGGACTAAAAAAAATGTTGCATTAAGAATCACTACTTCAGACCATTCCACCAAAGGTAGATGCTGGTGTGGATGTCAGGAGGTGCATGCTGACAGGAGCCTGACATAGCTGTTTCCTTAGAGGTCTGCTAGAGTCTGACATATTCAGAGGCGGATGCTCACAGCTAACCATTAAACTGATCATGGGGTTCCCAATGGAGAAGATAGAATGAAGACTGAAGGAGTTGAGAGGGTTCGAGACCCCATGAGGAGAGCAACAATACCAACCAACCAGAGCTCCCAGGGTCTAAACCACCAGCCTGGGAGCACTTAGGGAGGGACCCATGGCTCCAGCTATATATGCAAGGGAGGATGGTCCTGTCAGGTATAGGTGGGAGAAGAGATCTTTGGTCCCATGAAGGCTGGACACCTTGTGTGTGGGAATTCGAGGGTGGTAAGGTGTGGTGGGGTAGGTGGGGGCACACCCTCATAGAAACAGGAGGAGGGGGGATGGGATAGAGGGTTCCTGGGATGGAGGGGGGGGGAAATAGAGTAAGGAGAGAACATCTGAAATGTAAATAAAATATCCAATAAAAAAAAAGAAAAAAAAAAAAAGAATCACTACTTAGTTTGTATCCTACTCACTCTAGTGAACACAGTTCTTATGGGTTTTACAAGATTTTCAGAAAATTTCTGATCTAGACTTTGGACCTGGCAAGATATAATCTGCTACGTTAAACAGGGATTGGTTATGTACACCTATTCATATAATCTAAACCTGTGGTATATTTCTGCTTAACTAAGTATGTGATTGTGAGCATGACGTATTCAATATCAAGAGATTAGATAGAGTTCCTTTTCACTTGTCTACATGCTGTCATTCTGAGCACAGGTCATTGTGAACTGGCTCTAATTTAAAGCCAGACAAACAGAGCTCTTAAGCACATGCAGGCTTTACAAGCTCCACAATCATATGCCCTGCTTACTTCAGCCTATTCTCATTAGCACAATAAATGTGTGCGAAGCAGAGTTTAAACTTGCCCTGAGAAAGCAGGGCCTCGGGGCGCCATTGAGAAATGTTGTGTGGGCAAACAAAGCTCCCTCTTTGCAGCTTTATAAATGATAGGTTTTCACTGTGTAAGATGTTTTCACTGCATTTTTAAAGCATCTGCTGATGCAAAACAGCACGGGCCAGCAATCCCAGTGCCGCATTGAATCTGGAAACAAGTGTCTATTCATGAGAGCCTCACCCTTACCCTTAGTGAGATGCTTTCATTCCGAGGCAGGGAGAACAAGACAGGGAATCAGGGTCCTGAAGCTAGATGCTTGGCTTAAGCAGTTCCCACTCACCCTGCAGTACATCTCTCTAATCACCAGCCTGCCTAGTGGCACACTGGGTAGTTTGGCCACAGCAGTATAAGAATCTCACAGAGAAAGGGTGATGAGAACACCCTAGAAGCCCAAAGATAAAAAACATTTATAGAGAGAATGAAGTTCTTCCTGCCTGGTATTGCAGAACAGTCCCGGAATGGGGCACAAAACTACAAAAACTTAAACTCTCAGCAGACAATTTGAGGAGCATAAACAGACCACACACACACACACACATACACACACACTTGCCACCTTTGTAATATATGCATATATATGTATATGTATGTATATAATATATGTATTTACATATAAATGTTGTATACATATATTACAATGGTGGTATGGTGCAGATTGCTGCTGTCCTACTCTCTAGAGAGGATCACTTGACACATTTGTCATTCATTGTGTATTTCCTAGTAGAGAATGTGCTTTTGCAGCTTAAGATGTCACTGACTTGAACAGAATCATGGCTATGCCAACATTCTAATGAGAATCTATTGCTTTCCATCCTTCCCATGGAAAGAGCCTAGGCCCTTTTTATTTCAATTGGCATAGTAGGTAAGTTGTGTTCAACACTCTTGTGAAGCCAATTTCTTTTCTTCATGCTTGTGCTCTGTCATTTCTCCACTGCAGTAATATTCTTTGTAGTACAGTATTTTTCCTCTGAGTTGATACATCAAAAACTAAGACAATGGCATCTAACAAATAAGGGGCTCTTAATACCCTGTTCCAAACAAGAAGATTATTTCAATTTTGCAATTATTATAAAAGTAAAATCCATAACTCAAAAGGATATGAGAGTATAGAGTGGCCATTAATCGTGTGAAGTTCTGAGAAGCTATAGAGATGTGGCTTTGCTCTCTCTTTCCAGGCCATTCTTTTAGGATACTGTCAGACTAAGCAATTATGGACAAGTCATGGTTATCTATAGTGGTCAGGTCTGGGATAATTAAGACTTACAGATTAGAAAGACAGAAAATTAGAGCTAAGATGAAACTCAGCAAGCATGTAGTGTAGCCCAGCTCCTTCATTTTTCAGGCAAAACAATCAGCATTTAGGAGGGGAAAGTATCTTGCACTAATTCATATGCCTCTCAAAGGGACAAAGGCTGTCTTAGCACCATTTTGAACCCAACATAATACTTCTCCCTTTCCACAACCAGCTCATTTATTTATCTGAGCATACGGGATTGCCTTCTTTTCCTCCAAAGTGAATGCTTTTATGGAGTAAATACTAGTCATGGTTTAAAAAATTTGACATACATTTTTTTTTTCCTGTACATTCTTGATATGAAGCCGCAGGTAAGTAATAACAGGACAAACAGGTGTAGGGAACATAAAAAGGCACGTAGGATATCTGTAATTCAATATAGGATCTTGAGAGTCTAGCCAACTGTGGTTTGGCTCCTAAAAGAGACAGCTTCATACCTGTACATGGCCACCTGCAGGTCACAGAAAATGTAGGCAACAGACAGTAGGCAGGTGGGAGAAAATGCTGACAGAGAATGAAGACTGCAGGCACTGTATCATCAAGTTCAAGGCTTTCTGTTCACGATACAGTGGCTCCTTAGACTTCATCTTTCTGTTTGGATGACAAGTCCACCAGTGGGAGGAAGTTTACATAACCAGTAAGAGAGAAAAAGGGCCATTGCAGGACCAACCAAGCATATTTTGATTAGATGTATGGCCTACTCCATAAGACTGAATTATATATGACACTGCTAAATGTAGTCAGGATCCTGAAACAAGATAGGGCACAGGCATAGAGGAAAAACTTCCTAGTATTATTTTGCTAAAAGAACATAGCAATACAATGACTCCTAATGACATATTGCTATACCCACAGAGCAGAGCATCACTCAAGTCTCATCAGAAAGGTTTTTCTTTGCAGTACTGGGTCATTAACAAAGGGATTCACACTGGGACTATGTACAGAGTGCAAGGGACTCTAGGGCACTCAGCCCTAAATGGAATGGCATTATCAAACCCCTCCCTATATAGAAGAGGAAATGGAAAGACTATCAGAGCCAGAGGTTGTAGGTGACTAAGGAAAGTGTCATCCAGGCACAAATGGACTCACAGGGACTGTGACAGCAAGCACAAGCAAGACCTGCATAAGCTCTAGACAGAATAAGTCCCAGCACTGAAAACAGGATGTAGATGATGCAAAGTTCCACCCCAACGGAGAAGCTATTTGCAATTGGTACTTATTGGGGAAAGGAAAGGCGGTTTTCTCCAGTAATGTCACTGGATATATGAACCTCTCCTAGGATAGGCCCCAAGACTAGGAGTGGTTAGCAGCACAAACTGTTTTGTTTTGTTGAGCACTTTTGTTTCAGGGTTTTTGATTGTTTTGTTTTGGTTTTGGTTTTTTGTTTGTTTTTGTTTTGTCTTACTGATTTTCTTCCTGTTAGTTGGTCTGCCTGCTTTGATTTTGATTTTTTTTTGTTGTTTTCCTGTTTTTGTTGTTCATTTTGAGGGATAGAAAGAAAGAATATGTGGAATGAGAAGATCTGGCAGGATTTAGGGAGGCAAAAAAAGAAGATCAAAATAATTGTCTAAAACCTTTTAGAAAATAAACAAGCAATTTCACAGAAATCAGCTTTCTATGAAATAAAGCTTGAGCCATTAGTTGCTCCATATATATCATAAAAATTACTGCCACCGACTGTTAATATTTATTATGCACATTAGCATGCATGTACATACACAGTCAAACACATTCAATTGATGTGTTATACAAAGCCAACCTATTGGCAGTAGAACCTTTAATATGCTAATAAACATGTGTCTACAAGGTTCTAAGAGCTCTCAAACATTCACTCTGATCTTCTGAGAAAGGGAAAATCAGTTTTCTTTAATGAAGTGTCATTGGATATAGCAACTATATCCACGGAAGGCCTCATGAGTATGTGTTGTTCATCAACACAAAAAAAGATTCCATCTTAATTTTTCCACTGCATGCTTATTGGACCAGTGTTCCACAGGGCACACATCCTAAAACCGTGCCCTAGGACATATCAGTACTCCTCCTGGCTCATGAATTCTTAAGTATGACTACATGAAATACAGGTTTAAGTATTTAAACTTCTTGTCATACAGGTCTTTCACTTGCTTGGTTAGAGTTACACCAAGATATTTTATATTATTTGTGACTATTGTGAAGGATTTATATTTCAGTTTTTAAAATTTCTCAAATCACATACTATTGTTTTTATATAGCGGGCACACAAATGCTATTATAAACTTACAATGACAGATATTTTATAGCTGGAAAGCATAAAATACACAATCCTCATGCCTAGAAGCATGAGATCAAGCAGAGACCATTATCCTGTGGTACTCATCTGTAAATGGGTTTAGGAATGCTGTATAACAATTTTTACCAAATTTGTACTGCTAAGATTACAGGGAAAAAATCTGGGATACATTCTCCTCTTCAGTTATTCATTACACTGCATCTACATATTTAACATCGTAAAATTCCCCCAAAAGATTATAATTCTTGAGACAATGTAACCACCATGTCTAACTCTGATTTTAAAAATGTATGTAACCTGTCATGATCTTAAAAAGTTGTAAGTCATATATATTATTGAAATTGTCCCTAAATTTACCAGTTAGCCTGGTTGTAAGCATGTAAAATAGGTATAACGAAAAGTTCATATGTCTTTAATTTTAAACATAACACATGTTTTGTGTTTCCTTGACTTTTTTTTTCCTTGACCTTTTAAAATCCAATTTGTGACTATCATCAAGGATCTTCTTATCTTGAAAACTCTTGGCCTCTCTTCTTATGATGAAATTACCTAGAAATATAGAAATTAATTCTTACTGAACAATCCTCCCTTTTAAACAAAAGACAGAGAAGTGATATGCGTGCTTATATACAGGAAGAAGGGAAAGTGAGAGCTAAGAGAATCCACTTGAAATTGAAGAAAGTTACCCAACTTTGTCCCAATCTAATCCAAAGGTATCATAATGGGGCTCCCTGACTTTGGGCTATTTCCTCTTAGACTTACTTCTGTAGCACATTCCCTATCTTTTCTATGACCTGTTTTTAAACCATATGAGTGGTATCTTTACATCTATCTTTTTATCAAATACAGATTCCTCCATATATGATTCAGTCCTTGATCTGATGACATGCATTATCTTCTACATGCATAGTGAATGTTCTCAGTGTTGAGTGTTCTCAGTGAGCTACTCTAGTTGGCATCACAGGGACTGACTGCCCAGCTTTTCTTCACTGGGGCTTTTGTCTAGTCTGCCCTGATGTTGGAAAGTTAGTGCTATGCTTTATTAGTGACTTCTATATCCATATGACCAGATTGGTACCATCACTAAGACACTGCCTGTTCAACTCTTTCTTGAAGTTTTCTTTTCTTTTCTTTTCTTTTTCTTTTTCTCATTCATATGAATGAGACAAAGACTCCTATTCCAATTCTCAGCATAGTCATAAATTTTATTGCAAAGTGTCCCTAACTCATTAAGTAGACAAGTTACAAGCATGTAAAATACTTATAATGAAAAGCACATTCACCTTTAATTTTAAACTTAAAGTATTTTCTTGACCTTTCACAATCTAACTTGTGACTACCATCATGTCATAAATAGCCATGTGTGTAAGTGGTGTAAAGAGAAGTTCAGAGTATATAATACAGGAAAAATATCATGTCTTATCTTAAGCACTTGAAAAGTGAATCTTCAGAAACTTATAATTTATATCAAATAACCAAGATACTACTGTAAACAGATACCATGACCAGGGCAACTCTTATAGGACAACATTTAATTGGGACTGGCTTACAGGTTCAGAATTCCAGTCCATTATCATCAAGGCAGGAGTATGGCACCATCCAGGCAGACTTGGTACTGGAGGAGCTATGAGTTCTACATCTTCATCTGAAGGCTGCTAGGAGAAGACAGCTCCCACATGTTAGGAGGAGGGTCTCAGTGCCCACCAGGACAGTGATAAATTTCCTCCAAGGCCATACCTAATCCAACAAGACCACACCTTCTAATAGCACCACTCCCTGGGCCAAGCATATTCAAAGCACTACACATTGTAGTAGAATTATTAGATTTTATGCACAAAAATTGTTTGGGGGCAATGAAATAGTTCAATGGGCAGGGATACTTTGCACATAGGTTTCAAACAAACTGATCACAATTAATTATTGCTTTTCTCTAGTATAATGAGTAAGAGTTTTCACTTTTATTCAACATTGTAATCTGGAGGTTCTAGACAGTAATCCAGGCATGGGAGACTCACATTCAAACTCTAGAAACCTTGTAAATATGGAAGAAAAGAAATGACATCACAAAAGTCGTTCTGTGACTTCCAGACACACATCAGTGCAAGTGTTAGAGTATCTATCACTCTGATAAAACATGAACAAAAGCAACCAGGGAGGAAAGGGTTTATTACATTTCCACATCACAGGTTTAGGGAAGTCAAGGCAGAAACCTGGAGTCAGGAACTGAAGTAATACTGCTTACTTGATTGCTCCTTCTGGCTTGCTCAGCCTACTATTTTTTAAAAAAATAAAATTTAGTACCAGTACCACCAGTGCAAGATGGCGCCACTGACAATGGTCTGAGCTCTCCACATCAATCCTTAATCATGAAAATATTTGACAGACTTGACTGTAGGCCAATTATATAAAGACCTTTTCTCAAGTAAGAGCTCCTCTTCCCAGATACATCTAGATTTGTGTCAAGTTGACATAAATTTAAAATACACTGAATTTTTAACACAAAAACAAAATAAAAAGTATTTTAAAATAGTATTTAGTAGCAAAGCTAAAATATCCAATAATATACATAAAAGAATTACATTATAATAAGAACCTTTTCAAAACACAAATTACATTAGAAGAAACTAAAGAAATATCTTAGAGTATAGTGTAGTTCAGTGACAGAACACTCACCTACTATGCTTTAAGCCCTGGCTTCAATTACCAACACATAGAGGATAGGGGAGGAGAAGGAGGAAGAGGAAGAAAAAGGAGAGGGAGTTAGGGGAAACGGAGGGAAGGGAAGGAGGAACAAAGGTGGAGGGAAGAGAAGGAGGCAGGGAAGAAGGGAGGGGAGAGGAGGAAGATAATTTATTTCCAATATCCAAAAGAACACCCTCAAGCGTTAATGGGGAAGATATAAAACTTTTTATACTCACTCCTGAAAAACTGCAGATTATGAATGCCTAATAAGTGGCTTACTGTCAATGTGACACAATGAATTCTTTCTTTCCTCTTAGATTAGGAACAAGACAAGAATCCCTCCTTTCAACACTAATATACACTATTGTTCTCTGGAGGTTCTAACTAGTACAATCAGGGAAAACACTTAAAAAAAAAAAAAAAAGACAGGCAGAGAGGAAAATAGGTTACTAAATGGCTGTTCCTCACTCATGTTGTCATCTGCATGAATAGTTACAGGGATTAACAAAATATGTTATTGAATTTGCTAAGTCAGCTTAGCAAGGTTGAATGAGCCATGCCAGGTCAAAATTTATGAATCAGCACATCTCCTCACTGATGATGTTATCTGAAAAATATAACTTAAACTCAATATGAGAACATCAAGAAAGATAAGAAATCAGGAGTGGAGTCAACAAAAATATGCAAATTCTTCAGCCTGAATACTACAGCGTAATGTTAAGAGAAAACAGATTTATGTAAAGGCATATTGCTTACCCTTTAAACTGACCATCATATTCAAAATATCCCAGTCACTATCTCAACAGAGTGTCTGTATAAATGAGAAATTAACCCCAACACCATCTGGAAATATAAAAGATCTAGGATAGTCAAAATAACCGTGATAAAGGAAAGGAATTCATACTTCCTGCTTTGAAAAGATACTATAAAATTATATAAATCACTCTGTAGTAGAATGAAGACAAGCACTTAGTTAAAACATATTTTAGACAATATCCATCATGCTACTTTTTGGCAACCACACTAATGTAATTCAGTGAGGGAACTGAATCTTTTTCTACTTTTCTCTGGCAAGAGTTGTTATAAAAGCTAATTTTCAATCTGAATATAAAATAAGCTTTGATTTTTTACCTTTGATCATATGATTAAAATTTTACTCAAAATAGATCAGAGACTTAAAACTAAAATTACAAAAATTGTAAAGCAAAATGCATTCAACAAAATCTTGACTACCCTGGATGTATACACAATATCTTCCCACATACACAGAACATAAACCTAAAAGGTAGTAAGATGAACAAACACATTTGGTCAATAGAATACTTAAGATTCAAAAATAAAGTAAACATAAAAATAAAAGGCTTATAAACAGATATTTATGGGGGGGGGCACTGAGGAGATGGCTCAGCTACCTAAACACTTGCAGTCCAAGTGTGAGGTCTGGAGTTCAAATCTCCAGTACTCATGTGAAAAATCCTGGTGGTCTGGTGGTCTTGGTAGCTACCTGTAATCCCAGAATATAAGACACAGGGGCTAGGTACCTGCAGAACAAGCTAGCTTAGTCAAGCTAGTGACTTCTTAACTTGGTGAAAACTTCAGTTGGAGATACATGTATATATATATAATACATATATATACACATTTTATACACACACACACACACACACACACACACACACACACACATATATATATATATATATATATATATATATATATATATATATATATATTGGAGAGAGATAAACAACCAACATCAACTTAGGGTAGCTCTCACGCAGTGAGCACACACATGCATGTATACCCTCTTATACACATGTCAAGTCTCTCTCTCTCTCTCTCTCTCTCTCTCTCCTCTCCTCTCTCTCCTCTCTCCCTCTCCCTCTCTCTCTCTCTCTCTCTTTCTCTCTTTCTCTCTCATACATACACACACACACACCCCTTATATATTTTATATATATATATATATATATATATAAAATATTTATGTGTGGAAAATACATGCAAAGACAATAAAACATCATTATCTCCTGAAAAATTGCCTATTAAAACCACATCATGCTACTTCCCACCAATTAGATGGACAGTTTGGAAACTTCCCATAGAAAATATTAGCAAGGACATAAAATGAGTACAGTTTTGAATATTTCTGATAAAAGTTTAATTACTTAGAAAATTGTGCAAAGTTTTTTTTATCAAATTAAAGATTTGGTTTTTATATAACCCCACAAACCTACTAAGAGAACTGAAAGTATATTGCTACTAAAGAACTGCACACAAAATCGGTATTCATAATAGCCCTAATGTAGACCCAACCTCACTACCTAGCAACAGGTAAAGGGATCAAGAATTTGTGATAGTCCCCAGGAGGAACTATAAACAGCAAAACTGACACTCATTTGAAGTCTTTATGTTACAAGAAGCACAGTCACAACTATATAATACATGATTCCATTTGGACAAAACTCACAAAGAAATAATCTAATTCTGACAGACACAGCATATCTATGGTTGTCAGTGCGAGGAGGTGGTTACTGACAAAGATCACAGACATAGGAAATATTTTTGATGATACAAAATCCATGTATATTGATAGTATATTTGATACATGAGTGGAAACACTTTCCAAAACTTATTAAAATGGTGTCCTATGGACTGCATGCACAGATAGCTCAAAATCCTGAGTTTAACACCCAACCCTTCATTCACATGCAGAATTATACTTAAGCCAAATTACTTACTAGCACATCTACTTAAAGGATATGGACAAGGGGAGAATGTAATTAGTCATTTGGAGTGAATGATGAGGAATCGACAGAGAGGGGATACTTGGACAGTTTGTTGTATTATGAAACCACTGAACTTGATATGTATGGTGAAATGCTGACAATTGTCAAACCTGTTTGAGAATTCTTAATGCTAACATTATACATCCAGTGCACTTCTGAACAAAATTTTCTAAACTCTAGGTCTCCAGTGACTGCATTTTAAAGACCTTAATGAAGGGCAGGTTTTACATAATTAACATATCTTGAAGTGTGTTGTGAAACATTACACGAAGAGCCAATAGCTCCACATTTCTGTTCTAAGTGAATTAAAATTGAAAGCGAAAATTCTTATTCTATTAGTCACATTTTAACCACTCAGCAGACATGTGAGCCAATGGCAACCACATTGCATGGGACATTCCCATCACTGGGGATTTATTGGACACCACTGATGCATAAAAATATTAAAATACTGTTAGTGGTGAGCATTAAATGTGTACCAATTAATAGAAAAAAGATTAAATAGGCAAAAGAGACAGGAGATAGCTCAGTGGGTAAGAGCACTTTCTGCATAAGCACAAGAACCTGAGTTCAAATTCAAGCACCCACGTAAAAAACAAAACAATCAAACAAACAAAAATACCAACCCCAGACATGTGTGCCAATGACCCAGTGTTGTAGTGCAGACACAGGCAAATCCAGGGCTCTGTGGCCAGCTAGCTTAGCTCAAATGGAGAACTTCAGTTTCAGTAAGAGACTAATGGGACTAAGGCAGAAATCCTGAGAGCATTCGGATGTTCTTCTCTTGCCTCAATCATATGTATAGATATGTATACATTTGCATGCAAATATATACATCACACAAACAATACTTACTAACAATAAAAAGAAAATAATGTAGTAATTAGCATATACTTAGCCAATGGATTATAGTTCACTGAATGTGTAGGGTACATGTACCATTTTTTTTTTAAATTTTCCTGTTACTGAAAATAGATCCCTTTTCTCATACAAAATTTTCTGATTACAATTTCCCTCCCTGTATTTTTCCCAGATCTTCCCCATTCCCACTCCCATCCAGATCCATTCCCTTTTTGTTTATTGTTTCTAAGAGATAACAACAAGACCTTAACAAACTATAATAAGATAAAACAAAAATCACTACATTGAAGTTGGACAAGGGAAACCAACAGAAGGGAGAGATTACCAAAAGGCGGCACAAGAGTTAGAGATCTACTCATTCACACAGGAGTCCCATAAAAATACTAAACTGAAATCTATAATATATGCAGAAGACTTGGTACAAACCTGTGTAGGCCCTGTGCTTGTTGCTTAAGTCTCAGTGAGTACATAAGATCTTTGTTCAGTTGATTTAGAGGGCTTTGTTCTCCTGGTGTACTATATCCATTCTGGCTCTCAACACTCTTTCTACCTTCCCTTCTGAAGAGTTTCCTGAGATCTGAGGGGAGAGATTTGATGGAGACATTCTATTTAGAGCTGTGTGGTCCAAGTCTTTCTCTCCCTCCACCCCTCTCTCTCTCCATAATATCTGGATGTGGTTTCTTTATTTGCTTCCATTTTAAAATTATTCTAACTTACTATTTGGTGATATTAACTATTTGATTTTTGCTACCACTCTTATTTGCTTGGTATGAGATGATATAATTGACCTACTGTGGGATATTTTAATTATGTCATATGTTCCTATTCATTTATAATATAGAAGGCAACAAACAAAAATGTTTGCTGTCTTGAAGTAGAATTGAAAATATCTGTGTCAACTCAATTATTTGTGAGAGGCATAGGTACAATGAACAATCAAGAAGTATACTAATTATTAATTTACTGTGCATGTGTATCTTCCACTATACAAATGCTGGTTTTTCTTAGAGAAATGTGTGTTTCTAGGATGAGGGAAAGAAGTCTACAAGAGATTTTAGAATATGCTGTCACCCTAGTATTGCAGAAGTCACCAGAGATGACATAGATCACATAATGATACTACTTCCCTGAGCAATTTTGGGACACTTGTTGACACTATAATAATTTTAAAAAGTAGTTAAACTCATCAAATCATCTGAAATCTACTAGTCAAAATATGTGAATGCAACAGTGGTTGCTGATATATATCTCAAGTAATTCTCTTAAACCAGAATGTCTGCATGATTTCCCCAGAGAACTTACTACTAAGAGTAATTCTGGTTCAGAAGGTCTTGGGTGGAGCCTAGAGATATGCATGTCCTGGCACATCTCAGATACCACTATAAACTTGGTCATGAGCCATTCTTAAATAACAAGCTTCTTGCTTGAATATGTGACCTGCCAAGAGATAGGATGATGGTAAAGAAGCAAAATATAGGAAGGCTTGTTTAATTATCTTGTTTCTACACTATATATACCCAAGTAGTATCTATCTGGATCTGACAAAAGCAAAATATAGGAAGGCTTGTTTAATTATCTTGTTTCTACACTATATATACCCAAGTAGTATCTACCTGGATCTGACAAAATGAGGTAACATCAGATTGAAGAAAATCAGAGCATATCCAATACAGAGTATTCTGTGACTTCAAAGACCCCATGCACACAGAGTGGATAGCCCACTCAGAACACATAAGTGAAGGGGGTGGGGTTAGAGAAAGGAAAGAACTAAACTAATCACACAGATAGCAAGCAACTCACAGAGTACATCTCTGTAGGAGATTGAAACAACAAATATTTCTTCTCATCATCATGAATGATACTTGATAGACAATAATGGTAGCTAATATCCATTGATTCTTTCATCTCTGCTGTTTAACTTTCAGAGCTTCTGCTCTGCAAGAAGTAATACCCAGACAAATCTAATGAGTGATTTCCTCTCTCAGAGCATTAAAGAACGTATCAATTTCTCAATCTAGAATTGTATGTGAGACCTCATCTTTCCAACTCCCCAGCTTGACTTAAAATTCTTCCCTTCTTTCCAGTCTTCTTTGATCTGCCTTCTGCACAGTGACTAGCCCACACTCCTCTCTAATGAACTGGATCTTCATCCAGCCACTCTCCTCTTTAGCACTTAGTGCAAGTGCTATCTTCCTCAAGATGACTAACATAGGGTGTGTTCAAGTGATTTTCCTCATCACAAAGCGAATTCATTTGTTTTTCTAATGTCAAATATCTGTTCTGCACAAAGCCTTTTGATACTATCACCAGGAATGGCTTGAAACATTAGCAAAGTCTATTTCTATGTTCCTAAATAAGTTATTAGATCAGTACAGCTGTATTGGTCACTAGAGGACTCTAAATAATGATTATAGCTGTGAGGAGCTGAAGCATGGGAAAGTGGTGATGGATCAAATATAAATCTCATAAACCTAAAAGAGAAGTTGAAATGAATCATATTTAGAACCATTTTCAATGCTACCTTCTGCCATCTTAAGTACTGGATAGTACTTAGCTCCTGGCAGGACACACACAACATAGCATTCTATTCAGACTGACTGGCATCTACAAAATTTACCTTGATGTTTGTAAGTCATTAAATTCAGC
The DNA here is from genome assembly GCA_021653895.1 of Mastomys natalensis. NCBI lineage: Eukaryota > Metazoa > Chordata > Mammalia > Rodentia > Muridae > Mastomys > Mastomys natalensis. The sequence goes on along the minus strand of JAJTUV010000981.1, from coordinate 576,257 downwards.
AGCTGCAGAGTTATCTGAGTAAGATGATAAGATAAAGTACAGGGGCCAGGATACAAAGAATGTTTTCTGACTTTCCCATTTGCCTCTTTCTGAACTATTTCAGAATCATGCTTATATGACCTTCATTATACGAGGCAGTATCTGGAAAAAAAAAAGTTGCTGGGATATACATTGTGCTTATCAGCTGTTACCCATGCAGTGCAATAAAGAATGCTCCCAGGCTGCCAGCCTCAGCATTGTTACCACAAAGGCACCATAAACCCAGCCCATTGGCCAATCTTCAAAAATGGCACAGCTACAAAACAATGTCAGTTGCAACACAGCCCTAATTTTCCCTGTCAACAGCCTTGTCCCACTTCTCAGATATTACTCCTTGTTGCCAAGTCCATTTTGTAAATGAAATCTACCTTTTGAAAATCACCATATGAATATGTCAACAGGTCATGAAATATTTTCATTACAAATCTTAAAGAAAAACGGAGCTCTAAAGGAACAGTTTGGAAAAACGTCTATTTCATTAAGTGCAAGTGTGAAATCTCAATGGAAAACATTTATTTTGGCAACTTTCTATTCTGCTGGTGGCCACAAAGTATCCCAACTGTACTATCTTTATAGGGGTAGAGATGGGGACTCTGGAGTGAATAAAAAACAGCCTGCTAGGAACCTCTGGATGCTGAGCACTGGGGAGAAGGGGATAATTATCACACAAATTCCAGGTATAAACTTCTGAGGCTTCTTTACCATTGGAGTCATTTCTCAATTGTCTTTGTAGGAGGAAAAGGCAGTGAATGGACCAAAAGCAGCAGCATCTTTCCAAGTTATTTATGTTTGAGTTGGAAAGAAATGAATACAAGTACACACATGTTCCTCCATGCCCGATTGTGTTGCTAGGGACATTTTCTCTTACTAGACAGGCTTGCCAGCATCCTCTATCTAGCAAGGTCTGTTTTTACTTTATGAACTACTCCACAAGTCAAGTTTCCTGTGACTTATTTTTCTTCCCAGGTGGAGAACCTCAACCTTTAGGTCTCTCACAGCTTTGGTTGTATCATGGCTGGCCACGATCATTTCTGTGTGTCATCTTCTCCAGCTACCCTGAGAAATCCATGGGATAGAGCTGATGTCTAACTCATGTGCTAGCTCCCACAGCCAAGCTGCGATAATACTCAGCTAGCACTAAGTGGCTAAAAGAAATTGGCAAACACTACCAGCTATAAGAAAATGAAGGAGTGTGATCGTTACTAAGTTACCTGCTTGGAGATGAGATGTTTCAGAAATCTACAGAGGTGAACAAAATTACTCATGTGGGCTTAGAAGTTGACAGTGACCGTTCCCAAATGATTCAAGCAGGAGAGGGGTCCCTGAGGGTCTTTAAGCTTGTCTCTTAGCCTTGCGGCTTTCTTGAGCATGTACTCACAGTACACATGCAGCTCACTTTTGTCATTGAATATTTGGAAACATGTTCTGTTTATACTACATAGATGGGGCTATGCCTTAGAAATCAATTATTTTAGCCATGTTTCCCTGTAAATTTGGTCAAAATAAAGAACAATTGATTTGTTTGGGTTTCCACAGCTAATCAATGGTAAAGATAGGAAAGGGACCTAAATAATACTGACTTTCTAATCTCTTGCTGTGAAAACATCATCTGGTGATGCTATATTTTGTTTTCTAGAGCTCGCACAGTGTTCTCACTCCATTCTGGAACCTTAGGGTGCCAGAAGTTAAAGGGCACATTTAGCTTCTCAAAAAGTCTCAGAAAAGTACACCAGTGTGCAGGGTAGAAGTATTAATTCAAATATTTACTTTTCTTGATATTTCTTCTAAAAATGCATGAAAGAAGGCCTAACAACATGGCTCAGTGGGTAAAAACACTTTCTGCCAAAGGTGATGATCTGAGTTTAGTCCTCAAGGCCCATAATGTGGAAGGAGAGAACAGACTACTATAAGTTGACCTCTGAGCTCTGCACGTGAGTGGCATATTCATGCACACACACACACACACACACACACACACTAAACAAGTGTAAAAGAACAAAAATGTATTATAATATTCACTTTCATTCTTCAGTGTGGTCTTTTCCAAAATCCAGACAAGACTGACACAAAGAATTTAGATCAGTTTATACTAGCTCATACCAGAATCTATTTTTAAGGTGAAATATTATGTTAATATATAAAACACAAACATAAAAGGAAAAAAAAGAAAGAAAAGGAGCAAGCAAATAAATACAAAAATAGTAACAGTACAATGGGAACAGTGTTTGCCTATTTATACTTACTATTTGACTTATTTGACTTTAGTTAGAATAATCACACCTACTTAGTCAGGCATCCTTTTCTATCAGAGAGAAAAAGCTTCATAGAGAGAATGGTATGGAGGTGAATCTGCAGGACTTGGTGAGGAGCAAAGTAGTACCCAAGGAAATCCAGGTATTCATAAGCAAACAACAAAACCAACCCCAGAAGAGTCTAGCAGTTCTGAGGACCAACCAGAAAGCAACTCCTCACCCATAGGACAGGAAGGAAAGAAGGCTGAAATACAACTAGAGAATTTTTAAATGCATTAAGCTGAAGTGGAGTTGAACATATTTCAGCATTACAACTATTTTAACTGTACTGTTTAACTGTATTGTAATGTTTAATTGTATGTGTTTTAATTTAAACAAATCCACACAGTTTTACAACCACCAACCCTGTCCATCCCTAGAATGCTGTTCTCTTGTTTTATTGTGCAAGCACACAATACACCTATGAACACACATAAACAAATGCTTGCATATACATATATACTTATACAAACTAGAGAGAGAGAGAGAGAGAGAGAGAGAGAGAGAGAGAGAGAGAGAGAGAGAAGAGAAGAGAAGAGAAGAGAAGAGGAAGAGGAAAGAGGAAGGGAAGGAGAGAAAAGAAGAAGGATAGCGCTATTGACTATAAGAGTTTAATCCTGTTACTTGTATTATGTTTTCATTCTGTTTTCCCCATGCTGTGCAGAGGTTCTTGGGTATGGTATATCCTGGATTACATGCTTTTGCTTCTGATTCTGTGGTGCTAGTGCCCATGACCAATGTCACCAATCTATGCCAAGACCAATGTCACCAACCATTTCCCTTTGGATTTCTTGTACTTGTTTACTTCCAGGGTTCATTGTTTAGTGTTTTCTCCATTCTTGGATGCTTTTATGTGTGTTGCATGGCTAGGGTACCATTTTATTTTCCATGTAAATTTCTAGTTTACCTAGAACCATCTGTTGGCCAGCTTTTCCCCATTGTGATTCTTGGTACCTCAATCCAAGATCAGTTGATCATGCGTCTGTGGACTTATTTCTAAGCTCTTGTTGTTCCATTGGCCAATATGTCAGGATATACTGTTTTAAATGATTCATCATCACAGTTGTATTTTTGGTATATTTTAAAGTAGGGCACATGATGCCTCCATATTTAATTGTTCTATATGGCTTAAAGACCTCAAAATATTGATTATGAGTAGATTCTTATTTTATAAGCCTTTTGAGTCATCCAGTCACAATTATTTTCCATCCTGAAGGATAAATACTGACTGACAATATTTTGAAATTTTGAAATGTTTCATTGCAATAGATCAAGAACCTTTGTACTTGATATAAATACTGACATAAATTTCTTTATTGTTTACATTTATCTTATTCCTGTTTACAGTAGATATTGTTCTGAAATACTCCACTCATCTCTAAGTACCTTTAAACTTCATGTCCTAGACTCTACTAAAAATGTTAAAATTTCTATCAGAAAATACAAGTGAAAACTGTGAAACTGTGTATCACTAGGTCTACTAATAAGAAAGTGTATTTCATAATGAGAAAAAAAAAAAGCTTGAAAAATTCATGGAAATTCAAGTAAATTTGTCAAACTTACTCATTTTATATTATTCAACTTTCTGTGATCAAGGAGCATTCTACATTCAAAACTAGTTAAATAGGTGGACATTTACTTTCTATTGTTCATAAACTTAAGAGTTATGCACATATAATACTGAATGACTTTAAAATGGAGAATACACTATTGTCATATATTACATACATTCTTAAATACACTTTATAAAAACTTCCTAAGATGTTGCTTTAAGTTAAGCATGAAATGATGGTATTTTTAGGACATTTATGCATTTATGGACTACAAGATCATGATGAATACTAACTCAGTGCATAAGAGAGGGAAAAAGGTAAAAACTGATTTACTACAATAAAGCAGCTATCTTACCCCAAATCTAGCAAAACAGGAATTAAATATCCAAAAACAAATTAAGCTAGCCCCAGGAGGATGTGAATGGAAGGCCAATGTTTGAGTTTTCTTAAAATTACAAGCAATCAGCAATCACAAGCTACAAACTCTCCTATCCTAAATGTGGAAAAGATTAAAACAAGAATGTTCAGTGTTCACTTAAAATTGAGTTTTAAAAGATGAAGTTAATGTATCTGAAAAATCAAAACATCACCTAGTCCTCTCTCATGAAGTGCGCTAGTGCCTAATTTGAGATTGTTATAAACAGCATTTTGATCAACTCTACACATTTTTATTATATAAAGTCATTTCAATACTTAATAAAGTATATTTAAATCATTTTACAAATCCACTCAGTTTCCAATAACTTAAGGCTATATTTTAATATATTCCCTATCACAGTACACAATGCAGTTGACCTTGAGGCTTATTGTATGCTTTATACTGGGGTAAAAAATAAGAAGGTTGGAGAATATTATCATAGTCTTAAATGCAGACAAGCAAAATCAGGGAGATTTTGATATCACATTTGAGGAAATTCAGGATTATGTGATAGTTCTTAAAGAAATTGAATCCAACTGCTTTATTCTATTCATTACAAATCATTGTGTACCAAATGCTACAATTTTTGAGTTTTATTTGTTATTATAACATTCTTCCAAACTCTCTCTCCCTCCTTGCCTTCCTCCCTGCCTCCTACTTCCCTCTATCTCTGTCCCTGTCCCTGTCTCTGTCTGTTTCTGTCTCTGTCTTGGTCTGTCTGCCTCTGTCTCTGTCTGTAGCTATCTATTTCTGTCTTGGTCGGTCTGCCTGTCTGTCCGTCTTTCTCTCCTTCCCCTTATCCCTCTCTCTCTCGAACATCTTATCCCCTCACCACTCTGTGACAGCCCATCTCTGCAACTCATCTCAACCAAGATGACCAACAGGCTCTTCAAACTTAACATGAATAAAAACAGAACTCCTGACTTCCTTTGTAACCTCCCAGTCCTTCTGAAAAATGCAGTGCCAATCACAGCCATCTCTGGAGTCCTGATTGCCACATAGGCAGTCTCACAGTGGCCCTGGATGACTGTACATTCAAAATTTATTGTGCAGTATGCAGTCTGTCCTTCCTGCTGTCTCCACTGCCATTGCCTGTGTATGATCCAGTAGTGTAGTTCTTGCACGCACTGGACAAAAAGACTCTGTAGTGTTGTCCCTGTCCTTGTACCATGTCACTAGCTCTCTAAAAGGCAGGCAGAGCCAGCCTTCCAAAGGCCAATCATCAATTAGCATTCTTCTGACACTTAACAAGAGTTTATTTATACTCAGTCATCATCATTCGGTTCTACAAGAAAGAACTACTTGCCAATCACCATTGCCAAGGAGTCAATAGAAAATGTAAAGGAGTGACTGGTGTTGTACCCAAGGTCTCATAGCTTTGTAAGTGGCAATATCGTGATTCAGTCCAATGATTCTCACACTGACTAGTTCCACTAACACTTCCTCCATAGGTCCCTGCCTTCTTCAGTGTAGAAACTGCTTCTGCAAGATTCTATGCAGAGTGTGCCCCTGTCAACACGTTGTCTGCTCATTTCCTTGTCACCCCACTCCCATCTCAACACTCCTTGCTCTTATACAAACACAGCAGTGTGCTCCCACACTAGTGTGTATTACCCTTGGCTTTGAACACTCGCATGGTTTTCACAGATGTCAGCTTATGAATGCAGCCTTCCTCATATGCTCTAGAGAAAAATTCAGTACTATTCTCACTTCTCTTCCCAGTCCCTTGCTCATTTTATTTTAATCGCTAACATTTAGCACCATCTGGCATTTGTGTGTTGTATAATTTTCAGAATGTATATTGTTTTTCTTGACACTGTTATATATGCACACAAATATACATTATACACACATATACACATTACTTGTGCATATGTCTGCTTTACTATTGTATAAGCTGAATGACAGTTGAGAATTTTTGTCATTCATTATGGTCTCTAGCACATGGAACATTACTTGGATAGCTGAAAAGAAAGCAATGCTAGGAGCTCGATCTGTGCATCATAACTGACGGTTTTGCAGCATCAGATATGATTATGAATTGAACACAATAACCATATGGGAAGCAGTCTTGCATTTCCGCTAATCCAGGCCTGGAGATCCCTGTATAAAACATCTAGAAAGGAGAGGAACCTATTGACAATGGAAACTTCAAAGGAGGGGGTCTTCATCTTAGGAATAGAGAAGCAAGAACTTTTATTTGTGGTGAGTACATGTTCATGTGTGCCTGCAGGGTACATGTGCACACACGTGTGAAAGCTAGAGATAAATGTGAGCGTCTTCTCAATCACTCACAATTTTACTATTTGAAGCAGTTGTTCACTAAACTTATAAAGCTCATCAAATGGGATTCAGCTAGGCTGGGCTACCACTGAGCTTCCAGAATCCACCTGTCTCCTTTTTCTTGATCCACACCAGGTGGGGTTATAGATGCATGACCATGACTTAATTAGATAATCTGTGGATGATATTGACCCAAATTAATGTTCTCCAGCTTATGGAATAATGGAATAAGCACTTTCTTGACTCAGCCATCACTGCAGTCCTAGAAGCAAACAGTTTAAATTGATGAAACATCTCATTACAATATCTTAATTTTCAGAATATATGCCATTCACTCTTCTTGTAACTGTGATAAAATATATGATGAGGCATATTTTGAGGCAGGTTTGGTTTTGGTTCTTGTTTTGAGATGATATAGTCCATCATGCTAGGGAAAATATGGGTGCAGGCAGCATGTGGCAACCAAAAAATATATCTGGGACTCCTAATTCAGACCTCAGTAGAACAGGAAGCAGAGAGAGAAATGTCTGTGTCCAGCTCTCTTTTCCCATTTTTATTAAGTCTGGACCCAAGCACATGAAATGCTGCTCTTGTGCCCTGTTTGATTCTTGGCCCTCAGTTCATTGTCTCTAGAAACACCTCTACAGACACCTCAAAGTGTACCTCACTAATGCCATAGGCATATCTTAATCCTGCTGAGTTTACATTCAAAATTGATCATCTCGGATTGCCATGCTGCAACTATGCCAAGTGCAGGCCAAAATGCTTCACATACAAGAAATAAAAGGCTATCCTGTTGGTTTAGGTTTTTAGAAACAAACACCAAAGTAAGGGGCTTTAGGTTTACCAGTGCTTTAGAAGAGGCAGGGTGAGTGGCTCTCTAGGACTAGAATAAGAATGCTTGGTGGTAGCAGTTGTATAAGCTAACGTTAATGGCAGGAGTAACAGTGACAAGCCACATAGCATACCGAAAACCATAGCTGGACAAGGTTATTCATACAATTCTAAATAGGAGGCACACAACAATAAACTGTCCCTCATAAAGAGCCCTGGTTCCACCAGGTCCAGAGCTGGAATTCCAGATGCCTGCAAGCTTGTCTTTCAAAAAGCTCTTAAATGCTCTGAGATTTCAGAGTTTCACACAAGCACAGGTTTAAGCATGAAACTAACTAATGCATCTGAACCAAGATAGAGGCTAAAAATCAACATTGAAACCCTCCATGGATTTTTCTATGGTGATTTATACTAGGGTCAATCATATGGGAATTTTCTCCAGTACAGTCAAGCCACAGCAACAAGATTGAGAGATTGCCCAACATAACATGGCTTTTTTTGATGAATACCTAAAGATATTATCAAGTTCTTCAGTTTTTGCAAATTTAAATCCTAAGCTTATGCATGTGACTGAAATGCTTGAGAGCATACTCACAAATACAAATATCTTTCCAGTGTTCATTTTTCCTAACTCACCAACGATAGTTTCAAGATCAGAAGGATGTTAAACATTAACCTAAGTAGTGATCAAATTTAGAGAAGTTACACATTTGGTCTCTAATTCTCAGAATAAAATTTCCTTTTCTCTCATGTCCTTTCTTCCACACATTGCTTTACACTGCTTTGCAGCAAAGGTGTACTTTTAGTTTTGCCACATGTTCAGTCCTTACCCAGGATTTTGTCTAGTGGTGTACTAGAGTGGGAATCCAACTTCTTTGAGATGTCATTTGTCACATGACACTTTTAATCCACAAACTCACTTGGAGTCCACTTCTGAGCACAGGCTTTTCTATGCTGTAGTTCTTGTAAGTAATTTGAAGACCTCAAGTTATTAAAGAATAGACATATTCCTTCGTCTCTTTACTTCTCTGTTCATACTTTCTTGCTTCTGCCTCTTCCACTTCATAGCTTATCCATTTCTGCAGGATCCCAGGAGGATACTGGCGTAATAGGTCCAAAATATGTTTATGCCTGTAGCATGGAGACTTCTGGGAAAGGGCCAGTGATGTTTCCATTCTGGTAGATTTGGGCTTGGGAATGCTTCAAGGGTAGGTAAGTGTTGATATTCTCGGGGCCTGTACCTCAGCAAGCCCCTAGGAAGTCAAAGATGGCAGACTGCTTTAGGTAAATAAATAATCAAATGCAACACACATCTGAGCTTACCTTTTCTACCTTCAGAACTTAGTAAAACACCTATATAGTTTCATACTCCATATCCCCTACACGGTATTTCTCATAACAAAGTGGTTGCTATACCTTCATAAATTCTTCTATAATTCAATATTAATTGAACTTTCAATATGAAAAATAAATATAATTGAGCATCAGCTTGTTTGCATTGTGTTCTTGAACATAAAATTTAACGGTGTTTTCCTTAAAAGTAAATATATAATTACAATTATAAGACATACAGTTTAACACATGGAAAGTTGCTACTTCAGAACCTCTATATAATAAATATTAATAAGTACTTCATCAATCATAAACATGAACTCATAGTTCAGGAAAAGAATTCATCCAGGGTTCATTATGACAATTATACTTTTATTTTCATGAGTTCATACCTTTCCTTCATTTATTAATTATTAAAGAATCCAGATATAGCTTCCATACTATTTAATTTATCATTTTAAAATTCTAACGATTATGTTTCAAAAGAAACCAAGGGTTCTGCAAAAGTTGCTGTTTGGGGTTGGTCTGAACAAAACATGAGATCAAATAATTATTTTTTGATTTAAAAATTTTTGATTTTGGTTGGATGAAGAAAATCAGCTTTATCAAATAACAAGTATTTAATTTAGGAGAATGTAGGAAAAAATGAGAAAACATGTCATTCTGATACACGTATTCAAGTTTTACTCTGATCCACCTGTGTACAATTTTGGTGAACACTTGTTAAATGTTTAACAGGACTAGTGAGGCCTCTTGCATGCAAGGTCAGCTGTCGGACAATTAGCTGTTCTTAAAGATTGGGAATGTTTTATAAAGTGACAGCAAATATAAGGCAGAGAAAACAATGGGAATGATTTGTATTGAAGGTTGAAGCTGTCTGTCATCATAATAAAAGACGTAACCTGAAGGGGAAATGAGCATCACATCTGTAAGCTCTACAGCACATTGCAGGTCCTAAAAAGTTCTCGCAAGGAACATATTTCCCATGTCTGCCATTATTAAAAAATGCATAAATATCACAAACTTGTGCATTTTTTTTTATTCCAGAAGATTAATTAGTTCGAGATACCAAGTCATCTTTATGTGGAAGGTGGAACTAGAAGTATTCTGGTTTAAATGATTTCCAGATAAATAATGAATATTTTAAAAATTAACTCTCTAATACATAAAATGCTCTATTAGTTCAAAACTATAGTTAAAGCATTTCATATCAGTGCAAAACTGGCTTCAAGAATGAGTTGGTAAAATCCATATTCCTTCCTTTAAATGGTATGATCTGAGGAGAGTAGCTGGGTCTCTCTAAAGGTTATGTAGCAATGAAAGGAACAGCTACTGATATCCTCCTCTAGGTTTCACTTTCAATAAGTGATGTGGATCTAGAAATTGCATCTTCTTGTTCCACAGTTCCCAGTTCCCTAGAGTATAAATTTTCTTTTTTTTCCTTCACAAAGCAAATAATATTGAAATAGTGAAATCACGTGTAAACCCAACAAAAATATATAAATTATAGTCCAGTATCCCTCATGAGTATACATACAAAAATTCTCAATGAAGTAGTTGCAAACTGAATACAAGAGATATAAAAAAAATAATATTCCATGAATAACTGAACAACTGTTTTTTTTTTTTTTTTTTAAGAACATACTCCATATACAGGCTGCATGTTTTGGGATAGCCCCCACTCCAGAAGTTTGAGACCTACATGAAAACCAAGCTGCACATTTACAACATATGTGCAGGGAGGCCTAGGTTCAGCCCATGGAGGTAGATCTGTGTAGACTAGGTATGCTCCACAGTTGATGATTCAGTCTCTGAGAGCTCCAAGGGTTCAGGTTCGTTTACTCTGTTGATCTTCCTGTGCAGTTCCTATCTCCTTAGGGCCCACAATCCTTCCACCTATTCTTCTATAAGAGTCCTCTCAGAAGATGGAAAGATCTCCCATGCTCATGGATTGGAAGGATTAATATAGTAAAAATGGCTATCTTGCCGAAAGCAATCTACAGATTTAATGCAATCCCTATCAAAATTCCCACTCAATTCTTTACAGAGATAGAAAGAGCAATCTTAAAATTCATTTGGAATAACAAAAAACCCAGGATATCGAAAACTACACTCAACAATAAAAGAACTTCTGGGGGAATCTCCATCCCCGATTTCAAGCTGTACTACAAAGCAATAGTGATAAAACGGCATGGTATTGGAACAGAGACAGGCAGGAGGATCAATGGAATAGAATAGAAGACCCAGAAATGAACCCCCAAACCTATGGTCACTTGATCTTCGACAAAGGAGCTTAAACTATCCAGTGGAAAAAAGACAGCATTTTCAACAAATGGTGCTGGTCCAACTGGAGGTCAACTTGTAGAAGAATGCAAATTGATCCATACTTATCTCCTTGTACAAAGCTCAATTCCAAGTGGATCAAGGACCTCCACATAAAACCAGCTACACTGAAACTAATAGAAGAGAAAATAGGGAAAAGCCTTGATCATATGGGCACAGGGGAAAAGTTCCTGAACAGAACACCAATGGCATATGCTCTAAGATCGAGGATTGACAAATGGGATCTCATAAAACTGCAAAGCTTCTGTAAAGCAAAGGATACGGTCAACAGGACAAAGCGGGAACCAACAGACTGGGAAAAGATCTTCACCAACCTTACATCTGATAGAGGGCTAATATCCAAGGTATACAAAGAACTGAAGAAACTAGATTCCAGACCATCAAATAACCCTATTAAAAAATGGGGTAGAGAGTTGAACAAAGAATTCTCAACTGAGGAAACTCGAATGATTGAGAAACATCTAAAGAAGTGCTCAGCATCCCTAGTCATCAGGGAAATGCAAATGAAAACAACACTGAGATTCCACCTCACACCAGTCAGATTGGCTAAGATCCATAACACAGGTGACAGCAGATGTTGGCGAGGATGTGGAGAAAGAGGAACACTCCTCCATTGTTGGTGGGATTGCAAGCTGGTACAACCACTATGGAAAGCAGTCTGGCGATACCTCAGAAAATTGAACATGGTGTTACCTGAGGACCCAGCTATACCCCTCCTGGGTATATACCCAGAAGATATTTCAACATGCAACAGGGCCACATGCTCCACTATGTTTATAGCGGCCTTATTTATAATAGCCAGAAGCTGGAAAGAACCCAGATGTCCTTCAACAGAAGAATGGATACAGAAAATGTGGTACATTTACACAATGGAGTACTACTCAGCTATTAAAAATAATGAGCTCATGAAATTCTTAGACAAATGGATGGAGCTAGAAAATATCATCCTGAGTGAGATGACCCAATCACAAAAGAACACACATGGTATGCACTCACTGATAAGTGGATATTAGCCCCAAAACACACAATACCTAAGATGCAACGCATAAACCTCATGAAACTCAAGAAGAAGGAGGAAGACCAAAGTGAGGGTGCTTTTGTCCTTTTTAGAACGAGTATCAAAAGATTCAACCAGAGCTCCCAGGATCTAAACCTCCAGCCTGAGAACAGACAGGGGCAAGCTGTCCTCTGAAAGGCTCTAACCAGCAGCTGAATCAGACAGATACAGACATCCAGAGCCAAACAGTGGATGGAGCTTGAGGAGTATAAATTTTCTAAATGAAGAACCCTTTAGAGTTCAATGGTATCTGTTATGCTAGCCTGTTGAGGATATATTTAAAACGGCACTTGTGTGGGCCAACTAGCTTTGTGGCAGCAGCTCTGCTTAGCTCAGGCCACCATGCTCTGCAGACTGAAGCCAAACACTCTATAGCTGGAAGTGACCAGGGGCCACAGGTAGAAATAGCCAGCCAAAAACACCAGCCCTGGCACCCACAAGACACCATCGTGGTAGCTGGCTCTGCCAATCCACCACACTGTCTCCTCAAAGCTTGGCTGAACCACAGACAATGCCTGTTATCCATGAGATGCCCAGTAGAAATGAGACTCTAATGCTTAAAGATTATTGAAAGGTTTTATGTATTTAGAAATGCTCAATTAACAAGATGCCTACACAATTTGAGTGGTTACCCAATTCCTAACCTTAGATAAAATTTGTTACCCAGGACTGTTCTTGATGCATGTGTGGTTCTTCATGGCTCCTACATCTCTCCTTCTCCTCTAGCTCCACCTCTTCCTTCTCTTCCTCTCCTTACTCCTCCCACATTAGCTCCTCCCAAATTACTGAGTTTATTGTAAATTGTAGCAGGCGTGGGGGGAGATATCCTGCTACACTAGCCCACCTTTTACTTGCAGGAAAATGAATGGAACTGTGATGTGCAATAAGACAGATTTAGAAAGGTAAAGATAGAACGTTTTCTTTGATATATGGAGCCATGATGCAGAAAGATACATCAAACTGGAAAGGGACTGATCAAGGTATTAAATAGTGACTGAGGGGAACAGGAAGAAGAAAATGATGGTATTAGGTGTATGTGTGTTAGATATGTATGTATTTGCTGTATGCAATGATTATTCAATATTCATGTATGAAAATGTCACAGTGAGGCTCATTATTTTATACATTAGCCCATGAAAATAGAATATTTCAGCAATGATATAATGAGAGAAATTTATAAAAATTTAGACTACAAGTTTTATTACTCAAGGTAGTTACATTGTGTCTGAGAAAAGCAGAGGTGACACACAAGTTGAAACCAGAAAATCTACATTCCAGTCTAATTCTACTATGTGGGGAAAGTAACTCCACATCTCTGGACTCCAGTGTTCTTAGAAAAAGGAAAAAGAAAAAATACCCATAGCATAATTACCTTTACTCACTGGTAGTTGGGTTGATTTTGACCACATTTTATAAGACATTCTTTAAATGGAGCGTTCTGATATTATTAGGACTTCTCCTTGATCAGGCAGAAATAGCATAATTTCTATTTCTAAAACAGTAATCTAGATTCTTGGCTATTGGCTATGCCCTTGCTGCTATGTTTCACATTTCTGTGATGCTGTTTATTTGCTCTTGGAAAGGGATAAAATAATGACTATTAATACTTCTGAATGGATTTGAGACCTGTTCCACAGTGGACATTTTACTGCTGTAATCATGATCAAAAGGCAGTGACTGGTGATGTCAAAGATCCTAAGGGAGAACCCACTTTTGTGATTCTGATAAATGACCAAGTGGTCAAATTGACTTCTAGATGTTTATGTTTGTATGTAATGGACTTGAACTGTTTGCAACCTTGGTCAAATAAGCTCTTCTTTGTGGTGGGCAGCAGTCAATTTTGAGACAGATAGTTGAACAAAGTCCAGAGAAGAATAGTGTGTGAGTTCTTAGCCCTAGATGTTGCCTAGATGATATCTTTAAGCAATCTTCATGCTCTACATCCTTAAGTTCAGGAAACATCACAGAAGAGGCTGAAAGAATGTAATAGTGAGAAGATGCTGAGGAGAGCTGTAAAATACTGTCTTCTGGATATGACATGTCTATTGCACTCATGAACTTACACCAGCTTTGGATATCTTCAGTGGATCTCTATCCCATACTGAGTGATTGGTAATTGATAGTTGCTGGGGAAGGGAGAATCACTCTTCTTTGAGGGTATGGGTATTGATAGGTTTTCCATGATCCAATGGTCCCATACCTTCATACAGTGCAGCAGTAATTAGATTTAGTGAGTTGTCAAAAATAAAACTGAACAAGAAGACAAGAAATTGGGAAGAGGATGTATTGGAGCAATAGGGAAAGTGTTGGAAGGGAAATTGGACTAAATGATGACTATATGTCATTGTATACAGACATGAAAATCTCAGAGAATTTCTTACATGTAGACAGAGGATTGTAAAAACAACAATAACATTCACAAGGTCACAAATCATGGACGTAAAAGCATTTTGAGATTATTTCAGAGGTATCCTGCAGGCATGATCTTACCTCATCCTTTTTTACTTCTGTGCTACTTCCTCCCCTTACGGCTTATAGACTCCACTGCTCCTCTGAGACACATAACATCCAAACCACAATCCTGTATCTCCTCAGGTTTCTAACAACTGTGTGATACCCATTACTCCTTATTTGCTAATAATTTTGCTTCTGGTTTATTCTTACCATCTAGTCCCAATTCTATCCAAAAGGGAGCAAAAGATGAAAAACGTTCCCATCTGTTTTTTTCTCTCTTTAACCTCAGATTATGATTTTCTCCAGTCTTCTCTTGCTACCTTATCCCACAGTCTTAGTTTGAGCTGTATTATCAGTAAACCTCTTTCTATAGAAGCCAAAGAGAAGTGGCTATACAGAATCCTTTATTTGCAGGGTTTGAAGCACAGAAGTGTAATTGTGTCCTGAGGCCAGAGATGGACTCAATGGAAGAACAACATCTTGATGCCTTTGGGTTTATGATAAGAACCAACTAGTAGATTCCTACAGAGATATGTCTGTGGCCTGGACTTCTGGAAAATTAGGAGCTGAGAGTGGTGGTCAGGAGACAGAATATACCTGAATCATAGTAGTTACAGGTAGATGGGCTTAGAAACAAATTCTAGGGGGGAAACCAACAACACAAAACTACACAAGAGAAGATGGTACATGCAGACCCTGAAGCACCTATCTCAAAAGTGCCACTGACATGGCCCCTGTGCCTTATCTCCTGCCTCTCTGAGTACCAGTGCTGGGAAGTGTTGACTGCAACTACTTGAAAGAGCTGTGAATGCTGCTGTGCTGTCAAGTGGGGGAATCCATTCCTCTATTTGAGTCGAGAATCTTCTCTGATTTCCCACCACTACTGGAGACCTAGGGACAGGTCCAGGTTTTTCTCTGTGGCTCAGAGAAAACATTTTCTAATACACAAGAAAAAGGAACAAAGGGAGGAAAATGTTTGTCTCATAGTCTATATCATAAGTCATTTCATCAGTGGTACCACCTAAACTCCATGTTCATAAGCCATCAGTGAGCTCTCAGACGGTCCCATGGACTTCTACTTCGATTTTTCAAGTAAGCTTGTTTCCTCACTATTCTCTAATATACCTTTTACATCTTCTCTCTCAACTCCAGTCTCCTTCCCTTCCACTCCATTGCTTCCCTTTCTTCCTCTCCCCTGCCTTTCCCTTCTCTTTCTATCTACAATCTAGCAGCTTGTAATTACACTTGCATCCTAAATTGGTTCAACTCTCTCCATCTGGACCTTCCAAGTCTCACTGAAACTATTGTAAAAGCCTCTCCATTTCCCTCCGTTTCCCCCAAAACTCCATTCCACACATTATCGAAAGTGCTATTCCAACAGTGTCAGTACCATTGCAATGTCAGTATCATCCACAATCTTTCTCACCTAAGGTTCATCAAGCACTTGATAAAGTTCTGTTTCCTATTCACTGGGGTGCCAAAACATACTTCTAAGGAGCTTCTAAATAAGCTGGTGTGGACTGGAACACTCAGGTGCTTCTGTCAAAGCACGAGTGCGATGAGTATAACCTTCTAGATTCTGCCCTGTAATACTCAGCTCCCAGTAGAGGCCTTCCCTACTCCATACCGTGAGTCATTGTTGCTGAGTCTTCATTATGTCTCTCAGGGCACTAACAAGCTACCTACTGTTACCCACCAGTGTGCTCAATTGTCTTTTTCTCATTTTTTTTAAGCTTTTAAATGTAAGGTCTTTGGGTGGCTTTTATTAGCTCCTACCTTGTAAGGGGATGATAGATGAGGATCTGAAGATGGAATTTGTTGTTTGATCATAAACAGGAGAGTTGCATTTATATCACAGAAGAGTAGCTTGACTATGTGTTGAATTTCATAAATTATTCTAGCTATTTCCCAGATGGAGCAATGAATTTATTGGGCTTCAATTACCCAAGGCAAGGAACAAAACAAAAGATTAGCCCACAAAAACAAGCCTTTGCTTAGAATAACTTGAGAAAGCCACAGCTGTTAAATGCTAGATTGTTTGTGAGGCCAAACAGGAACCCAGTAAAAGAGAACTGATGTTCCATTCTTGAGGCAGTTTCAGCCAGAGATGATGTTGAAATTATGTGACATTGTTAGCAGCTAGTTCTTTAAGAGATATTCTTAGACAGAAAAGGCACTACTACTTTTGGATTCAGGTAGATTGAACAACTACTTACAACACAGTGAATAGCATCCTTAGTAAATACTTAGTTATCTCCTTGTAAAGAGGCAGGCCTGCCCCAACCAGGCATTTCCTACATTAGTTCAGTGTTCAGATTGGAAACACCCCACAGGCTGGATCAGCCTCCTTCTGGGATTCAAAGCCCTCCCAGGTGGACCTGGGCCAAGATCATTACTTTCTTTCTTAATCCACTTTGTGATGTTGGCTATGATTTCTGACTTTTCTTCCTTGTAAAATAAAACTGTTTTTTCTACTTAGATAAATCAATGCAGTCAGCTAGGGTACATGCCAGAACTAAATGATTTTGGTGTGCTATAAAGAAACAAAATAGACTTTTATAAAACCTTTAGATTGAAACTGACTTCTTCAAACTATACACATTAAGCCCATTTTATTACACAGCAACCAAACCACACAGCTTCAGAAGGGTGGGATAGGGTGGAGTGAATCCCAAATCCTCAGTGGCTCCCACACATGTTTAACAACCATGACTTCTTTTTTTCCAACAAATACTCTTGGACATCAACTCTGACACAGATTAGGTGCTTAGGTTTTTTTCCCCCCCTTTTACAAAACGCTTACAAAATGCATCTTACAGACCTCATGCTATAGCAGTTCTGTCAAATTCTTAGTTATTTTCATTGGAATAAATAAATACTATATCAATAATCATTGTAGGAAAGAAATTTGTTTCAGGGCTCATAGAAAAGTAGGTTCTGTTTCCTTGCTGTAAAACCTTCATAAGTAAAGAATGAGTGAAAAAAATAAAGAAAGGAAGAAAGAAAAGATGGAGAAAAAAGGGAAAAAATTGCTAGCTGGTAAATTATTTTTCTACAATCTCCTGACAACACTCAATATCCTCTTGGCTTCATTGTATATTCAGGCATCTCATCTATCCTGTGTACTGATTCTTGGGTATCTGAAGAGCTTGCATACTGCTTCCAGAAATGCATTGTTGGTTTTGATAAGTAAATAAGGAAAAAGCACATGTTTTAGTTATTTTTCTGTTGCTGTGGTAAAAATATCAGGATTAAAAGCAACTTAGAGAAATAAAGGGTTTATTTTGCATTAGGTTCCAAAGAGACAGAGTCCATTATGATATTGAAGCCATAGTAACAAGAAGGGAAAACATAGAAGTAGTAACAGGAAGATTTTAATCCACACATACCAGAAGTGCAGAGGCAGAACAGGAAGTCAGAACAGGCAATAGACACCTCAAAGTCCTCCCCTGGTAGCCTACTTACTTCAATGAGATTCTACCCTCCTCAAGGTTTCATAACCTTCCCAAACAGAACTACCAATTGGGAGGGTGTTTAAATACATGAGCCTATAGGCAACAGTACAAATTCAAGCAACAATACCACAGAAACTGAGAAAATACTTGGTAGGTAAAGTGGAAATCTATCATTACAGAAGTCGTTGCTTGAGTCAGTTGCTGGGCATCTTGAGCCCACACCAAAGTAAGGCAGGGGCTTAATTTGTGACTTCATGTCTCCTGTACTCAATATCTAGAGAATCCTGAGATGCTCTAAGAAACAAACCCAGAGAGGCATACCACTTGCAGAAACTTAAACAAACATGCCTCCTCCAAAACTCCATCTTACTTTGATGGCCTAAAGTTTAAAGTTTCTGCAAAAGCAAAGCATAAAACAGGCAGAGTTCCTGTCTGAAGCCACATCTTACAGCACTAGCCTAAAACAAGGTTTGAAGAATCTGCTGTAGAGTTTCTAATCTCTACCCATTCCCTGAAATATAAGCAAATGCTGCATTCTTTAACAAATAGTGACTCTTGAGTTTCAATAAGTTACCTTAGTTTCTCAGTGCCACTCAGTTTAAAAGAGTTGGAATCTATGACTTTTATTCCTTGTGAGACCTCCCTCAAATATTCCATCTTGTCTCCTAACTTAATACTGCTCCAAGACACCAAAAATACATTTTTATTCAAATGGATAATTCTATCGACTGAAAACTGTCAATGTAGTAGGCAAAATACGGTACCTGGAAGGAGGAAGATAAGGTATGATGGTTTGAAAGAAAATGGCCCTCACATGTCCATAGGGAGTGAAACTATTAGAAGGAGATGGCCTTGGAGTAGATGTGACTTTGTTCGAGGAGGTAAGTGACTAAGGGTGAGTGATGTGCTTTGATGTCTCAGGAACTCAAGTCAGTTCTTTCCCTACTGCCTTCAGATCAAGATGTAGAACTCTTAGCTCTTTCTCCAGCATCATGTCCACCTGCACGCCACCATGCCAATTTTCTTTGGAAGAGCTGCAATGGTTACAGTGACTCTTAACAGCAATAAAACCCTAACTAACACGTATACTTACACTTGAGTCTTTCCAGGTGAACTTAGAAAACTTATGGGCAATCTGTGAGCTGGGGAAAGCTCACAAGGAGGTATCTCAATGCAGGAAGCATCATAATACAGGAGACCACTAAGCATAACTCCTATACCATTCAAATGACGAAGAGCACCTAGTCTTCCTATGTTACATGTGGTACATACATCATTCAGCAATCATAACAACCTCTCTCTGGGTAATGTTGTTTTTGTATATTCAGATTCATACACACACACACACACACACACACACACACACACACACACACACACAACATCCAAAAACCTCCACCAACCCTAGTCACAAATAATATTTTGGCATGGAATTTCCTCTGCATGTATATAAAATACAAACATAAAATATACATTGTGGGACTGTGTAAGGATAGTTTGGTTCCTGGTTGAGCGCAGGCCTCGAACCCCGGACCCTAATGGGACAATTGCAGGTGTTTGGCCTCCCTCCCAGACCCCAGGCTCCTAACACTTGTCTAAGACCTCCATTGGTCCATACTTTTCAGTCACGCAGGACAATGCGGTGCCTCCCAAAGGGGTTTGTGTCACCTAGCACAGGCTTCAGCCTCAAGATATTTCCATATTAATGAGATACCTGAAGGCCAGAGGGCGTAGCCAATTAAGCATTCTTTCCCAGACCCTCCTCCTTCCTCCCTCCCTATTTAAGTCAGGTCTGCTCTGAGTTTCAGGGGGGTGGCACCAGATTCATCTACCTTTCTGCCATGACATAAAATCTTTTTGAAAATCGTGGACTTCCTCGTATCTTTTGGGCCCGACATGGGGAACTGTGGAGAAGGCCTTTAATGAGCCAAGCAGCCTCAGCCACCACTGCAGCTGCAGCTGCCTAATCTCCTGTCAAGGACTTCTCTGTGTTCCAGTCATGAGGACTGCCAATTCAACCAAGCTAAACGACCCTGCCAAGCTTGGTACAGCAACCAAGAGTCTCTTTCCTTTGGGGCGCTGTCAGGGCCTCTTTCTCTCCCCTTGTTTCTCTCGAATCTTCATTCTTCCATGGCCCCCCAGCAGCATCTTGGGGCCCAAGAATGGAGACCACTGGCCTCTGGATCCACTCAAGAGTCCTGCGCCTCAGTGGGACCTCAGATTGAGTGAGATCTCCCCGCCTGGGCTGAGCCCCGAGAGGCTTCTCACAGCCCAGTGTCTGCCCCAGTGACACTTGGAGTGAACTCAGTCAAAAATCCCACTCGTGCTTCTGCTGCCCAGAGTTGTAGTCCCAGCTGACTGAGGTGGCAGACCTGGAGAAACCACAACTCCGTCCAACAGGATCCCATGCCCCCATGCCCACATGGGAGCTATCATCCCCGCAATACATGACCCTTTTAGCTCCTCAATGGGTCTATAAATATCATCTAGATTGATTCAGAAGGCAGCTTTTCAGAAGAGACCATGTGACCAAGCAGAAAGCAGCAAACCCAGCTCAAGTGTGGATTTTTATCAGCCTAGGAGTCTCCACTGGCTGAATCACTCAAGTCCAGCATCTCACTGGCACACAACTCAAGTTGCAGAGTGTTAGAAAGGGTAACTTTGAAGATATAAGAGATGAGTATGTTTAGCCCCCAAATTCTAAGGAATCCTAGAATTTGGAAAGAAGCAAAGTACATAGCAATCCCAAGAGTTGTTCAGTGTCTCTTGCAATGCTGTAAAATTGAATGTGCATCATTGTTGAGGACAGCTTCCATATGACAATTCTATTCATCTACCCAAAGAGAAATCACCTTGATAAATTCTATTCATCTACCCAAAGAGAAATCATCTTGATAGTGCAGGCATTATCTTGCTTCCTAAGTGGACCCAAAATACAAAGAGACAGGATGGAAAGCATCCTTAATGCAAATGAGTATCAGGGACTGACTTTATTGGACAGGATAAATGTCACTTTGTCTTCAGAAAGACAAAGAGTGTCACCTAAGAGGTAAGACACTTTCATACACTGGTCACTGGTAAAACATTGTTCCTCATCATCTTTCATGAACATGACTATTGTCAGTCTAACTGTGACCCATCCCCCAAAGGGAAGAAGATTCTACACAAGTGTCTGGGTTAAAAATACAGGAGGTCTAGAATTTGCTTTTCATATCTGAGTGATGCCAACTCTGAGGGAGCTGACAATGATTGTTTCCGACAGTACCACTATTTAAGGCACATTACTGGTATTTTCTTCTTAAAAAACAAACCAAATACATCATAATGACTTCCTACAGATAGCTCACATTGTAAACAAGTAAACTATATTCATTTTAAAACTGAGATTAAGATTTTCAGGATATAGTTCCTCAAACATAAACAAGGGCCCTCTACAAGAGAGCAAAGTCTGTGAGCTGAGCTGGACTTTAAAGCTATTCTGTTGTGATTCTAACTTCAAGCCTTGCCTCACTTATTTTCTGCCTCTTTTGACATATTCAGTAATGTGACTATAACATGAAATTTCAATTTTCATTAAAATAATAAAAATTAAAATAATAAAATTAATAAGAAACATAAAAACTATCAGTTGTCACTGAACGTAAAGGAAACATATTCAGAGAGGCCTACAGCCAGGCTTTTCCTCTTATTGTAACTATTACCTCCCCCCAAACTAAGAAAAATGACAAATAGTGTCCAAAGTGGAATCCCTATGGCTCACGGCTGTGGGACCACCCAGAATGCAATGGTGGCCATATGAAGGGTAATGTTCCTGCTCCAACAGTTGCCAGCATAGCTGAATGCCTTGGGATGTTTCTGGCACAGGAAAGACTTGGAACCATTGTCTTTCTTATATTAAATTGGAGCTCAGAATCCTTTTGCAAGTGGAGATGGAACTAGAGACCAAGCTGTAGCAAAGGAACCATAGAAAGGGCAGCTCATCATCCCACTGACCAGCACCCTCTGGGAGGTCTCTGCAGCACTTATTTACAAGCTCCACCACCCATGTGGACACACACCAATGTGTCCCTGAGACACATTGGACATCTGAGGGATAGGGTGCAGGCATACAGGTGTCATCTATGCTTCTGAGGAGACATCCCAAGCTTCACCCTTGCTCTGCCAGGCATGCACGGATGCAGACACCCCTTACAAAGGTCACATCACCAGTATCTACCACTGGTCCTGTCATTACTAACTTGTAGTATGTTAGCCCCCTTTTTTTTATATTTTAATGTATTTTAATAAGCTACAAAATATTTTTTACATTTGAGAAAAAAGCAACAGCTATGTGCTGATGTTTCAACAGCCTTTTGAACTTCAAATTACCCATTTTCACAAAGAAATATCTTGTATGAGGTAACTTTGTTATCCAAAGCATCTT
This sequence comes from Mastomys natalensis, assembly GCA_021653895.1. Taxonomy (NCBI): domain Eukaryota; kingdom Metazoa; phylum Chordata; class Mammalia; order Rodentia; family Muridae; genus Mastomys; species Mastomys natalensis. The sequence continues at coordinate 553,775 of JAJTUV010000981.1, read as the reverse complement.
GACAGTAAAGTGTGTTCCCCTCCCTCCTTTTTTCCCTTCCCCTCTCTCCCTCTACCTCTTTCCTTCTCAATCTTACCCTGTCAGACTCTCTATCTCTGTTTCTGTCTTTCTGTCTCTCCCTTCCTTCCTCCCTTACCTCTTTTCTCTTCTCCTGCCTCTCCTCTCTGTCTCTTTCTGTTCCTCCATTCCTGTCTTTCCCTTTCTTTCTCTCCCCTCTTCTCTGGCACTCACAAAGTAGCCTTTGCTTCAAAGAATTTCTCCCATGTGCACATGGATATTCTTTGAAACAACCAGGGTAATCTTTAAACATTTTGGACCTGAAAATATCTGACAGCAATCAAGGAATACAGTTTTGTAGATTCTGTCCATTATTTTCATGGGAATGTCATCAACTTGAGTACATGGTATTCCCCCACAATGGCTCTGTCTATGAACACTGATGTCAAAACCTTAAATGCTGATACAATCTCCTCTCCTTTCTGTTTTCTTCCTCCAAGTACACTTGATCTTTGGCTTCCTTAAGGTCTTTCACTCTGCTTCTATTTACGCTTGTTTTGTCCTCTCTCTTGCCCTGTCTAGCTCATGTTTTATAGCTCTGGCATAAACAGGATCCTTGTTCAAATCATTACATTTCTCTCTGCCCTTAGAGCTGAATTATTCAGCAATGCTATGGGAGACAAATTCATTCTGCTGTGCCTGATCCTGCCAGCTGTTCTCTGATCCTCACCACAGCTGAGGGAGACCTATCATACAGTCTCCCATTCTGCTCATGTTTCCTTGCAGAAGCCTTCCTTTTCTTTAATGTCCCAACCACAGTGAACTCTATAGCTTCTGACTTACTTATAAGACCCTCTGTCTAAGGATAGGCTTGACTGTATTACCTTTAGTTATATAACCATATATTCTTAGTCTCTCCTCATCTCCACATTTCTTCCAGGGCCAAACTTCTTTTAATACTGAGTAAAACTATCAGCTATATTTCTTCCTTTTCTGTTATTTTTTCAACTAGCCACAATCAGCTGCCACTTGTGTGGAAGCTTATCTTCTTAACAGTCTGTAGATGCAGGTAGGGCCCTCCCAGCACTGGTCTCCTGGAATGAGTAACTGTCCCTGTCTCTTGAGCTTCTTTACCTTTGCCTTCACTAGACTATGATGTTCCATCCAGTTCTGTCTAATGCTTGTCTAGATTAAAAGACCCTAAAAGTTCCCATTTCTTTGGGTTTTATCCTCCTCTCTTCACTCTATCATTGGGCTTTCTCATTTACCATCTACAAAATAAATCCTGATGATTTGATGCACTCATCTCCCATTACAGTATCTAAATTTGGATTCCTAATATCCCCAAAGTAACCCCATCTATAATCCTTATCACTACAAACAACACACTCATCAAACCATATCACTCAAACCAGAAAGCAAAGACTCAACTATAGGCTCTCAGTGTCCTGTTACTCAACAGCCATTCACTAAACCCAATGATATCTCTTGTAAATAGCACAGGCCTCTCCTGTGCCTGATGCATTTCTAATTCTCTAATCCCCTTCTTTCACCACCAGTAGAATAGTCACCCTTCAGAGCTACCTTTTGCTTCTCTATGTGCTGTGACAGGGCTTTTGGCTTCATAGCGTCAATCTTACCAGTTCCTTAATTCTAAATACTGACAGACCCCAAAGCTAAATCAGTATCACTATACTGAAGGCAGAAAAATACTGCTAACTAACGAATAAAAGCAGTTATTAGATAACATATTTCAGAATTTTAAAGTAGAAGTGTGAGACGTTAGTAAGTTTTGAAACTAAGATAAGTAGTCTTAAATGACTTAAATAATAAAAAACATAATAAGACAGTATAAGAGAATATTACAAAGCATAAGAATAAATTTGTGACTTTTTGGTTTGAAAGTCTCTAAAATACGTGTGTGTGTGTGTGTGTGTGTGTGTGTGTGTGTGTGTGTGTATGATAGATTGCAAAAGTTATATATGCCTTTCTGTCCTTTTTCATCTTAAAGACTATAGGTTTCCTGTCTCTATAGCTATATTCTGAATATGTATCCTTATATCCACAGATAAGCTTATTTCTCACCTCTCATCAAGGAAACTCCTTTTTGAAAAGACAAGAGATCTTGACAGAAAACTACAATGCATCAAAATGCAGAGTTGAGTATCCCAGTACAGTGGATATATCTATTATACAACTCCCATACCTAAGCCTCAGAGTGATCATTGCAGAGGAGAGAACAGAAAACCTTAACAGCCAGAGAAACAGTTTGCTGTGAGATTATTTCTCCTAGGAATGTCAGAAGCTACATCAATAAAGTCTTACCAAACAGACTACTTAAGCAGGACCTGAACAAAGACAACACAAATAGACATGATGATTTGGATGAAGGGAAATGGATTTGGGAAGACTCAGAAGGCTCCCAACCCTACAGGAAAGACTCTAGGTAACTCGGGAATGCTAAGATCAAGAGAAATGTTCTCCCCAGAAAGAGCCCACTGATTGGTTATCCAACACCAAATAGTCAGTCCTGAAAACTTTTATATACAAGTACCATTATACTGACCGAGCAGATCATATCTATGTATTTAGGAATACACACATACCACACACAATAACAATGGGTTTTAAAAGAGGTCATGCATTTGAAAATGAGAAAGGAGAGAAATATAAGAGGGTTCAGAAGGAAAGAGTGATTTATATAATTTTATTCTAATCTCAAAAATAATTTTAATATTTAAAATATTTTAAAATTAAAATATAATTACATGTTCCCCTTATCCTTCCTTCCTCTAACTCCTTCTATTTTCTTTCCCATGTACCCCACTCTCCCTTTCAAACTGATGACCTCTTTTTCTTTGAATATTGTTGTTACATATTTAGATACAGATGCAAAATATATAAATACAATCTTATCACTATGCTTCTGTTTGTAAGTATTTGATTTCAGGGATTATTACTTGCATAACTAATTAAGAGGCTCATCCCTAGAAGAGACTAATTCTCTCTTTCTCAGTAGTCATTAGTTGCCTGTAGTACTTTGCCTAGGGATACAGCTCCAAGATATTTTTTTCCCTTCTGTGTTAACATGTGTATTGATAATATCAGGTCTTGTTGAGGCAGCCATTTCTAATTCACAGTCTCCCTGCAGAATTCTTGGCCCTCTGTCTCTTATAATCTTTTTGGCCCCTCTTCCACAAGGTTCCCCAAGGTTTAGGTAAAGGAGTTATGTTGAAGATATATCCATATTATATAATTTAAATTATTCTAGTAACCACATAAGAAAAATTAAGTAATATAATTTAACATTTTCTATGATTTATTAAGTTGAATATCATTTCAAATTGTAATATTTTAAAAATTGTAAGATATATTCTTGTGTTCTGAGTCTTTGATATTTGATATTATACTTAAAACATATCTCACTTAAATTGCCACATCTTATGTCCCCCAAAGCCACATTCCATTAGTGAATCCATATTGCTAACATGGTTCTGAGCATACACCAGATACCAGAACAATTCTTTATAACTTCAAAATTTTACTTGTGTTTTCTTCAAGCCTGAAATCCCTTCATTACACTGTTTTGTTTTTTTTTTCCTTTAAATACACCTTGTGAATTCTTAAGTTATCTTTATAATGTAAGTTCATCTCAAGGACCAACTGCACTGAACTCCTTCTTTGGGTGTACAAGACATTAGACACTTTTCCCAAGGTCCAGTGAAAAGCTTTCAAGTAAACTCTATATCATATAAATTGTTCTTTTACATGATGATTTGACTGTTTAGGATGGTGTTTTCTTACAGGTATCTCAGTTTGCTTTGATATCCTTAGAACTAAGGATACTTTTAGTTTTTTCCATTGGAAACCTGAAGTGTACACTGAAGTTTCTGGATTGATGATATGGAGAATGTACGGAAGGGTTAAGACACACAAACACTGCGTAAGCTAAGAAACTACAGAACCTCCATCATTGGAACTGATAGGTTTGGGCTTCTACATAACAAAGCTGGATCTTCATCATAGAGTTTGTCATTGGAAGAATCATCATCTTAACAAAATGGATATTTCTGAGTCTGGTGGGCTGGGCTTCAGATTTGCAGAAAGTATTTTCTTGAAAAACATGCCCCCGTGTCTTGAGGCAGGAAGTAGTCAACCACTTCAAATGACTCTTATTAAAACCTCCGCAAACTGAACTTCCAGTTTCACTTCAGTTTTGCTTTTCTTTCTTTTTCTTTTTTTTTTTTTAATTCCATACTGAAAGCTTTTCCTACCTACTGTAAATCCTTCACTGCACTGTCAGCCCACCCCCTCCTGAGTGACTCTCTGGAGAGTTATAGAAGAGATTACCACAAGGCTCTAGAAAAGAACCCTCTTATGCTTCAATAGCAGCATTAAATCACCCATAAGCCTTCTCTTTTCCAGGGTAAACAAGCCAAATTTCTTTAGCCTTCCTCCTAGATCTTCTTTTACAAGCTTTTAATCACCACCTCCATATGACTTTCTCCAAGATTCTCAGTCAACTGCTGTAGCAAAGCTTAGTGCTGACGATGGCTCTGGGTGAGCTCTGCTCAAGTCTTCCTGTGAAGCGCATCCCAGAGGATCATGTAACGTGTTCAAGAAGGCTGGAATACAAATTAGCATGGTGGTAATGCTCAGTCAATAAGATGGTGTTTCTATTGCTCACTTCTGGAGCTCACTGTACCATGTAGCATATCATGCTTTGTATTTCTAACCCCATGTTATAGCCCAGGGCTATCTGAGCTGAGCAGCAGGCAGGAATGATACATGCTATAATTTAAAAATAGGCAGAGTTGTTTTGCCTATACCTGTGCCTATGTACCATGTATGTCCCTGGTGCCTTGGAAAAGGGCATTGAGTGCCTTGAATTGGAGTTACAATGGTTGTGAGCTGCCATGTGGGAATTAAAGTAGGTCCCCCTGCAAGAGCAATTCTTAACAACTGAGACATGTCTCCAGTCCAGGAATGTTTTTAAATGCATACTGTACCAAGTAACATTTGATTCATTCATTGTATTATCTCTTTCAATATGCATCCTATTTGATTATAGATCTAATAAATCACTGAGCTGGGGTTACAAGCTGAAGAGTCTGAGTATCACTTAAGCCATATTGCTTTCTGGTTTGATAGCATGCTTGCTGAATCTACTATTACCGTCTTCATTAAGACCACCCAGCCATTAAAAATTCTATTATCTCTCTAAGAACTGGCAACCAATGGAATAAATGCTAATGCAATATTTCTATAATATTCCTAAGTACAATAGCAGTTTGTTAACCACTTAAAAATATATATAGGTAACATCTTTATCAAGAGCCAATTTCTAATAATCACATGTATGGGATATACTTAGAGATACATTATAAAAAGTATTAGATTTCTTTCAAAAGTTCTGGATTGTGATTAATAAGATCATGAAGATATCACCTAGATACTTCAAAACTACCTTAAAGCTCACTAGTTTTAAATGGTTATACATTCAGAATCTAGGTTGTGTGAACATTTGTAACTATCTTTCCCAATTCTATTTTGAACTAATTACCCTGGTGAAGCTACCATCCAGGAAATATGAAAAAGTTATGAAGAAATGTTATCACTTTATTATTGCTACATGTGTGCTGAATCATTACTTCATTATAGAGCAGTGGTCTCTAGTTAGGGAAGCCTCAACAGTGATGGTTCATGGGGCATGTTGAGATTCTCTCAAACTATTGTTTGGATTCTGCAAGCTTATTTTAAAGAGCACAAAGTCACTATAATATCATATCATATAACATTGTTTTTCTTTTTTTTTTTTTATTGGAACTTTTATTTACATTTCATCCAGGCTTTGGATGTCTTGGAACTTCACTATGTAGAGAAGACTGGTCTCATACTTAAAGCAATCCCCCTGCCTCATCTTCTAATTGCTATAATTATAGGCAAAGGGCATCCTATCCAGCCAGTTTCTTTTCTCAGCTTATTTAACCATCCTGATTAAATGAAGAAAAACACATTTTTATTTAAAGCTGTTTTAAAATAATTAATTAAATAATTTGGAGATAGTGTTAATACAACCAGGATGGCTTCAAACTCCACTGTTCTATATCCTAGAATTCTTCTGCCTCCACCTCTCAAATACTGCAATTATAGACATGTTCTACCAGTTTATGTAATGGTAGGGAAAGAACCCAGAGAGCTACACATAGTAGGCAAGCACTCTTCAAACAACTGAGCTGTATCACCATCCCATTTCTTAACTCATTTCTAGAATTTAAAAAAAAAAATCTCCCATTTCACAAAGAGGGAACAGACCTTTAAGCATAGATACTTGATCAGACAATAATACAAGATTAGAAGCTAAAGACATCATTTTGGGTTTTATTTTTGTGTTGTTTTTACAGTTTCTTTTGATCTATGGCCTGTGGCAATGACTTCTCATTGTTTAGTAGTGACATAAAGTTCACTTTTAAATTGATTGAGTTATAAAATAAGCTGATTTAGTGACATATCAAAAGTCCCACTGTCCATGAAAACAGCAATAATTACAAGGAGAATGTGCAAATGATTGATTGTTGACCAGAGGATGATGAAGCACTGTGAGTTAATCCATCCTTATTAAAGATGAAAACCTAAATCCTTTAAAGGCATTCAGTCTTCTTGCTCTGTGACTAGAAACTGCCAGCAACTTACTCCATCTCTCCACATACAGGAAATCCTTCCCTTGTATCTCCCCACAGAGATGGGAATCTATTCCTCTGGGTGAACATGATTCTGATGTATAGAGCCAGCCTTCATGTTTTGGAGTTAACCATGAAGATGGTTTATATGAATTTACTTTCCCAGCTGCAGAGTAGCTTTTGGACATTTCAGTTGATTTTCCCTAAGGTACTAAATTGCTTCACACACATTTAATAAAAATCCTCATCTTTTTCAACCTTCTTGTTCCCAGATTGACCAAGAACTTACTAAAAAATTCTATGGCAAAAGCTGCTGTGTGAATCAATTATTGAACAACAGTGTGAGCCTGTTTGGAAAGAGCTGCAGTCATATGTGACATTTTCTTCCAGTTTCTCCAAGAAAATAGAATTCTACCTGATGTTCATGAAGTTTTCTAAGAACACACACATGCAAAAAAATTTAATTAAACCTTTATAAATATCAAAATGCTATTACACATACATATAAATTAAAGGAAAATCTAGTATGATTTCACAAATTAGGCACAAATCACTAATTTTAAGCTTTGTATAATAATTATTTTTCCAATCTCTCGCTGTGTTCATGTACAGAATATTAGGTTCAGGTTACAGACACATAAAAGGGAGAGTGTGTTTCTACCCTGAAGACCTGGTATTTGAATCATCTATCGGATCATTACAGATAAAATATAGAAACTGTTCATCAAAGGGAATATAGCCAGAGTTTCAGTTCAAGCTAATACAAATAGCCTTTTGGAATTAAATATCATGAAATAAAACCCATTAATTGAGAATGGGAAAAGAAATAGCCGGAAGGTTCATGAATCACTCGGGGTCTCAGATTCCAAGGGGTTCTAGGTGGCTACTGAAATCATACAACTGAGAATCATCCGAGACAGGCAAATGGATGTTTTGCAAATATTTTCATCCATATCAAAACATTGTACATTGATCATTCCACAGAGCTACCCCTAAAACGAACACCTTTCTCATTTACAATTTTAAATAAAGAATCCCATCCAGCTGCACATTCCCACAGGAGACACTCTAGACAGCTCAGTGTACTTCCAAGATCTACAGCTTGATTATTTAGAAAATGGCTTTCCATGTGGAGCTACAGCTGGACAATCTTTGTTGGCCTGTTTCCTTTTTCACCCTAGAAAAGAAAGAGGTCATAAAAAACTGCACTTGAAGGCAGGGATAGCAGGTGATGAAGGTGACTTTTTCCCAGATGATTTGCAGACTCTGAACCTGCAGAGAAACTAAAGTCCTAGTTTGGGCATGAAAAACCCAGACTAAAGGAGATGCAGACACAAGGGCCTCTACAACAGAGGAGTGAGCAGCAAGAAATGAGGTTGTTCTGTGACCCTCAGATCTCTGAGCCCAAACGCCTTTGCACACGGGAGTTGCTCTAAAGATGCCTCACCTTTACTTTTCCAAATCATTTTGTTTAAATGAGTGAAGTCAATGCATGTCGCTGTGTGGACTATCCCTGTGCTAAGCAACTAAACCATTCTATACTGTCCCAAGAGATACATTCTCACTATCCTGATGGCCCCATAAGCTTGGCCCTTTGAGACACTGGCCTCCATAAAAGCTAGGAGCACTGAGTTCTGCCTGTATGGAAATGTTATATTCTTGTTGTCATTGCAAAACTAAAAATGAACACACACCTCATGAATATGTTTGGATGAAAGAAAAAGTAGAATTAAGAATACAAAATTCTTAAGGATATACTATTTTCCTGCTGGTTGCTAATGGTTTATCTTGGTTAACTACTATCAATATCAGTGTCGACCCAAAATATTTTAAAGAATAAAATAGGAATACATTATATACTTGAATCAATTTAATAAAGTCATTCTTTTTTTTTGGCATATACAATGAAAAATAGTTTCTTTTCAACAATCTAAAGGACAAAATGACGTAAATTTTAGGAAATTAGAAAAAGTAAAGAGCAGGCAATATTCACAATTGTTTGTTGAATGGAAGGTTTCATCAAAGAATTAAATATACATCAGAAGAAAAAGAGTAAAAATCATGCTTGAAAAATATGAAATCTTTTGAATTGTTCACCAATGCCATCTACATACCCCATAGATTGAACAGATGAAATGCAATTATCCAATAAGTACTATACAAATTTTTTTTTGAAATCTGGCATAATTCCTTAATTTGAAATGCTTATGTTATGAGTGTTCTCCTTAAAGTCTGTTCAAAATGATTTCTTGGGACTGGAGGCATAGCCTGATTACCATGCTGCTCAACCTCTGCTAGGCCTAGGCCCTAGCTTTAATCCCACCATCCCCTAGCCAGCCTCCCTAGACAAAAGGAAAAGATTTTTTTTTATTCTGCTTGTAAAGTCTCATTTTCTTCTTGACTCATTTTAAATTAATGGTATATTGATTAAAGTACATTAAGTCACCTATAGATGGCAAATGTGAAGAAAGTGTTTGCTAAATAAGAGAATATCTCATTACTTTGCTATTAATATGTATTTTTTCTATTACATTTTATATACATCTTCTATATTAAGTACACTCAATACCTTTCACAACAGCACTCAAATAGTCCCTCTGATACTCTATCCATCTTTTCATGCTCAGCTACTCAACAGTTTAAACACCAAACTTTGACTCTTTTGTTTAAACACTTGCAAATAGGATCATATAGCCATTTGTATATAGAAGCTAATTCATTTCACTTTCAGTATGAATATACTTTAAACATAAAAGGTTTCATGAATAAAATTGTTAAGCTGAAATATTCCAAGCACAATTTTTACATTACTCTATCAAGTTCTCTCTAGGCCACCCTTATCTGTATCTCTTCGGAGGAACCATGTATTACATAAAACACTATGTTTTCTCTTTTAAAAACAGTACTAAGCATCATTGCTCTCTAAAACAATTGGTTAGTTGGCTACCTGTAGCTTGTGGCTTCCTCCAAATTACTACACCATTTCTTAAGTTTTATCTCCACGTTTATAATAAAGCAAATACTCTGGTGTCTCTTGCTCATCTTCAGAATGTGTGTGAATTCTCACTTCTTGTTCTACAGAAAACGAAAGATTCTACTTCTTAAGTCAAAGTATTACTGTTGCCAATTCTGAAGCTGCCAATATACTTAATCTGTTACATGGACTGAATTAGACCCACCACAAATGGATCTCTTTGAAATACAAAATGAAAAGGATTTATAAAAGACAGAGAAATAAACTTGTTTCAAATGACTCAATACCAACTTTAGAAAACTATATTCCAGTAACTATCAGAGGCAGTGACTGTTGGATACATTGACTAATGGATACAATGACTGTCAGATGCAGTGACCGACAGATGCAGTGACTTTCAGATGCAGTGATGTTCTACTCACAGTGCAATTCATCTCTTCTAGGCACCCATCTTAATCCCTGCCGAGGGAATGTGAAGCCTACTTTTGGTTCACGTGTAAGGTACATGCTTTTATCTGCAGAGAACCTTACATTTCAGGGCAGTCTCAGTCACTTGTCCCTGGAGTAATTTAGTGGTGTGATCCGGAAAAAAAAATGTAGCATCAACTTATGGAATAAACTGAGGCTACCTTGGCTTTTGATCTAAACCAATAGATACTGCGAAGGGATCAGAAAAATGACATATCAATGAGAATAAAGGAAAAATCCTATTGATCATAGACATCAAAGCATTTAATAAATACTATAGTTTGGTGATTGTTTGGGATGTAATGCACTTAATGTCACACAGCTATTTGGGTGTGTAACTGATTGAGTTTGGTAAAAGAGACTTCTCTTCCCCGACCCTCTCTCTGCCTTGAGAGGTCCAGTATTCAGACTTTCCCGATCAACAAGCAGAAGAACATTTGTAGGGCACATGACACTAACACTCTCGCTGTAAAAATGGTTTGAGTCACAGAAATCTGCCATTTTTAATCGCAGAATTATGTTCAAGTTCTTTTTTTGTTTTTTAAAGTTAAATGATGCAGTAACTGTTTTATGGTCATTGTAAATAAGTTCAAAAAGAAAAAAATACAAGCTTGCCATCATTTTCTGGCTCAGAAAGGACATGTCCAAAAGCTGACTAATATCCTGTGTGTATATACTAACTAAAAGAAACTAAGAAAACCTAAGAATTTCCAGAAGTCGGGGATAGGGAATTTGAGAAGATTAAAAAGTAAACCTGACTAAAACAGCAGGATAGACATGTCAGAAGAGAAAATAAGATTGTTTTTGAGCAGTCTCAGTACAATAAGAAGTAAGTGACAGGCAATCCTTGTTACTCTGCCAGATGTCTATAGGCAGTTTACCTAAGTAGCTGTGTGTTCAGTCTTGCCCAGCATGTCAGAAGCTGACACAGCTAATAAAGATAATCGTAAAGACTGTGACCCTCGCTGGACAGAAGCCAGATTCTTATGCATTTCTGAAATGAAGAAAACAAAATACTTCAGGTGGCTTAGCTCATAGGGTCATTTTATGGATTAGCTAAATTACATACAACAGCCACTGAGCAGACATGAAACAGCCATTCATGTGAACTCATGGGTAAAAAGTTATTGCAAACATAAACACTTATCTAGGTTAAGGTATGGAACAGTCTCTAAAGTGGAAAGCACACTTAGTATGTCATTACTATTTCTATGTAAGAGATAGAAGAGAGAGATGAGAGAGAGAAGAGAGAGAGAGAGAGAGGCACAAAGAATGATGGGCTGAAGATCAAATTATTTTTTGTTTTTAATTATATATTATAAAGCTTCAAATTTAATGAGACCAAGAAGAAATATATTTTTATAGTTTCAAAAGAAAATAATGAAACTGTGGGCTGCATGACACTCTTAGGCAAGATTTAATAAGAACAAGGAAAAACAGTTCAAGAACAGATCTTGTATTTGCTTTCACAAATAGACCTGAACCTAATGGTATGCCATCACATGTATGTGCATGTACAGTTGTGTGGGTATAAAACTGTCTACTTCTTTATGATTGTTTGAGTGAATAACGTCATTTTCCTACAGTGTCTTTTGATATGATATAAGTTTGATAATACAGATCAGGTTGTCAAAATGTTACCATTCTTAAGTGTAATTTTTCCTACCACCATAGATGCTATCCCACCATAAATGTCAATTTTGTACACATTCCATCGTTTGAATATATATGATAAAATTATAAGAGAACAATTTTTATTAAATAGACAATACCAAAAATGACTTTTAAAAGTAGTGCTCACAGAAATCCTGCAGCTTTGAATCTGCAGGACTGACCCTTTCTCACATGCCGCGGATCACACATGGGGTAGATGTTGGAGTGGACCAACTGAAAGCACTGGACTGGACCTGGGAGGTAGCTGAGTTGGTCAGCATCTCAGCTCCCCTGCTCCTAAACTCCAGGGTAAGCTCTCCATCACTTCTCCAGCTAGCTCACCCCGTGTCACAGTCAGCAAGGGCAGATCACTTCTCCTCTTGTCTGCTTCAGGTGGCAGGGGAGGGTTCATCTGTCTCCTCACCAACACCCAGCAGATTAGGGACAGGGTCAAATCTCAAGATCTCCATGACACAAGGCAACAGCAGAATATCCAAGAAGAGTCCCTACAAGGTCAGTATTGATAGTGTGTCGGGAGCCTTGAACAGACATATAACTCACTGCAATGAACATTTGGAAGATGTATAGATAAAAAGTATACTATGTGACACAATAAGCTTCCATGACAAGATTTTTCTTTTTTTTTTCTGTTTGCTTGCTTTTTAAAAATTCTATATTATTTTCTTTTCTTTTGCATGGGAGGTTGCAAGAGTAGAGAGTGGATACAAAGGGACTGGGATGATGAATGGGATTAGAGTGTATGGTATGAAATTCACAATAATAATAAAAAGTTTTTAAAATGTTTATATACTTCATTTTTTGATTATATATATATAATATATTATGGATATTATGAATATATTATTTGGAAATGTTAGACTATATAATTAATAACCAGATAGGATGATCCAGCATTCTACTCAAGTGCAGATATATGCAGTATCAGAACCTCTTATAAGGTTCTCTTTCATAAGCTTATTCTTCCAGAATTTTATCATCCTGAATTGTTACTTTTAGCCAGTGTTTCTACTTGTAAACAGTATAAATTACATTTATGTCATTATTGAAATTGTGTTCTTGTGTTTAAAAATCTCAAAGACTCAGAAAAGTAGCCCAGGTGGTACAGTGAATTTCCCACAAGTAGTTAGCTAGATTCCCAAGTTTAGTGTTTTACTGAGTTTTTTTTTTTTTTTGTATGTGTGTATGAATCTTTGTGGATGTATAAAGTACGTGTATGTTCATGTACTTGTGTGTGTGTGTGCATACTTGCTGAACTATTGAAGTAAACGTGAAACGCTGGTTTTGAAAAAAAATGGTACTCAATTTATCTTAACTCTATACATATTGACAGGGCATAATGATGACAGGTATACCTGTGGCAGGTATAAGGATGACCTAAGTCATGTCACTTCAAAGAACCTTCAGTATAGGAGTAAAATTATCTTCTTGCCAGGGACTTACTGTCTGCCAAGTTGGAAAACTGGAGATGCTCGCAAGAAGAAAGTGAAGAAGAGAATAGGAAGACCGATGCAAGAGAAGATAACCTGGAGTAATCATTAAACACCATATGGTGGCTCAGGCCTAACTACAAGTGCTCTTTATCACTGGCAAACTTAGACAATACAGAAATGCTGGAGGCCCCACCAAGTTTCCAAGCATCTTGAGCTTTCAACGTGGGAACTCATGGAGGCTAGAAGAGTAATTTGTTAGGACTTAGTTAATGGTTCTATCTGCAGTCTCTTTTGCTTGAATTATTCTTGTTAAGGATTTATGAGAGGCAAATGCTCCTCCTTGGCATATTTGTAAAGGAAAATGATGTACAGATGTAAAAGATGTTTTAATATAGTCTTTCTGGGCATTCACAACAGAAGAACAAAGGGAGTTCTTGGTCTGAGTAAACCTCAGTGATACTCAGTCCGTGATCAATGGTGTCAGGTTTTACATAATTTCCTCTAGATGAGTCATGCCAGTATAATGTTGTATTAGTCAAGTTCTGTGGATCCCCAAATTCTCACCTACACTTATGTTCATTAAAAGGAACATGTTCACAATATTTACAATGTTCTGAAACATAACAAATGATATCCATACCAATGAAATGCAATAGTTTGCCTTCAATGGGTAATCTTAAACAAGATCTATCTGAAAGAAGGTAACCCATCCATCTGTTCTCTCCTCTTGGTAAACATCTTATTTTCAAGCATCAAGCAGACAGATTCATCCGACATCTGGAAGTACATTATTTAGGGATGAAAGAGTTTCTCTAATTTTTCAATAAGAAAATTAGACTTGGATGCCAACTACGTAGAAACTAAAGAAATGTTCTAGATTCATATTTATTTATTTATTCTTCTAACAGTCTAATTTTCCATCTTTCCAAACCTCTTCTCATACATATGGTATATATTTAATGACGAGTGTCCATTATTCTGTGTCTATATTCTGGGCTAGGCATTTAAGAAACAATAAACAGCAAACACTTCTTCCCACCCTTATAAGTAAGAGTCTAGCAAGGGAAATAATGATAAACCATGAGAAAGTCACCTAATCATGTTTGGGATAAGTTCCTGCTGAAGAAATGCTGTAGGCAATGGAACTGCACATATGTGGGTACCTAAATAAGACCAGTGATTCACAGACAATAATCTGCTTTAAAAGGTGATATTAAAACTCAATTCAAAGGAATAAGAATTAGTCATATTAAACTGCTAGGAAGACCACATTCTGGTAGGTAGAGAGCATGTATCAAGAAGACTTGGTATGTTCAGTTTGTCAAGCTGGCACTCAGAGTAAATGGAAATGGGTGGTAAGATATGACAGTTGACTAGGCCCAGATGAAGCAGGACCATGCATGGACAGGTCATAATTGGACATCACTTTTCAAAATCTCACTCCAACTGCAATACTAAGGAACCTACTGAATCTTCATACATAATTTATCTTTTGTTTCTACATTGCAGAACAAAGGCTTCTCAGGTAAGGTGAAGCAGTTTGTAAGTCTACTGTACCCACTTTCCTGGTCTTCATGGGAGCTTTACAAACACACTTCCAAACAATTTGTGCACTACTTAACATTTTTTTTCAAACAGAAAGCATTTGGAAAATGATTTCAAAAGTCATTTCTTAGCCGGCCATCTCATAACTAATTTGCATCCCAAAATGACTTATTAGAGAAAAAAGTTTCCTGGTAGGCTATTTATAAAAGATTTTCTATTATGAAGAGAAATTCACCTAACCCATACAATACACAAACACTACACACATGAAAAACAAGTGCAGAGTTATTCCGCAAACTAGAAAATACAATGCCTTTAGATAGAATATGTCTAGGAAGGCTGATTCTGCTTGCAGGATAGGTCACCTTCCAAAAATATGTTCTCACCTCTACCAGGACCATAGAAATCTAACTGGCTACTTCCAGGTATCAGAAACTTTTCCTGAGAGATCCCACCAGTTGAATAGAGAGAGAATTAGACAAAATTGTGTGCTTGCTTTTCTTTGTCATCCTGCCAAACTTTAATATTTTAAGGGTTTATTCTTTAAGGAAACACATAACAGGAGACAAACGTAATACAGAGAAGGAACATGAATAGAGGGTAGAAAGATGTAGCTAAAAGTCAGACCTGTTGCTACAGGAGCCTAGGGAGCATGCTGGATACAGTACAGCTGAGCTTTTCCCAACAGTGGCTCTACCTGGAGGGTCTCAGAACTCAGACACGTGTTTGTACACTTACATTCCCTCTTCTTGGCCATTTCCCACACTCTGAACTGCTGCCATGGGAAGATTTGGAGGTTCTGACTACATAAGTCTCTTTTTATTGCCTCTTTTTTTGCTCTTTACCACCCAGGGATGATACCTTGCCAGAAATCAACCACCACCACTACCCCCACCCCGCCGCCTATGTGTTGTTTATGTGGAGAATGTGTGAGGAAGTGCCAATAGGTTGCTCTCTGAAGAAAGAATAACTCATTTGCTTTCTAGGGAAGCTATAGGGAACAGCCTCTGAGCCAAGGCTACATCTACAGGGTCAGAATATGGCCAAACCTTCACCAAGGCTATCACAGACCACCTGAACCTAGATCTGCCTCCACAGACACCAAAGAGATAGTTCAGATTGCCTTACCAAAATTTTCTTTCATATCAATAATTCATAATATTGAAAGAACAGCCTGTGATTTGTGCAGGAGATCCTAGGAACATATTTTTGCTTATAGTTGTCTGGACAATAGCTTAGACACTGTTTCTTTTAACATTGCAATAGTAAGCATTCAAGTTAATGATGTATTTTCAAGCATAAAAAAAAATACAAAACAAAACATGAAAGCTTAGCTATAGCAAATGGCTCCCAAAAGGACTTCAATCCTATATTTTGATTCTTAAGCCTTGCAGGGATTGCAAACGGATGGTGTGGACTTGTAAAACCTTGGAGATTTAATCAAAGCCAGAGCTCTGTCCTAATTGACTTCACTGTTTTTCTCCATCAGGAATATCCCCACTGCCATAGGCATGTGCAAAATAAATAGCATAATGCAGAATTCACCAACAAAACACCCCCAACAATTAGGTGACATCTACATGATGCATGAGCTTCTGCCCTCTTGCCATTCTTAACTTTGAAAAGACTCTGGATTTCAGGAGGGAACCAGAGAAAAACAACGATCATTATGCTCTTTGTATGTGTATTAAAACATTTAGCATATTGACATTCAAGTAGTCTTATGGGCTTATTTATAGTTTGTAGAAGGGATTTTAGACTAGTCTTTATAGTTTCCATGAGAAAACTTTAATCTGCCAAAGCATGATGAGGTTGACCCCATTTTATACACGTCCTTTGATGGCCCTGTTGCAGCACTTACTATGAGGAGCAATTGTAATACAAGTATGATGATTACAAACAAATGCTTTGAAAACAGAGCCAGTAAAACTGGCCTGGGTCTGTGAGGCCCAAAATCTTGGGTTTTATAACTTGGTCTATCAGGGTAGCTACATAACTGCTCTTAACTAATGCTGAGTAGGTGCTAAAATCCCATTGGCACTACTTTAGTATTTTGGTTGAGATATTAAGTCCTGTAACTTTATCTGACTTTTTAGGAGAACTGTTCACCGGAGGCCATGTGCCATGTGCATAGCCCAGCCCATGCTCTGGAGTGCTGCATTCACCTGAGTGAGAGAGGGGCTACTCCAAGCTAGACCCACAGTGCTCTCCAGTAGCCACAAATCTACTCTCTGCCTTCTGATGGTACAAGGACTACACAGGTACTGAAATACTGTGATACTTGGTATATAATCACTAAGTACTTTTCCTTTACACAATTTTTTTTTGGTATGTAATAGTGCACAGCACATATGTGGGATAGAAAAAAACTTGTAGGAATCAATTCTTGTCTTCCATCCTGAGGCTTCTAGGATCAAACTCAGATTGTCAGGCTTGACAGCAAGTATCCTTACCATTGAGCCATTATTCCAGCCTTTAAGTACTTTTATCACCCCAGAACGGTGACCTGAATGTCATGAATGATAAACACTACACATCTGTTTAAGAAAATTAAGACTCTCCCACTCAAAAGCCCTTGTCTAGTAACCACTAGAGCTTTGAAGACATAGGTCAGAAAATCAAGTCTTGCTCATACCAGAGCCTAACCAAATCTGGTACACTGTAACTATTCAAAAAATATTTGTACAAATAATTAATAAAGAACTTAACGTGGGAATGGTGGGAGATGACAGTGGTCTGAAGGTTTCGGTTTGGATTGGTTTGTTAAGGAAATGCTTGGACATGCAACGTCAACTGAATATATTCACAATGAGGCAAGAATGGTTGATAATTAAGAAGTGGAGCACATTATATTATTATTACAATATACAATTTTACATGAGATCAGAATATGTCTCTTGTTTTCCAAAATTAAGAGAGTGTCACGTACAAAACATGCTGAAACAATTTTCTTATAATTTTTGGAAATAAATTCATCTGTTCACTGTGAAAGAGCATGAAAAAAATTTAATTCCCAGTAGAACATTTTTTTTCCTTTTTGAGAAAATAAAAGAGCAATATAATGAACAATGACAGAGATGTACCCTCCCTCCTGTCCTCTTTGTCTTATTACAAGACCAAGGATGAGACCCAGAGCAGAAAGCATGCATGAGACTTTGCTGACCCCAAAGCCTGACAGCTCCACACAAGAGCTGTTGCTTAGAGCACATCCTGAAACTCAACCCAGTCTTTCAACTTGTCTCCTACAGAAGCTCTGAAATAGAATGGTGTGTCTGCTATTCCTTCACCGTCTGAGGTTTTGTTTTGGCCCTGTTTGGCCAAGGCAAGTATCAAAAAATTAGAGGACCCAGAAGGATAAAATTTGAAGAAAGACAATCATGTCTTGAACCAGAATTTCACATTCAAGACCGTTGATTCCTGAAAATTTTGATGGCTACCATAAGGCAGTGGAGATTATTTTATTTTCATTTTTACTGATCATAATATTTTTCTAATGATTTAGGGTACACGTAGCTCTAATTTCCAAGAATGCCCCGCAGCCCACATATAAAAGTATATCTGGAATAATTTAGAAACAAGACACTAGAAAGACTTTTAAAAGAAAAAAAACTGTTGCTATTGCTGGTACAGTGCCTACTGTGCTTACTGCTCACTGTCAGCATCTTTGGATGTCAGGACAATGCTTCAGGAAATCAGTTGCTAGCAACCTCTGAATCCCACTAAGAAAGCCTGGGTAACATGGTCTGCATCACAGAGCTGCCAAGCCCAAGGCAAGAGGGTTTGGCTAGGCTAGACTGCCCCTGAGGTATCTCAGCATGAGCAAACCCAGATCCCTCTGTGACATCACACATCCTAGGGACTTTTTCTAAAAATGTTTTCTCTTGTCAAGAGATCAAGTCTCACTTGATCCCCACAACACATTGTGACTATCTGTGTTTCCAAGCAGCCTTTTCTGCCACTCAGCCATTCTAATAGGTCAAGAAACCACATGACACTTTCTTGCTCATTACTTCTTTTTCATCAGGTGCTTGCTGCAGCATGCAACTCTGCATTGTGATGTGTGTGTGTGTGTGTGTGTGTGTGTGAGGTGAGTGGGTGGTGGTAGAGAGAGAAGGAGAGAGAGAGAGGGGCTCTTTCTGGTCTAGACTGGAAGCTTTAGCAGGGAAGGGTCATGTCTGCAAACATAAATAAATGTAATTGTTAAGATTAATGTTTGTTGACTGGCAGATGGGATAAGTATATGATCTTCCAGGAAGGGGTGAAAAGCCACTGGCGCTGTTGTATTAACATGAACTCTCTGCTTTATCTAAAAAAAAGGAAACTCTACTTTCATCTCTTTATATGTTAAACTTCCTACTTAGATATGAAAAGAGTAATTTGAAAAAGTGTAAGTACACAAGAGTGTCATATGTGAAACAATTTTCTAAAGATTTTTGGAAATTATAAAAAAAATAGAAATTCTTATAATTTGGCTCTGTGATGCATATCATGTAATACAAAGAAGCCAGTGCTTCAGGTCTTTTTCTGGATTTGGGGATTGGTAGGGACTGACCTCTTGGAGCATTCTCCTGGCACCTGAAGATGCTGATCATGTACCCTCCATCAATCTCACAGAGGGCCAGTGAAATGAAGATAAAGCTTCTGATGTCACTCAGTGTCCGTTTGAGAGGACAAGGCACAATCAAAGAGAAGTAGCAAAGCCAACTTAAAAAATACAGATGAGTGCCAAAGTTCTGACAAATTCAACTTTCTCGAGTAAGCTTCAGAACATATATCTTTTTTTTAAATCTATTCCTTTAATTCCACCAGGTAGATTTCTTACTATATGATATATATAAATATATATCATAAATATAATTTATATATATATGATATAAAAAGCATGTATGTGTCACTTAAATAGCAAACACAGATTTAGTACCCTAGCCCCCTTTCAAGGAAACCCTTTATAGTCCTGTCAAGTGACACTGTCTGCCAGGGCACATCAGCTCCAGACTGGGAGAACACAGGAAGTATTAATACATGAAGCTTTATAGGTACTTACTTTAACTGTTAACATAGGACTCCACTGACTAGAATTAACTCTAGAGAGCAATCTAATGTTGCTGAGTTTGTATAGAAACATGGCATCTCATAGTTGGCATGCAACATCACCTTACCAGCACTATAATGGTAGAAGAGATTCTTTGTTTCCTCAAACCAGTGGCTTGATGTGAAAGTGTGGTACTTTAACCATGCAACCCTGTAGAAACTGCCTTGAAGTTCACCCCACCCCACCCCCTACTCACTCTCCACCCCTCACCCCTGTCTTTAGATGTCACTCCTGCTCTGATCTGTACCACTGAAGACACTGGCCCTTTAGTTTTCCCCCTAGGCTTCATTTGAGTGATGTATTACAAGATCACAAGATGGCTGTGCCACCTCAGGTCTGATATCAATAAACATAAGTATCCAGAGGAAGAAACATTTCTTTGCCTTTGGTTACTTTTCAAGAGCCAGAAAGCCTTTTCTTCACATAACACCAAGTGAATGTCCCTTTATGTGTCATTGGCCAGAAGAGGGACACATTTTCATTCTGATAATGAGTGGAATAAAGAAGAGCACACACTGGCACAACTATTAATTATCAGTACATAGCAGTTTACATTATGTTTCTTAAAATATATATATCCAAGTCAAAACTCCTAGTAACTATCAGTGTGACAGTACTTGGAGTAGGGACTTCCCACATATAATTGAATTGAAGATCCTGGTGGTTGTGTTGGAACTCAGAATGAGCCCTAAGTTAAATTTCTGGTGATTTTGCCAGAGAAATGAGAGCAAGAAGCGGCAGCTATTAGAAGGCTACATCCATCTACAAACTCTGGAACACCAAGCATTGCTGCCAACTTCTAGAATGTAGGAAAGACATGAGATGGACATAGACAACCCCAGAGTCACCACCAGAACCAATCACGATGACATTTGGAAAAAGAATTTATCCTCTCAAACTGTCAAAGAATACATTTCTGTGAGATTTCTTGGCCAGTCTGTTGCACATTGATACAGTTGTTCTAGGAATCTGATGGATGGGATCTGCTCCCTTTCTAGATGTGTTATCTGAAGCACATGAACGACTGACTGTGTGGGAGTAAGGGAACAGGAACATTGCAGCTGAGGGTAGGAGAAGCAAGGAGGGGCTGAGGGCAAGGCGATATGCTAATTTTCAGCCCTCAGTCACTCAGAAAAATCTACTTAAAATTTAAGACTATTTTAGCTGATAAATAAAATTTGGCTATATTTATGGGGGACCATGTGATGTTTCAATACATACAACAACATATATATTTATATATATATACATGTGATGCTTTTATTGAGGTTGGCCCATCCATTTCCTCCAACATGTGACATTTCTTGAGGAAACATTCTGATACTGTCTTTCAGTTTTTTTTTTTTTTTTTTAAATACAATACATTGTGTTATCCATAGTTGTACTTTTCAGCACCATAAAAATTTCTATCTAAATTTAACTTTGAACCTGCTGATGATCATTTTCCTGTTCCTCCATCTCCTTCAAAATCCAACTGTAAAAAATGAACTTTATTTT
The DNA here is from genome assembly GCA_021653895.1 of Mastomys natalensis. Classification (NCBI taxonomy): domain Eukaryota; kingdom Metazoa; phylum Chordata; class Mammalia; order Rodentia; family Muridae; genus Mastomys; species Mastomys natalensis. The sequence goes on along the minus strand of JAJTUV010000981.1, from coordinate 532,418 downwards.
TCAATAGTTTGACATTTTCAAACAACAAAAAAAAAAGGCTAATATAGCACTTACCCAAATTCTTGCATTTCAGTAGTAAAATTTACATCATATTTATAAATTTTGGGATTATACACTTACATTTCTGATAACTACACCATAACTAATTAACCAGTTTATTACTTAATAAAATCAATGCTCTCTTCATATCTTCCTACTTTTCATAGATTTTTTTTGTTCTATACTACATTTGTAATATACACAAAATGAAGTAGTATCAAAGATTTGCGTAGCCATATATTTTGTTCTAAAGGAAACATGCCCAAAATATGTTGATAAAACAAACAACAAAAAAAAACCCCTTTTCTTCTAGAGTATTACAAATGATCCTGAAATCAAATTACCACCATCAAAACTGTAACATTGTTCAATAGAAATCCAACCCAGCAACTTCTCCAAGGCAAAGATGCCAGTGGCATAATCTAAATGTATGTTTCCTTCTCAGAGGAGTTTTACACCCTGGCCCACATGCAGTACATTATCTGCATATACATATACAAGGAAGTACATATATTTTCTTGCTGATCTTATCTTATGGGGCTCTAACCTCAGCTGGCTCTGAGTGGAGGCTCGAGTCTGCCTCACTTGTAGACCCTGCTTTCTGAATACCATAGGAAGGTATCCAGGCCAAACAGTGGATGGAGCTTGAGGACTCTTAAAGAAGAATAGGTGGAAGGATTGAGGGCCCTAAGGAGATAGGAACTGCACAGGAAGATCAACAGAGTAAACCAACCTGAACCTTGGAGCTCTCAGAGACTGAATCACCAACCGTGGAGCATACCTAGTCTACACAGATCTACCTCCATGGGCTGAACCTAGGCCTCCCTGCACATATGTTGTAAATGTGCAGCTTGGTGTTCATGTAGGTCTCAAACATCTGGAGTTGGGGCTATCCCAAAACATGCAGCCTGTATATGGAGTACGGTCTTCAAAAAAAAAAAACAGTTGTTCAGTTATTCATGGAATATTATTTTTTTTATATCTCTTGTATTCAGTTTGCAACTACTTCTAAATTTTTGTATGATTTTACTGGATATATATTTATATTTTTGCTTGGTCTAACATTGATTACTATTAATATTTTTGCTTGTGAAGAGTTTTGGGTATCTGATTTTTTGGAGACATCTCAGGTTGCTGTTTAGGCCCTTAGATCTGAAGTAAATTGAAACTGGTATTTTTCTTGATTATTTATTTTATTCTTTTTGAATGCTTTAAATTTTTTTTTGATTTCTAGTCAATAATTTTATCAAACAAAAAAAAAAAACAAAAATTATTATTTCTCCAACTAAGTGTGGTGAATTTATTTCCAGTATGATAATATATTTTACGTGCATTTTATTCACTTCACCCTCATCTGCATTATTACACGGCATCCTAAAGCTCTACTCATCTCTGTAGTACTAGATTATCTACCTGCTTTTCTCACCATTCCCCTCATCAGCATGACTTGCTGGTTCATTGCCATTCACCTAGAGCCCAGGCATCACAACCACTTCTTTCACCCTCATCAAGGCTTTGTTCCGGGACTTCACTTTGCGTATTCAGAGTCAGAACTTGTGACTACAAAATGCTATAACACCTTCCTAGAGGCTTCTGTAAACAGGATCACTGGGTCTTTGAGCATCAAAATTTCCTCAAATGCAAAAACCAACCTACTAGTTATATGCAATTTTTCCTGGTGCAAATTTTTTGTAAACCATAATGGCTAGATTCTTATTTATCTTGTGCATTTTTAAACAATGCTAGTCTCTGGTGTCTCCTTTAAACCTAATCATGTGCTTAGCCATCAAGCCTAATACACTTTAGGTCTTTTGAGCCCTATGATCTATCTTTACTCTTTCTAAGCCCATGATACTGCTTCATGTTTCTTCAATAACTGTTTTGCTCTCAATCCCACTCTTATTTAATCCTTTTATGTCCATTATGCTATTTATTGCCATTCTTTATATTAACTAGTGTCGCTAATTGTAATTAAAACCTCCAAAATTGGTTCTTTAAATCTCAGAAAATTGACTTTGTCTATAATTGGACAGTACTTTACTTGCCTCAGGCTCTTCTTTATCTTTGCTTCAATTCTTTATGTCAAAGTACTTTATGCTGTTTGAGGCTTAGATTATATAAGCAACAAATAGACAACTTTATTGCTGTCATTATGGTTTCCATCTTTACTGATGCAAACTGTCTACTGAGCAAATTAAGGCCTTAGTAAATTTGATTTCCTGCAACAGGGATTTCTGTTTCTTACATCCTAACATGCTAATGGTGTTTGGATAACACATGGCCACAAATCTATACATTATACATCTCACATACACAAATAGGCAAAGCTGTTTCAGTCAACTGGATCAAGTTGGACCTTTGGATCCTATAAGATGAGAGTTTACATATTTCTTTCCTCTTCTTTCTGTTACTGACATGTCTATGTCATGATCACCAACTAGAACATCAACTTGAATGACAAGATGGAAGCCATACATTGAGGATGCAGTCAACAAGCAACACAGTGGTCATGTTCTTATCTCTGTAGAGCCACCACAGAGACTACCCATATGCAAGCTAGGTTCAATGTGATAGAAATGAATAGCTGTTTTATTTTGGGTCTCAAACCACCTTGAGACTTTTATTGTGAACCTTCTATTGCAGTAGCCCATTGATAATCTTAACTAAGAAATTACCCTTATTATATGAATCTTCTATAATTAGCCCCAGTTGTCATACTTTAAGTCTCTCTGTCTCTCTATCTCTCTGTCTCTCTTCTCTCTTCTCTCTCTCTCTCTCTCTCTCTCTCTCTCTCTCTCTGTGTGTGTGTTTGTGTGTATTTAAGGAATTGAAATTAAAAAAAAATAATAATGCACATCATCAGAAACAGGACTGCTCTCTCCATAGTAACCAGAAATACAGCAGTGCCTGCCCCATCCTAGGATACTAATTTTAATTACAAATGGATTTTCCAACATCTCCTCATCTACTCTGTCTATGTGTACATTGTCCCCTTTCACCTTTTATTTCAAACAATGAGTTTTTTCCATCCAACAAAGTTAAATGAAATGTAAATACTGAACTTAGCTATGTCAACATCACACAGAAAACAAAGACACTCAAGGATTTAAGGGGCCACACAACTCTTCCTTAAAGGAGAAATTCTAGGCTAAATTAAATCAAACAAAGCAAAACAAAACTATGAAGTCTGACTCAGAATAGATAATGACAAGTACATATGAGGGTAAAGTAGAGTTAAATTCTCTGCAAAGAGTTAAGGCCTCTCACCATAAGTGTGGATTTTTACAATGGGGCAATGTTTTTGTGTTTAGACAATGAAATTCCCTCTGAGATCTACCCATTCATCTAATTTAATAAGCATTCATTGATCATGAATGGGAATCTTTGTGGACAGGCTTAAAGCATGATGCCAAGTTTTATTCAAAACCATCTTTTCAGATTTCTTCCTTCTTTCTGAATTTGCCCAGAGTTGGCAAAACAAGGGCAAAGTCATTTCTTTGTGTGAACACTTCAGGCCTACACTTATTGGTGCCATGAACACTAAGGCCAACTCCAACCGCTGATTTAATTGCAATTTAAATAGTAGTAGAATAACCAAGAATAGGCATATAACTATAGCTATATGGAACTAGAAGCCCAAAGAGGTAAACAGAGTATACTAAGTTGGAATGGGCTAATACCTGGTCAAGATTGTAGAAATCAGGACCCTAAATGTCTTTACAAGGCACTTCCCTCTAGTTTCTACTCAATTGCATGGAAAATCAAAACTATCATGTTGAATTATTTCAAATTATATGTTTTTTGTTATGAAAAATAATAAAATGTTGTAATATTGTGTAGCCAAGAAAGCCACATTTGGCAGAGGGAAGGTTTTAGACTGGGGATCCACTGATCTACACTTCAGCTATAACTCTGACAATAGTTTGCTAGGCAATGGAAAAGCTAACGTATTTCAGGACTGAATAATACTCTCAATGGTGCCTAGCAGCTTTCTTTTCTATAATTCTAAAATTGGTTAAAAAAAGTTTGAACTGAAGTTTATCCATAAGCAGAGTCTTTCTTGTTTTCCCATCTGCATACTATCTTCTAATAAGATATTAAAGAAATTGTGTAGAAACAGAAAACCATCCCAACCAAATGAGTGCCTCATTAGCAATGTCTTCCTCCTGAAACTCCCTTAACCAAAACCTAAGCCAAGAGCCATAGAGTGCAGCTCTAACCTAGCTCAGATTTCCCCTTCTAAGAAGGAAAAGGAAACTTTCTTTCCACCACGCAGTCTATTCATTCTTTCCTAGAGGCACCACACAATTCCCTAACCCTTTCCATATGTGTTCAGCCAATGGCACAAGATAACCATGAATGCAGCCCAACACTCTGTAAATGACAACGTCATACTGAAATGCCCAATGTTTGGTTACTGTTGTCAGGCATTTGCTGATGTGTCAATATCTCCTTATTTCTATCCTCTGAAGTCTTACTTTTTTTCTTCAGTGCTCAACTTGAACCCCAACTGTGTAACACAGCAGCTGTCTGCCCTTAGTTCTGTTTGATCCATAACCACTTGGCATGTAACTTTGGTGAATGCCCACTATCCAAACTAGATCAAAGGCTGTTCCCTACAGGAAGTATGACAGACCTATTTTTATACCCAGTGTGATAGCCTACACATAGCAGGTGCTCAATAAATATTTGCTGTTGATTATGACAATGGTCCCTAGGGATGACAAAGGAGAAAACTATGAGAAGTTATTGGTTAGGAGACATGCAACCATAAAGGCAGGACATAATATGACTGTAGAAACTGATAATGGTAATAATAGAAATGGAGATAAATTGCATTTATTTGTTTCCCATCACCTTAATGTATAATTTTGAAAATTTTCCTAAAATCTAGAATATATTTTTATTATACAAAGTGAGTTACTGACAACCTGAGAATAACTAGTCACATTTGAATTGATAGCAAGTCATTAATGCATTCCTGGAACTTTTACTGTAAGTTTTCAAATATTTATAAAAATAAATTTTCAATCTGGTTTTGCTGCTGAGCAGGTCTTCTCTTCCACAAGTTAAGGGCCTCTTTTTAACAATAGACTCAGGAGTGGAGAGACTGAGGGCACATAGTCTGTTCTGTTTGCCCTAGCATGAGTAGTCATATTTTCTATTATTTCAGAATTTCTCTCTGTTCTGTTATAAATGCCTTAAAACACAAACTTTTAAGAGGCCCAGTTATTTTCTTGGGGTAACTTTCCAATTGTCCCCATTTGTCATCTAATGAAATGACAGCAGCTACCAGTTGGGAGGAATCTGGCATGGTGGTTCCCAACTCAGACAATCCCTTAGAAACTCCAAGAAACATACACAGACCCACCTCACAGCGATTCAGATGCTATTGTTTAAGAGGAGTATGTGTACTGTGCTACTTCTTATATCCCAGATGATTATGGTAAGTGGCAAGTTTAGCAAATTATGATCTGGATCACTCTATTTTATTTCTCAGGTATTTTAGTGTGGATGACTTGTTTCCTTAGATTTGACTCATGGAGGGAATCCTCATTTAAATACCTAACTATAAGGCTAACTTTAGTCACTCCTTGTCTCAGAAATATTTACAAGGGTTATTCTTAGATATTCTCCTAACTGGCAAATTTGTAATGTTTAAGAGCTACTAACGAGCATGAACTGGGGAGGATCTCACTGCAGTGAGCCACAAGACATTTAGAGGTCATCTTGTTGGCATTCCATAGGCAGGTAGGTTAAATATAAACCTCCCTGCTTTCATGATTCCAAGCTTCACAAAATATAACTTACATTGTAACTCGTGTTCATAAAGAAAAGAGTGAAATAGAATCCATTAGAATCAACCACTCTGGTTATTGGAGCAGCCCTGGTAGATCTAATGGGGCTACAGTGTATACAGAAGACTGGACCATTGTGGAGCAAATGCAACAATCACTGTGCTATAGAAAGCCACTAGAGGAGAAGTTTGTTAGAAGCACACCTACTTTCCATGCCTTTGTTCTCATAGTGGTTTCAACAAGCTGCTCTGTCCTCCCTCCCTTCTTCCCCAATAGACATCATTTTCACATATCTGCAAGAATTTAGTGAAATGGATCCCTAAAATGCCTCATCCATCTACTGAATAGCTAACCAACAAGACCTAATTTCCTTCAGGTAGAAATTCACTGTTGTTTAGTTCAACCATCTAGTTTACAAATAAGTCAATCAATCTGTACATTAAGCTACATACGACTTTTTAAAATCCAAACTGTACCTATTTCTTTGTTTTGCAATTTGTTCATCAGTTAAGCACCCTGATTTCATTTACTCAGTGCCTCTCATGCAATGGAGAAAGAATCTCAGCCCTCGCTGTTTGCAACCTTTTAATTTCTCCAGTAAGTGCAATTGACCAAAACCTTCAAAACTAAAAGTTTTGGCATTTCATACATTGGTTAAATTCAACAATGTCACCATTGAACTGATTTTGAACAACATGTAATTAAAACTTAGAACATACAGTTACAAAGAACTCAACGTGATTATAGGACACTCCAAAGGGTCCTCCAAAGCTTCAAACATGCCTGAATACAAAACAAAAGCACATGTTTCTATGAGTGTGTTTTTAATGTTATTTGGAAAATTTTGCTATAGATTATTGGAAATCTGTGTAGCAAATCTTTATACGTTTGAAAATTGCAAGAGTTAACCAAATGGTGTGTATGGAGAAAATATATGAAAATTTTGAACATACAACTCAACTTTTAAAAAGTGATGATAAGGAGGGTTTTATATGGTCAGACTTACATCTTATGAAGTATACTGAATGAAGATAGGGATTGAAAGCTGCTACTTTTGGCCATTATAACAATGATAAAATGTTATCCTTGGTAGATCCTCAGCTTACTTAGATATAATGATGTGTTCTAAACATACCATATCCAATTCAAGATAAGTTTGCACCACAAACTTTTTAGGTAAGATGGTTTTTCTAAAGGTTTATTTTATTTTTATTATTTTAAATTATAAGTATGTGTGGATGCTAGAGTGGGAAGGCAGATTGTACATTCACATGAGCTAACAGGGCCAAAGGCACTGTATCATTCTTGGTCTAGGGTTACAGATAATTTTAAGCCACCCATAATGTAGGGGACTGGCAAATTATCTCAGGTCTTCTGCAAGAACAGTATGTGTCTATATTTCTGGCATCTCCCAAAGACCCAATTGTTTTTGAATGATTCTGCCCTCTACCAACAAGTGTAACTCTACTATAGCCAAAACAAACAATTCCACCTATGAGTTTTAATTTTCAATCAAATCTACACTGTAGCCATTTACAATACTGTTGAATATTTCAACATTCAACTGAATTAATTTTCACTTTTTCCTTTATCCCCAGAGTGGATAAATAACCAACTGATTTTTTTCTACTTGAATTAACTAATAACATATAAAACAGAGCCATTAATATTTATAAAATTCTACTGATAACAGAACTAACACATTAATAGTTCTAGCTTCACTTTTTTCACAAGAAATAATGAAATGAATGAGCTAGCTAGTTTGAGTAAACAGCCATTTATTCCAAGTAAGAAGGCAGGTTTCATAGAGTAACCTCTAAACACTGTATGTCTACAGCAGCTTGTATGACATCATCTCAACCCCATCCTGTCTTCTGAAATAACTGCTCACTTCTCAACTCTCTTCTGATGTGCCTTTCATCACATTTGTGTCTTAGATTTGCATATGTTCGCATGGTTTCGGTACTATTGCAATCCACTCAGCTGATAGGAAATATTAATAAATATTTTGAATGTCTCCGCCTAACAGTCACTAGAAAAGTGAAAGATTCCATGAAAATTACTTTTAAGTCATGAGTTGTAGCTCACCTACAATCCTAATAATTGGGAGACTAAGGAAGAGAATGAATGCAAGTTTGAGGGCAATCTGGGCTACATAGCAAATTTCAGGTCCATGTAGCCTGGGCTATACAGTGAGACAACATCTAAAAGAAGAAAAAGGAAGAAGGAGGGGGAGGATGAAAAGATAGAAAGAGCGAGAGAGCGAGAGCGAGAGAGAGAAGAGGAGGGAAGGGGAGAAGGAGGGAGAGAGGGACAGAGGGAGAGGGAGGAGAGAGAAGAAAGAAAGAAAGAAAGAAAAAGAAAGAAAGAAAGAAAGAAAGAAAGAAAGAAAGAAAAAAGAAAAGAAAAAGAAAGAAAAGTTTTTTAAAGCTCATTGTTATGTGGCAGGCTTATTTAAAATATCTTAAGTGTTAAAAACAAATATTGAGTTAGGTGAACCACAGACTTTTGCATTGTCTAATGGGTACTCTCATGACATTTGAACAGGAATTACAACTTCTAAAATGAGTCTTAAGTATGAGCATGACTGACATTCTCTCTCTCTCTCTCTCTCTCTCTCTCTCTCTCTCTCTCTTTCTGTATGTATGTAAATTAAAGAAAAACATAAACTAAATAATGACTATGACCATGAACCATTCAGGCTCTAAGAGGTTTTCTCTGCTATCTCTGAAATAACTGTAAGGGAATACAACAAATACTCAGCTATAGTTTATATCTTTAGGAAATAACAAAATGACACACTAGAAATATTAGACCAATATAGAGTAAGATTGATGTACACCATTACAGAATTCCTCAAACTCTATGCTATCTGTGCTTTACAGTTTACTATGCCCAGCAAACTGGGAACCCAATAGCTTTGTATACCTTAAATACTTGAGTCACCAGTCAGCTGACTGGAAAAAATCAAGTGTCCAGCAGGGACAGCAGAATCAAGAACTTCCTCTATGCAAGCACACAGCCTTTACCACTGCCTATCCACTCATGCTCTGGAAGGCTGGCATTTATGTAATATCAGGAAAGGCTGGGAAAACAGAGGCAAGTAATCACTTACTGTCCTTTAGGTTCATCAGTTGGAAACAGGACCTAGCTCACTGCATTGGCATCTCACATCTCTGAGTGAGATCATGTAGAAGCAAATATAATTTATTCTTTAATGAACATTAATGACAATCATTTAAAAGTAAAACAAATAAATCAGAAAAAATATACCAAGATGTAGGCACATAACAGGGTTGTCCTTGGACAGCCAGGATAAATAGAAAGCATCCCTATGCAGACAAACATGAATATAAATATATGGAATGTTAGTCCTTAAAAGGAAATATGCTAAGTTCTATGTGTCAAGGAAAGGAAGAGGAAGAGAAGAGGAGAGAGAGGGAGAAGGGAGAGGAGAGAGGGAGAGAGGGAGAGGGAGAGAGGAGAGGAGAGAGGAGGAGAGAGAGAGAGAGAGAGAGAGAGAGAGAAGAGAGAGAGAGAATTCAGATTTGGATTTATTTATTTATTTATTTATTTATTTATTTATTTATTTATTTATCATATATTCACCTTATATCCTGAGAGGCTAGGAACTTCATATCCCACTGAGGCCAGACAAGGCAGCCCAGCTAGAAGAATATATCCCTCATACAGGGACTAGATTTGGGACCAGTTGTTTGGGATCCACATGAAGACTAAGCTGCACATCTGTTACATTTGTGTAGGGAGGTCTAGGTCCAGCCCCTGTATGATTTTTGGTTGGTGGTTCTGTCTCTGAGAGCCCCAAGGGTCCAGGTTAGTTGATTCTGTTGGTCTTCATGTAGAGTTCCTATCCTTTTCGGGGCTGGAATCCTTCCTCCTATTCTTCCATAAGACTCCCCAAGCTCCATCTACTGTTTGGCAGTAGGTATATGACTCTGTCTGAGTCAGGTGGTGGGTGGGGCCTCTCAGAAGACAGCCATGCTAGATTCCTGTCTGCAAGCATAACACAGTATCATTAATAGTCTCAGGGATGGATGCTTGCCCATGGGATGTGTCTAAAGTGGGGAGAGGCAGAGGAGATGGCCATATGACCAGAAGAATGAATGGAAATATGCAACTAGCAGATGGAGGAGGTACAGGGCATTTCCAGAGAAGACACTGGGATAGAGGAGGAGTCCAAGAATCAATGGAGGTGTCCTTAGCTGTGACTCACAGCATTGGGGATATAGAACATAAAGAGGCCACCTCCTGTGGCCAAGCAGGAACCCAGGTGGAGTGATAGAGACTCCAACTCACCCACAAAACTTTTATCCCCAAACTAAACCTGTCAACAAGAAATGCAGAGATTGGGGATGGAGCAGAGACTGAGGAAATGGCCAACCAATAACTGCCCCAACTTGAGACCCATCCCATGGGCAAGCACAAATTCCTGACACTATTAATGATAGTTTAGTTTTCTAAACAGCTATTTGTCTTTAGCTGGACTTGGAAATAAAGTTAATATTTAACAGTGGGTTTCTTAAAGTCATAATTTTAATTATTGATTTATAGTCATCAGTATAAGAAGTAGACTGAAATAAACCATGTTTTTCTGGATTTGTGCACACACAACAACACACACCACACACACACACATATATATGAAATATATGGAAAACTCACTTTGTGTCATGTGTTGTGTGAAAATAATTTCTTGTGAGAAATGCCTGTCCTTTAAACAAAAAGCCCATCTCTTAACAAGGAGACTTCATTAGATAAAAACATGCTGATAAAATACTCTTGATGTCTATTACTGAAAGGATCAGATTACTATAGGTCTTTGAGAAGTAAATTATTTTAATATTCTATAGGAAGATATTATCATCCAAAAGTACTAAAAATATGCCCTTCACCTGTCATGTGGTATTGAACAAGATGGCATTTTCCAAACAAAATCACTATATGTTCATATATTAGTCACTTAATAGCATTGTGAAATAAATGTACCAAACATTAGTCAAACTCCTTTTAATGGCACAATAAATCATTCCATTGCAACAGTTTGTTCCTAAAATAATGGACTATTTTACATGTTTTCCCCTAAAAAATTCTAAAATAAGTTAGAGTTTTTGCTTTGAATCCTATTATTATGAATCCTGGACTATACTCTTTACATTAACATCAAAACTAGGCTTGGAGTTAGGGCTTTATTATGCCTATAAAAAGAAGTAGCTATCTTATAGCGGGCAGTTCTCTCATTTTTAAATCATGTGTTTGCAACTGTGGACTCAACATCAGAACTTAGTGAATGCTGCATAATGGCTTCTCTTACAGAGAAGTGAAATTAACACATAGTCTGCACCTTGCTGATAGGCACATTATACTTATTATCGACCGAATCTCCTCCAAGGCTCCACTTGAAAGCTTGGTGGTATGTCATTCCAAGTCAGATGGAGAGAGGAGCTAGTGGAACTGGGCTGTAACCCAAGTCAGGCTTGCTGAACCTAACACTTTTCCCCCCAGCCATGCTACTTCATACAGCTGATTCCTCTATTCTTTGTCTTGTCTGTAGTCTCACTTGGAAATCTTGCATGCATAATACCAACTATAAAAGTTTTAATATCAAATTGCTGTTAGGTTGAAAACTATTATGATTGTCAATGTCTTTAGTGCTTTCAAAATCAGACATTTATTTAGAAGTGAAAAAAAAATCTTTGCAAGCTGATCTTTCTGGGAGATTGGACCTTCTTGATTTCCTAATTAATTGAAATGCTGGCAGGAATGGTTTTGGTTTTGGCATTGGAATGTATGGAGAAGTGACTACTCTATGATCCCCAGAGGCCCAGAAATGGGTACTGGCCAAACTGCCACTTTGAAACATTCCCAAACCACTGCTCTGATTAATAGTCACCCTGGTATGAAGAAACCAGAAGTCTCCCTTGGACCTAAAGCATAAGTAGAAGGTACACCTGATGATGAGTATGGCTGACACCATCAGTGATAGGCAGACATATAAATGATGGTCATAATGGCCACAGCCAGAGGCTAGGTTAGGACATGTTGATAGAATCCACAGATATGCTTCTTGTGGGTAAGGTTTGAATCGCATGCCTCCCAGTAACCTTTGGCCATTTTGTATCATAAATAAAAAACTGCATCATCCAAGAATACTTCAGATTTGTGGTATATATGGTAGGTTAGACAAAACCAAAAGTGGAGTCAGGATTGTGATGTCTGAGTACTATTTTTCCTGGAGAACATGTCTATTTTAACTGTCTGCCATTTTTTTTGTTTTGTTTTTCTGTAATAAATCTTTAGGTGCTGTTTTTATATGTTCTATTTGAAGACGATGTATTTTACTTAGAAAGAATACTTCCACCTCAGGGATGTCAGCAGTTATAATTGCTAGTTTCATTCAAAACATGAACTTTTAGGGGTGTGTGTATGTGTGTGTGTGTGTGTGTGTGTGTGTGTGTGTAAGAGAGAGAGAGAGAGGGAGGGAAGGAGGGAGAGACAGAGAGAGACAGGTAGACCAAGAAATCATATCAGTTCTAATAGCTTGGAATCAATTGGAAGGGCTCCTCTAAATTTTATGCAAATCAAAAATGTAAATCTCTAAAAAGAAATGTCTAAGCTCTAAATCTGTTTTGCTAATTCTGCATAGTTTTGCAACATTTTCATAACAGTCTTATTCTCATTTGACACTCCACAGAAAGAGGTGCATCTTAGAAAGGGGTGAGTTGCATGAACAAGCAGAAAGTTCTACCACATGGTTGTTCCGGTAACTGTCCCGAAGTAGAACTCTGTGCCTTCATCTTGAAGGACTAAGCAGTTTTAGCCAAATTAGCTATGAGCTACAAACAAGTTTCTAAGGATTATGTGACATTTGATCATCAAGATAGACACTGTAGAACCACTAGCAAGGTAGGATCAAATTAAAGACGCATCAAGGACCAACCTTACATTCTGCTCTGTTGCTCAGAAATAAGCGTTCCCTAACTCAACCAAGGAATGAAGTTTAGTGTACACAAACTGGTATGTTGCTTCCTCCATCAATTAGAATGCAAACATTTCTTAGAGGTTAGTAATCTTGAGGACAGACTGAATTAGTATTGCTAGAGATTCAACAAGTCAACTACCTAGGAAGACTTAAGAGATCTGGGTTAAAGAGGTAACATTTGAGGTTGCTACTGCCCAAATTAATAGGCATGAATCCAGTACTGATGCACAGTCATTGGTAGCTGTCTCACTAAGGAACCAGAAAGAGAATACAAAGCCATGGGGAGCTCTCTCTTTCTCTGTAGGGAAGCAGAAAGTGGAGGAAACTAATATTTCCATCAGGGAACTCTAAAATCTAAGTGAGGGGAGAAAGAGTCAGTTAAAATCTTAATCAAATATGTACTCGCCTTCACAATGTACTCACAACCATGACTTTTACACTAAAGTGGGGGATCCTCACATACAATTAGCTAGAGGAGTACTGTGTGACTCTAGGCCATAATAAAACAGGACATTTAATCTCTCCTAAAACTATTTTTTTTATTTCCCCAATACATGCCAGTGACCTAACTAGTATTAAAATGCACTATACTGTTTGTGGCAATTATCTAAATGATGATTAAATAACAAGCTGTTGGCTAAAGCCAAGTCAAATACACTATGGTAAGAACTGACACTGCTCCACAACCACTAATGCTAAAAATAAAAATGTGCTGTTCGACCTGGAATTCCTTGGACTCTATGTATATTTATTTTTAAATAAGATTCAGGAGATGGATGCTCATATTCCTTTTCCATCTTAGTGTGTGTTCATGTGCGTGTACGCATGTGCATGTGCGTGTGCGTGTGCGTGTGCGTTGTGTGTGTTGTGAACATCAGTGCCTTCTTCTATTGCTCTTAACATTATATTTTTGAGACAGCATCTCTCATAGAACCTGCATTCACCAGTTTGCTAGGTTGGCTGGCCATTAAGCCCCAGTTTCTTACTGTCTTAGTCTCTTGGTACTGGAATTAATGACACACACTTTCAAGACCAGATTTTAACATGGGCAATGGGAATTCTAACTTAGGTACTGATGTTGTTACATCAAGCACTACACACTGAGTCATCTTCACAAGCCCAGTGATGTTCATGTTATTACAGGGACATTGGAACAGTGCTGAGCAGAACACTGAGAGATAAAGCTTTTAAGGAAATGAAATCTTCACTAGACACAGAAAGGCCCTTCCTTCTTCTTTCTGTGTCTCTCCTTAGAATTAACCTTTCTTCTACTTATTGCTGTCCAGACTCATTCTTGCAATTCATTGAACTAGTGACATTTGGTCCTTGGAAGAAGCTTCTTCTTTCTGGTATTCTTTATCTAGTTGACTCTTCATGTTTTAGTGTAGTCATCCTTTACTCAAGAAAGGCTCACTAGCCTCCAACATAGGTTCCATGTTTATTCAACTCCTCATGACAAAACATCCATTTTGTTGTAATAATGGTATAGGTTTTTCTGGAGGGTAAAGCACACATCAAGAGTAAGTAATGACAAATTGTATTTGTTTTAATCCTTTTTCTACTACAGTTCTTGGCATGTGCATAACAGGAATAAATGAATTATTGGCCGGCTGGAGACATGGCTCAGTGGTTAAAAGCACTGGCTGGTCTTTCTGAGGACCAGGCTTGATTACAGCTTACTATCATCTCTAACTCCAGTTCCTGGAAATCTGAAGCCCTCTTGCTCTCTTGAGCTCCATGGTCCATGCAAGTAAATTGCTATATATTTTTTTAAAAAAATAAATTATTGAATGAGTTAATTTGTTCCTTAAGTCAATAAGCAACCACCACCACCACCACCACCACCACCACTAATATGCATGTATAAGAAGAATACATCCTGAATTTGCTGAAAAGTTACTCACCTGTTTTGCTTGATGCTCTTTGTCTAAGCTGAGACCCTTGGAGGTGAGAATGATGCCTTTATTTCAACTTTCACTTTACAATCTCTTATTTAGGATATAATTTAACACAATATATACTGTTTAAGGTGAGGTTAAATAATTTTAACTATTAAAACAACAATTACTGATTTTAACTAGTATGCTTTCACATCAGAAGAGTAGTCATAGTCATAGTCATATTCAACCAAATAGGACATAGGATCAAACCTCAGTCATTAGAAAGGAAGTGATTAAAATATAGGATACAGATAATATTTCACAGAAGACAGAAGTAAATACAAGAACTTACTTTTTTGTCTTTGGTTATATTCTATATTTTAGGTAGAATATAACTCAGAATGCTCTTAAATTGAAGATTCTTTTGCCTCAGCCTCCTAAGTACCAATATTGCAGATATGTATATATTATTACATTTGACTATGCTTAAAGAATTCTTACCATCAGACCAAGAGTTTAGAAATTTTTTGTTGAGATATGAGAAAAGACTAGCATTTAGAGCAGAGAAAAGAAAGTCACAAATGGAGCAAGCCATTTATAGTATCTGGATTTCATTGATTTAAATCTATGCGTTGACATAAAGATAAATTTAGCATATGCAAGAGTGACAGGAAAAGAGCCACCAGAATTAGAAGATTTGTATAGAGAAAAAAATGAACATTCTCAAAGATGAACTATTGTTTCATGGTTAAGTCACCATAACAGTGGTACATTTTGTTTTAATTTGGTGCTACCTCCAAACATAAGGAACTGAAAAGGAAACCTGGTTTGAGAGAAGAAAGGGAAAGGAATGAGCTTGTTTTTATATGATCTCAACTTGAGATTCTGGCAGGAAGCCAATGGATATTGTCAGGAGTTAGAGCAAAAATTGAACAGAGTTTTATAGAAAGATGAGACTGTCTTAAGGATTGTTTACATGGAAACTGAAGTAAAGGAGCTGATGAAATGGATGGAAGAGAGTCAGGGAGAAATAACAAAAAGGCATAAGAGGCTGAAGTGTGGAGAGCACCCACACCTAAGCTACAAGAAAAGGACAGGACAACCAACTTAAAATCAGAAGCTAAATGTCAATAGGAATGGAGGAGGGATGAGGCTGACTGTCAAGGAATCACAGCATTCAGCAATGAGATATGAGGGTCTGAAAGAGAAAGATGAGTGACAGATAGATGGAAGCTGTTTATCTCTAGAATGTTAATGAAAAGAATAAGAAATAGAATGTTAAGTCAAGGGTTTAGAGAGTTAAATGATGTTTTTGTGATTGATTCTGAGTAGGAAAGATAAAGATATATTTGTAGAAAATCATAAAAAGAGATGCAAGGGTGACTCAGTAGTGAAGAACGCATGCCGGTCTTATAGAGGACCTAGGTTCAGTTATTATAGTCCCCATGGTGGCTTGCAACCTTAACTCCAGTTCTAGGGATCTTGTCTACTCTTTTGATCTCTGCAAGAGCCAAACACACACATGTTGCACATATATACTTGCAAGCAAAGCACTTATAACCATTAAAAATAAACACATACATCTTTTTTAAATAAATAGAAAACCATGAGAAGAGAAAGGGATTTAAAGAAGAGAAGGGTTACAGAACAGCAGAGAGACTCAGAGAGGAGAGTGATAGTCCTGGCTTGGAGTTCTTTTGCTCTGAGAAAGGAATTGAGGGAGAGGAAATACTGGAACTGAAAGTACAGAGTAGCAGAGATAGGTGGCGAAAAGTTCTGTAAAAGTCAGAAGAAGAAAGTAAACAGTGAAAAATTACTGAATGCCTATTTAATGGCTTATATGTAGGATGTAGACCTCACAAGAGGTCTCTGCCCTCAGAAGGACTTGAACAATGGATGCGATCAAAAGAAGCAAACAGTAGACACTCCTCACAGGACACCCCTTGAGTGTCTCGTGAACTTAAAAGATAACTGAGGACTAGATATGAAACATGGTTGTCTAAAAGTTCTAAACTAGGATTGGTTGCATTCCCATTCAGTCATGAGTCTAGTCTTGAAACCTGGAAACACCCCCCAATTTTTCATCATAAACAAGTATTCCTGCTTAAAAAAGACTTTCAATAACCAGAGAATATTGAAAACAATGGGGAATTATGCTATTAATAAAATTTCATTTGCAACATTATAGCTTTAAAAAGTCATTTATTTTTAGTTGACAAAAATTCTTAATATTTATGGTATGCACCATGATATTTAGATCTATGTATACAATGTTCAGTGCTTAAATCAAACTCATTAACATATAATTAAATCAGATACTTATCATTTCTTTAAGCTTAGATATAAGTGTTTTACTAAAATAGAATAATAAGATTATACTTTGCTATCTAACCCTGTCTTAGCTCATTTGAAGGATCCAGATAACTCAATATAAAAGACTACTACTGATTTTGCAAACCATTTCATATTTGTCCTCAATCATGAAGATTAGAAGAAAAATGTAGAGACCTATTAACCCCAGTCTGTAGAGTCAAGAATAATGAAATATGTTTAGTACAATATTAAAACAACATTATTACTTTGTACTGAATTTATAAAGCTGCTTGTTTTGGTGACCAAAGAGATTATAGAACACTGACTACTGTCAAACAAACAGCAGTGCTATTTATGTTCCCCCACATGAAAATTAAGAAGCACACTATATGAAAGTATTTGACCAATTTAAGATGTAACCAGATAAAAATGATAATTAAGAGAAAGAGAGATAAAAGAGAGATTGGAATCATCTTCAGAGAATGGGAAACATATAAACACTTCCAACGAAAAAGCATATAATTGAATGTTTCAGCAGAAGAAAGAAATTTCATTTTTCTTCCTGTGACAGTTTAATAGATTGAAATTCTTTAGCAATTTAGTTTTATCGAGCTATTTTCTCCTGAAGTCTCCACATCATTACATATTGTCTAAATCATTTAGCAAATTTAATACTTGCTTTCACTCTAATAAAACTGTCCTCGGGCTTTCTTCTGAGTTTATTCATAAATTCTTTTATTAACCAGACTAAGAGCCTTGAGAAGGAATCTCAAATTCACCATTAACATGCAATTGTACAGGTAGATGGGGCTCCCCAACATTTCCTGAATCAACCATCTTGTATATCTTTGTGGTATTAAGCCTGTTAACTTTGTAAACAGCTCAGCTTCATGTCCCCTCTTAGCACATGAATACTCTGATAAGTATTGTGGCAAGCATGCAGTTCCTGAACTTGAATTACACTCGTAAAAATCAGATTCCATGTGTGTTTGACTTTGGTTACATAAACATTTATCTTCTTCTGAAAGACAAACATGGTATATATGGTATGACCAGGAAGAGATAGGAAAAGGGACCACAATTCCTTGAGGATTTGATTTTGATTTTCCACTCTTCTTCCTCAGTCAGTGGTGGGTGGGTGGGTGTCAGAAGGACCCAGCAGGGCAGAAATGCCATCCCCTTGCAGAACAGAGGAGTTCTGAAGAGAAAGAGAAGGGAGTAGAGCACAAAACTTGTTAGCTCCTCCCATCCTCAGATGTGAATTAAATCTGAGGCTTCTCTACCACAGCTCCATCCCCACGCATCTTCTTACTTTTATTCTCAGACTGACTCTCACTAGGCTCTCCAAGTCAGCAACCTCAAATGCAATCTATAGCTCAGGCTGGCATTGAAGATGAGTTAGTCTAGTCTTGACCTCCTGGAGTACCTGAGATTATAGAATGGTATTACTGTTTCTGTTTCTTTTGCTTTCTGCTGCCTCTAAGTGCTGTATCCATGACAATTTCTCAGACAGCTATAACTTCCTTAGGGCTAACGGGAAGAAAGGGAATTGGACAATCCACTTCAAATCCTCTCCAACATCTTTGAGATTGTCTTTCTCATGTAGCTTAGAAAAGATACTGAAACAAGCCTCACTCTCTAAAGCGGCAATGTGTGCACCGGCAGTGTTAGACTTGACCTGAAGTCTCTAGGTTTTAAGGAAACAGGAGAAGTAAAAGTAGAACATGTAGGCTTCTTTCCTTTTAATCATCCCTCCCTTTACCAATGACCATTATCATCCCTCATGGAGCTTTAGCTGTTCCTGGGAACATTCTTCAGAAATATCCCTGGTGGCCACCTCTGACTTGTTCATTAATACCAAGCCAGTTCCTGATTACAGTCTGTCAGAGTGTTTATTATCTTCTTGTTTTAAGAGACAGGAAAGATAGGAATGTTCCAGTCTTGACATGAGGCGCCACGTCTGCCATAAGCTTAAAATAGTACAGAAATGGCCTAATAATTGCCTGGCACAGTTCAGCAGGCAATAAGAAGACCCAGATAGATGAGGAGATAGCTATCTTCTTTCAAACAGGACCCTCTGAGAAGTTGCATAACTAACTTTTTAATCTACCACCAGCAGTTCCTAGAACTTGCCAACAATTGTTTTCTAGTGGGACAAAGCGCTTATGCTCGCCATGTGGAACCATGACAACAACCACCTATCTTAAAAAGATGAGACTTAAGAACAGACACTTCTGTTTCAATAAGCTTAAATTCGAAACCTGCTATGATTAGCAACATTAATGCAGTTTTCAAATGAAAAGAGAAGGGAATGTCCAGGCAATCAAAAATCCTAGGAAGGTCCAAAAGGGAACATATGGGTGTAAGTGAGCATTGGTCTATTTTGCTAAGGAGTCTCCACTTTTTAAGTGATTTGTTACAAACCACGTTTCAAAACCTACTACTCAGCAAGAGAGAAAAATGAAGTGTGGAGAGAGAAATTCACTGTGAACAAAGTAACTCTTGCCAAAACTGTATATTAAGATTTCAGAAACCTGTAACTAACCTAATCTGACTGCAGTACAGGCTCACAAAAGCTGCTCAAAAACAGTATGTATAAGAATCATCCATTCAAGCACAGATTCCATGGCCCATCGCCAGGGAGCCTGCTCCAGTACACCTGCAATGGGACTCTAACATGAATACTTTTAACAAAATTTCAGGTAATATTGAATCAATTTTGTACAGATACCTTTGAATGGTACTAGAATTAGCAAGGCTTGATCACTCAGACTTTTCAGAACAAAAGAAAGGTAGTACTGATGTTACACAGACAGACACAGTCAAGCCTTCCACCACTGAAGTACACACACAGCAAGGTAGACATCAGCACCTTTCTCCTTGATAATAACCCTGGTTTTTAAACCAAAGGTTTTTTTTGTTTTTTGTTTGTTTTTTTGTTACAGATGTGACACTCACTTGCATAAAAGTAGCCAATCAAAATACAAAGAAATCTCATGATCAGTCTCACCATAGAGGTAGATACATATTTCATAGAGACCTCTTTATATCAGTCAACACTTATTCTTAAGAACTCAGGAAAAAAAAAACACCAATAAACATCTCTAAATCTTCTACAGTGTCACAGGTAAAGCTGGTTCTTACTAAAAGTTATATGTCCCTTGTCAGATACCATGATCACCATTTACATGGGTGCATATACACACATACACAAGCACCCTCTTTTTTAATGAGAAAGCGTAAGAAGATGGAGAAGTGTTCCCCTTCACTGGGCTGTGTACCAAGCCTTGGTCTTATGGTAGCATCTTGTACTAAAACAGAAATAGTTATAATAGGGAAATAAAAAGGGATTTTCCAAATTCTTGAAAATAAAGGTATCACTTAGAAGTTATTACAGCCCTAAACCAAGGGAATCCATGTGCCCTACATATTCATACAATTTTACTTGTAGGACAGTAGTGATCCCTTAGAGATAACCTCTCCTCCTTTAAAACATAGTATTTGGAGGCCCTGCATATGAAGAGGCAAGGATTATATGGGACATATCTTTAACTCTCACTCATTTTTGCTGTGTACTTAAACTGCCCTAAGGTAAAATCTCTTAAAATGTCATTTTTTGGATATTTTATTTATTTACATTTCAGATATCATCCTCTTTCCCCATTTCCCCTCCCCAGAACTCCCCTATCCCATCCCCCTCCTCCTTTTTGCTTTTATACCATTTTAATTACATACAATTATTAAGGTCAGTTCTAAGATGAGGAACTAGCAAGACAATAAACACACATAGTCAAAGAACAAGCAAGACGATAAACAAAGTTCCATGAACACTCCTGTGATCACTGTTTCTAAGGGTTTATCAGGACGACCAAAATATCTGAGCCAACTTCCCTGTCCTAGCCCAAAGTCATTTTCATTTCTGAAGCCTACTTCTTTGTTCTATTCTAACATTTAGATTCCTGCCTGAAATTACTTTTTTGTTCTTGCCTAAGATTTAGATTCCTGCCTGAAATTACTTCTTTGTTCTAGTCTCAAGATTTAGATTCCTGCCTGAAATTACCTCTTTGTTCTAGCCTAATGTCAGATTCCTGCCTGAAGCCCACTTCCTTGTCCTTGGCCAATGTCAGATTCTTGCCAAAGAGCCTCAAAGGCTATCTGCCTCCCCCTTTTTTATTTCATTAACAAGACTGAGCCTGTCTTAGGTTGTTCTGACAAGAATACCTTCCTTACCCATGATGGAATATGCATTATCAAAAGCAATGCACTTTTGTCTTAGGTTGGTAAGGCTCTGTGCAGAATCTTACCTGTCCTTGGCTTAAAATGTCTTAAAAAATGTATTTAATATAAACACTAAGGTAACTGATGTGATTCTCCTCTCCATACAAGCCAGAACCTCTCAGCAACCGTCCTTTGTGCCAAACAGTCAGTTAATATCTGGGAGTCCGCACTTCATTCATGTGCAGACATTCGCATAAACATTAACGGCAGGGAATGGGGAACCTGAGTATAGGACCTGGTTGATCATTTAAAACTTACTTTTTCCCATATACTCTCCCTACATTTTCAGTACTTGGGGCCAGAGCTGCTCTGAAAGTCCCAGGTTATAGTGGAAAGCTAATCTGGACTTTAAACAAGTATAGCTTAAATCAAGGGGGCATTGAAAATGGGTGCTATATGCCTAGGAACAGCTAGAAACACTACAAATTTTTACAAAGGCACTCACTGTATTTTTAAAATGTTCACAGAGCATGTGAGAGTAGTAGCCAAACACAAAACCATAAACTTCCTTAAAAACTTTACGAAGACCTTAAAGA
This sequence comes from Mastomys natalensis, assembly GCA_021653895.1. Taxonomy (NCBI): domain Eukaryota; kingdom Metazoa; phylum Chordata; class Mammalia; order Rodentia; family Muridae; genus Mastomys; species Mastomys natalensis. Next base: position 510,574 of record JAJTUV010000981.1, on the reverse strand, counting down.
TCTTTTTGTAACATTTTGAGCATAAACAGCATCGTGTGATGATGTTAAAGTTTGGACATACCTTCCTGAAAGTATCTTTCTGTTTTGTTTTGTTTTATTTTTGTAATTAAATAAAATGTAGCATTGCAGGGAATGGACGCCAATTCCTATTATTCCACTCTTCAGGAGGCTGAGGCAGGAAGATTGCCAGAGTTCAAGGCAAGCCTTGGATACAATGTGAGATAATTTCAAAAGTATAAAACATAATAATTTAACCATGATTTGCAGCTGACCAGTTTTCCCAGACTTTATTCCTGAAAGAGGTAAAGATCTCATCTTACATGATGTCCATTCCCTTAAGCCCAGGTGCAACATCTGTGGATGTCATTATTGCAAAACCTCAGTCTCTCCAAATCTACTAGAACTAAACTACATAAGACACATCCTCAAGTCTCTTTCACCTATGTCCTTTGCTACCTTGGACACCTACTAACAAGATTTAAGGATTTAGCCTTAAGTTTGCTGAAGCCCTTGACTGTTCTATAGTTGATACTTGCTTAAAGTGTTTCTTAACTTTATCATCTTTCCCACGTAAGAACCTAAGAATTTTCAAAGCAATCAAGTGTTGGCTGCCTTCTGTTAAATCATTTTTCCTCCAATTTATTTCACTCTTATTATACTTTAGTGTTATCAGGGAAAAGAAACCAGCCAGCCTTTTCAATACAGAGCCATCGACCCTCCCAGTGTGTTAGGCATGTTCTCCACTTCCTCTGCAACCACCTGCCACAGTGTTGCTAGACTTCCTGCTATTACAAAAACTTAACCCATCCTCCAAGTGACCAGTAATTGTTTCTTCACCTTTCTGCATTTAACACTCTGTGAAAACCTCAAAATTCTTTGACCACTGTGTTTCATGTAAATAAAGAAAGGCATAATACTGTCCTAAGAATTCAAGTCTTTAGTTTTTGACCATTTTCTGGTTCAAAATCCAACTCAATTCTTGTTTGTTATTGGCAATACTCCTAATTCTATTTACCAAAATCTATGTCCATGTTGCTACTTAACAATTTGTTTCCAAGTCTGGTGACTTTAAACAGTCACATCATGAGTTCTATGGCTTTAGAATCTGAATACAGCTTTGTTGGGTGCTGTTAGTACCAGGATTCAAAAGAGACTGTTGTCAAGTTGATGGGTGGACTGTAGTCTTACCAGACGGCTCAAATGAAGGAAATGAGCAAGGAAATTACTTCTTGACTCACATCTGGGATTATATGGCATGTTTTGGTCCCTTCTCCATGGACAGCTCTACATGGCAGCTAGATTCTTCCATAGCAATTCACCAATGGAAGAACAAAGGCACACTCAAGAAGAAATCCAGTCTCAAATAATCTAATCTTGATGACATTGCACAATCATATTCTACATATTATTCATCATGTCATATCTTATTAGAAGGAAGTAATGATTATTTAAAATACCCTGCATCTGAAAGGAATTAAAATGGGTATAAATGCCACAGAAAAGAATTATTGGTGATAATTATAAGGGCTGCCTACCACAATGTATTATAGTCTCTGCAAAGATTAAGTGAGTTAAAATAAAAAGATTACAAAGAATAGTACAATATATACAATAAATACAATATGAATGCATATTATTCTACCATGTCTATGTTAAGTAGAAGCAGCAAACATTCCAGAAACAGTCAGATGAAGAATTGTATGCTTTGTGATAGCATAGCATCTCTATTACATATTCACTTTTACATGTGCAGTTTGCAGAATTTGATGGTTTTAAATCCTTTAAAATGAAAAGATTAATTCTAAAATATAAGAGGTTTACCCAAAAGAACCCACAGGTCTTAGCTTGCTAATTGCTGTCATTAAGACATAAGTTGGAGGGCAACAAAGAAATGATCATGTTTATACCATCCATCACCCCTTTGCTTGTGTGTTGATGGGAAAGAGAGGGTGTCATCTAGCAGTGCTTCACATACCAGGGAACAATGACCTCCCCCTTCATGTGAAAATTCCACAGTTTTCCTTCATCAAAACAATTTAATAGATGCAAGTAGAGGAAGTAAACCACAGAAACTAAGGAGGAATCTAGAAAGCTGGGTAGAATTACCTAAGTTGATATGTAGCCAATATATAGCTGCTGCATACAGGGAAAAATAATGTGATCTATTATACTCAAGAGAAAATTTGATCATGATTGCATGTTCAAGTCTAAGATACAATTTCCAGGAAAAAAAAAATGCACGTGCATCATATTGTTTGCTTTGATTCCAAGTCTTTTAGACTAGTAAGAGCTGCCACATATAGGAAATTTCAACTGATGGGGAATTGAACCCTGAGTTGTTAATATATCTACTTCAATACAGCTTTTCCAAACTAGATTCTCCAACTTGAGGACATTATAAAATAAAATGTCATGTTGAAGCAAAACAGGTATTAGAAGTGGGTCTGTGAGAGCAGGTTATGCCTCCTGTTGGATTTAGGAACATGGAAAGCCATGTTAGCACATACCTAATATTCAAAACAAGTAGTGTTTCCACTACAATCACCTTAATGAATCTTTGTAGAGTATTGAAATTGGCAAAGGGCAACATTAACAAGGTATTAGGCATGAATGTCATTTCTAAACCACGATCTATTAGTACTTCCTACCTGGTGCCTTGGTGTTAAAACCATTTCTTTCTGAGTTCATGTCTTTAGTGAGCCAGAATGAGGAAATTTACAATGGCAAATAATTAATACCTACCAGGGCAAAGAAGTATACATGGCAGATACCCATCGCTCAACTAGTATGCAAATGTGCATTTTTATCATCCTAAATTTATTGACAGATAATTTCCATTTGAGTAAAAATTCTACTTCAAAAACAACTTTCACAGATGTTTATGAATACTGACTTGACACAAAATATTAATCTCTTAAATCCTCAAATCATATTCTTCTAGTTTTTCAAAATTTGAGGTTAAATGTTCTACTCAGTTTCTGACAAAAATCATTAGGTATAGGGTTCTCATTACACTTTGATGTAACACAGGATAATCACCTCAGGAAATGCCTTTATTCTGAAACACATTGTTCTCACAACTTTTATTCAATTTCATAAATATTTAATATATACCTAGGGTTGGGGAAGAGATCAGAAGCCCAGAAAAAGAACTTTAGAAGACTACATATATCCATCTCTAGAGTCATACAATGTTCCTTTAAGAGTGTTAGAGAAAATATTCACCCTCAGGACTCTTTATTGCATGCTTCTGAGTACCATGTATAGGAAGTCACACAAGTCATTCCCATTACACCCTGCCATGTAAAACATTTCTTGCTTAGAAAGTTGGTTACTACTAAAAACCATGACAGGAATTCCCTGTGTCTCACAACATCAAGAACCAAGTTCCAATGACTTGACTACTCAAGACAGTGAAATGAAATTTGTTCATATACTTAAGGTTCTGTAAGAATACCTATAAGCTGGTACTCTGGCACCATAAGTTCTGAATTCAAAGATTACTAACTCCATATGTACTTTTACTAGAAATATGAAGCATCAACAAGCAGCTCCATTATGTTTTATGATTCTCTGATGTTTACTCTGTATCAGGAACATTTCTGATTCTCAAATCCTGGGAGAATTAAATAGATCTACTTCAGATATAAATACTGCTTAGCTGAAATAAAAGGATACATAAAAAAGACTAGATCTATCATAGTAGCTAAAGAAAGCTAATCATCTAATGACAGTGCATTTTGAGGAACATGTATGTTCTGTAGGAAGGTTGGATGCTACATATAGAAATAGTTCTGGGTCCTGACTATGCATTTGTAAGATTGAGGCCTAGGTCCATCCTTAGCATAGTTCCAACTTGATTGATGTGTTGCAGGATCTAAGGATCTTTATTTTTGAGAAATCCTATGTATTTTCAATAAGTGTCTTTGAATGAGAAAACAATAATACGAGAGAAAGAATCTTCACAGCAGTCAGCCCTTGGTTCATATCCTGATCCATCAAAGCAAATACATTGAAATAATTACTAAAACATTCAAAGACCAAAACATCAATCATAAATGAGAAGAACACCCATCACACCCACTGTACTAAGTCATCATGAGGCTAAAGACGATGGTGAATGCAAAATAAGCCCTTAGCCCACCATCAGGTCTGAAGTAACTCAAAACATACAAATGGTAGAAGCAAGAAATCATGCTCAAGATGTGGGTGACTACATGAAGATACAGAAATATGTGGTATGTGTGGGGAGCCTTGAAAATCTAGAAGCTAAAGTTTAGTTCAAAGTTCATCAGGATATGAGGGTAGATAGTCACTTTCAGATAACTCCCTCTTTTTTTTTTCCTTCAGAACCTTCCCAAGACCATTGACCATCCTTGCTTAGACTTTCCCAGAAGTACACAGGGAGATAGATGCATACCTGGGTACTGGGTCCTGCTACTGCTCTTTTCCCAATCTTAATCCCCCCTTCGATTAGTCCAGGATATTAGGAGTTACCACAAGTGGTAGCTGTGAGACTGTATCTCAGCACTGTGAGCATTGTATATGCTCCACAGTTTATTGGTACCACAGTTTCCGTTACCATCCTTACACGATTCATGTCTACACTGCAGATCAGTTCTATCACCATTTCTCTTGATGCTCACTAAATTTGGATTCTTCTCCATTGCAAATGTGAACAGACAGAGAAGACTCCACAGAGTAAGTGTTTTTCCACAGGCTGCATACACTTGGAGAAATGACTCTGATCTCAGAGAAAATGGTTTGGATGATTTTTGGGTCCAGCAACTGATGCCATACTAAATGATTCAGACTCAAGCTGTCATCAGCCTCCCCTGTCTTGGCCCCCATCTAATCCCTCTACAGGCAGTTCCCACTGATCCAACATGATCCTCCAGCATTAACAACTCTGCTTCGAAGCATAGTTAAAATACTTTGCACACAGAGATGACTACAGTAAGATTTCAGCCTGCAATTTTCTGGGCTGTTCACATATACTCAACTTGCTTTGAAATCATTTCGGTTTTCAGTGCTTGAAGTCTAAGCCCTTAGTGAATTCCCTTTTCACTAGTGTATTGTTTTAGTCTTTATTTTTTTCTTCCTGTTGCCAGTAACACAATGCCAAAGGCTAGGTAAGTTATAAAGAAACGATATGTATTTGGCCTTACAGTTCTGGAGGCCAAAGGTCATGGGACCACAGCTAACTCTTGCTGGTAGAATCCCATGGTGATGGATGACTGATCTATGTCAAGAGGTAAGAACCATGCACTATGTGTTTCTGATCTTTCTCCTTCTTATAACCCCACCAAGCATCAATTATGGGACTACCAATGGAATCACCTCATCTAACCCTAATCATGTCTACCCCTGCAAAGACAGCTAACCTTCTAGGACTTTAAAACAACTATATTTCTACCCACACAATACTCTAATAAGGATTAAATACCAGTACAAATTTCCAGATATGATCCATAAGTCTTATTTGATTTTAAGGTAAACAAATGTCCTTTAAGGATTCTTATGAGTAAATAATTTTAACAGCCATGCTAGCAGATCATAGACAATCATGATTCCTATTCTCCAATTATGCTCGGTTTTGACTGGAAATCCTACCCACAAGGCTGCTCAGACAGTACTGAGCTTTCAGTGGCATTTGTGTCCTTCATGTTCAGTGTTCATCAGGACTGCATCTTCACTGCAAAGTACTTATGGTACTTACAGGAGGTATCCTTGCAGTGCCTGCCATAAGGAGCAAGGTCTTGGGATTCAATGAAGGCATTGTTCTACTTGATGAGCATTTATTTTGAGAATATGAGGAAGTTTGACCAGTGATATTTAGCTCTGTTCTTGACTGTTGGTAATCTGTGGAAGGTAACAAGAGGGAAGCTTACAGGAGCACAAACTTCAGAAGCCTGATGAACAAGCCTATTCCTCACATATAGACACATACTCTATTTTCTTGTAGTCATAAGGTAATTAAAAATGACCTCAAATTTCATCCATAAATTTAGTAATTCTCTACACATAGAACATAAATAACACTACATCTAAGAACTTTGTGTACCACCAGAAACCAATGCATTTATGTAGACATGTATTGCTTAATGACAGATGGTGTTCAGGGTAATTAATTTTTAAGTGGCCTTTCATAGTATGAACACCACAAAGTGTGCTAACACAAATCAAACTGGCATTTATGTCATAAGTACCAATAATCATCCAAGGCCACCCTGGTGTAAAGAATACATCACTCACTAACTGCTGCTAGGCAGGGCATGGCTTGGTTAAATGCTAACCTTCCAAATCTTCACTAGATAAACTAAATCATGAGATTTTAGTCATAGTAATTGATACGCACCATTTGATTTGATACGATACATTTTCAGATGAGGATGCTAGCTTAAATGCTACAAAGACAACTAACTAGGGTTTATTATTATTATTATTATTATATTATTATTATCATTATTATTATTTTACTTGAGAACATTCTCATTTTAAGGTTTTGTTGATGAACTGGTTCTATTATTATAAAAGTCCCTCATGAGCCGGACAGATGGCTCAACCATTGGAGACTAGGCTCACAACCAAATTATAAAAGTGCTTCATTTAAAAATTTACAAAAAATTGTTTTTCAAAATTTTTGCTTAAACTCTGGAGCTCTACCCATGCCTACATCTCTCATGCTCTATACATATGAAAAGTTATTATTGGTCAATCTGTGCTCTGATGATCTCATAGTACATATCATAGACATAATAGTTTGGATATGAAATGTCACCCACAGGCTCATGTGTTTGGATGCTTGATCTCCAGTTGCTGGCACTGTCTGAGAGATTGTGGAGCCTTTAGGGTATAATTGGTGAACTTAAGGCCATTGGATCGGGGGCTACAATTTATAGATGAGCTCTGGTTCTAGGATGAGGCCCCTCTGCTTCCTTGCTGTGAGGAGTAACCAGTCACCCTATGCTTCCACTTCCATAGCTGTAGACAAGTCCACTACCATGCTTTCCCTGCCATGAAAGATTGTATCACCTCAAACTGTGAGCCCAAGATATTCCTTCTTCTTTTAAGTTCTTTCTGTCAGGTATTCTGAGAGTGACAAGAAAATAAGTAACACATTACTAAATTTCTGAAAATGTAATGAACACCTGGTTTGGTACTGAACAGGATTCAAAGTTCCACCTGGCTTAAGCAAAAACTAAAACAATGCAGATAATGAGGGGGAGGGAATATTCTACATGTAGTCACATAGTTATTAAAATCATCACTGGCATTTTTTCTCATTTTCCTTATATGTAAATTTTGAAAGTACAATTTTAGATGGTGAGATTATAGAATGAATCTTTGTGAAATAATTGGTAAATGATATCTTTAAAATCCTTAAAACTGTAAAGGGACAGGGAAATTAAAATTACAACAAAATATGTGCTAAAACACACATGTTTTACTTTATTCCTATGTGAGTAAATTATGGTGGGAACAAGGTTAAAATGAAAATAGACTATTATAAAGTCAGATTTTAACTACAAATATTTTTCTACAAATGCTATTGGGCAAACTTTGTATTTATGCCCAAGTTTCCAGGAATTCTTGGGAGGGCACAAAATACACAAGGAGGAGCAACAGACAAGGCCTCCACTTCACAATTTTTAATCAGCTACCCAAAAAGATGCAAATGACTGAAATGCCCCCAGAGGACTTTGGATGTTGTGGGAGAAGCCCATCCACATCTTCTTTTCTATTACTAACCAAAGATCACAGGTACCTGTAAGGGTTCAAGATTGGGGCTTCTGCCATCTACTTCAGCAGTCCTCTACAAACAGCCCTGTGACTCTTGTCTTTTCCTAATGCTCTTAAATGCCTGCCTTGGAAAGCAATGTTCACAGAAGAGACCTGGGTTTTGGTACTATCCCAACATAGGCCAATGGGTGGAGGGAGATTCCACTTACACAGGCTTGCCTGGGTGCCGCTTCCAGACACAGCTAATGCTTCGTGAAAAGCAATTTTAGTGACTCAATTTGCTGATCACTTGCCTAGAGGCCATGACCTAAGTGCATTGCCGGGTCCAAGTTCTCCAGATGTTCTTGATCCTGTTTGGAATATACATGCCAGAAACCCTGGAAAGCAGCAGTCTTTTCAGAAAAGCAATTCTGACTTGGTGGTCAGATGGGAGCCATCTGTTGGAAGCCACCACCCTTCCTAAAGCCACCTTTCTTACTAGCTTCAGGGGTCTGGAGGTCAGACTTCTTGGGGAGACTCTTCTACAGTGGAATTACCTCTGGCAATCCTAGGTGAGTATTTGTGTATATATTCCAACTGAGATCACCTGCAATTTTTGGATTTTCCCTAGAGCAAGCTGTTTTTGTAGAAAAGAAGGAACTTTCTTATTCTCATGGCTAAAGTTCTTAATGGAACCCTTTATACTATTTATTTAAAGTAGGCATTTTTCTCTAGAATGGCCTCTTTGACAAAGAGAGAGAATTCTTCCAAAGCTCTACACCTAAAGCTCTCAATTGCTGTCACACCCCTGTAATTCTAGGTTCCTTTTTCCAGATGACTCATGTGGTACATTGTATCATGGAAACTACATTAGGCTAGACATCAAGAATATGGATTCCATGTTACTTAGTTGTTCTGGGAACATGGAGAAGTCACAGAAAGTATCCTTGTTAACTGTGGGCTTCTCAGATTAAAAATAAATGAAAGCAGGATGAGTTGCTTTGAGATCTACTGCCCTGGGTTTTAAATGTCTTGTCATATAGTATTCTATTCTTTAACAGGTTTCAGGCCAGACCCAGATTCTGCAAACTCATGAACACTTTAGTAAAATTCAAGAAAGAAAAGATTCAGGGTCCTTGTTGCAACTACCTCTCTACAATGTAGAAGCCTAAGCTGCCATGTTGAGGAAGCTATGTGCCATCCTGCATCCTTCTTTCATGTGTGGGACATCTGTATACAATCAGGAGTAAAGATGCCATTCTTGGCTATAATGTGCAATAATTGTTTGCCTGACCTACCTTATGACTAAAATGAATTCACTTAAGATGATAAACATTTATCCTACTAGAATCTTCAGGTAACATTTGACAGAATCAAGAAGTATGACAATTATTTAGACAAAAGTCTTGGTAATTTTGTCATAAACATTTAGCTCTGTAATCACCTTAGACTTGCTTTCATAGTTACAAAAGGACCTTTCTGGCACATCTTCTTTGTTCCGACATGAACTCTAGATGATCAATAAAGCATTTTAAGCGTTATTATATCATCTTTTTAGATGTGTATGTGGTACATATGTATGCGTATTTGGGTTTGCATGTGTTTGCCTATGTGTGTTCGTGCAGGTGTACATGCACATGTGTGTGTGTGTTTATGTGGAGGCTCTACACTGACTTCTGGTATTTTCTTTGATCACTCTTCACTTGGTTTATTGAGACAAGGTCTCACTGAACATAAAACATGTCCATTTTGGCTACTATAAATGTCTAGCTTGCCACTGTGTGGATCTCCTGTCTCTGCCTCCTGGGTGCTGTGGTTACAGGTTGCTGCCATATTTACCTCCTTACTTTTATTCCAAACTCCATTTCTTGTGCTTTCTAGATGAGCAGCACTCTTATCCTTTGAGTAATTTTTTCGGTCCTATATCATTTTATGAGCAAGTTTTCCCTGTCTTCCTTATTTTTGGATACAAATTGTGTCATCCATAAGATCTCAAAGCATTTTATAACTTGGAATTTTAGTTTCTACTTGTCTCAGTGTCCTTGTCTTCAAGAAACTGACCACCTAAAAATGCAGATAAGATGCATCCAGATACAATGAACACATAAAATGTATAATCAAAACAAATAGTACAAATTAAAGCTGTGACAAACTTTGGATTACCAGAGTACATTGCAAAGTAGACTTGGGCTTTGGTGGTTATGTGAAGAATACCCTTTGGTGTAAGATTGCACTGACCAAGTAGAACACATCTAAGCCAGGGACTCAAGGTTTGCCTTAGTGGGCTCTGTATCCACTCTGCTAGGGCCGTTTCCATTTCTGAGGTGATGAAAGCAAGGCATTAGTGCCTCAGATTCCCAGAAGTCTCTTCCTCCACCCCATCACTCCCATGCAATGGACACCTGTCCTCCAGCAGGTGTCAAGCTTGGGCCCCACTCTGGTACAGTGACTTCCAATTCTGACTCTGAGGGATCTAAGAGTAGTCCTCAAAATTGAGTTATTTTCCAGAGTTAAGTTATTCGTTGTTTAATTTTTTACTTGGACATGTCCTTTTCCATAAAACTGTTCTCCCTAGTGTTTAGTGATCTAGTAACAATTTCTCCAGATTTGAAACCATGTGTGTGCATGTGCACATGTGTGTGCGCACACACATACACCCCATTGCATGTATAGAAATGTGTAATTGGAAAACTTAATTTCTGCTTTCTTGCTACTGTACTTCTAACTTTATGGCAATGTTTATGCTACTAGAAATAAATTCTAACCCCTGCTTTTCATACTCTGAGACTATGATAATCTTTGTCCATTCTCAGGCCTCTATGATCTCTCTTCTGAGAAACTTGGCAAATCATGAGGTTGAATTTGAAATGCAGGCCAGTATATAGCACTTGATATTCCAAACTGCCCCCAAGGGTAATTTTCCACACACTGTATCAGTTGTGGAATGAGCAAGCATCATTCTTAGATTGAGTTTAAATTCCCCATATCATGCATGCATGAACTGGAAGTTTCTCCTGAAGTTTGGGAAGTTAAAAGTCAAGTTATGTTTAGTTTAGCTATGCCCTGTACTATTTTCTAAATGTTAAGAGATGGAAAAATATGTGTTAAAGAAAACTAGTGGATTTGTGGTTGAATGCCTATATCTGCAAGGCTGGAGCCTAAGAACAAGAGGAAATGCTTGGTGATCATTTGTTTCAGCTTTATAAGGTTCGTTAAGTTCACATATTCTTTGATTTTAAAGTCAATTTTACATGCTACCATTCAAGCTCATTCCCTGGACCACTGGCTTCTAAGACAGGTTTATATTTGCAGCCGCCAAAGTAAAACCAACGACCTATGCTGGGTTAGATTTTTACTAGTCTTTTCATGTGGGTATTTACACGTGTGTGGGATGGCATGTATGGTATACATGTGCATGTATGCATGCATCAGGATTCTTCCACAATTGCTCTTCTACCTTACCCTTTGAGGCACAGTCTCCTCATCAAGCCTAGATGTTGCTGATATAGCTAGTTTGCCTGGCTATCTTCCTCTGGAGATCACGTGTTTCTGCCTTCCATGGCTGGAATACAAGAAAGCCAACACAATCCAGCATTTACATGGGTTCTGGGGATCCAAACTATCATCCTCTTGTTTCTGGGACAAATACTTTAACCACAGAGCCATCTACCCAGCCTAGAGTAAGTTTTTAATTAACACAGTAGTCTGAAAGCAAAAGACAAGGAGTTTCTTGTGTCCACTAGAATGCTACATTTTTGGGTTACTACAATGAGTCTCTTGTAACTAATTCACTTAAATAGACAAATGTGATTAAATGTTTGTTAACTGGCTCTTTCCCAGTCACTCCTCCAGTTACTTGGAATATAGAGTGAATGAGTAAGCTTTGCACACTACTATGAGACAAAAGGGGTTAAATATACACTAACAATACAATGGTTAAGCTCTTCTCGAAAAGTGAGTGTCAGGTGTTACAGAGTCCAGAGAAAAAAAGAGATCATTTGGTTCTTTGTGTGTATGTAGAAAGGGCTCTGGAGGGAAGTGATGTAGAAATTGTAAAAGAGCAGATAGGGTGAAGCCAACATGTTAAGGAAAACAGGAATAAAATGGGACATAATGTAAAAAAAAAATGGAAAAAATAAACAAGAGAGAGAAATAGAAGAGTAGGTTTCTTGGGTAACAGATCTCAGGAAATGACATGACAAAGGATGAGAAAGAAAAAGTGGCCAAGTGATGAGAGTAACAATGTAAGTGGAGCCAGAAGGCAGAGCTGCAGGGTAGCAATAAGAGACACAGGTCTGTGATAGACACTAACATCCATGGCTGCAGACTCCTTCTCCATCTCTGAGGCGTCTTCTTGGCCATGGTTAGATATTGGCAAGTGATGGCTCTGAATTCTAAGTTAAGGTGTTATGTCCAGGTCAGATCACCTAACTGTTGGGAAGGGACCTTGCAGAGCTTTAGACCTCAGCTACAAGCATCAAGACTCAAAGTTAAATACAGAGTGAACTTGATTCCCTGAGTGGATCACTGACGAAAGAGTTCCTGCTGGAGGACTGCCAAAGCCTTGTTGCTGAGCAGTCCATGTAGAACTTTTGAGATATGAGGCTGTGGATACTATGGATCACCCGATATTACTCAAATGTGCCAGCTTACAAAGGTGAGAAGCAGATCAGCCTAGAAAAGGGATTACAATGATGACAATGCTTCCTATGAGTGTATGTAGGGCCTCAAAGCCATTCTAAAGAGCTGTATCTCAGGCTGAACATAGGAATCCCATCAGATGGATTAAAGGAGAGGTTTAATCAGCTGTGCATGCTAATACTGATCATAACTGTGGCTGTACAGTTTAGAGTAGGTTAGAAGGAACACCAAGAAAATGACAAATTCCGGAACCTCAATGGCTTATCTGTTTCTTCCAATGGCTGAATGTCTCTTCTAGTCCCTTGTCCTTAGCTCAGCACTAGCTTTCTTCTGAAGAAGCATGGAAAATTATTTTAAAATCTCATGCCTCATATAACGTAAATGTCCCTTTTAGGGTACAAACCACCAAGCTACTTTTAGCATATTTTCTTCTTTCTGATAAGCATAGAACATGTTTCCTATGAATTTATGCTAAAGCATGAGGAAGTAATGCCTTCGAAATCTGATTACTTCAGATTCTGTGTCAGATGGTCTGAGGCCAAATTATTGTGGAAAGAGCAAGTAAATTGAGTCCAAATACTTCATAATTTTCCTTCATTAGCAACTTTGCAGGCTTCACTAATTTAATGAAAGAAGTACCATGTAAATCAAGTCTATTCTCCCCAGGGAATTTTTTCTTGGATTTAAGTATGGTCCAGTGTGTCAACATTCAAACATCAAACGGTTAGCTTAATTAAACTCCTCTCTAGTTCCCAGTTCAATTCTGTAACTGTGTTTAAGGTTTCAGGAGCACAATCCTCATCATTGCCAGAGTTTCGTTGCAAGTTTAGACCCTTAAACTTGGAATCTAGAAGAATATAAAGGGATAAGTCATGAGCTCTGAGCTTACTTAACCCAATTTGCTTTTAAAAGGGTAAGGGACCGATGTGGTATACTACACGAAAAGTAATCAATCCAAATGAGCATGGAAGATATCTCCAGTCCCTCTGTCTATACCCTGAGATGGTTATAACATGTCAAATGTTTCTGCCTTTCATGCTAAAGTAGGTTAAACTGTCACGTGTAGAAACATGTGGTACCTAGCAAGGCAGATTCCATGTTATAACTGAAAACATTACACTGTGGGAAGCCACAAGCTCTTTAACAGAAACAGTTCTGTTTTTTTTTTTTTTTAATTATCTTCATTCTTTTTTTGAAATTAAAACTATAATCATTTGTCTACTTATCATTTCTCTCTCTAACTCTTATGTGCATGTGCATACACATATACACATTCCTAAATAGATGGATATGACCTGCTCAGCTCATATGTTAGTTGTCTGTATATGACGTCAGGACGTAGCTAACCAATGGACAGGGTTTTTCCTGCAAAAGACTATTTCCATTTCTGCACCTTTTAGTTGCTTCTGTTTCTTTGTCCAGGCTTAGGGCTGCATGAGATACTTCTTCCTGCACCTGATGCTCAAAGAACATCTCAGAAGAAGGTGTCAGGAGATTTTATGAGCAAGAGGAACCAGAAGTCTACTGAAAGATTGCACCTAATAGAAATGACACAGAAGCTATACCCCTTAAGTCTCAACCATGTGGCTTCCTGAACATGACCTAAATAGGGATGATATCAATGAATACGTCAAGGAACTTTCAAAAAGCCATTTCTCATTCAATTCATGGTTCTTTCTCAGAGAGCCTAACCACATCAGCATCTTTTAAACTGTGTTTCTAAAAACACTAGTGTGCATGAACTGCCCACACAACAGACAGGAAACACTAGTGTGTAGAACTGTCATACAACCCATAGATGGAGAAAATATGGGTCTATGGGTTTGAAGAGCCTAGATTAATAAATAATCTGATTAAGAAATAAACTGTGGTTTATTCAGAAACCTCTTAAAGAAAATGGTTGGCAAAATTAATCTTAAGCCTTAAATATTTAAAAATTGGAAAATTCCTGTGTCTATTTTTTAATAACATTTAAAATAGCTGAATATTTGATTATATTTAAATATATAAGAGTATGCAATGGTGCCATGCTCCACCAAACAAGACAAAAGTTCTATTATTTCAGCACTGCTGCAATAAAGGTCATCAGTTCTAAGTGCCCCATCTAAATCATTTGAGTAAATAGATAAATTAAATGATGGACAAAGAAAAATATAAACCCAGATCATTGTGCATATGAAGGTCTTGGGTCTATCCTGTGGCCTTCTATGGTCCCAGTTTCCCCATCTGTAAAGTGAGGGCCTGGGGTAGATCTGATTGGCAAATGCTAACTCTGGCTTTCTTATTCTGGATGTTCTGTTGGTCAGAAGCACACCCTGTGATTATGCTCCTGTTTTCTTAGCTGTGTGCGCAAACTGTGGTTAGAACATCATAACTACTTCAATTGGAGCTTAAATACTAAATGAATGGTGCACTCACACACCCACTGTCTTCCTGCCTCTAGTCTTTGAGCAGACTTTCTGTTTGCAAGAAGACACAGACCTGTACCAAGTAGGCATGATTGAAAAAGTTGTAGGAGCATGCAGTGAAGAGGAGAAGCAGTTAAGAGAGCAGAGAACAGATGTTTGGATTTTTCTATATTCCCCAGCCTTCAGTTTTGCTCTGTACATGGCTGCCCGTTCTGAAGACTTTTCTAGGAGACTGGACAGCCTTCAAGAGTTCTGAGCCTCTAATATTCAGTCTTCTCTTCTCCAACCTCCTGCCAGGCTTGTTGTTGTCTTCAGTTACCATGGGATCCTCATCTGGGAAGCCTGCCCATGATGCACTGGGATGAGTTCTCAAATCTTGGCCCTCATTGGAGTATAACCATCATTTAGGGTTACATTGCTGTGAAGAAATTCCTCCTACACCTACTCCAATAAGGCCACATCTCTTAACAGTGCCACTCCCTATGAGCCAAGCATTCAAACACATGTGTCTATAGGGCCATACCTATTCAAACCACTATACCATCCAATAACACAATTCAAACTTCATTGTCACTGCCTCTGTGCTCTTGATCTGAACACTCCATGAAGGCAGGAACTGTGTCCATTTTATTTCTCTACCATCAAAAAAGGGGCCCAGAGATATTTTTTAAAACTCAGCAGGTGCTTCTCAAATACCCTGTTAAGTAATAAATGATGTGGTTGTGTTTTTTAGACTGTTTTATTACATTAGCATATTGCTCATATTTTGTCACCTAGAGTGTTGTTTAAATTTTTCTCCATCTATCAATACATTTGTAAGCCCTGTTGTCTCAATATTTTGTAACAAATGATACCTAGTTCCTCCTATCTTCCGAAATTGCAAATGCAAGATTTTAAACCTTAGTCCACTATGTGATGAATCAAAGTAGTGCTCCATAGCCTCTACTGGTGATAGAAGGATATCTTAAAGTCAGTAGACTAGGCTTAAAGTTAGCCATCTGCCGTAAGCCTGTGAGAGAAACTCAGGCTGCAGACATTTGTGTGCTCTGTACTCTTTTCCATGGCTCTTCTTCCGTGTTTTCCCACTCCCTTTGTTCACTAATTTGGACTTTTTGCTTATCCTGTTTTTTCAGGTTCAAAACACCGCTACGATTAATCTCAGCCTCTATTATAGGTGGTTTTTTGCTACTTATCAGATCGTCTTCTTCCCATTTAGCCCCCTAAGGAAGCAGCTAGAGCTCTAGAAACCCCTGACTTTCTCTGACAAGCATCCCTCAACCTTGCCTTCCCTTATCGTGTTCACTGTTACCATTTTTAATCCACAGGTCTTACAGGTCACTCTACAAGGATACTCTCTTTCTCTCGATCTCTCTCCCTCTCTCTCTCTCTCTCTATCCACTCTCTCTCCTCTTTTTCTCTCTCTCCTCTCTCTCACTCTTCTCTCTCTCTCCCTATCTCATTCTGTGTGGGGGAGCCCATCTCATATTATAAAACTATTTCATTTCTTTATAGAACTATTTAATCCTAGCCCACAATAAACATTTCCACTACTAGTTAGCTTAAAACAAATTTCCTTAAAGCATTAATTAATTGAATGGGCCTTTCTTTTTGTTTAAAAATGGTATTAACAATAAATTAAAAATTACTGATTTAGTTTTTCAGTTTTGTTGGCTGATTTTGTGTTGTGTTTTGTGTGTGTGGTGTATGCATGTGTGTTATCCAAGCAGTGACACTTACCACTTAATTGTTTTAAAACACTATTGGGATTCTTTCCAGTTTTAATATTTGAGTTATAGTATCATGGCCCTAGGGAAACCCTAAATATTTAAATTTTAAAAAAATCTCAAAAATCCTTACTTTTTAAAATATAGACTCCATTATTTTCCTGTATTTTTTTCTTTTCATGTAATAAAGCTGACTTACACAAAAAGGCCCATTCTGTCTCCTATACTATTTAAAAAGCCAAGATAAGGTTGAAATATTTAAATGTATATACTTAAGTACATCATGTTAGCTATACTAATAATACATTCAGGAAAGGGCATGATACCAGAGCACTGGGATTGAAACTCCACAAGGTTCTGCCACTGAGATAAAACACATAGAAACCAGATTTGTGTCATTAACCACCAAAGCCAAAAAGACTTCAAAATTACAAATCACAAACAGTAAATCTTTGGTCATTTCCAAAAGCCTGTGCTGTTGAGAAAGTAACTATTCTTGTTATGATGAGAGCAAGTATAGACACATAGGCACATAGGCAGATCATGTACAAGCCACATAAGCAGACCATGTACATAGCTACATAGGCAGAACCATGAACATAGGCATATAGGCAACCTATGCACATAGGGATATAGTCAGTGCAGTATTCCCCCTAGGGAATCAATAGCAGACTATGCTAATATACAAAGGCAGAACCATTCCAGATATGCAGGCATTGTCAGAACTGACCAAACAGACTTCCTTCAATATATTCACAGAAACAAATGCACCTAATTTTTATTGTGGAGAAGAGATGAAGGAGATATCACATATTCTTTTCTAGAGTGCTAGCAACCTCTCCATAAATGTAACTTACAGAAAAACATTTTGGTAGACTGATCTCTTTGGATCACTCCCCCTGACTTGACATGAAGTCCAAAAAGCTATTCTGAATTCATAGTAACTGTGGCTGGAATTTGAGGTAAGATACCCCTTAAGCATGGTCCCTATGAAGATATCTGGGATGATGTTTTTCAAACGGTTCATATGGTCAACGGAGTGATTGCTTAATAAGTCTGATGTAAATTTAGGGTTTGGTTTTAGTTGTTTGATTATATATGTTAGTGTGTGATTTATATAATTTGAATGTGATTGGTATTGGTTTTTTTGGATTTGTAAGTATTTAGATGAGTAGTGTTTAAAGAGGTATTAGATTTTATTTTTATGTGGAAAGTGTGGGGGTAGTGGAAGGGGTGTTTTTGAGATGTGTGGTTGGGAGCGAGGTGTGAGTTTTGGTGGATATTGATGAGGTGGTGTGTAGATATGGTTATGATGTGTGATTGGGTTTTATTGTGTAGGTTTTGGAAATATTGATGGTGTGGGGGTATGAGGGTTATATGTTTTTGGTTTTTATTGTTTTGGTTTGGGGTTGGGGGGGGGTTTTTTGTGTGGTGGTTGGTGTTTGTTGTGGGTAGGTGTTGTTGTTTGATGGTAGTTATGTAGTGTTTAGAAATGGTGATATGAAAGGATGTGGGAGTGGATGAAGTGTTATAAATTAGTAGTGTAGGGGGTTGGAAATAGTAGGTAGAATGTATATTTATGTGATTTTTTAGTGGGTGGGTGGTGGGTGTGTTTTGTTTGTTTGGTATGGATTGGGATAAAGTAAAAAGAAAAATTAAAAAAATTAATTGATGAATCTCCCCTATCGTCCTTCTACGAGTATGCCATACAACCCCCACCCCACCCACCTTGCCTCCTCCCCCAAATTTACCCCACAATTATTTACACTCCGAATATGTTTATATCAATTTTGTCTTCGATCACATTGATCTATTAATAATGTCTTCCATCAACATCCCTATCTCTCTGTCCCCAGTTCCCATGTTTTCCCTGCAGCACTTCCATCCTATCTATAGTGTCCCAACATAATAATCTTCATCCCAGTCCACATCTTTCCTCCCATTGACCCTTCTTTTCTCATCCTTAATCTTTCCCCTTTGGCTTAAAGTTTTTCCTTCATTTCTCAATTGCTCACAGCGAGTTGACCACTCATAACCTCAGAGCAAGAACTTCATTCTTTCTTTTTTCCACGCTTTCCAAACCTACCTATAAAAAGCCAAAAGGCCCTTTTCCTAGCTTGTTTCCACCATGTCAGGTTCCTGGCAATCTATTAGTGTTGCTGCCTTTCCACACCCAATCTCTGCTCCCTCCATCCCACTTATACAATCATTACTGGAGATTTAGGCCATCTCCTGGCCCTGCCACCATAAGCAAGTAAGTTCAGTGATCCTCCTCAAGAAAACTAAATAAGTCATAGTTAACAGCAGTATATTTTTCAATGTGACTTACAGTTAAAAACATATTTGTCATTTGTTTGTTTTATATTTCTCTCTTCTATTCTAGACTGCCTCACCTTACTGCATACAATTCTTCCACAGACACATTTCTTATGTTCCCCATTCTACCTGTCTACTTTCCAGAAACAGTGTTCCTAGAAACACTTTTTAAGAATTCAAAACATCACCCTAAGTTGCAGTTCCCTTCTCTGTTCCTTGTGGTATTTCTGTTCTCTCCCAGTTATATAGTTCTACACAGGCACATACCCCATAAGCTACATGATAATATTAACTGTCTTACCATATAGGACCAATTCCCATGTAATGTCCAAGCATTGTCCAAGTAATTTGCAAATATCTGACAATTATAACTGCACTGAGGTTCAACGCTAAGTCATTATACTTACAAAGCAAGCAGGTTACCAACTGAAATATCTCTCAAGATCCCCCAGTTTCCTCTTCTTGTTCTTCTTCTTTTTCTTTCTTTCTTTTTGTTTTTTTCAAAAAATTGATTTGTTTCCTCTGTTCATTTTTCTCTTTTCAAGGCCAGGAATGGAAAGTATATGTACGATGTACTGTAGGTACCAGTCATTGCTTTCCTGCATTCATCTCTTTCTAGCAACAATGATATCTTGATTTTCTTTGTGGAAACACATACATACTTCCCTGCACTACTAAAATATGATAAGTATATACCAATTCTACAATATTTATACTTCTAGTCTATGAAATGGGGACTGATTTAGTTACTTTCTCTATTGCTTTAGCTTAGCAAACTATCTGACCAAGGTAGGTGTATAAAAGAAGAGCATTGAATTGAATTTATGGTTTCAGAGTTACAGTCCATGAATACACACAAAGGCATGGACAGAAAGTCACTCTCTAAGATTTTTTCTCTCGAAAAAGTGATGCACAGAATAATAGCTGGGTTATTTCATTCAATAAAGCTTGAGTTATTGTCACTGGGGTTCTCCTAGACATCATCTGGTCTAATTATCATTCCCAATCCAGAAGTCACAGTCTTTTCTAGCATGTCACATATCACTTCTAGGGCCTGCAGAACCTTTCTCCTCTTTGTGTAAAACTCATAAAGTCTGTTTCTGTCCTTTGTAACCCCCCAGAGTTGATTAATGCACACAGTATTTTAACAAGTGATTGCTGAAAAAATGAGACAAGAGAACATCAAAGGGAAGAAAATTTTCCTGGGTATAAAGTGGAACAAAAAATTTCCTAGAGCATGACATATATTGAAAGAAAATGAGTGCTTCTAGACAGCCAATATACAATGGAGCGAGCAGCGTATCCTCTATCCCGTGAGCGAGTGCGAGCGTGCGAGAGAGGGGGGGAAAAATGGGGGGGGGCTATATAAAATGGGAGGGCGATGGAGGGGGGAGGGGGGGGGGTGATTTAAATGTTGGGTTGGGGGGGGGGGTTAGGTTTTTGGGGATTTATAGTGGGAAATGGGGGGGTGGGGGAGAGGGAGAGGATTTTTGTGCGTATGATTTGAGTTTTTTTTTGGTTGTTTTGAGTAGTGTTATATATATAATGTCTGAATTTTAATAGGGTGGTTTTTTATAGGGGTTTTTTTATATTGTTGTAGGGTTTTTTTTGTGAGGGTAGTTAGGTTTTATTGTAGTGAGATGGGTTTTGCTTGGGCTCTGAGGTGATGGGGTAGAGCGTGTTTTGGATTAGATTGTTATCTAAAATGAAGTGGATTACAGATAGTGTTAGTTGTAGAGGTTTTTTTAAATAAGTTGTATGAGGGGGCGGGTTGGAGATGAATGAGATAGTTTAAAGGTAGTGAATGAGTTGATTGGGTGTTAGGGGTAGTAATGGTGGTATGTGGGTGAAGGGTTTGTTGATTAGGGATGAGTGGTGGGGGGGTGGGGATGGTTTAGTGATGTTTGGGATGGGGATGGTGAAGAGTGTTATGGATTTGTTTGGTGTGTGGTGTTTGATGTTTGTTGTTGGATTTTGGTGGGGAAAGGTTGTTGGGGGGTGATTGGGAGAGGTTGGGTGTGATAGTGTTTAGTAGATAGAGGTTTTTTTGTTGGTTGTTATGGGGGTGATATATAAATTGGGAAGATAAGGGGTGTGGTTATGTGAGTAGAAGAAGAAAGAAGGAGAGATTGGGAGTTAGATTTGTTTTATAATTTTGAATATCATATGATTGTGGGGGTATAGAGCATGTCACCTATGCGAGCGAGTTTTTTATATTTGATTTTAAGTAAGGAATATGTTGGTTGTAGTTGTTCTCTCAATAATTAAATGAATATGCGAGTGGTAGTATTTTGGTAAAAGACGAGAGAGCGTATGGAAGTAAGAGTGAAGTGATTATGAATTTATGTTTTTATTGTTGTTGAGTTTGTTTATTTAGAAGTATGTGAATTTACAAAGGGATGGGTAATAATTTTTATATTAGATGGGAAGATTTTTTGATTGGTTCAGAAATTGTTAGGTAGTGTTAGGGGGGATTTATTATGGTGATTAGGAATGGTATATTGGAGAGTTGGTTAAAAATTAAATTCATTGAGGTGGTAGTGTGAGATGGGGGAATAGAAGTTGTGAAGATGATTAATAGGATGATTATAGGGGATATATAATTTGGAGACGATCAAAATCGAGGTATTTGTAGGTAAAGAATTTAAACGGTTTGTCACAGCTTTCACACACTTCTCATATCTTCTCCTCCTTTCTTCCTGATACTGTGCCTTGTGATATTCTATAAGGGTGCTGACTTTTATTACAGACATGGCAACAGTGCCCATGACTGAAGAAGCCAATGTGAACTATGTGTCGAGATATATACATCTTTTTAATGGAGCCTGCTTCTTGCTGGTTAAAACTGGCTCTTGTTTCACTTTTTTAGCATTGTTAAGAATGGAAAAGCCTGAGCCAGTGAGGATGGCCTAGAAAAGAAAGGAGCTGAGCCATTAAGAGGCCCTAGCAACCTGCAGGTGACAACTTACTGGAGAAAACAATCCAGAGAGCATTGTCCCTCTGACACTGACACTCCACATATGTGCCTTCACAGTGCAAACCTGATGTGCGCAGGCGTCTAGGGGCCCTCCCTCTCCTCTTGCATTTCTGTGTACCCGCGCACGCACCTGCATTGTCTCGTCTCCCTTCTCTTCTCCACTCCTCCCCCTCCCCATTTCCCTTTCCCCCTCTCAATGTAGATTCCACATGAGTGCATATTGCTGGGGGGCCTCCACCCCTCCCCTCTCGAGCGTCGAGCGTCCCTCTCTATATCTCTCTACTCTCCTCCTCCTCTCGATCTCTTTCTCTCTCGCCACCTAAAATTAATACTTCTGGCCCTCGTGGAAACCCACATACTGTGGCCTGCGGCTGTGGCGTCATTGCGAGCGCGCGCGCGCTGCTGCTTATGAGAGTAGATATGAAACAATCAGAAGCATGCTCGCCATTCTAGCTGCAACATATAAAGAGAGGGCGTGTGAGCGAGCATCTTACCGTGTATATCAATCACATCATCAATCTAATTTTCTAGCTCTTGATGAACAAATGAAACGTGGGTTATATTCATTTGGGTAGGTAATTGTGGGGAAGCTTTTATAATGTGTGTGGGGGGGGGGGGGGGCACAAGCAACGTTAGATGGAAATTATGGATAAGTAAAACAAGAACTTCTATTACTATAATGTTTTAATTAACAAGTGAAATGAAAGAAGAGGGAGGAGTGTTATCTCATTCTATATATATCTAATATTTATTCATGCATTTTATATCTGTAAGGGTGGTGTTAGTGAAGTTTGATGGAGAAGATCTAGGGGGAGGTTCAAATTTTGTTAGATTATTAAGAGCACATGAGATAGAAGATAATATGTTTGAGGCGTGGGGTTGGGGTGTGTGTGGTGGGGGTTAATTATGGAGTGTGATGGGGGGGGAAAGAGTGGAAGGTTAGTGAGATGGTGATTATTGATGGAATGTTAGATATTGTTTTATTGTGTGGGACAGGAGGAGGGGGGTGGTATTTATGGTAATGGTATATGAAAGAATTTGTTATGGTGTGGGGGTTTATGTATATATATATCACTAGGATTTTTAAGATTTGGTAGTGTGTGATGTGGTTGGTTGGGTTTGTATGGGGGGGGGGGGGTAAAACTAAAGATATGTATGTTAGGTAAGCGAAGTGTGAGTCATATGATTATAGGCGTTAAGTGTGTGCACTGAGAGTTGACAGTTTTTGGTGTTTTTGGGGTTTGGTGGGGTTTGAGAGAAAAGTTATGTAATAGGATTTTGGGGTTTATGAGGTGTTGGAGGGAAAATTGGAAAATGTTGGGAGGGGAGATTGTGGAGAAGGTGATTTTTGATGTAGAGGTGAGATTTTTTTTTTTTTTTTTTTTTTTTTTTTTTGTTTTTTTTTTGGGGTTTGAAGGGGTGTGGGGATGGTGGTTTGATGTAAAATTGATGGTTTGTTTATGGTTTATTTTATATATTGAATTATGGGTTATTTTATTGTAATAGTGATTGTAAATACTGATTTTTGCCAAGGTTAAAGGAAAATTGGATTCGTTCCACCCCTGTAGAAAAATGGATACAGAAAATGGGGGTGAACATTTACATAATGGAGTGTGGTAATTTATCAGGGGGGGCATTAATATTAATTGAGCGGCGGTGGTTATTGAATTTCTTGAGACATATGGATTGCTGTAGAAAAAGATGATCGATGGCAGCGTGAGTGAGATGTAAATATAAATTAAAGGGAGTTAAAATAGATGGTATGGTGGAAAAGACTGATATAGTTTTTTAGGCCCAGTGATACAAACCAATACATTAATGCAAAAATATAAATCATATACTTTTCAAGAAGAAGATGAAGACCAAAGTAGGTGCATTTGTCCTTTTTAAACATAAGACATAAGATTCATCAAAGCTCAATGGATCTTTTAATAAACCTGAGAAATGACAGGTACTGTCCTCTGAACAGTCTCCGAACCAGCAGCTGACTCAGACAGATACAGACATCCAGATGCGCGAGAGGAGCGAGAGTGGATGGAGCTTGAGGAACTCTTATAGAAAAATAGCAGTAGATTGTGGGCCCAAAGAGATAGGAATACTGCCACAGAAGTCAACAAGAAAGCCAAACCGTGAACCCTTGGAGCACTCGAACAGACTCACCAACCGTGGAGCATACCTGTCAACACCAGATCAAACCTCCATTGTGCTGGACCTATCCTCCCTGCACATATGTTGTAAATGTGCAGCTTGGTTTTCATGCCAGGTCTCAAACATCTGGAATGGGGGCTATCCCAAAACAGCACCTGTATACGGAGTATGGTCTTCTACTGGGTCCTCATGTGCCTAAATGGGAGAGGAAGAGCAACCTACCTCACCGAGACATAAAGTGGCAGTGGGGGATATTACAGGAGGAGGGGGTACTCAGAAAAGAAGAGATGGGGAGATTGTGGGAGGGGGTCACTTGTGAACGGTTATTAAAGTTAAAAACAAAAAAAATAAAATTAAAAAAAGAAAAAAAAAAAAAGCTAAAGACATTCATGGCCAATGAGAGAGGGAGAACCATTTTACTAGGGACATAAAGCTCTCCAAATTGAATATTCACTCACAAGTATCACACACTCACACACACACACACACACACAACACACAACACATACATACATGACTCCATAGGTTTTAAACATAAACGTACAAAACATTGTGCATACACACACATACACACACACACGTTTGAGTGTGTGTGGTGTGTGTATTTATACATTAACAAGGGATAAGGAAACCTAGGAAGGCATACATGGAGGAGTTAAATTGGAGAAGTGGAGAGATTTAGAAAAAAAGTAGAAAAAAAAGACTGTGGGGTCTAAAAAATATAAACCAATTTAAAAAAAAACTTCATTTTCAAGCCTTCTAAGAACTTTACTCAGCTGGAAAAAAACAAAACAAACGGGTTAGAGAAAGAGTAAGCAATGTCCTAATCCCAGGAGTAACAAGCAGAATTTGGAATACGAAAATAAATTAGACCAGCAACTAACCTACTCTGCCACAAAGAATAATATGATTCTTTTTTTCTGCAATCTCCTATAAAAGAAAAAATCCCCTAATTATAATCTGCTTTCCTGGTGATTAAAGTCTTGGCACCCCCCCCAGTGTGTCTTCTATAGAAAATATTTTGGCCAATAAACAGCAGGGAAAATGCAAATTAAAACAAATTGCTGTAATTTTGAAAAAAACACAGTTTAATTTATTTTTCAGGTTTTTTTTTTCCCATTTAACACCCAAACTATTTCCAATAAAACCTAAACAAAAAGGGTTTGTGCACTTTAAAATTTGGAGCACTCTTTTGCTTTGCCCAAATTGAAATTTTCCCTCCTGTTGGGAGCCTCTGAGTATCATGGTCCAGCTTAAAACTGCCACTCAATTCCCGGCCGAAAACCCTTGCCAGAGAAATTCATACCTAAATTTCCTGGTGAAGGTACCTTCCCTAATCTGAAAAGTATTTGGGGGGAACCCAGAAGGTTTCAGATTTAAAGAGGTTTTTGTTGTTTTGTGTTTTTTTTTGATTTGCGAGTATTGCCTGCCCCTTGCTTTTAAGACCCAAATTTCCCAAAAATTTTTTTTCCCAGAACACAAAACTTTTACGTGTAACAGTCAGAAGTTCAGACTGCAGAGTTTTATTTTTCCAGTTTATGGGGGAGAATGTTTTAACCCCTATATCCCATCATTCTATGCAGAGGAAATCCTCCAAACTGTTTTGAAAATTTGACCCCCGCGTGATGGAACCCACCAGAATGAGTGTTTTTCTTTCTGTTCTTTTTCTTCCCTGTCCTGACAGCAGGAAGCAAGTGTCCAAATTTTTAAGTTTAGGAGAAAGAGAGTAATCCCAAGTAAAGGCGTGAAATGAAATATGAGGCCCTTAACTTCGTAGGAGAAAACAAAATTTGTTCTACTAGCAAAGAAACATTTTGCATGTGAAAAATCTGAAGTGAAAACAAAAGTGAAAAAAAACCAGTGCCCCAAAATTCCTTTAAAAAGAAAAAAGCTTTCTTCATGCCTGGTTTCGGGCAAGGGGAGCTTTGCTCCTGTGCCAAGATTAAAAACCTACTATCAAATAATTTTCTTAATCTGTTAATTTTTCAAGGTTTTTTCAAAAAATGAAAAAAAACAAAAACAAAAACCAGTGAGTTTTCCCTTTTAGAAATGTTCCCAAAAATTGAAATAAAAAAACCTGTTCCCTGAAGATTCTTTCCGTCTTCAACCCACTATGAAAGAACGAATGCAAAAAACTCCTCGTCTTCAACGTGGCCTACTCCAGTGCCTTGACAACATTATTTTTAGTCTCCTTCTTTGCGCTCAGGGAAATAGAGTGTAGTTAACCCTACCAGTTGCACATGCTAAAATAAATACCCATAAATTTAAATCCCTGCTTTTAAGAAAAAAATGAGCCAAAAATGGGGTGTAGTGTGTTTATATTTAAATTGTGCTAAACCCAACTACTCATTACAGTTTCTGAGAAACAACACAGTCGGTCCCCCTTCCCCCAGCTTATCCCCCAAGACACCTCTTGTCACTCTGTAACAAGACAATGGAAAGAAAGGTTAAAAAGGCCAAAGTTTAAGGCTGAGAACAATTGAAAGAATCATGTCCTTTCGTTGGATTTGAAATGTTCCAGGTATGAAATTTTTACAAGCAAAAATTGAAGGGAAAAATTTTTTTCAACAGCCCAATAATTTCTTTGGGAGCACAACCCTGAGCAAAAAAAAAAAAAAAAATATCATTCCCCACACTGTTCGTGGACCATAAAATCGAACTTTAATCTATTTGAATCTTACTTTCACGGGTGTGTTAAAAAAAAACCTGTTTACTCTAAAAATACACAAAAAAAAACACATCCCAAAAACAAATAAAAAAAAACAAAACAAAAACAAAAACACTTCAGTGAATAAGAAACAATCACAACCAAAAATAAATCCAAAAAAAATGGAATACAGGGCACATTTTCCCCCTCTAACTTCATAAAGACCCAGGTTGCCCCCCCCCCTTTTTTAAATGTTTTTTTTCAAAATTTTTGAGAACCCCCCCCGACAAGATTTTTTTAACCACATTTTTATGACTTCCTTCCCTTTCCATGAAAAGCTGTTACTGAACCTCTAAGAGGAACCCCTAAAACAGGAACATATTGCTCCCCTTTCTGCCATTTAAACATGCATAGGTAGATATTTTATTTAAAATCAACTTGGCTACTCCTTAATAAAATATTTCAAATACATTATTACCTTTTCTCTTAGTATTGAATTTGCCCATTCTTTTGGATTTTCAAAGTCTGTAAAGGTCACATTCAATGTGCCTGGCATGATGCTACAATTTTAACTGTTCATTGTACAGATACGGTGAGACAGCAAATTTTGGAGGTGAGTGGTCATAGGGCTCTAGACTGTGGGAGTTGCATAAGCATGCAAATTATGGAACAGAAGTCAGAAATCTCTATCTCTATATCATACTATCTCTCTCTGACAGCATCCTCTGCTTTGCATGAAATAAAACAAATAGGGATTTTCCAAGCTGTTTAGTTTTTTGTTTTTGTTTTTTTGTTTGTTTGTGTTTGCCTTTTGTTTGGAGGGATGTTCTTTTTTCGTTTTTGTTTTCATTTTTTCTTCATCTTTGGGCAATGAGAGATGAAGCTGGGGGCGTGGGGGGAGGGGGGGGGGCGGGGGCGATACATGGTCCATGCATAGAAGCCACCTACAGAATTCATAGAAGCCCGGCCTTTACCAGAGTCAAGGACAGGCTACCCCTGGTGCAAGAGAGTTCAATGACATCTTCCATTGCTTCTGACATATGGAAGTGGTCATCGCTTTGTCCTTGAATCAGCTACAGACAGAACTGATATCTCAGGTCTCTCAAAACACACCTGCCTCACGTAATCATGGAATCATGACCACTGCTTAGAAGGAGTGTGCAGCCCATTTAAATCACATAGAAAGACAAAGGGTTAGTCCTCATCAATACCACTTCCAAACCAACCACAAACTATGTACATAACGCTGACAAGACACCAACCCTCTCTTAATTCAGTTGCTTAGGCATACTTAAAAATTTATTTAAATTATGTGACTACGTTCTTGTGCCTGGCATGTATTTTTCTTTGAGTACCCTTGTGTGCCGGTGCTCACAAGAGGTCAGAAGAAGGATCAGGTACTCAGGAACTGGAGTTAATACATGTAGCTGTTAGGACTCTAATCTGGAAGGCAGCCTGTGTTCATAACCACTTAAAACCCTCACTCCAGTCCCTGCCTCATATTTTAAATGAGAGTAATCACACTATTGTAGGGAAAAAACATACCAGCACATTCCAAGCAAGGTGTCTGAGGACAGCAGACCAAGTCCTAGAGGTAAGACAGTATGCACCCCTTCAACTAAATTCTCCACTAGAAACATTTGGGACCTTCTAAACAAAACATTTTTCTCCTATTTTAATAATAATCTACTTGATTCTGAAGATTCAAACCACAAAAAAACAATGAATGTTTTTTAATTACACTAATATCTGTACTAGTCAAAACCTGCATAACAATATCCTGGAAAATCAAAGCTGACACCCAGAGAGGATGTGGACAGGAACAATCAATAAATCTCTTCGAGATATAATCTGCAAAGCAAACATTTAAACTCCAGGTCACAGCTCAGCTATGAAAGCTGTAAATAAAACATTGTGCTTCTCACTCCAAGGTATTTCTTTAAAGTGACATTTGGGTCTTCTTAGTTCATGTCACTGTTGTTGATGAATTTAAATAATTATTTTCATTCCTAATTTAAATGTGACAACCAAGAAATGAAATATAATAAAGCTCATACTCAGAGGAAAAGACCCATAAGCCAATGTAGTCACAGATTCTGAACTATAACTATTGTGAAAAATGTCTGAAGTCACCAGCATTGAGGTCCTAAGTTTTGGAGTATGGACAGGAAGAATATGAACATAAACTTAACACTATACAATATATTTCACACAGCAATGAACTGATTTTAACTACCAATTAAGAAAAAGAAATAAAACATCCCCTTGATTAAACAAGCTAAATGTGATTGTGGATGTAGCCTACAACAAGGAATCAATTAAGAGGAAATCTCTGAAAGATTACGAATCTATTGGGGTGAGCTTTAAAAGAGTACTTAATTTCGCTTACATTTACTATGTTCGGGACGAAGAGAAGCAAGAAGAGTCTTAAGAATGCCAGTGTTTCTTTCTGTTCTTTCTTGTCCTGACAGCAGGAAGCAAGTGTCCTAAGTTTAAGTTTAGGGAGAAAGGAGAGGTAAATGCCAAGGTAAAAGTTAGCTGAAATGAAATCATTGATGGCCCTTAACATCAGTAGGAGAAAACAAAATTCGTTCAATACAGCTAAGAAACATCTTTTGCATGTGAGAAAGAATCTGAAGTGAAAACAAAAGTGAAATATACATCAGTAGACCACATTTCTCTTTAAGAAAGTTAAACGCTTTCTTCATGCCTGTTTCAGGCAAGGGGAGCTTTGCTCCTGTGGCAGATTAGACCTCATCTACTATCTTCTTAATTCTGTAATTTTTCAAGGATTTCAAAAATGAAAACAAAACAAAAAAAACCAGTGAGTCTTCTTTAGAAATTGTTCCCATATATTGAAATAAAATTATCCTGTTCACCTGAAGACTTCATTCCTGGTCTTCAACCCACTATGAAAGAACAGTATGCAAATGAACTCTCGTCTTCAACGCTGGGCCTAAGCTTACCAGTGCCTTGACAACATTCATGTTTAGTCTCCTTCTTTGGCAGCTTCATGGAAGTAGAGTGTAGTTAACCCTCAAACAGTTTGCACAGTGCTTAGAATAAATACCCATGAATTATCCCTGCATTTACAGAAGAAAATGAGCACAAAAATGGGGTGTAGTGTGCTTATATCTGAATTGTGCTGAACCAACTACTCATTACAGTTTCTGGAGAAACAACACAGGTCGTGTCACCCTTGCCCCAGCTTATCCTCAATGACACCATCTCTGTCAGCTCTGTAACAAAGCAATGGAAAGAAAGGTTAAGAAAGGCCAAGTTTAAGGCTGAGAACAATGATAGGAATCATGTCCTTTTCGTTGGATTTGAACATGTTTCCAGGATATGAAATGTTACAAGCAAAAGACATGAATGCAAACATTTTTTCAACAGCCAAATAATTTCTATTTGAGCACAACCCTGAGCAAAAAAAAAAAAAAAAATTCATTACCACACTGTTCGTGGACCCTATTAAAATCAGGAACTTTAATCATTATTTGAATCATTACTTTCACTGGTGTGTTCAAAGTACCTGTTTACTCTTATATACACATATACAACACATACAAAAAACATATACAAAAAAAACAAAAAACAAAAACAAAACACTTCAAGTGAATAAGAAACAATCACAACCAAAAATGAAATTCAACAAATATGAATACATGTCACACTTTCCTCTAACTTCATAAAAGACCAGCTGGGTGCCACACCCTTCTGAATGATTTCATAATTCTGAGAACCCCACCCGACAAGATAACCTAACCAGCATTTTTATGATCTTCCTTCCTTCCATGAAAAGCTGTTACTGAACCTCTAGAGAGGTGAATCCCTTACAAACAGGAACATATTGCTCGCCTCTGTCATCTTTTAACATGCATAGGGGTAGATTATTTTATTTATAACTTGCAACTTGGCTACTCACTTTAATAAATTTATTATCAAATACATTAATACTTTTCTCTTAGTATTGAAATTTGCCATTCCATTTGATTTTCAAAGTCAGTAAAGGTCACATTCAATGTGATCTGGCATGATGCTAAATTTTAACTGTCATTGTAACAGAGTCGGGAGACAGCAACTTTGGGAGGTGAGTGGGTCATAGGGCTATGACTGTGGGAGTTGCATAAGCATGCATATGTATGGAAGCAGATAGTCTGAAAAATGTAGAAGGAGCTAATGACAGCATCCTCTGCTTTGCATGAAAGTAAAATTAGGGATTTTCAAGCTGGTTTATTTTTGTTTTGTTTTTTGTTTGTTTTTGTTTGCCTTTTGTTGGAGGGGATGTTCTTTTTTCGTTTTTGTTTTCATTTTTCTTCATCTTTGGGCAATGCAGTAGAAATCTGGAGCTACCCAAGCATGTCCATTCAAAGAAGCCACCTACAGAATGTCATAGAAGCCCTGGCCTTTACAGAGTCAGAGGACAGGCTACCATATGTGGTGCAGAGAGAGTTCAATGACATCTTCCATTGGCTTCTGAGTATTGGAAGTGGTCATCGCTTTGTCCTTGAATCAGCTACAGACAGAACTGATATCTCAGGTTCTTCTCAAACACACCTGCCTACACGTAATCATGGAATCATGACCACTGCTTTGAAGGGAGTGTTGCAGTCCCATTTATCACATAGAAAGGACAAAGGGTAGTCTCATCAATACATTCCAAACCAACCACAAACTATGTACATAAAGCTGACAAGACACCAACCCTCTCTTAATTTCAGTTGCTTCATACTTTATTTTATTTTTATTTTATGTGACTACGTTCTTGTGCCTGCAGTATTTCTTTGTGTACCCTGTGTGTGCCGGTGCTCACAGAGGTCAGAAGAAGGAATCAGGTACTCTGGAACTGGAGTTAACTACCATGTAGCTGTTAGGAATCTAATCTGGAAGGGCAGCCTGTGTTCTTAACCACTTATCCATCTCTCCAGTCCCTGCCTCATATTTTAAATGAGAGTAATCACACTATTGTAGGGATAAAACATACCCAGCACATTCCTAGCATGGTGTCTGAGGACAGCAGACATGTCCCTAGAGGTAAGCTGTATGCACCCCTTCACTAAATTCTCCACTAAGAAACATTTGGGACCTTCTACCAAAACATGTTTTCTCTATTTTAATGTATAATCTACTTGGTTTCTGAAGATTCTAACCACAAAAAACAATGAATGTTTTTTATCTCTAATATCTGTACTAGGCAAAACCTGCATAACAGATATCCTGGGACAAAGAGTCAAAGCTGACACCAGAGAGATGTGGACAGGAACAAGTCAATAATTCGTCTTCAGAGATATAACTGCAAAAGCAAACATTAAACTTCCAGGGTCACAGCTCAGCTAAGGAAAGGCTGAAATAACAGTTGTGGCTTCTCCAAGGTATTTCTTTAAAGTGACATTTGGGTCTCTTAGTTCTTGTCACTGTTGTTGATGATTAAATAATTATTTCATTCCTAATTAAATGTGACAACCAAGAAATGAAATATAATAATCTCAACTCAAGGTAAAACCAATAAGCTTGTAGTCACAGATTCTGAACTATAACTATTGTGAAAAATGTGCTGACAGTCACCAGCTTTGAGGTCCCTAGTTTGGAGTATGGACAGGAAGAATATGAACATAAACTGAACCCTATACAATATAGTTATCACACATCAATGAACTGATTTAACTACCAATTAAGAAAAAGAAATCAAAACATCCCATTGATTAAACAAATAAATGTGATTGTGATGTAGACTACCAGACAAGGAGAGTCAATTATGAGGAAATCTCTGAAGATTACGAATCTAGTTGGGTGAGCTTAAAGAGGTACTTAATTTTCGCTTACATTTAGCTATTGTTAGGGACTGAAGAGGAAGCATGAAGAGTCTTAAGAAATAATCTTAAAATTAGTGTGTGATATATTTTTTCACATAAACCATATATTTTCAATGGTTGCCAGAATCACCCTAAATGGTGAAAGCTTGCTTTTGACAGTATATATAACACCTATATAGCTATAAGTATTTAATTTCATACAGGAAAAGGTGAGAGTAACTTGGTTCTAAAACAAAGGTTAAAAATTAATTCCTTGGAAAGCAATAATGGGGCCCAAAAGCCAAAGAAACACAATACTTGATTAAGAGAGAGTTTTGCTACCAACTTTCATGTGAGGCAAAAAAAAAATCATAATTTGTTTAAAAAGAATTATAATTCTAATAAATTTTCCACATGTGTCTTCTTCTGTAAAGGGGTTGAGAGCTCAAGTCCTCTGACCTTAAATAACATACACCTTGTTCTGACCCTACTCAGCAGATGGTCATTAGCAGACCTTCCTATCAAAATAGCTCCTCTTGGTCAGTGAAATCACTGATTGTACTTTATAATAATAGTATTCTTCGCCATCATCTACAGTGAAGTGATTTCTTTTTAAGTAATAATGAGATTTTTATATAAAGTAGACTTACATAAACTCTAGTACATGGGGCTAGGTCTGAATGCTCTTGTGGTCTTTTCACTATCAACGTAATAAACTCCAGGGACATTTGAAATATGCTCCCTTAGGCCTCTGCATTATGAATTCTGCATTAGTGGGAAAATAAATTACCAGATAAACATTTGAAATCCAATATTATGCTTGACACTATAGCAATGAGATCAGCACATGGTAACTCAGAACCAGCTTGTGCTTTAGGTGGCTTGAACATTACAGTTTTAAATTTTATTCAATATTTCTTCTGAAATATTTAGCCAATTTTATCTTCTGAAATGTATTTCATGAAATAGAACAATGCCAATAAAGTATCACTTAACCTTTGCTTGCACCTGCCAACTCCCAGATATAACCATACATGTTTTTAAAGATGAAACACAAGCTATAAATATCAGAATAACAGAACAGCAATCAACACCAGGGACATATATTCAAAACCCACACTAGTAAATTAAGAGTGGATTTTCTCCAATGACTGGCTTAATGGGCTTAAACACAGCCCCATGATTGAAAGAAACATACAAAAGTAATCTAGTGTTCTGGGGCAGGGTCTGAGATAAGGTAAACCTGCACATTTTAGGGCATCAGAAAAGTTAAGTAAATGTGAACGCCTTGGGCAACGTTGTCTCAATCCATGCTGGCTCAGTCTGTACTCGATTCTGGCAGTCAAGCAACAAACTCAGGGGATCTGACTCCACTGGCTTTCAGAGGAGAAACAGGAAATGAAGACTAGTGGCTCCCAATCAATAACAGGAAACGTGGAGCATCGTGCATACATTGCTGGGAAAGTTAACAAGGATTTGATGCTTCATCAGCACTTTCATTACCTACGGCTCTTTAGGCACATTTTCAACTTGTTTCATTAGTCAAGATAGTTTCTGTGCCCAGCCCTTTCTGAAAGATCATCTAACATATTTCCTCTTCTTTTTATCTTAATTGCTAGATATTCATTGTTCTGAGCACCGGGTTTCACAAAGATGATCTCTACTCCCACCCATTCCCCATCTCCTTCCTCTTAATTACCCCTCATGCTATTCTTTCTCTCCAGTTTCCCCTCTGCTTTCAGATTAGATATAATATACGTATATGCATGTGTATAAGTATGAATATTTTATATATCAATATAAAAACTAGTAGCCCACAAATGAAAATAACATGCAATATTTTTCAGTCTGGCTTATTTTGCTTAATATATGCTATCTAGTTGCATCTATTTTTCCAGGAAAAGACATGACTTTATTCTCTGTGTGCATGTGTGTTTGTGTATGCATGCATGTGTCCATGCATGTGTGTGTGTGTGTGTGTGTTTGTGTGTGTGTGTGTGTGCATCTGTGTTTGTAACACATTTTCTTTATTCATCTGCTGATAGCCACACAGTTTGGTTCTATAACTTGGCTTTTGTAAATAACATTCCCATAAACATGGATTTCAGGTATCTC
Source organism: Mastomys natalensis (assembly GCA_021653895.1). Classification (NCBI taxonomy): domain Eukaryota; kingdom Metazoa; phylum Chordata; class Mammalia; order Rodentia; family Muridae; genus Mastomys; species Mastomys natalensis. The sequence continues at coordinate 476,084 of JAJTUV010000981.1, read as the reverse complement.
TGTGGTATGTTCATTTGGAGTCTTTACTGTAAATACCTAGAACTAGAGATGGGTGATATGGTAATTCTGTTCTGAAATTGTTTTGTTTGGTTCTGTTGAATATCCAGAATGACTTCCATAGTGACTGGACTAATTCTTCTTCCCACCAGCAATATAAAAAGGGTTCACCTCCCCCTACATCCCTTATTAGTATTTAATTACTTATTTCACGCATGCTGTATGCAAATCCAAAATGACCTGAATATCCCATCACTTTCCATAAATATTTAAGTTCTACTTCCTTTAGAGTATCTATCACATAGGTAATTATTTCAGCTTTGGTCACAGAACAATATTGTCAGAATCCCATTTAATTTTTCATAACCACTTCCACTGCTTCTGATAAAGTTATTCTGATTTTTCCAGGTTCCTTGTCCCCTAAAACACAGTAGTTTCCCCTTATTTGTTACTTTCCTTCCCACAGTTTCAGATACCCATGATCAACCATATTCTAAAAATACTAAATAGAAAATCCTAGAAGCAAGAAATTTGGTGCATTAAATAGCTTCTATCACAGCATGTTGCTATAATTATTTATTGTATTATTAATTATTGTTAATTTTAATTGTACTTATTAATTAACTTATTAGTTTAATCTCATTATAGATCGATAGATAGACAATAGATAAATGCATAGATTGATGCATAGATGATAAATAAATTGATACATAGATAGATTTATACACACACATGCATATATGCACACAGCATATAGAGGTTAAGTACTGTCCAATGTTGAAAGTGCATCTGAACATCGAGGAGCTTCTATCCTACAGGTAACGAGAGCTAGGGCATTTACAATATGGTCAAATGATATGCAGAACCAAGGAAAGGACAGTGACAGGCAACCAGTTTGAAAAACATGCTCCCAATATTGCTTTGCCTCTTTAAATATTGGACACTAAACCTTTTGTCTATTATCAAAATGTGCAGATTCTCTCTGAAAGCTCTCAAAGAGACATGATATAAAAGAAGTTATTCTTTCCAAAATGAAAAAAAAATCCAAGGGATTAGCAGAAACTGGTCTCCTAACAAGCTGTAAATCTGTACTTAATTTCAGGATTTCTATTATTTGACTCATAAAGCACTAACATGGCTATAACAAGAAAACCCAATTTGCTAAAGAAATATCACACGTTTACATTTTAGCACATTTTTATTTACCTTTATAATCTCCCCCAACCGTGCTAGTGTCGAGTGGCATATGAGGTAATGTTTGCACCTAGTCAACAGTCTCAATTCCAGACATCTGCAATAAATTTTTTAAGGCCAAATACTGGTACTACATACACACCTGGAGATTGAAATAAGTTTTTGTGCTACAATGTTGGCCCAAGATTTGTTAGCATAGGCAAAAGGCAAGTGCTCCTCCAAAACCCTAGAATTCTGTAAGGACACTAAGCAGAATTATAAACACATTCCCATGCCTGTACCCTTTAAACTTAATGTAGTCTTAATTGCATCATATCTTTAACAAGAACACTTGATAGAAAAGGGAAAAGATGAGGAGATGAAGATACTTATACCACCATGGACACTTAAGCCACATTCTCTTTACTAACATTGTTCACATCAAATTGTCATCTACCATGTCCCCCACTTCCTCCTTTGGAGCATACTCAGAGCTGTTTCTTTTGGGTATCTATAAACATTCTTGACTTCGGCTATGTGTAGAAGTGAACTAAATAGGTAGCCCAGTCTCTATACAGCTGGCTGGAGAAGAGTCATCAGATAAATCCCCAGGACAACAGTTACTGACTCTGGGAGGTTAAAGGAATGTTGTTCATCTTCTAAAACCCAGCTTGTTATAGTGACATGTGACTGGTAAAATATTCCTTAACTCCACCACAAACACTTCCCCCTCAACAACTAACTTCTTTCATTTCAGTTTCCATTCATTTTGAGTTTTGTTTTCTTTTGTTTTGTTTTTTCAAAGACTTTCTGACTCATAAGACCATTTGTTATTTAGCATGTGTTGTAAGCAATGGTATAGGAGCCTGCAACAACAGTGCCAGACCTACAGACACATTCCAGTGTTTCCAGGCTTGGCTGCCTCACAAGATGAAGAGGCTGATAATCTTCAATTCAATCTACTAAAACTCCAGTGGATGATCTTAAATGAATCCAAGTACACATTAGGAACTCCTCACAACTCATTTTGCTCACTTGCGAAAGGGCTTGGTGTCCATGATCACTAAGCTTGCTTCCCTCATGGTAGGGATTGTGGGAATCCATGTAGGATTTTATCATTGATGCCAAGATGCTCATACAGGTGAGTTCTTTGCATTGAGTTGTTTGCATATTTGTCAAACCAGTCATGTGCTCATAATTCAAGCTCCACTCTGTAGTTCTCAGGACGATATGAAGTGCTGTCCAATATCTCATGTTCCTTGCAGTTCAATCTGCCCATTTCAATGTCAGGATGCTTGACAGGGGAAGAGCTGCTGTGGCATTGTTAACTGGTCCCCCTGGGTCTCTAGTGTGAATATCTTTACACCATGGCATTTGCAATGTTAGCATTTTGAAAACAGATCTCAGTTACAAGAAACAGCTTCTTGGGGGAAAAGGATCATTACAGCTATACTCAATGTTTACTCAAATTTTAATCAAAGTGTTTAGAAGGCATGAGTGACTTGAAAAGTGAAAGAGATGTTGGTGTAAATTCTGAAGTAAGAGCAAAGAAATTAAATCGAATATGTTTCTAATTCAACTGCAGTGGAGATGGCATGAAGAAAAAGCAAATTTTTTAAGTAGGCAGGAAATATGGTTGTTGCCTTGTTCTCTTTGTGGGAGGAAGCATTGTACCTTCCCTAAATCTCCGTTGCACAAACATGGACTATAGTAACTTACTATTTTTCACTCTGTGAAAAGAGAAAATTCAATTTGAGAACGTAAGTACCAGTCAGAATTTTGATTTGGGCCTCCAAAGATATCAATAAGGCATGTCTAAAAGTAGGAGCAGAAAGCAGAAGCAGCAAGCAGGGGCCTGCCCCTTTGAAAGAACTTAAGCTGTGCAAAAGTTGACTGCTGTAGATACAATAGGGTTATGTCTCAGAACCTTGCAAGTATGTTGACATACTGAATGGCGATTATATAAAAGATCAAAATTTAATAACCCAGAAGGCAGGTACCAGTTCTAGGAATGAGTTATCTAGAAATAGTCATACATAGGGATGTATGTAAGAAAATCACCCAGGCTCCTCAGAATATTTATATTAGAAAAGTTTGGAAATAATTCATAAATTATATACCACTCATATCAACTCTTACACATCTCCATAATAAAACATAATTCAATCCTTATAGTTAAAATTTATGAGAAATATATGTCCAAAGGAGACTAATAAAGGAAGAATAAAAGCAAATGTTTTCAAATAGCAGCATGTACAGTGCCATATTATTTAGTCAAGCTAATGGATCAGAGACAATGAAGGTTATCAGCTAGCCCCTCTTCACTCATGGTGATGGATAGCCCAAGCCCTCCACAGCTGCAGTGCAGTGCTGTGAAGAAGCTCCAGTTCACCCCTATCTTGCTCCACTCAGAACTGGGTTGCTCTTACAACTGGGGGGAAGATCCTAAATTTGAAAAGGAGTCTGGCCATCTCAAAATAAACCTTTTGTGTTCTTGACAATGGTTCTTAAATGGTTAAAAAGGAGTTAAAAAACGGGACTATCTGTGGCTGCTATAAAACCCACATTTAATTAAGTTGAGTTCTAGTATTTAAGTAGTACAAGTACTTAAATTTGAGAATAAAACACATCATTTGGGCTGTTTAGAATCCAATTGGTATATTTCTACAATAAGTTTGTCTAAAATAGATTCCAGGACAATTTTCAATAACATTTCTTACCCAACTAAACATTTCAAAAGACATTTTAACTTTTGATATGTGGGATTTAGAAAGAAACTATATACATTTAGCAAAATGTTCTACTACTATTTCAAAGAACTCTGATCAATTATACAAAAATAATGGTTTCTTCATATTTTTTTAACAGCCCAATTCTACTATTTAACTAGATCCCCTAAAATATTTCATTTTGAAAAGCTCAACTTTGAAAGCTAATTGCATACTTTAGACTCAGTAGTCTAATCAATTACATAGCAGCAGACTTCCTAAATATTAACAAAGTATTTAAACCAATGTTAGAGTTCATCATCAAATGAACAGCTACATTTTAATAGAACACAAATAATTTTATTTCATTGATATATTTAATGCTAGGATGTCAAGGTTAAAAGAAGTATATAATATGAAAGAAGTTCTCAGTTCTCACTATACAGTACAATAACTTAGAGCCTCTACAGATGATTTTCTGTCAACAGATGTTGTTATTACACAGCCATGGCCATAACCTCTGTTCTGAGGAAAAGATACTATCTGAAGCATTGGTTCTCAAGTTGTGGGTCTCAACCCCATTACGGGTTAAACAACTTTTTCACAAAGGTCACCTAAGGCTATCAAAAAACAGTTATTTGCATTATGATTCAGAACGGTAGCAAAATTACAGTTATGAAGTAACAATGAAAATAATTTTAATGCATCTAAAGGAAGACCTGAATCACCACCTCGTGCTAAATGGGTATCAGCTGGTATTTTGCTGTCTGACCATGATGCTGAATTCCCATCATAAAACTTAAGACAAATGAGTCCCCTTGAATAATTAACTCCCTATATGTGTGCACAGGCAACTCATGAACTGAGTCAGTCATTTAAAATGAGCCTGCAATTCTACACACATTTTAATAGTCTCATTTCCTACCCAGTTTGATTCTTAATTCTACTCATAGGCTGCATGTCTGACAGAAAATAAATATTTAAATGACATTTGATTGAGTGCTGTATAATTTAAGACTTTACCACAAAACTAACGTCATGTCACACCAGTGATGATTGCACAAAACTGGAAGAGAAGCTGTCAAATGACATGAAAGGGATATACATAATGATAAGTAATTATTTATATAGAAAATGCATATGCACATCCTGTGATTGAATTGTGTCTTTTCTCTTCTTACATTTGAGCATCAAGCAAATATACATCTTCCAAGGATGTATACTGAAGCCTCCAACAATGATCCCTTTTCACATGACTTAATAGGAGTCAAGTCCAAGGGGGTTCATAGGCATGAAATGGCTGCCCTAAGTGACTATACCCTTTTCTTAAAAAGGACCTAGAACTAAGTATTGCACATTACTCATTAACTTCCAGGGACTCTTGAGAAATAGTCCTTAGTAAAGAAGAGAGCAGACTTGGTTGCCCAGCAGTACTTAGTGGTAAGATCCTATTCCTGAAGACACCCTTTGGCCTGGTACTGTAAATGTGACCAAGAACCCAGGGTGGGGGAGAGCATAGCTCCCAAGTAGAACCAGTTGTTATTATTGTGATAAATATACATAGCATTTAACTGAACTTCACATTTGGATCTCTATGTCCATAAATTTAGTACAGCTCTCAGATTTTATCAGAGTTTTGTGTTATCAGTGGACAGAGATTAATGTAGACACCCACAACTGGTCAAAGGGAAGAAAACAAGTACCTGTGGTATGCTCTACCACAAATGGGGCATCTCTATCATACCTTCCCCCTAAGATTCAGAGACAATCACAGAGGAGCAAATTGTAAGACTAACAACAGATAATATCCATACATAAGGAAGTATGTCATATAAAATCAACTATGGATTACACACACACACACACACACACTTTATTATATCAGCAAAATAGCAACAACAGCTGAATTGCACCTAAGGGGCTGCAAACTCAGTGAGCTGAGGGCTTTGGCATATCCAATCTGTGCACAAGATGAAATGGTCTTGTAGAGCCTCTTGTCTTCAGTTAACAATGAAAGCTTGAAACACTGGTTGATATCAGGGAAGGAAGAGACAGTAGCAACCACAGTATAAATTAACTGATCTAGATGGTCAAGGGCAAAGACAATTAAGCATGAATAATCTTCTACCAAATCCCCTTTCATCTGGGCTGCTGCTAAAAGGTGCCACCCACATAGGGGTTGGGTTTTACCTCATCACTAAGGCAAGCAAATCAATTCCTCAGTTGAGGTTTCCTCAAGTTATTCTAGTTTATGGTAAGTTGCTATAAAACCAACCATCACAAACTTCATAGTAAAGTCGAAGGTCGGGAAAGAGTGGTATGATACACTAGAATGCTAAAAGCACAAAACTGCCAGTCAAGAATAATTGTTAGATATATGTGTCATTGAAAAACTAGGATGTGCTATGTACTCAAACAGATGAAGAAAAAATGAAGGAGAGCTGGGTATGGTACTGCTCACCTGTGTCCCATCAGTTCAGCATTCTGAGGCAGGACAATCAGTTAAAGCCAGGAGTTTAAGGATGCCCTGTGCAACATAAAGAGAGCAAATCTAGGGGTGATGAGTAGATGGGTGAATGGGTAGGTAGATGGATGAGAGACAGATAATAGAACTGAGATCAATTATCCTAGACTTACCAGAAATGCTAACATGAGTACAATCTGAAAAGAGAGAATCCTAATTAGTAAAATGAACATCTCATGCAGGTTCCCAGCAACAGGAAATTCACAGCTAAGTTCAGAATACTCTGAAGCTGCATTATTATGACATGTAATTCACATTGAACTCTAGTGTAAAGGTTGCAAAGCAAGTATTTTAAAATATAGCTAAAAATCTGCTAATGATAAAATAAATTATGATAAACCAAGCAAATGTAGGGAGCTATAATGCTATAGGGCTTTGTAAGTAAATCCAAGTTTAATTATTAATATACACTGCACTACTATGTTAAGATGGTCTGTGTAAGACCCATGGAAAACACAATGTAAAAGATGAGTGGATGCACAAAATTAAAGGAATCAAGGCATATCAGTTGAGAAGAAAATCATGGAGTCACAAGAAATAGAGAAAAACAGGAAGAAAGACAATATATATATATATATATATATTATATATATATATATATATTGTTTATATATATTATATATAAATATATAAAATAGTCAATGAATGCACCAACAAAATTGCTATGGCAAGTTCTCACCAAGGAATAAATTTTCCTTTAAGTGTGTTAAATCTCTGGTCAGAAGACAGGGAGTAGTTGAACATATGTACACATGAGTATTTATTATTTATGAGGAGGGCACATATTCCAAGGCATGTGTGTACAGGTCAGAGGACAGTTTACAGAAATCAGTTCTCTCTATCCACAATAAAGTTCCAGGAATGAACCTCAATTGTAAGCCTTGTGGTAACTGCACTTCTCTACTTAACCAGATTTGACGTGTGTGTGTGTGTGTGTGTGTGTGTGTGTGTGTGTGTGTGTGTGTAAGTACCTGAATGTTTCTTGCCTATAGAGACTCAAGGGTACACAGAAAATACAAGGAAGGGATGGAAAAAACATACCTTATTCAAAATAGAAAGGAAAGAGTGAGTACAGCTGCACTCATGTCATACAAAATAGACTTTAAGTTTTTACTTAACAGCAGAATTATATAGACAAATAGTCACTTTGTTGAGAATGTAATAAGCATAGATATATGTGCTCTCATTATCATAAAACTGAAATAAAAGAGCAAAACAACAGAACTTATTGGCAAGGCAGAGACAACACAGTAATAGTAGGCAAACTCAGGAGCCTGATATAGCTGTCTCCTTAGAGGTCTGCCAGAGCTGAAATATACAGAGGCGGATGCTCACAGCTAACCATTGAACTAATCATGGGGTTCCCAATGGAGGACTTAGAGAGAAGACTGAAAGACCTAAAAGTGTTTGCTGCCCCATGGGAGAGCAACAATACCAACCAACCAGAGCTCCCAGGGTCTAAACCACCAGCCTGGGAGCACATAGGGAGGGACCCATGGCTCCAGCTATATATTTAGGGGAGGATGACCTCCCTGGGCATAGGTAGGAAAGGAGAATCTTGGTCCTGTGAAGGCAAGATGCCTCAGTGTGGGGAATTCGAGGCCATGGGAAGTGGAAATGGATGGGTGGGTGGAGGCACATCATCAAAGAAGCAGGAGGAGGGGAATGGGGAATGGGATAGGAGGTTTCTGGGTGGGGGGGAAATGGTAAAAGGGGATAACATCTGAAACGTCAATAAAATATCCAATAAAAAAAGATTAGGAAAAACAAAACAAAATAAAAAAAATTTAGTTGCACTAGTGCCTTCCTCAAATAAACATAAGTGATTTTGTAGAAAAAAATAAAAATAAAAAAACTTTCACTATCAAGAATGAAGATTCCAAACAAAAAGTAAACAAGGAAACACTGGTCTTGAACTACACTATGGGTCAAAGCAGACAGTGCTTTGCCTAGCACCAGAAGACACACTCTGTTTTGAGAGCATACAAGGCACAAAACGGGGAGTCACACAAGACATGTATTAGGACATACACATACAAATACTCAACACATAGAAGGAGACTGGAATCAGATCATACATCTTTTCTGTCCACAACAGTAAGAAAGTAAGAAAGATCTGTAATAGAAGACTAGATATATGCAAACTAATAACCAGAATAAAAAATGAGTCAGAGAAAAAAAAAAAAACAAGGGAAAAATTTAGAAATATCTTGAGACAAACAAAAATGGAAACACACCATTACCAAAACTTATGGGATGTAGTAAAAGCCAAGATGAAAGTCTGCAGCAATAAACACCTCCATCCAAAAAAAAAAAAAAAAAAAAAAGAGAGAGAGAGAGAAAAAAAGGAAAGCTTTGACTTTGTACCTCAAGGAAATATTTAAAAAAAAAAAAAAACACATTAAACCCAAGTTAGTAGAAGGAAGGAAACAGTAAAAATTCAGAGCTGAAGAGTGAAATGAGGACTATAAAATAATATTAAAGAACAATTAAGTGGAGTTGTTTCCAAGAGGTAAACAGGATCAAAAAATATAAGAATGCTTAAAAATGTTTTAATTGTCATAAATGAAAGAAACCATCCAACTATGCCACAGAATCGAAAGAATATAAACAACTATCAACAATTCCATGCCATCAAGTTTAATTGTATTGAAGAAACATTTTTAAAAAAATTAGAAACATACAAAGAAGACCAAAACATTAAAAATACAGTATAAGACAGAATCAATAATTTAAAAATTATCCTAAGAAAGAAAACCCCAAATACAGACAGTTCCATGGGAATAACATCACTCTTCCTAAAATGCTAATAAAACAGAAGAGGCATCTTACTCACTTTTCAGTTTCTATAACAAAATATGTGGGACTGAATATTTTAAAGAGAGAAGAGTTTACATGGCTTACACTCCAACATGTGAAAATATGTTTGCATCTCAGCAAGTGTCACAACATAACAAAGAAGCCACATGAACCAGTTACAATATGTAAGAACACATGGAAGGACAGGAAGCAACAGGTTTACCAGAGGCCTTGGCCAACTCTTTGCACGAGACCTATCTCCACCCTGGGAGAAGTTCATACCCTTCTAGGAATGGTCTCTCCTAGACTTGACAACTGCCTTACTTCTATTACCCTACTCTACTACACTGCTGACCACACTTGGAACACTGAATGGGGAACCACTCCCACAATTTCCAAACCAGAGTGGGCAGAACACCACAGCTCATTGCACAGAGCTGGTCCTATTCTAATACTAAAGCCAGATAAAGATACTCTACGAAAAATTGTAGATCTAAATATCCCTAATAAGCACAGATGCAAAGAATCCCATAAAATATTAAAACCAAATTCAATAGTGCATTACAGGGACCATAACCATGACAAGTGAGACTTATCCAAGGGATACAAGGATGTTTTAATATATGCCAATTAATAGAAGTGATATACCACATTTGGAGAACAAAAGATAGTAATCATATTTTTAGGGCTAGAAAGAGAAAAGGGAAATGATGTAATTATATTATGGTTTCAAATAATAAGAGAAACAATAATAAAGATATTTTTAAAGTCATATAATCATCTTAAGAGAAACAAAAAGCATATGACAATGTGGAATATCCTGCTGTGATTACAAACTTGCAACAAATTAGAAGTGGAAGGGATATGTGTGCCTCGACACAATAAAGATTTCTTGTGGCAAGCCCAGGCTCCTACAGCCAAGGATGAATCCCTGAAGTTGTCTACTCTTGCTATTTTTGTTCAACATTGACCTGAAGTTTATAGACAAAATAATCATTTAAATAAAATAAATTAAAGGCATCCATACCATAAAATGGAATTTGCAAATGTCATGATCTTATGGATGTTTGTAAAGCCCCAATCTACTGTCATAGAAACTGACAGAAATGGAAAAGGGGGGGGGGAGCACATACAAAAGTTAGTACATAAAATCAACAGCCATGTTTCTTTATATATAAATGGTATGAAAAAGGATGCTCATACATTCCTATATACAATTACATTGGTAGCACACACCATAATCTGAGCATTCCAGACAGAGAAAGGAGGATGAATTTGAAGCCAGTGTCAGCCACCTAGTGAATTCCAAGTTAGCCTGGGCTAAACAATAAGACTGTCTCAAATACATATATAATCAATACTTGGGAATAAATTTAATTAAGGAGGAGAACTTGTGCAATGAAAACTATGAGAGACTGATGAGTAAAACTAAATATACTTCAACAAATGAAAATATACCATATGTGCCAGGATTAGAAGACTAAATGCTGCTAAATGCCTATATGATCAGTACTAGTTACAGTTATTTAAAGGAATAGAACTGAGAAAATGAATATATAGTAAAAGAAGGTTCACTAGAGTGGCTTATGAAGTATGGTCTGGTTAGTCCAAAAATGACTGTCTCTTGATGGAAAAGCCAAGAGTCTCATCACTATTTAGTCCATAAGCCTCAAGTGGTCTTTAGTTTACATTGGAATTTTAAAGAATAGGTTCTAATGCCAGCAAAAGGATGCCTGAGAATCACGATAGATAAACTTGCCAGCAAGAGCGAACAAGGAAGCAAAATCCTATAGCTTCCTTCTTGTGAATCTTTTTATGTGGGCTGCCATGAGAAGGTGTGGCCTGGGTTTAGGGTGGGTTGTCATTTTCCAATCTCAGATGATCGAGATTTAGGGTAAGTCTTCCCACCTCAAATGATTTAATCATGAAAACTCTTCACTGGCATGCTCAACTGCTCGGATTTTAGTTGACTCAGAATGTAGTCAAGTTGACACCTAGAGTATCCACTACATTCACCTAAAGTGAACTAATGATATAATCTTCATAAATACTCAAACATCCTTTTGTTCAGACAGAGAAAAGAAACAATCCTAAATACACATGAACTACAAAAGATCTACAAACATCTAAAGCAATATTTAGTAATAAAAAACAAATGTGAAAGCATCACACCATTTTAAATTATACTAGGGGTCTATAGTCATCAAAATAGTTTGGAATAAACATAGATACAATGACCTCAGGGATCTGAGAAGAGCTCAGGAATGATTCTACACAGGCTCAGTGAAATGCTCACCAATGGGCACTGAACATACATGTCAGGAAAGTCTAGTCAATCCCTTGAACAAATGATATTCAAACTGGGTATCTACATGCAAAGAAATGAATTTGAACTTCTATCATATACCCCAAACCAACTCCAAAAGGATTCAGAACTGAAGCATCAGACTTGAAATCATAAATTTCCTGTAAGAAAATATCTGAGAGATCTCCATGATATTGTTCTAGGTGGTGGTTTTTGAAATGACACCAAAAGCAGAGGCAAGAAAAAGAAAACCAAGCCAGTGGGACTGTAGCAAACGAAAGGATTCCAGACAGCAAGTAAATCCCTTAAAAGTGACCTGCAGAATGAACACTAAAGAATGGAAGAAGCTATTTGTAAACAAGTTATCCAACAGGAAGTCAATGTCCACTATAGTCACAATGATTGGTTTTCCCCAATTTACACCATGGTAGCGGAATTATAAGGCAGTGTCTGTGGGATGCAATTAGGCTTTGTTCTTGTGAAAAAGGTTAAAGTCCTTCTCTAATAGAGAGTTTATTTGTCCTTCCACCAAGTAAGAACATAGCTAACATCTGCCATCCTTGTGGATTACTCTAGGAGAAAACCAATCCAACGTTTCTTTGATCTCATACTTCTCAGCCAGCATAACTATGAAATAAGAAATGTTTGTTGTTTGTAAGATACACAGTTTATGACATTGCATTATGACAACCCAGTCAGCCAGGACAATCTGCAATAATAAAGGCCAATCCCACAACTTAGTAGCAAGGAAACAGTATAATTTAGATATAAAGACAAGAGTTCAGATCTACAGCACCCACATAAGAATCCAGCTTGACTATGGACTGGTAATCCCAGCACAGTAGAGACAGGAAAGATGGAAGCACTGGAATTTGCTAAGAGCTAGGAACTAGTGAGTTGTAGGTTCAGTGACAAACACTGTCTCAAAATATACAGTGGAGGACTGTTGCTGTAATTATTTAAAAAACGGCCGCCGGTCAAGCCAACTATCTAAGCTGTGGCGGCTTGGCCTAGCTTAGCTGCCATGTTTCTTGGCCAGAGGCCACGTGCGCACATCTGCTAGAACTGGCCAGCCAGAAACACCAGCCCTGCCACCCACAAGATGCCAGATGGGAGATGGCTCTGCCAGTCTTCCATGCTGTCTCGCAAGGCTGGGCATTGCCTAGACCATCCCGCCATCCACACGGGCCCAGTAGAAAGATGAGACTCTAATGCCTAAAGATTAATCAAAGGCTTATATATTTGGTAATGATCAACGATACCCATACAATCAGAAGTGTAACCCAATCGCCAACCTAGATATACCAACTACCTTTGACTGCTACAGACAACCTGAACATCTGCCTCCATCTCCTTTCTCTCTCTCTCTCTCTCTCTCTCTCTCTCTCTCTCTCTCTCTCTCTCCCCTAGCTCCTCCTCTTCCTTTTTCCTTTTCTTCCTCTCCTCCTTACTCCTCCTCTTCCTCTCTTAACTCCTCCCACCTTAGCTCCTCCTACAGAGGACAATTAAAGAAAACACTTGCAATGCACTTCTGGCCTCTACATACCCAGGAACCCACAAGCACATGTGCACATATACACAAACATCTACACAAGCAGCACACAAGCATAGCATGCACATCAGAGCATTAAAAATAGACCAATAACTGAATGGAAATATGTATTTTCATAGAAGGTACACAAATGGCTACAGGTATATTAGTTTGACATCACTAATCTCTGGAAATGCAAATCTGTGTCCCAGTGAAGTAGCATTGCATTTCAGTATCATTATTGTAATGAAGATAAAATACAATGGTTCACAAGAACAGAGAGAAAGATTGTCTAGTACACAGTGGGTAGGAGTATCAGTTGCTTTAAGTATCATGAAAAACCACATAGCTATTTTTCAAAATATTGATAAAAAGAACTATCATATGACTTGGCATTACTACTTTTGCATATGGACACACATACACATACATAGAGAAAGAAAGAGTGAGTAAGGGAGAGAGAGACAGAAACATAGAGACACAGAGACAGACAAACAGGCAGAGAGAGAGAGAGAGAGAGAGAGAGAGAGAGAGAGAGAGAGAGAGAGAGAGATCGATCACTATCCCAAAAGCATATTGGCCCTACCGTGTTGCTTGCATACTACTCGTAATAATTAAGCCAAGGTGTGAAGACAATGTATGTCCATTAACAAATGACTATAGCAATACATAAAATATCCTTTAAAAAGAAAGAAACTCTGTAGTTTTCAACAATAAGAATGAATTTAGGGGCACATTGCAAATGAAATAAACAGAAATAGACATTGTGTCTATTACATGTAGACCCTTATACTGGATATTTTTATGTCAACTTGACTCAAACTGAAGTCATCTCAGAAGAGAGACCTTCAACTAAGAAAACGGCTCCACAGGATTGGGCTGTAGGCAAGCCTATAGTGCATTTTTTTTTTTAATTTAGTGATTGACAGGAGAGGGCCAACCACATAGTGGGTGGTGCCATTCCTGGGTTAGTAGTCTATAAAAAAGAAGACTGAGCAAGACATCAGAAAAAAGGCTAGTAAACTGGCAGTCCTCTGTGTCCTCTCGATCAGCTAAAAATGCCAGATTCTTGCCTTGCTTGAGTTCTTGTCTGGACCTCCTGTAATGATGAACTGTGAAAGGAAAGCTTAAACCAAATAAACACTTTGTTCTCTCCAAGGTGTTTTGGTTATGGTGTTTCAGCACAGCAATAGCAACCCTAACTAAGACAACTCTAGACAAGTCAAACTCATGGAGACATTGATTAGAATGACTGTTGTTAGGGATAGAATAGGATCAGGTAATGACCAAAGTAAATAAAGTTTTAAGTTACAAAGTATATAAATTCTGGGGCTGAAGAGATGGCTTAGTTGGTAAACTGCTTGTAATGCAAGAATTAGAACTCAAGTGCAGATTCCCAGAACCATATAAAAGCTAGTCCAGTGATGTGCATCTATAATATAAGAACTGACAAGGAAGAGAAAGAAAGATCCCTAGAGCTCACTTGCCAGTCTACCCAGCTAATCAGTGAGATTCAGTTTCACTGAGAGATTCTGGCTCAAAAGATAAGGTGAAGAGTGATTGAGGAAGTCAAGGGGACACCTGGCCTCAACTCCTTTCCTCCATACACACAGGAATAAACACACATGTACACACACATACACACACTGTTATATACATTCTGGAGACTCCACATGCAGCATAGTGACTATAGTTAATGATACTGTACTGTACACTTAAAAATTACTAGAGAATAAAACTTAAATATCCCAAGCAAATACCCAAAAGATAACTATGTGAGATGATGGTACACTACTTAGCATGAAAATGGAACCTTTTTATATACATAACTATATTGAAGCATCATTCTATATACCTTAAAATTACACATTTTATTGGTCAACAATAATGCAGTAAAGCCTAAAACGTTTCACTATTTAAAAAGGCATGGAGTGATTTAGGGAAAAGAGTTTAAATCACAGATGAGAAGCAGCTCAACTTGGGCCCACCTGCAGCTCTCTCTAACTCCATGCTCATGGTTGAGTCAGGGATCCCTGTTGCTATAGCAAGTGATGAACCATGACCCTACCTGAGAGTCTACAAACAGACCCCAAAGTAGCCAGACTCTAGAAGAATGACAAGTGTCATCCTCTATTTCCCAAGGATGTCTACAGATTTCCAGTTGCCAGACTAGGAGGCATCTGAAGACTTGGCCTTAATGAATAATCCTATGCTAATCCTCCTCCTCCTCCTCATTTTCTCCACATCATGAGAGTCATTTTCTTAACCCAACACTCCCTCCCCTTTGCCTGCTGCCCAAGAATCAGAGAAGTCTTGACCACACGAAACCTTCCCTTTCTCTGAGGCCTATAAGAAAGAGCCCCTACTCTGTTTCACGGGCCTGAAGTCTCATCAGAACTACCCCCCCCCAACTAGTGATATGCTCATCTATAGCATCGAGACCTGAGTCCCCTCAACGTCCCAACCATGTCCTCTCTGTATATACTTCTGCTTATGGTGTTAATAACTTCAAACAAACTTTTGACCCAAACTGACAAACCTTCAGTGTCTTGGGATCTTTCAAGAAGGTCTTGTCTAAACTTGATTAGAATTCCACAAGGCAAGTGCATACAGTAGATGCTCTGAATCAGCCTTCCCCTCATAAGATAAGAGAAAAGATGGTTCCCTCCTGACCATCGATCACATTTTGACTGTTGGAAATCCATCTGTGAACAAGCATATTTAAGCATGCAGGCAAAATAACCACTAAAACAACTCAAGTTTACAAAACAAAATTGAATAAAGGTCTCAGTCAGAAAAATTTGCAGTTACTTAGATCTGGCTACAAAACAAAAACAACAACAACAACAAAAAATCCACAGCTGTTGACATGAAAAAAATTACTCTCACAAAGTAACATTAAGTGTTTACCTTTTCACTAAAAGCACAAGTAGTTTGTGAATTAATGACTATTTTCTCTTTTCAATTTTTTCCTCATGGGTTAAATTGCATATGTACCATTTCTAAGCTACTTAGTTAACTGTGATTTGTGTGTCCAGAACTTAAAAGCCCATGTAAAATCAGAGTTAAAAGACAGTTGGTAGTTTTCAGTCATGTTGAGACTAAGAAGTCAAAACAAATTTAAGTCCCAAAGAACAAAGCTACTAAAATTAGGACATGGATTAGTGGGAGTGGCTCCTGACCAACAAGAAAAATAAAGAGTCTGTTTCCTAATTGTTTGTCTTCTAGTCTGATTAAATGATACATTGTTGAAAGTCATTCATATTATAATTACTACCTGTCATTCAAGTAAAACAAAATTATTGCCTATGTTGGACAACCATGCTTGCTAAATTGAAAATAGTATGATCCCTAAACATTACAAATCAATGTCCAAGGGCTATGATTTTTTTTTCCAGTTCTCTTTATAAACCTAGCATCCTGTTATGTCAAGTATAAAAACTTTATCAAATGCTAGCACACAGTTGTGAACAAGGCTGCTTGATTGTCTATAATATTCTCAGCATGAAGTTTCTACACAGTTATGGGGATGGGGGTGGGGGGACAGGAAATGCCGTTCTGGATTCTTAAAGCTCTGACATAATTGATCCGGAAGTTAGTTAAATACAAGGAGAATGTAACATCTTCTTTTACTTTACATTTTGTTTACAACCATTTCAAATTAAGTCATATCTATGTGCCAAACACAGTAGTAAATCTTTACAGTTATGGAAAAATGCCTATCATATAACCAGTGCTTTTATATTTGTGGGTGTTGGCATGCCATTTTATTCAAGCATATTTCTGGTTTGTATTTCCTGGCATAGAAGTCATCTGAGGGCATCTGGAAGGTATATGGGAGATGAAAACATTCAGTATAATGTGAGTAGCATTGTAAATACTTGTAAATAAATAAATACCTACTTTTATTTTGATATGTATAATTTATTCATATATCCAAATTTAGCCTTGTTAGAATGCAGGATGTCAAAACCATAAAGACTAGAATATAACAGTCTTCTGAAAACACCTGGTTTGCTGATATAAGCCATGATAATAAAAGATTTGGTCCATCCATATTTGTTTGATAAAATTAGAATCTATTTTAGAAAGCAATTATAAAGCATAACAAATAACAGTGCTCAATAAACCTAAGGCTATTTCATGACAGCACCAAGGTGAGGGGGGCAATGTAAATGTAGAGGCATGTACGCTAGACAGTCAGCTTGCTGCTTGGCATGCTTTTACTTAGCATACTTTATTTATACAGCAGTAGCCAATGTAGTATATTAACATTTTTCAGAAATTACACCAATCACACTAAAAATTAACTTCCTTCCCACCTAACCTTTCATGTTACTTTTGAAAAGATCAACGCAGATCATATGTTTCCTAATGTCCTTAAGAAATAATATTTGTTTTATTTAAGCACTGGGAAAATATTCCTTAACAAACACCTTGCCCTGGGCTAGACAAATATAGTATAGTTTGTGATCCTGCTACAGGTTTCACACAGAAAAACAACTGAAGATCTTTCCAGAAAATAATTGACAAAAATTATTTGAAAGCAGAGAGAGTTACAAAGATGTAAATCACCCAAGGTTATACCTACATCTTCAGAGAAACAGAGACCAGACAGGTCTGATTGGAATATTAGATACCTGATTAGAAAACAGGTAGCCAAGCAACTGCTTGAAAAACTACCAAAGGGAGCTTTCTTCAAAGGGGCAGGCACACCCCTTTGGTAATCCCTCCTTTAGCTTTTGACAGTCAAGAATCTAAGTGTTTGCTTTAGTGTGAGCTCTTATGTGCTGAGGATCATGGCAGAACAGAAATTGAGAACATGACTACAAAATTCATTACTGACTCTGCTTACCCAATGCCTGGAAAAACATTTTTTTTTAACTTATACGCAAAAAAACCAAAAGAACAAAAAAAAAAAACAAAAAAAAAACTAAAAATGAGATATAAAACATAAAGGGAACTTGTCTTATTACTCATTCCTACAACAAATCTAGGACGATAGTGTTTATGGGTAGAGCTATGATCCAAATAAACCTGACTCTCATTGATGAAATATTTAAATGATTAATAACAGAATTGTTAGCCTCTTTTAGAATATTCTTGAATAGTTTACACTTAATAAAAATGATTATGATTAAACATTAGTTTCATATAAAAAAAAGAAGTCTATCTTAGAAAATATAAAACAAAAGACAGCAAATCTTGACCTATCATTTTAATGGAATTTTAAATTATTATGTATTGTACATATCAGCTTGGGCACATGTGTGGCAAGGTTCGTGTGTGCAAAAGGACAGCTTTGCAGAGTTGGTTCTCCCTTCCACCTTCATGTTGGTTCATGATTGAGCTCAGATTGCCAGGTTTTTACAGAAAATGTATTTACCCAATAAACTATCTCAGTAGCTCCTTGATGGAATTTTAAACCATCAATAGTATTACGACCATTCAGGATATTCATATATAAAGATTGTTTTACATTATATCCAACAATTAGATACCTAACAATCATTCATACCATACACATACACACACAACACACACACACACACACACACACACACACACACACAGGGAGGAGGATCTAGTTATATCATATGACAGCACAAAGCTGTCATCTCTGGGCACAACATGAGCCAGCTAAGTAGATAGGGGAAATAAGGGACAGGATGTGGCAGGTACAAATTTCCTAAAAAGATTGAGACATGAGAAGTGAACCTTAGCTGCTAGTAGTAGTCAAGAAATAGTGCCCCAGTGTTATAAAATCAACCACATTCGCCAAGTATTTAAAATCTGTCTTCATAATTGAAACTTGTGGATTATTAAATTCTTGACAATTAATATTAACATAAACTGTTAAATGGACTCAAGAAAGCACATCATTATTTTTCTTCCACTAAAAATAGATTTTTTTAGAAATATTCTGATTATACTTTTCTTTCCCTATTCCCTTTATCCCTCCCTTTCTACCCTCCTCCATCCACCTGATTTCTGGCTCTCACTAATAATAATAAAATAAAACAAAACAAAAAGAATAGGATAAAACAAACATATGATGAAAGGTCCAAGAAAGGATACAAGAAACAGATATAGACACTGAGACACATGCATTTGCACAATTAAGAATCCCATAAAAATACAAAACCAGAAGCCATAATATATACATAAAACCTATAAGGAAAATAGATAGGTAGGTAGATAGATAGATAGATAGATAGATAAGATAGATAGATAGATAGATAGATATAGATAGATGATAGATAGATAACAGTTTTTATAAAGCCCTGATACATTAGGAGACATGGAACCTATAAAGATGCCTTTAAATTGATTTTCTGTTGACCATCTACTGCTGGCCATGGAACCTACCCTTAAAAGCAGTGTGTGTCCCCAGTGAGATAACCTGGAGAAAATGAATATTTGTTTTTGAAAATAATCATCAATTGGAGATTGCGTCTGTGTTTGAGATGAGGCCATGTGTCCACCTCTCCTTTCAGCCCTAAGATTCCATCTGATGCAGACCTGTGCAGGCCCTGTAGATGCTTCCACAGCCTGTACATTGGTCCTACTGTGTTTGCAGTATCTTGTTACCTTGGTGTTCTCCAACTGATGCTCTAGCTCATACTTTCTCCCCACCTCCCCTTCTACAGAGTTCACTGAGCCCAGAGGGGAGGGTTTGATGGACATCTCCTATTAAGGGCTGCATCGAACTCTTTAAAAGTCAGTATCTGGCTCAAGAAAGTACTTTGTTTCAGTGTTCAAAGGACACTTTGCAATATGCCTAACTGGAATTTTTTTGACACCTTATCCCATTAAGCACTTCCCCAAATGTATTAAATAACATTATGTTCTAATATTAATTTTATTTCCTCATAGCTGACAACTCTTTGAAAGCAAGCTATGTGCCATATTTCAGAAAACAAAGTATGGGTGCATAAACAGAACTAGTTAATTATATGTACATATGTATGCACACACACAGATACATATAGACATAATAATCAAATTCACTAAGAAGCAATGGTATATGAAATGTTTATGAAAATCTTTATCATGACAGCATAGCATATTAACAATTAATTGCACACACAGTTCCAAATGGTTCTTTTTCTGCCCCCAGTTATGTATTAGATTCATTGACTTAATTTCCCACCCTAAAACCATATAGTTCAATGGAACATATATAAGCAGATGGTTTGGTCAAATACAATGAGTGAGGTGCACTCTAGAAAGTATGGAGGCAGGACTGAAAACAGAGTCAGTGAAGCACAGAGGCATCACTCAACCCAACAACTGGACTGGAATAGAACAGGAACAACCTTTCTGCCTAGAAGCATGGAAAGAAAGAGAGTAAACATGGGTGACATTCTGGCTGTGAGAAGCCGCAAAGGAGGCAAGTCAGCTCGCATCTACACATGTGGCAATCAGTGACATTTAATTTAAAGATGATATAGAAAAAGAGACAGGCTGCTAAGTGATAAGACTGGGTCACCAAAAGGACCTTCATTCCATGACCAAGTGTTACCACTTTACTACCAAGACAAGTGACTCATGTAAGGGTTTTAGAAAAGAAGACATTGCAGATGGTCACATGAGTAATTTGATAAAGAAGTCATTGCCACATTTGAGGAATAGCTTCAAGGCAGTCAAGGAAAAGGAGGGTTTTAAGGACTGTGGACTAGAGATCATGTTCTCTGTTGTTGCTGTGATGGTGGTGGTGGTAGTGGAGGTGGAAGTGGTGACTGAGTGGATATTAGACTAACAATTGGAATCGAAAACAAAATACAGATGATCAACAGGGAGACTGAAGAAACATAATGAGGTCAAAGTAAGTAAAAGCCACTCCAAAAACTCACTGGGTAGGTATAGCAGGCATTCAAATTTGCAACTAATACATACATACATACATACATAACATACTAATACAACATACATACATATCATACATACATTACAGCCCAGTGGTATATGGACAGGTTGCTTTAGTGTGTGACTATCAATTTCTAGATAAGTAGGTAGGAAGAAAGAAAACCTGTAGGGTTGTTGTGCTGTGCTGTTTATTGTGACTCAGCATCATAGCTGAGAGAATTGGTGAGATCTACTATAGATTTAATAGCATGCACTATGTGGACTTACCACACAGTTTTCCATATGCTTAAATAACATCTCTTTAGGAAAATCACATTCTAGTTCATGACTGCTTAGTTAAATATTAAGCTTCAAAAATTACCTGATTTTCAACTTATTAAAGACAATCTCTAAAAGCCCTCTTAAAAAGAATACATTTTGATAAGACATTTTTAAAACCTACAGCTAAGTATTCTACCACATTAAGTATACTATTCAAGTTTTTCTTCTGACTCATTTATAAAGTACAAAGAATATTTAGCACTTAAGAGTGCTCATGTATATTTCCTTAACCTTAGAGGGAAAGGCAAAATGTTCAAAGGTTTAAAAAGTTACTACATACCTTAAATCACACCAAGGAGGGTGTATTTACTGACTGTAACTCCTTTTTGCTTATTAGACTCTCGCTGGATGATATGTCTGAAACCAGACACCTCCACAAGGTAGTTTCTACTGTCTATATCTAGGAGCTTCTTTCCCTTTGGCAATTCAGTCTCATTTCCTATTCCAGGAAGATTACCACATCATCCCTCTGGTGCAGGATAAAAACTGCCCAAGGAATTTTTTGTTGTATCACATCTCTTCCTTCTTCCTTTAAAGCTTATTTCTGTTATTGCAGCAAACTCAGATTTCAGGAGGATGTCTAGTAAACACTCCATTTATGTTCTGTTTGTCTTTTTTTGTTGTTTCTCAGAGTTGCTATCTAAGTGAAGGACTCTGTGGATTTAGGAATGCACATAAAACATCCTGAAGGACAGTAGTGCACTAAATCAGGAGATAAGTGTCCAAATTTGTGAGAGGGTCAAAGTTTTTATCATAGGAATACTCAAAGCAACATTCATACAAAAGACAACCCTACAGTAAAGATCTAGTGAGGCATATCAGATGTCAGAGGCCATTCACTCTCAAAGAGAGCTAGAATAGAGGATGATCAATAATTTAGAAGTGATATTAAAAAATTCTTTGAAACTAATAATCATCAAAATCAAATTATGTGTATCAGTTTTTAAATTCACAGGACTAGTTATTGTGCAAAGCAATCTTTTCCAACACAGCAAAAGTAGCTTAAACAAAGTCCAGAATAAAGATATTCAAAGCAACACAAATAAATAAGAATACACAGCTGTAATCTGATAGAGAATCCTACCTAAAGCTACCAGAGGAGCTAAACCAGGAAAACCTTAGCAGCCAGTGTCTACTTTGTCAGCTGGCACATCACATGGTGGATTTGAATGATTTAGCTGGAAAACCTAGAAATTGAACTAACCGGAAGACTAGACAACCAATCCTCATGGGTCTAGTAAGCTTTTAAAATAGTATACTGTTGTCATCATTCCCTTCCATAGCTACTCATTGGATGTGTATTTAGAAACTACAATGCTTTAAAGAGATGACACACACAAATACACTTGTAAACATGCTTAGACATCTAGGGAAATGTGCGACATGCTAATGGCATGCTGCACACTGAGGGGTTAAGAATATAGCACCATGGTCCCAGTAGTGAGATAGGGAAAAGTACAGGGTGAACCTAAGAATCATGGGAACAGGGCACACTAAAATGTATGCCCTTTATCATCAATGAGTTAATTCAGAGACCCTGGAAGAAAGTAAGAGTTCCTCAAAGCACTATTATGCCAATGTCTATTCACCAGGCACTAGAATAAGCTGAGAACAGCAACTTGCCTCCTATTCTTATATTCTGAAGTTAGCTTCATTGCTCTAAATTGGTTAGCATATCTGTAATCCCTTAAAGATGAATGCTAAGAGAAATAATACTACTGGCTTCTACTGAGCTAGTATCATGAGACAGGCACATCGTTACACGATCCTTCACACACGATCCTTAGAATGAAACAGACAATGCAGCTGCATAGTTTACAGAGCATCAGTGAGCAGGCTGAGAGTGGGCTGCACATCCTGACTGTTGGCAGATATCAAGTCTGAATAGGCTTTTCAATATCCATGTGTGAAGAAACAGGGGAGACGATTACCCAGCATTTTTTGAGAAAAATATCCGAAGTACATACATTGAATGATTTACCTCAACAACCAAAACAGTGCTTCAGGAAACTAGATGGCGCCCTGGGTGAGTCACCAAAAAAAAAAAAAAATATGTCTATGACTCATGAACAGAATTTTTTTTAAATGCCAAATTAAAAATCAATATAGAACAGAAGGCAAGGAAAGAACAAACAAGCCATAGATGACAATCTATTCTTGAAGTACTCAGCCTCCCAAGCTCCTTTTGTAATCCAAAGCACTACTGTTCTAGGGGCTGCAGGTGAAGATTGTGTAGCTTGCCTGCATTATGATACTGACTCAATAAAAGTAATGTTACCATCTCTACAGTTGCTCACCTTTAAGAAACTACACATATACTAAGCAATTTAGATGGAAATCTAAATTTTAAAATATAAGAACAGAAAAAGTATAGGTAAATTTGACTAGAAAAAGATTAAAATGAGTTATTTGAATGCTACTAACTCTTCCTTTGTGTGTCCTATAGCTTTGCTAAAGTACTGACGGTGCCTGTGCTGCTCACTCATTAAGATTCTGAAAGTTTCCAGGACCAAATTATTCTGGATCTATCCTAGGGGTTGATAGATTTCAGCATTACTACCATTAATCTAGATTTTCAATAGTGTAACAGGTGGCTTTTATTGCTATGTATTGATTGTTGGTAACAAGGAAATTTACTTCTTTTACATTAGCTCAAAGTTTGGCTACAGAGCAAATCATAGTGGACAATGATTGACAGGCACTAAACCCTGCTTGGGAGGTACAGTCATCAGAGAAAGTGGGCATGGCTTAATTTCTGTTCATAGATTCTGATCATAGAATCGAGACATCTGTGGGTTCTGAGCAGACCAAAGTTATCTAGCATACCTTAGACTGACCACACAGTCAACCACATGTCTGTAAGTAGGAACTTGCATGCTCATGGGGACTATATTCTTACGGAATAAATTATTCAAGCATTGTTAGATTGCAATTCTGAAAATAGCTTCCTGTTGGTTGTAGAAATTTTCAAACATTGAATACCACAATTTATCATAAAATGAAGTTTTAAGGATACCACAGCAATATTTAGTAGGCTTCAGTTGGTTTGGAATGTCTCTGATGATTAGATAAACTTAAGATAAAAAGTGATGTGATTGTTTTTATTTCTTCCTCATTCATGATTCCTACATGACATCAGTTTGTAATCAACATTGATGGCATGGTTTTTATTTCAAAATTCCAAAATGGTGAGCAATCAATGAAAAATCAATATGCATGCCTTTTGTCCATAATACCTCATCAGTATTTCATGTAAATATATTCTCTAGAGATTTAAAGTAAGAATATGTTAAGCTTAGATTATATCATATTTCCTTTTTTATGAAAGTAAATGGTTTGCCTTAATTGTAGAACAAAAATTTTTCCTTCTGAAAAATGTCCACAGGGAAGATTGGGATCATTCTACTAAAATATATGTCAGGAAATAGGTAGAAAAGAAATAAAATTTACAGGTTAGAAAAAAAGTTTTATTCAACATCTTGGTGCCATTTGCTTTTAAGTTGTGCCATATATTACATTAACATTACAAAAGTGCTCAACTAAAAAAATGCCACTAAGTGTTGTGAAATAAAAAATTATTTTTTGCAAGAAATGTCATAAAGGAAATAAGTAAACTTTTTTTTAGATCATTATGGGTTCACTTGGAGTTATAGGAAGAAATCCAAAAACATCCCTTTAACTCTTTATCAGTTTATACCGATGATACTTCCTTTTAAAGTGTTATTTCATGTGTATGAATGTTTTGTCTGTATGTATGTTTGTAAGCCATGTGTATGTCTACCACCCACATGGGGCAGAAGAAGGTACTAGATTCCTTAGAACTGAAGTTACAGGTAGTTTTAGCACCTGTGGGTGCTAGGAACAAAAAGCAGGTACTTTTAACTGCTAAGTAATCTCTCTGGTCCTTAATGGCAATTCTTTATTATAGGATGATATTACTGATAAAAAAAAAATCCATGTATTTTTTTCCTCCAGCTTTTCATATGATGATTTGGGTATATGTGTTCTGGTTTAGATCCCAATTTGTATCAATTTTCCATATGTTCCTCAAATGATATTACTGGGAAGTGGCACAGTCTTTCAGAGGTGTATCCTTCAGGCCATTGATACCGTGTTCCACGCCTTCCTTTTTCTACTTTTCTGTTGCTCTCCAGCTGGGAAGTAAGCAGTCTATTCTGCCACAGGCTAGGAACAATTGGGACCAACTAAACAAAGATGGAATCTCCAAAGGCTTAAGACAAAATAGATTCTTTCCTTTGTAAGTAGATTTGTCCCTATATTTGTTATAGAGGTTTAACACAGTGTATCCCAGTATGTGGTATGTAGTTCAATAAAGTCTGGTCACATGTGCATATTGATGTACCAACTGCTACACTCAAGACTACTCAGAAGCATTTTATAACTAAACAGGGCACACTTGACTTGCCCTGTTCTAGCCATGCCCACTACTCTGCCTGCTCCTCTCTGGATACTAGCAACCACTACCTGCTCTCCATCACCTTAATAGTATCATCTTTAAAATTTATAGAATACTAGGAAAGGATGACAATGAATCACAGCTAATAAACCATATAGCAACCAGTTTTAAATGCAACACTTTTATAATTTATTTGTGTGTGTGTGTGTGTGTGGTGTGTACACATACATGTACACATGCACATTTGTACAGGTATCTGTAGTGCTTATCCCTTTGTATGCAAAAGCCAGAAGAGAGAGTCTGGCTTCTAAAATAATGGCTGTCCTTCAGGTAGCAACACGGTGCCATCATGTCTTCTGGCAATGCATTATTTGCTCACATTCCGCTGTTATCATGTGAGCTACTTTTCCACTTTGTTTTATAATTAATTGAACCACCACTGCTGTCAAAGTTTACTTAATCATTTGTCTATCACTCTTTCTCTAAGAAAGTTCCTTCTTAAATGACTACTCATCATGTTCTCATTTTCTCTTCAAAGCTTCTAAATGCTCCTGGCATAACAGCTAATCTTCTTTACTATCTAATAATGTTAAAACCTCCATTTACTTTAGAGGATAGACAAATACATATGTGATAAGCAAACACAGAAAATGTTATTCATAGAATGTATGCAGGGGTTTACAGGGAGTCACAGTACAGTTCCTTTGATTCTTCTCTTTGTTAAAGTTAAAAATAAAGAGGAAAACTTCACCCTCTTAAAGGAAATCGGAGACAATTGAGACAATCAACATAAATTAAAAATAGAAGAGGGCTTTATTAAAATTGCTCAAATGGGCCTCAAATCTAACTTGCTTATCTCAAAGGCATTTTGCCAAATGGTAGTTACTTGTACTTTCAGTGCCTTGATGGTCAGAGGAAATTCTATCTCCTTCAGGTCAGCCCTGACACAGGGTGGCTTCATGAGAAATAGTTTCAACCGATGTGGCTCCATGAATACCAACCGACAATGACTTCACCGAGAAACTTGGCAAAAAGACTGTGTACTTTGAGTATGATGTCACTGCTCAGCCCAGGAAATAACTGCGTGCTCTGCAAAGTTGTCTTCAAAGGAAAACAAGCTGAACATGTTAAGGAAAATAGATGAAAACACACTTGAAGCTCACTATAGCGGGAACCATCAGTTAAACTGCACCCTACGGGGCAGCGGTCTAGTGTGAGTAGCCCAAGAGTCTCCATAGAGATTGTAAGCAGATTAAGAACTCAGAATCGCCAAATCCTGTGCAAGCTCGTGCCAGAATCTCAAACCATTTGTTACCCTTCCCAGTTACAGCCGTTACTAAGTCAGATAATACTCTACAGAAGGCTCATTTGGCCTTCTGACCCTACCTGACAAGAATTTTGCTCCAAGGTTTGAAGTAAGAGTAAAGCAGATACTGAGAAATGGAAGTGAGTGACTGTCTTTAGCCAGGACTTGTTTCCATAGACGAAGATCATGACTAAAACTTGAAAAACCAAACTTGAAAACTGTAAAAAGGTGTATGTAGGTGGTGTAAAAGCTACCCTGATTTGCAGAATGAGTCTAAATTTCCACCCCCAGGTGTGACCTCAACTCTACAAGTATTCATTCCCTGCAAGCGTGGGGAAGATCACAACACTAGAAATGGAAATGACAACTTGGAAATCTGGCTCTAATCTCTGGCTCTACCATTAGTTGTGGGATGTCTTACACTCGGCCCTACAAAACTCCCGTTTTGGTTATTTGGTTTTTATCTGCACAGTAAAGTTAACCAAGCTTGAAAGCTCTGAGGGAATGCGCTCTTGTGCAATAAAGTCATGTATGAAAGTGAGTTTCTAAGACGAGTGTGAATAACTCGTGATCTATATTTCCCACGGAAAAAATGGTCTAAGAGTGGCCCACAGCCTAGGCTGCCTCATCCAACCTGCTCCACCTTCAACTGAAAGTGAAAACCTCAAGAGGAACAGAGTGGGTGTGCCTGGGAAGTGTTCCTCATCTTAGATGTGCCACACTACTTCCAGGGGTGCTCTAAGCCAAATCCCGCTGAATCCGAGAACAATTTATCCATCCCCAAATGGAGGGGCCATAAAACAACAGTAAGATGGCAAATATCCGCCTTCATGATCTCCTCACAAATATCCACAACTCTCCCAAAGTTACTGTTCCCTTAGAAATGAGCAAGCAGAGCCCCGAAGAACACAAAACCATATCCAAGCCCCCATAGTGAGGCCCTGCTGGAGCCTGGATCCACCCCAGGGCCAAATGATACCGAAGACCCTTGAATGCATTTTACTGTACTGCCTCATAAAACTCTAAACCACGGGTGGACAAGTCACACGTGGGAAAAGGAACCAACCAGTTTCTAAAGCTTATGCTTTGAAACAGTCTTCGAGCCTGAACGATTGTTTCCAGAAAGATGCAAACTTAGCAAATATTTCTTAAAACAAAAGCAGGATCACAGTGATTTAGGATGAGAGGTGAAATGGGTGAAGCTGCAGAATCCCTGTTCACCGAGACTTTTCTCCGTGCCTGTTCTAAGTGAACAGACTGAGCGGCACTGTGTGGAGTGAGCAGCACTGAGAACGAAAGTGAAAGTAGCACCGAGATAAAATATTGAAAAGGCACAGGAGCTGAAGGAAGAGAACATCTTTTTCATGCATGAGATTAATAGGTTGGACCGGAGAGAGCAATATTGCATGTCTCCTATCCGTTCCCTACGGAGGACAGTGCTGCACAGGAAGCTGAGATGAATTGGTGTGTATATGGTAACAGATGAACACATCCTGAGTCCCAGAGAGGGTGTCTTACAGAAGGTCACCCATGTATTTAGCAAGGACTTGGGCATTCCTCGTGATCCTCTGACTTTGCTTTCTACAACAGTGACTAAGACTCCGCTTTTTAACATTCCTTTCTGTTTCCTTCCACAGGGATAGGAAATCAAATCCTGCCTAGGCAAACAGTTACCTGGAACAGATCTGTATTCCCTAGTCTCCCTCAGGGGTCAATGGATCATTCTGACCAAGTTCTGATCATTAAGAAGTAAACAGCTATGGGCTTCCCACAGTTGTTCTTCATGGCAGGGCCAGGTTCTACTTTATTCCTTTACCCTGTTTTTGTTTGTTTGTTTTGTTTGTTGGTTGGTTGGTTGGTTTGGTTTTGGTTTCATTGTTGTTGTTATTGCTGTTGTTAATGTTGTTTTTTTCTTCTTCTTCTTCTCTCCTCCTCCTCCTCTCTCTTCTTCCTCCTCCTTCTTCCTCCTCCTCCTCTTCCTTCCTCCTCCCTCCCCCTCCTCCTCCTCCTCCTCCTCCTCCTCTTCTTCTTCTTCTTCAATTTACTTTAATCTAGATTGCACCTTGCCCTCCCTCCTCTCATCCTAGTCCCTCCCTCTTGCCTTACCCCCCCCCATCTCCTCAGATAAGGGGAGGACTCCCCTGGAGATCAGCCAGCCTTGACATATAAAGTTCCAGTAAGAGTAGGCACATCTTCCCCTATTGAGGCTGGGCAAGGCAAACTAGTTAGAGGAAAGGGATCAAGGCAGGCAGTAGTCAGAGAGAGCCCCTAGCTCCCACTTTAGGAGTCTTACATGAAGACTCAGCTGCACAGCTGTTACATAAGTACAGAGTGCCTAGGTCCATCCCATGCAGGCGCCCTCATTGGCAGTTCAGTCTCTATGAGCTCCTATGGTCCCAGGTTAGTTGATTCTGTAGGTTTTCTTGTGGTGTACTTGACCCCTCTGGCTCCTTCAGTCCTTCCTCCTCCTCTTCCATAAGGTTCCCTAAGCTCCACTTAGAATTTGGCGTGGGTCTCTGCATCTGTTTCACTAGTTGCTGGGTGAAGTCTGGTGAAAATTATATTAGCCTCCTGTCTGTGAGTATAGCAGAATATAGTGTCAGGAACAGGCTTTCTCATTGTATGAAATTTATTATGATATAAACCTGAAAATTGTGTTAAGGATAGCATCATGGAGGGGCAACAAAGGTGGTACCCAGAAAGCTGCTTGAGTTATCAATGTTTAGAAATAAATTTTTGTATTTTTTTAATTAAAACTTGATTATAAAAAAGTGCAAATATAAAACATCATACACAGCGATTAGCCAGACCTAAGGTTTATCCATGTCAATGAATACAATTAGAAAGCCATTCTGAAGCTGCAGAGCTTCATACGGGATTTTCCAACTTACTACCAAATATGTTTTAATGCACTTATCCACCACCACAAAAATTCCTGACAGAATTAGAACTATAAAAACAAATTTCCTCATGTGAAGAAGGACTAAATGCAGATATGGACAGAACTCATGACACAGGACACGAAGCATTTTTGTTCTTTACATCAGTAGGTTCAGTTTTGGATTTTCTGCCAATATGAAAGTATTCCCAACTAATACACTACTGTTACCTATAGTAACTCGCAGACAAACTTGAAAGACGTGTGCCACAGAAGAGCATAAAAAAAACCCTCATGGAGAGGCCACACTGAAACGCATGGTGAGAAGAAGGGGTGGGGCTAGGGTAGAAAAAACAGAAAATACAGAAAAGAAAATCAGCTTCCAGTTAAAAATTTACCATGATTATCATATGCTACAAACACCTCTTAAGAAGTTGTTCTAAATAATTACCTATTTACATAACATCATCTAAGCTTCTGTCCATACATAAAACTGCAGTGTTACAGTTCTTTAAGGTGAGGAAAATGTGTGACCTTCAGTCATATCCTACATGAAAAATGACATTAATCAAGTCTCTACAAGTCTAAACATTTTGCAAACCTCCAGGTATGAGCTTAACTTTTAGTTTATCTTATGTGGGAACATAAGTCAAACATTCAATATATTTATAAATTCTTTCACATTTCCTTTTTGCCACATTTTAAATGATGCAGAGAATCTGTTGGAAAGCAAATGTAGCACTGGAGCACATGACAGTAGTGGCCATCTGACATGGCTCTTCCTTAGGCAGGAAACTTGGAGATATAGACAGGGACATGGGTTCAACAGGGTCTGAATTCTGGAAAATGATTGGACATGCTCAACTCAATGGTTTTATGGTCCTAATTTACTGAATTGGAGCTAAGCCAAGACTAGACAGAAATGTCAAGTATGACAATATTAATACCTAACTGATAGGATTTTTCTCTTCTTAACCCAAAAGCATAATGAGCTCAGACTTCTCATAGAATTTCTTCAGACTATCCTTCTGTAATGGCACCTACTGTTTATGCCAGGCACATCTCATGGGGTCTCAAACAGCTTTTCCAGGCCTTCCTTCCCTTCACATGGGAAGAAATATGGGTTGTACTTTGATATAAATCCACGTTGTAAGTCACCTTACTTGAACTTCCCTGGAATGTATTATACATAAAGCATACAATGACACAGAAATTGCAGCTAATTAATGTAATTAGAGACAAATAAAGGAAAGAACATTTTGTCCGATGCCCAATTAATGAGCTATTCTTCATCTTGGGATAGGCAAGTTATTTTGGCTTGGGATCTGGCCTAAAACATTGCTAACACTATGTGAATTTTTCTTGGAAGGGAAAAAGTCAACGAAAACAATCTTCCTGTAATAAAAATTCATGTGATAAAGTTGCTCAGAAAACTTGTGCCTTCAATAAACAAGACTGCTAAGTATTTCCCAAGATGGAGGAGATGTTTCTACAAGTTGCTTCTTCCCTGCATTATCTCATCTGAGCATCTAGTGGAAAAAACAGATCATAAAATCATTTACTGGGCTCGGCTGTCCTGCATTGTGAAATACTGAACTGCTGTTAGTAGGAACCCAGGAGGTGAATTTGTATGAAAGGAGGATTGTGCACTCCTGCCAAACACATCCAACTGTGGGGGGTTGAATGGAAAGAGGAGAAACAACGGAAGATACCAAAAAGGAATAATGAGACGCATTGGCAAGCAAGACAAGTAAGCAAGTGGCTGGCGAAGACCATAACAAATGAGGCGATGTGCTTTGGTAGGTGGGTGTATTCATTTCCTAGTGTGGTCCTGTGTACCACAAACTGGGTAGCTCAAAACCAAAGAGACTATAAGTCGAAAATCTAGGTGAACATGTCTCCTTCTTCTGACAAGCCTGGGAAATAGTTCTTCCTTGCTTCTTTCTCATTTTTAGAGACTCCAAGGAACCCTCCAGAATTGACTTGATTTGTAGCTGCCTTACATTGCTCCTTGCCTCCTTAAAGTGTTCGGGTCCATGGTGTCTTGCCTCTGTTGCTTTGTGCCTATTGCAGCAGAATACATCTGGTTGTAGTACATAGGAAGGTTATTCACATCAAGGCAACTGGGCAGCCAAAAGATAGACAGAAAGGGGTTAGGGTGCAAATATTTTCATCGAGGCAGGCGGACCTTCCCCAATGAACTAATTCCATTCCACTAAGTCACATTCCTAATGGTTTCCCCTCCTCCTAGTATAGTCACAAGCACATTATGTCTAAACAAAAGCAATGCAGGTATTAGACATAAAAAATATCTCAGGTTAATGATGGCAGAAAACTATGGCGTACGTTTCTCAGAGTCCATTAGCTAAAGCATGCCAGCAACAGGAAGAACAAGCATGTGACTCAGGAATTCTTTGCTAGATTTATAAATTCAGATAGAAATCTAGGAGTCATAGAAATGGATCCTTAGTAATGTCCTTGTTTCACCTTAAAAGCATGAACAAAGGAGTTCAAAACTCCAGCACACAGGTAAAAACAGGGTACTGGGGCATACACCTGAAGCCCCAGTACTGGGCACACAGAAGATGGGAGATCCCTGGAACTTGCTGGATATCCAAAGGTGCAGAGTAACAGAGGAAGACTCTTGAGGCTGACCACCCATCGTAATGTGCACTTGCACATGTACATGCACATGTCTAACACACACACTAAAAACCAACCATCTACTCACCTTACTTAAACTTGTGGACATGGGATTCTTTTACCCTGTTTGCAGTTTGATAGCAATCTAGGAGATTAAAATTAGACCTTCTGGATGATCTGACAGCTCTATGTTTCAGCTCATGTTTGTCACGGTTCACAGACACCAGTGTAGGACAATCTTTGCAGCTGTGAGCTAATGAAGAAGGAACAGCTGTGAATGGAATAGTTAAGTTTCATGTTCAAGCCAAGGGAAGTCAATAACCTTGACTTGACTTGAGTAGCTCCCAGACAAGTCCAAGAACAAAATGGAAAAAGAAAACCACTGAGTCATAGAAAACATACTGTGTGTCAATACTCAAGCCATTGACATGGGTACTGTCAAGAGGGCCTCCAAGAGGAAGGAAATCCACTGCAAACTTGGCTTTGCTCTTCTTTTCAAGTCTTTTACTTGATTCAAACAAACGCAATGCAATCTCAGGAATTTCTATGGTTTTAAGAAAACACATATTAAGAAAAGTGTCAACTCTATCAGTACATGAGCATGCTCAGTCATTGTATTTGTGGCAAGCAGCACAACTAAACAAACAAAACCGGTTCACATATTCTTTAAATGTGGGTATCAAGCAGAAGTTGTATCATGTTCCTGCAAAGCACTGAAGTCATGTTTCCTAATGGTTATTTGAATCACACCAAGGAGCAGGACAAGGTAAACTTTATTTAGGAAAACTTTAACTTTTGTGGAAGGAAGTGTTTGATTGTAACATAGTAGTCACACAGAAAACTGTGAATACTTGAACTTAAAATGAATGACTTAGTTTTTCCATGGAGCTTAATTGTCATTTGGGAAAACTTCAGTAAACATTTTAAAAATCTTTTCATTGGAGGTTTTCAATTCTAAAAGTTCTAAAATGAAAACTTAATAAAATTAGAGATTCCGAAAAGTACTGTGTCTACAATACTAAATTGGTAATTTTTCAAGATCTGTGCTTCATCCCAAAGAAGAAAGTAAAGTAAGAAATGAAAATACCACTTTCATACAGTTGACACTGTTGTACACGGTCTCCTATTCTGGCTCCTATAAAGGAACCTTCCAGAGTTTTTAAAGTCCCCTCTAAGTGTGCCGTTTTCTATCTGTATTTGTATGAGCTTTGCGGGTTTTTTCTTATGAGCCTTAAGGGTTGTATTTTTCTTAATCAGAGTTCACAGCTGTGTATACTTGTTGGGGTTCGCAACAGGCCCAGTGGATAATGAGAAGCACTTTCATTATTCTTGTGCTACAAGCAATTCTCAGTGATCAGCTGCACACCTATGATTCATAGATGCCTACAGTTATATGATTGTCAGAAATAGATTTGCTTATTAGAGATGCTAAAGCTAGTTTTCTCATCTCCTCTAGCAGATTGTATCTTAACAACTAAGGCCAGGGTCCATTTGTGATTTTTCAGTAGAATTGGTGAGGGATGTTGCAAATAGACTGTACAATTCATACAGGTAAAATCAGGCCTCAAGCATGTCTTTATTTCCCGGAAGAAATGAACATACAAATAGACAACTGTGCTTGAGCACTAACAGCGGCAGGTAGAGCATATGGAATTTACAGCAGTATAGTGTGGCTTGTGATGCAGCTTTCTGCACAGGGAAGCCCTTGGTTTGCAATATCATAAAAGTGCCCTTCTACCCCACCCTGTACTCCCAAGTAATATAGACAGTCATTTCAATACCAATCAAAAAGTTCTTTTGGACAGGCTTGGAATGTAACTCAGTTGGTAGAGTGCTAACCTAACAAATAGAAATCCCTGGGTTTGATTTCCAGTGTCTCATAGGATGCGAGTGGTGGCACACATCCCAAATCTCAGCACTTGAGAATGGCAGCAGGAGGATCAGGATCAAGCTTATCCTCATCTATATAAGGAAATCAAGACCAGCTTAGAATAGAGAAACTCTGTAGAAAAATGACAAATGTATCATTCACTTCATGTGAAAGAGTCAAGATCTGAACAGAGGATGACAGGGGTAGATGAGAAAGAGTATAGGGAAGGGAGGAAAAGGACATATAGTTCTTTGAAGATGGTGTTTATTGTATCAGATTTGTATTGTATACAGATTTGAACTATAGTTATCTAAACATATAGCTATCTATTCTGGAAGACCAATTTGACAGAAAAGAAAAGCAGACACAATCACATACTTGTGTGAGAATTAAGATATCAGGACTAAGATTATACTCGGAGGAAAACAATTAGATTAGCCAGTAAATTCTGTTGGAGTAACAATCTTCCATAACCAATTAGCTGTGTACCTCACAGAAAGAAAACAAAAATTCAAATAGATTAACTGCTTACACATACAGAGTAAAACATTCAAAAGGTATTTTGCAGGAATATTTTATCACTTCAGATTTAGGAATTTGTTCAGAAACAAGATCTAAAAAGGCTTCACGGTTAGGAGCTTCTTCAGAAACAAAACCTAAAATGTTTCACAGAGGAAATGCATAACTATGATGACATAAAATGTAAAATACCACAATAATTTTATAACAACAGTTAAAAGGCAATATTCATACTAGAAGGGAATCCAGCATGCCCAAATACCTGAGTTGAGCCCCCAGCACTGTTAATTTTAAGAAAAGAAATGGGTGCTGGAGAGATGGCTCAGTGGTCTTGAGTTCAATTCCCAGCAACAAAATGGTGGCTCACAACCATCTATAATGGGATCCAGTGCCCTTTTCTGGTGTGTCTGAAGAAAGTGACTTGTATACTCACATAAAACAAATAAATCTTTAAAAAGGAAAAAGAAACTGTAAATGATTAGAATCCACACAACATCAAGACTGCCTATAGGTCACCAAGAAAGTAGGAGAGTGAACAAAAGCAGTAAATATAAAGCACAACAGAGGATCCTAGACTATAACCACATGAAAGAGGGAGGTCCTCCCAATCAAGAAGAGTTGTGCAGCGATCTTGTTGTGATAACACATCAAAGTCATCATTTTGGCAGCAGCAACTTGTCATTCACTGGCGAGGATAGGAGAAAAAGAAACTATATGTGAAACTGACAGGAATAGAACCACGGGGAAGGACAAGACAACTAACACACACACACACACACACACACACATACACACACACAAACACAAACACACACATACACACAAGAAACCTGCATCCCAAGATGAGCCAATTCCACAGCTCTGTGTATACTATGGAAAACTCACAGAGGTGGACATGGATGGGTGTCAAAGATGGCTGCTAAGCATGGCCTATGTTAGCAGATACAGAGAACAATGGTTTACCACAAGTGTCCTCCTTATCCTTTTCTCTTTGGAGAATAATAACCTTGGACCAGGGCTGGTATTGTCTACGTGAGGTGTTGCACCCTCCTCAGTTTTACTCTAAAATATATCATATAGTTGTAAAGAGTCATTTGAGTAAAGTCTCTTCAGTTACCCAGTACCATCTGCTTTCAATTGTGACCACCAGTGGATATAAACTTACATGTTTATCAGTGGATAAATGCCTAAACTCTGATATGCTCATGTAATGGAAATATAGCATTAAAACTCAGAAACTATATCTTTTTTGTATTAATATAAATAGATCACAAAATGATAGTATACAATAAATACAGAAGTTAATAAAAATACAGATTGTTTCATGCTGTTTTTAAATATATGAAAATGTATAGAATGTAGATATATGTGAGAGATGTGTTTACAGGACAAATGGCAAGAAACCCAAGGGTCCCACCATAGGTGTTTTCCACAAAAAAAAAAAATCTAGATTAGAAAAAGAAGCTAATGGAAGTAGTTCATACAAAATATATTTATATGTATTCTAGATGTTAGGTCTATAGGTATTCTACAATATTATCTGTACCATTATTTTTTCTTTTGTATTTTTAAAATTAATTTGAAAAGCTAGCTTTTCAATTAAAAGTAGATTTATTTCATTTTAAAATTTAACATGTTTATTAATTATTTGATGAATGTATAGAAAGTATTAGATGTTCTCATTTATTCTCTTGACTGCTCCCAGATCCCCTTTTATGTTGCCCCACCCTGCCCAGTTTCACATTTTTTCTCTTTTATTCTTCTCTTTTTAAATCTTTTTTTTTTTAATCTCATGTGGGCAACCACAGCTATTGTGAGTTCAAAGGCATAGAAATACTTTTTTGCCAGAATACATTATTTCACTCTGCTTCTCCCAAGTCTTCGACCCTCAAAATATTTCTTTCCTCTCTTTGGTGACAGCTCCTAAGCCATGGGAGGTGGATAAGATAGATGCCTAGTCTGCAGGTAAAAACTCTACTATTCACATAATCACTTCACTTTGATCAGCTACCACCATCCACTGCTCAAAGAAATGTCTCTAATGAGGACTGAGCACTACAATAACTTGTACAGATATGAATTTAGAAGACAATTTGATACTATGTGTATTTAGGAAAATAATAGTAATTATGTTCACCCTTGGAACCTTGTGACTATCACCACAACTCTTGGTTGTGCACAAGAACTAGATAGTAAGATCCTGTTGATGAAGCTACCACACACTTTGGCTACAGGACATAAAGAAATCAAATTGGTACTGACCAGAAGCTTCCTATCCATTGGCTAGTTTTCACAATACTGGAAGGTGCTATGCAATCTTCTAACAGACAATAGTCAACAGTACCTGATGAGTCCTGTGGGCTATGATAATGATTGTATGGCATCATATGTACATGGGTATAAGAGTGACACAAATATTATGGGGTAGCTACTTTCTGATTGGATTTAAGACCTGCTCTCTAGAAGGAAACACATGGCAGGTACTATAAATCTAGTTAATTTCTCTTAATTTTTCAAAGCCACAATTTCTATAGTAATCACACTTAATAAAGTTTTAGAGGAGTGTGGCAGTTAATATTGTCAACTTGATAGGACCTAAGATCACCCATGAGCCAAGTCTCTGGGCACACCAGCGAGGGATTTTCTAAATTAGGTTAACTGAAGTGTAAAGATCCACCCAAAGTATAGTGTTTACATATAGGTAGCCTGGCTATACGGAAGTTAGAGGGAAACGCTTTTCATTTTTCTACTTGCTTCTGTGTCTGATCTGCTTTAGGTTAC
The DNA here is from genome assembly GCA_021653895.1 of Mastomys natalensis. Taxonomy (NCBI): domain Eukaryota; kingdom Metazoa; phylum Chordata; class Mammalia; order Rodentia; family Muridae; genus Mastomys; species Mastomys natalensis. Next base: position 438,443 of record JAJTUV010000981.1, on the reverse strand, counting down.
AGCTGTCATTGCTGCTATCATCCTTTGCTAATACCAAATCCAGATCTTCAGTTTTATAGTAAAGACTGCAGAACAGAGGCTTTCCAAGAATCTTCTATGCCTTCACCCCCACAGTGGGACTGATAATTCATCCAGCTTCATGTACTGAGCAACGATCATGTTCTTAGACTCTCCAGCATGAAGCCAACTTATGTTGGACTACCAAACTTTACTGTATGATCCAATCGAATGTATTCCCTTTTGATATACACTCATTCTATCAGTTCTATTCCTATGGAGAATTGACTAGTAGAAGATTGTAATACCAGGAGTAGTACTAGGGAAACAGAAATTTAAGGATAAATTTGGGAGCATAGTGGTATTCGGGACTTGTTCTCCAACTCAACAAAACCTGAAGTTGCTAAAGATTTCTCTGATAGCATGGAAAGAACTGAAAATCCAAGAAGTGAACTATTTAACAAACTATGCTGGATAATTACATTTGGTACGCTTCATTCACCTATTATGGAGAGTAAGGAATTTGGTGGCTCTGGATATAAGACTTCTGAGAATTTGTGGGAAAGTAAGGAATAAAATGCTGGCTGCTAGTGTCTAGCATTGCTGAAAAATTACCAAAGAAAAATAATGCACACAGAGATAAAATTCTCCAGCTCAAGATACACATAAACATATAAAGATTTCTAAGTGTACCCCAAAAAGGAATCTTCTCTCAAGCATCCACAGGACACAAGTTTCTGAAACCTCTATCATGTCACTGGCTGGTGTAAATGATGTATGAAAAAGACCCAGCTAGAAGTTAAAAACATGGACTGGAAAAGAGTCGGGTCCTATAACTCAGCATAAAAATAAAAAGAGGCAGGGAGCTTAAACTCTCACATTCAAATGGATTTATTTTGCCTAGGGAAGTGGTCTCCTCGTTCTCATCAAAGAATGTGTCCCTATCTATAGGGAATATGGGAAGTCTTAAGTGGTTGTGTATTGTTGACATGAGCATGGCCATGTCAAGAACCCCAATGCCTCAGATCAAAGGGAATGGCAAAGCCTTCACCATGTGAGGCTCAGAGGGATGGAAAAATCTGCATGAGTCTGAAAAATGTTGACAGTCTATATAGAAAATGTCCACCATCGCTTTCCCCATCATGTTTTCAACCTAAAGACTGCTCCTCAGTAAGACTGCTGCTACTGAGATTGGCTAAGCTTTCCCCTTGTTCGGCAGTATACCATAAACCCTATCTCCTTGTTCACCTGTATACAATAATGCTGCTTTCCTGTTCAACTGTATAAACATACTGAGCTCCAGGGAGCTATGGCTTCTCCACTAGAGAGCTCAGTCCACCCAATATGTTTCTCTGTGTCCATTTGATTGTACTTTCTTCATTTTTCACTGCAGTTAGTGGCAGCACATCCACCAAAAGTGTTGCCTGGAGAAATTAGACCTACATTGCCTGTAGAACGGGCAGTTAATTACATCCCCTAAAAGAAATGTCAAACAAGATGATGACAATGCCTCTTATGGCCTACCCATATTTGTCTCTAGAAATATAACTAAACTCCAGGCTAATCAAGGTCCTTAGGGAGAGGTAGAAAATGTGATCATGAGGAGGTACACTACATCCTCAAAGATCTTAATGGATTTATAATTAATTTAAGCAGAAATGTGGGGAATATGTATGCAAATAAATTATAAGGATACTGAATAATTATGAAAGAACACAAAACTAGATCACCTGAGTTAATCAACATGAGCTTATTAGGTAGTGATACTGGGTTTAATTTTTTGCTCTCACAATATGAAAGAGAAGTCTGCCAAAAGTTTATTTCATAGGATGGCTAAACTATAGGTAAAAACATAGTATATAGTGAATGATTAAGTTTCCTCAAAGGAGTGACATGATAATTTTATAACTTTTCAGTACACTTCACACCAATGAATTGTACACTTAAAGTAGTCCCTGATGGTAGATAAAGTGGAAGTAAACAGTAAAAATGTGTTTATATACCTCATTCAATTGCCACTGCTTAAATTACTTATCAAATTAATTCTAAGTTTTTGTGAATACTTAAAATTGTAGTGGTTTGAATAGATGTGTGTTAATGCTTGGCCCATGGGAGTGGCACTATTAGGAGGCATGTCCTTGTTAGAATAGGTGTGGCTTTGTTGAAGGAAACATGTCACTGTGTGGGTGGGCTTTGAGGTTCTATGCTTAAGTTCTGCCCAGTGGATATATCTTCAGAACTGAACCTAAGGCTCATGGAACATTGTAGAAAATGGGCAGAAACATTGTAAGAGCCAGAGAATCAGGAAGATTAGATTTTAAATGAAAATCCATTTAAACATTCCAAATTCCTAAGTCTTTATCAATACTAAGTCATGTGATATACCTCCAAGCATTAAAGTGTACTGAAAAGTTAAATTATCATGTCACTCTTTTCCTAATTTTTCATTATGAAGATCATATTCTTCACCCATAGAATAATATTTCTCCATGAATCTGTCTATTGTAAGCCTCATATAGTGGAGAAGACTCATACAATATTTGCAAAGACAAAGGACAGTTCTATATGTAGAATAAATTCCATCTCCTCAAATTCAGATGTTGAAATGCTAACCTCCAGTATGATGGCTTACACTGATGAAGCCTAGGGAGGAGATCAGTGCCCTCACTAAAGAGATCCCAGAAGACTCCCTCATCCTACCCCTGCCATCCTGTGAGGACAAAGTCACTAACCTATGTGTTAGGAAGCAGGCCCTCACCTGGCACCAAGTCTGCAAGTATCTTATTTCCAAACCTCTAGAATAATGTAAAATACATTTCTGCTGTTCATAAGCCACTTTATGGTAGCTCATCTTGGTAGCCTGAACATACTAAAAAGCAACATATTTTTAATTAACACATATTTTCCTGTACATATTACTAGGTAAGTATTTAGTCTTAACTCTGATACTATGCAGTGTCATTTTGCAAAATGAGACCTGAGATACATTTGAGAGTAAACAAAAAACTATTCTCCCCATTTATAGGATAAATGTTGTGGATTGTCTTAGAAATTTTATGGACTCTTTAAGAACAGATTATAAGATAAAATATCTTCAAGTAAGGAATAAGTTACAGATTTTCACAAAGTAGATCAAAGCAACTAGGCTTTTAGAGCAACCGTGTCTAACTGTAGCAGTCTAGCAATAGAACTATGAGTTTTATAGCCACAGGTTGAAAACACGAGAATGTAGAGGCTTCATATTTGCCCAGTTAAGTTAACAAGGAGCAGAGGAGAATGAGATAGTGTCCAAGAACGCACAGCTCGGAGATCATATGCCCAAACTGCCTAAACCAAAACATGAGTGGCTTCTCACTCTTATGACATATAGCAAGAAAACTACAAATTCAAAATGGTGCAGAGAAATGAAGTCATGTGTGTTAAGAGATGGCTCAGTGGTTAAGAGCATATGTTGTTCTTACAGAAGAACCAAGTTTGCTTCTCAGAACATCAGCCGGCTCATAAACACCTGTAACTCCAGTTCCAGGGTGTCCAATACCTTCTTTTGGCCTTGACAATCAGTCACATACAAGTAGCATACAAGAGGTGGTATATACACAAGTAAATAAAAATTTAAAATAAATCTTTAAAAAAGAAAATATTTTTTACTTCCAAATAGTTTACAAAAAAATTAAAAGAATGATCAGCATCAAAACATATAGTCCTAGCAGAAGTGCTTGTGGTATTATTTGCCAAAAATTTTAGAATAATTGAAAGAAGTATGAGTGATATTGCCTGAATACCACCAACCCCAGTCCATTCACCTTTAGGTATGTGTTAGTCATGGACTTCAAGGGATGTGACAGCTTACTGATTCAAATACAGAGCTAATTCTAAGTCAGCATTTGAAAAGTTAAACTCTGTTCCCCAAACTGATTTTTTCTCCCATATTCTGCTTCAGGAAACTACATGATAATCCAGGCAAGCTCTGTCCCTTAGAATCACTAGTCTGCTTCCAAATCCTGTTGCAAGAAGACATCTGTCTGTCTTCCCTCTGCTTCACACCTGTGTCAGCCTCATTTTCTTCTCAAATCTTTAGAATGCCTTCCTGCCTCACTCTGCAGCCGGGGTCTTTTCTTATATCCATAACCCCCACAATGATAGAAAGAAAATTCCCTAGTTCTCTCCATTTCTCCACTCAGTCAAGAAGTGTCAAGGGTGAGGTCTCTCCTCAATGACACCTTCCTTACTTAGGCTGGCTCTATCAGTTTCACTACACATGGCTCCAGAACAGGGGTAAAGCTTTTACTATAAACATTACTAAAATGGATGCATGTCCAGTTTCCTTGGATCATGCATTTTCAAAAGACAAAAATATTATATGATTTTCATTCTTTATAAAGTATACTCAAAATAAGAATAAAGAATGAAGAGCTTCAAAACTACCTGGATCCTAGCAGAGGCAGAAGCAGTAGATCTCTGTTTAAAGCAGCATGGCCTACAAAGCTACACAGTGAGTCCCTGTCTCCAAACAGAAAAAACTACCTAAAAAATAAAATAGTAAGCTTCATTGTAATCTATTTTATTAACAAAAAAAAGTTTCCTTTGAAGTGAAATTTTACATATGAAGTCATATGCCATCATTACTAACACTCTTTTGGAGATAAGATTTGATAAACTGGCATCAAACTTGCAATCCTCCAGTTTCAGCCTCCAGTATAGCTGAGATTACAAGTGTACACTACCATATCAGGTTATACTTTTTTTTTCAAAAGAATCTTCAAGATGCTTGAATTCAACAAAAGGACACTGATAAGAGGAATTTTAAAGTTTTTAGAAAATTTAGAATTATTGTTGCACAGACTGGAACTCACAACTAAGAAACAGCAAAAGAAGATAAGTTTGATTCGAACAGAAAAAATCATTGGAGATTAGACAATGGCTATTGACGACTTTCTTGTTCAATGAGGCAACTGAGGGAGTGAAGCCTAGAAAGGTTAGGCAACACCACCTTTGTACTAAAAGAAACAATTGTTCACCAGAGGAAAGAGACTCATCAATGTGTAGAAGAAAAATAATTTGCAGAAGTCATTTTCTGAGGGCTGAAGGAAAGTAAGCTGGTCAAGCTGTCTTGTACTGTATGTAGTCCTGTAACAAACCTATGTATAGAATATACACAAATATATCACACTTAACAATAAAAAATCAGACCCAATATGTATTAAAGAGAAGAAATAGGTGTGTCTGATGGGAAATCAGTGTAGAGAAATTATCTATAAGGGGAGAGATAATTTTTCTCCCAATTAGGGCAAAAACAATAGACAGAAAAGCATTGTAATGATTTGTCTGAAAGAAAAAGAAAGAAAGAAAGAAAAGAAAGAAAAAAGAAAAGAAAGAAAGAAAGAAAGAAAGAAAGAAAGAAAGAGAGAGAGAGAAAGAGAAAGAGAAAGAGAGGGAGAGAGAGGATAGAGAAGAAGGGAGGAGAGAGGGAGGGAGGAGGGAGAGGAGGGAGGGAGAGAGGGAGGGAGAGAGGGAGGGAGGGAGGGAAGAAATCTTTTCCGTGTGAGCTTAGATGGTAGTCTTTCATGAGAAAGCAATTCAAAGTTAGGAAACATATTACATATTCATCTATAGTAGCTTTATACATATAACAAACAGAAACTGTGCTTCAAAATATCACTGTTCCCATAGTTTCTTGAAAAGCCTAAGAAAAGATACACCAAGCAAACTACGAAGGATCTTGTCAAGGAGGATTCCTGGACTCTCCTAACTTAGCTATGGTTTGGTTAGGGTTTTCCAAATGCTCAAGTGATACACTTCTACAGTCTTTACAGCTCCTAGGAACACCTGGTCTGCTATTGGGAATATGTGCTGTGATCAAACCTGTAACATCAAAGCAAAGCCAGTTAAGCATAGAGTCATGGAGATGACATCCTGCCCTTGGCAGAAGGACAGAGTAAGGATGTCCCACAAGCACCTGGAGGCATCGCTTTAAAACTGTTTCCACTTTCATGCACAGAGACTGAGGCAAAAACCTTACAAATTTTCCAAGAGTCGAATTACACAAAACTCATGTTACTCAATACCCAAGAACCCATGTGAAACGAGTTTGCACATAAGGCCCTAGTGCCTTATGTCATTTTACAGGACTTTTCCGCCTCCCTGACTGCAGCACCACAGCATAGTTTAAATGCTCAGCTCCAGCACACACCCTATCTAAATTAGAGATGAGTGCACAAAACTACTTACTGGAACCTCCGAAATTCTTAAATTATAATTCAAACATTTGACGTTAACAAAGAACACTTTTCCCAAGCATAGTTTCCCTTGGTTTAAGCTCATGTGTATTTCAAGTATGGGGGGTGAGAGGAATTCATCTGTTTCTGATCATTTTTGCTTAACTTATCAGGATATCACTAGAGAAGTCACCAGTGTCCACATCACTTTCTCCTCTTCTTAGATTTCTAGTACTTCTATTCTTCAAAGCAAGCAGGTGTACCAAGGCACAATTAAACACACATGAATGATACAACACTACCATTTGAATCCAAGTCTCAAGATCCTCACAGCTTAAACAGAGGTCTTACAGCCTTCCTTTTTTTTCCTATGTCTGGATGTGTTATTATATTAGTGGGATACTATGTTTGACTATATCTTAAGTAAAAGAAATAATGTATACTATATATATTTTAATATATACTGTAGCATAATTCTCAACTTATGTCAGCTTTCTTCAACATTTATTATAATTGGTGCCTAAGAGAGTATAAGAAATGGATTTTAAATCAAGTACTCCAAACTCCATTCCACATGCACAGGGTTAATATTAACCAAGTTTATAAGATTCTTTAAAAGTAAAGATCCACTTTTTTTTCTCCTTAGAAACAATGATACAGAATTGAGAACTCAGGTCTTGTCCAAGCAATATTAGCTCAGGAGACCTCTGCATGGCAGTAGCTATAACATAGAGGCAGAGCTAGCAACAGCAAAAGATGCACAGTGATACAAAAGGTATGATTTCAAATTCAGCCCAGCTCCTGGCTGCTCTCAGATTACATCATCTAGGTCATTTCTACAAGACAAGAAGCATCTCCTGGAGGGAACATTGGTGAGAAAAAGAGGCCACGAATGTGAAAGAAAGCAAGGAGGTATATTTGGAAGAGTATCGAGGAGAAAGGGGGTGGAATATAATATCAAAAGTTTTAAAAATAAATAAATAAATTTGAGAAAATCAAGTCAGCTCTTGATTGCCACACCCACAATGTCCTCCTAGGTTTGTTCCTCTTTCCTACCTTCAACATCATTCCAGGAATATGCTTTGAAGACTGGATTCAGGATGTGTGACCAGAGGGCTCTGAGGGTCTCAGCTGCAGCCTTGGATAAAGCAGATAGGCTGCTGATAGTTAAACCAGTAGAGACCACAGCAGCCAGTCTATACTGTGGGTAGACATGTCCCTTGAGGGCAAATCATTCACTTCCATATACCAGCAAGGAGAAGGGAAACCTGTGGGAATTGTCTCAGACAAACAACTCTACCCTATTGCCCTTGTACCAAAAGTCACATGGAACACATCAAAAACTATAAAACTCACTGCCAATACCACTGGCAGCTTCTCACTCTTCAAGAGAGTACCTTAAGTTTTATTTGACAAAGGGGAATGAAGTATGCCAAATTTTGACAAAAACGCATCTTTGCAGGCCATGGCTAGGGTGGAGAGATATCTGGCAAAAGGCTAGAGTGGTGACTGCCCCTAAGCTTCTGGTGATTTTGTTGGGGGAAAAATGAATATGAAAGATGGCTAAGAGGGGGTAAGAAAAGAGATTTCATAATATGACCAAGCAGGTATTTACCACCAGAGTTGTGCCCTGTTCACCTTGATAGCTTGTCAGGGCTGACAGGGCCAAAGAAAACTTTTCAGTCCTCTTCCCTTTACAGATAACAAGCACAAGCCTCCCAAAGTTCAAAACTTGCCTGAAGCTGCCCTGCCCATCATAGGTTGCTCTGCTGGGACTCGGCTCCCTCCCCTAGGCTCTAATGGAGAGAAGGCTTGGTCATTGCCATGTCTGGACATCTATGTATTCTAATGATGTTATGTCTAAACTCAATCTGCTTTGAGCTCAAGAGTCACTGGATACAGAGTATACTTCAATTGGTAGAGCCAAAAGAACCATAATCAACAAATGGGATGCCATGGCTGTTTAAAAAGCTAAGAAAATGTAGATTCCATGTATTATGTATAATTGCAAAGAGAAGTGATAATAAATTCATAGAGGGTGATAAGGCATACTGGTTTACATGTAGACAATTACAGGAATACAATTTATAGGAATATAATTACATAGCAAAGAGAAAGGACTTATTCTTTGAAAAGATGTCTTGTGTTTATTTATCCCCAAATAGAAAGAGTAGACTGAGTAAATGAGAGTTTTGTTTTGTTTCAAGGCATGAATACCAAATGCAGAGCCTTGAGGTATGTCTGTCAGGTTTGAGAAATAGCAGAAAGGCCAATGAATGGAGAATAATTAGTAAAAGGGGGTACAGAAGAGTAGATCATAGAGGTGACCATACTGATAGATAGGGTGCTATAAACCACTGAGGAGTTTGGAAATCCCTGGAGGGTATATAACATAGAGACATGACCTGACCCATGTTAAAGGAATCACCCAGACTGCATACTGAGAAGAGTATGTGAGAAGCTGAGGTTAGTTAAGTAGCACATTTCCAGTAATTAAGGTAATATTTGGCTTAGCCAACTTCACAGCCAAGGATCAAGTGTGGCCTGTGAAAGAAATAAGAGTCAGAAACAACTGCAGGGCTTCTGGTCTGAGCCAATGGATCACTGAGTTGTCATTTTGTGAGATGCCTGCTTGCAGCTGTGACATCATGTCATCAGACTACATAAAATTCACTAGTAATGACACAGACTGCCAATATCAAAGCTATCAGTTCAGCGTTAAAGATAAGAGAACAAAGAACAGAGTCAGACAGCCCAGAAGTGAAATAGAACCATGCACCTTTGAAGCAAATGCTCCTGAGGGGGATAAACCACTGGACATGAAATTATCCAGAAACCTCACAGGGAGTGGTAGGCTGAACAGTTCTCCCAATGGTCAACCTCACCCTCCAGATCAAGATCCTCAGATGTAGACAAGGATGCTCAGATGCAAGGATTGTGTGAGATCATTTGAAGGAGTTCTAAATGTATAACAAGAGTCAGAAAAGGGCATGAGACAGAGGCAGAGATTGGAATGAACTGTCCACAAAGCCAGGACAACTAAGGAATGTTGGAAGCCAGCAGAAACTGAAAGGGACAGAGAACAGACTCTCCCTCAGGACTTACAGAGGAAGCAGGGAAACTCCTGGTGCCTAAGATTTTTATATTTGCATTATCTGACATGAGATACTATAACTTTCACTGTTTTCATTTCTTGTTGTTTGATACAAGATCTTGCTATAGCACAGACAGACCTCTAACTCATGACCCCCCCCCCGCCTCATCCTTGCTCTCACATCTGGAAGTTTGGGGTTCTGTTGTTTTTTGTAGTTTAAGCCATTTTATATTTGTTGCAATTTTTTAAAGAATTCTAAGAATCCATAATAACTTTATCTAAGGCAGTGGTTCTCAGGCTTCCTAATGCTATGACCCTTTAATACAATTCCTCATGTTGTGGTGACCCCCAACCATAAAATTATTTTGTTGCAACTTCATAACTATAATTTTGCTACTGTTATGATTTTAATGTAAATATCTGATATGCAGAATATCTGATAATTGACCCTGTGGGGGTTGTGCCCCACAGGCTGAGAAACATTGATCTAGCAAATGTCTGCCATGCATAGTGCTGGGCTGGGCACTGTAGCCAGAAAGGAGCCTCAGCAAGGAAAAGGGTTCTGAGAGTAGGGGTGTCTGGAAGTAGCCAAAAGAATGACTCGAAGTCAGATTATGGATCCAAACTGTGTTCTGCTTCATACAGCTTTTCTAGTCTGCTTCTCTCTAGGTTCTGCTTTCTTTCTGGGGAGTTCTCTATCTATATTCTGCTTGCTTGCTATTCTAAGAGATCTCTCTGTTCATGTCTTGCTTCTGTGTGTGTGTGTGTGTGTGTGTGTGTGTGTGTGTGTGTGTGTGTACGTACACATGTAGTGTACCTGTCGGTCTCTCTGTGTGTGCCCCATGTGTGTCTATCTGTGTGTGTGTGTCTGTCTCTGTATCTGTCAGTTCTCCAAGTAGTTCTCTTTTTATCCTAAAAAATTCTCTGGATAGCTCATCTCCTGCAGAACTCAGGTCCAGTATTTTATTTTACATAACAATCCCATTATTCACTCCAGGTTTCCTTTAGATTATCTTATGAATCAGCATCCAGTGACCCCAGCTCTTTAATTCTTAAGAGACAGCAAGTATATTTTTTCCTTAACATTGGAAAAGAATTCTGAGATTTGTCTGCCTTTATTAAGCACAAATGATAAGCTAGTTGGGTGGGACCCTGCCCTGAAATTACCATTTCTATCACACCTGGTCTCTGTCCCAGGCTGACCTAGAACTCAGAATCTGCCTGCCTTTGTATCTTTCTGATAAGCTGGCTCATGAAGTGCCTCATCATTCATATTCCATCCTTATATTTTTGCATAGTTGAGAAATTACATATTTTTTGAACTCATGTATCTAGAGCTCTTTCCCATCACCTTAAGGGCTGTCTTAAAGATCCCAGGGTTTACCATTCTGCTAAGACATTAGCCACACTTTCCCTCCTGTACTCTCCTGGGTCAAATTATCATAGAGTCATTAACATTACCAAGAGGACATTCCTCTGAGCAGTGTGAAAATATGTACATCATTACCCAAACAAGCCTTATGTTCACATCAACCATCACCACTCCGGAAGGCTCAATGGGCAGGGGGCAGGCTGTTCCAGTGGCAGGAACCATGTTACTCTGTCCCTACCAGGGCCATGCTGGGCTCAGCACACTTTGATTCCAAGAATTAATTGAATTTGGTCCTGTCCTCAGAAATTATGGATCCTTTGTGATTAAACAGACAGAAATGATGTTTAAATTCCAGAAAATAAGAACTAAAACCACTTGCAGAAACTTGCCCTGTAATGGTAGAAAAATACCAAGTTCAGTTCCCAGTACAGAAAGTTTCCTGGGTTATAAGCCTTAAGGAATTCCACAAGCTTGTAGATCCCTTACATATGTCTTCAATACAAAGTAAACCCACAATTTGGATAACAATTATCTGACTACTTAGATCACTATAGTCAAAAAAGAAAATCATTCCTACCTCTAAGGGAAATATGTCTGTCCCCACCAAACCCACAGAATAGACTTGAGAATAGAGGGATAAGCTTAGTGTCCTATAGTCCTTAACAGTGGATTTTATGTGGTTTTTGGGGGGAATCTGAAAATGAGGCACTAGAATTCTCGAGGTGAGTAAAATGTGTCAGGTTGTTTAAGGGAGACTCAACAATGTCATAAAAGAGGGCAGGGGGTGATTCATGTAGAAGAGGAGATAAAGGCCAGGGCAGAGATTGATGTCTCTCATCTGTTCCAAAATTCTAGCCTTAAAGAGATGCTCATGAAATGAATGACTCTATAAGTGAAGTTTTATATAGTTCTAGATGAAAATATTCTACTGTACTTTTTTTGTTTTATGTATCACAAGAAAGCTTCTCTCTGATCCAAATTAGTCAGGACACCAAAAGCCTAAAAACAATAGGAACTGGCTAGTTATTGCACACAAACTCAATTGTTTCTCATCATCTCTCAAAAATGGCCTCAAAGAACCATGTGCCCAATGTTCACTTAGATCTGCCTCACACCCAAGGTCCTTGTGGTAGTTTAAATAAAATGGTCCCATAGGCCCAGGTATTTGAATGCTTGGGCACCAAGTAAGTCGAACTGTTCATAAGGATCACAGGATTAGAAGATATGGTTTTATTCAAGTGGGTGTGGCCTTGTTGGAAAGAACTGTGTCACTGGGGATGGTCATTTTAAAAGCTCATGTCAGCCCCAGTTTTTCTATCCCTGCCTTTCTGCTTTCAGATCAAGATGAAGCTCTCAGCTACTTCTCCAGTACCACCCTTGCCTACTGCCATGCTTCCTGCCAGGATATTACTGGACTGACCTCTGAGACTGTAAGCAAGTCCCCAAATAAATGTTTTCCTTTGTAGGAATTCCTTGGCCATGGCATTTCTTCACATCAATAGAGCCGTGACTAAGACAGTCCCCATTCCAGCAGCTGATGGAAGAGTGACCAATGGCCCTGGAAGTACCAGCCCAGCTCTCAGAGGCTACAGAAACCACAATGTAGTAGTACAACTCCAAGGAAGAGATATGGAGTTCTGAGTGCCCACCAGACTCCCAAAATCTCACCCCAGCTAGAGCTGCCTGAGATGGCCAAAGAGGCCCACAAGTGGACTGGAGTCAAATGAAATTCAAATACTCCAGTCTGCAGGGGTCCTGATAGCCCAATCTACTCAGAATTTAGAATGAGCTACAGTTTTAACTGAAACCATTTTTTATAATGCACAGAAAAAGATGATGATCTACCAATTTGTTTCAAATCATCAAAGCTACAAGAATCTTCCAATCTATTGATCCTTGGGTTTGGGAATTTATCTTTGTCTAGCTCTGGTCCTCAATGAAACGGGTACAAATATCCTTACTTGTCATAAGACAATAAACAGACTTAGGGAACTGTGATAACTTTCTGGCAAATGTCAATCAAAATACTTAAGGCTTCATCAGAATTGTAAGAAGCAGGATGGTGGTGACTTGGAATGCCATCTCTGCCAGAGGTTAAGAAAAAAGGGAGTTCAAATAAGTCCAGTCGTTATACCTCTGAAAAATATTAATTTGCAAATTAACTTTTTTTTGAAAGTTTTGAATTGAAAATGAACAAGGTTTGGGGGCTGTGGCTTGTCTCAAAATGGGTTTCCCTAAGATCATTCAGAAAAGACAGCAAGGTAAGGGTTAGATAGCTACAAGGGAATTTCTCAAGAGCTTCTCAGTACAGCTGACAATACCTCCTTAAACACACAAGCTCAAATACTTTTTTTTCTTGATAAAGAATAGTGTTTTATAAAAGAGAGGGGTGCGGGAAGCTCAAAAGCTACAGAAGAAACACTGGGCTCAAATTTCTGTGCCTATTCCCTGGCATAGGAAAGAACAGCCAGGTTACCTCTGGCTCACACAGAACTACAGCAATGTCATTTCACAGATCAGTTACAACTATATTACAAAGCAGACATGCAATGGGCCTCTTTTTTTTTTTCTTCTTTAAACAAACAGACACTATTTTATGAACAGTCCCATGAGATGGAGCACTGGCCTTTATGTGTAGTTCATCAAAAGACTAAGACTTATCAGGTGATTTGAGATCTGAAAATAGCCATTGGTAAAAATGCTCTATTTATTAAGGACAATGGTGCCAGAAGCCTGGCCAGAACCCTCTCCAGACTTGCATTCAGCTAGCAAGATGCTAATCTGTATCAATTATGAAACAGCTATACAAGAAGAGCCTGGCAAGGGGTTCATTTGCTCAGGTTCATACATACAGAGTATTTTTAACCCACTTCCCTCTACTCCATACCATCAGGTTTTACTTTACAATTTCAAATGATGATGCAGGCAAAAAGAAAGAAGAGAGAGGAGGAGGAGGAGGAGGAGGAGGAGAGGGAGAGGAGAAAGGAGGAAAGGAGGAAGAGAGGAAAAGGAGGAAGAGAGAAGTCTAAACTAGAACTCTGCTGCTAATGTTTTTAGTAGTCCCCACTCTCCTAGTCTTGGATTACTTAACTACTCTTATATTCTTGAGAGTGACTTGTCAATCCATTTGTATCCAGGTATCAACTCCATTCTTGTACATGTGTGTATGTATGTATGTATGTATGTATTGTGTCTGTGTGTATATGTGTGTATGTGTATATGTGTGTATATATGTATGTATGTATGTATGTATGTATGTGTATGTATGAATGATTTAACAAGTGTACTGTGGCTTGAGTGACCTTCTGAACTTGCAGATGCCCTTATGAGATCTGTGGCTGGGGAGTATGGTGATGGAATATAGTTCTTGTGGGGGGTATTAGGAGTGAGGACCTATTGGAATTTGCCGAGGAATAAAAATACCAAATGTAGGCAGAAGTTACACATTCCACTCCCTGATTACCATACCACACATTCAACATTCTCTTCCTCCACCAGGCACCAGGGTGACACTGGGAACTAACAACCAAATCCCTGAATGACCTCTCCTCGAGCTTTGTAAATTGAATTTTATATGTTCCCAAGAAAACTATTTTAAAATATCATTTTTTGCCATAGCTGTGACTGGCTATTATTTCTTGAACACATAAACATAGACACTGCTGTGGTTAACAGGGTTTGCATTTGTTTCATAAACATAACTAACTTTAGGATATTTTTGTCACCGCATAGTTTTGAAAAATATTTAGTTACGTCTTTATCCACCAGTTGATGCATGAAGCTACATATGGTGTATATCTTAATCACTGTTCTATTGCTGTGAAAGGACCTCATGACCAAGGCAATTATTATAAAAAGAAAGCATGTAAATAGAGACTTGACTCAAGTTTCAGAGGTTTAGTCCATTCTTATCATAGCAGGGAGTATGGTAGCATGTATTAACCATTTTTATTCAAATTAACACGCATATATGGAGTAGAGAGCAAGCCAGTCCTCCAGCTCAGTTTCACAATGTTGGGGATAGCAGTCATGTACAAAATCTACAAATAAGTATCATTATAAATTACAAATATTACAGTTGGGTATTTAGATGAAGCAATAGAAGAGAGCTGATGCCAACTGTGATAAGACTCAGAAGGTCAGGATTTGGGAGGGAAGTGATATTTAATCTCTGGGCCAGAAAAATGAACACTCAGTAATAAGTAATAAGTAAAACAGCCTCTAAATAGAGAAAGGATGGTGTTAACCCCTGGATTAGGAACAAACTTGACTCTCTTAAGGTCATGATGGAGGCTCCATGAGAAGTGGCAGGAAATGCCATATAGTATCGATTAAAAAAATTAATTCAAGAAAGTTTGCCATATGTTGAGAAAGATATGGACATACATGTCCAGGAATTTCAAAAGTTCAAAAGATGCTTAATAGGTCCACACAAGTAAGAGCCCCTCTAAATTGTAGTATACTTAAACTATCAGAAGGAAAGTTAGCTGAGCATGGTGATACAGATCTGAAATTTCAGCATGCAGAGGCTGGGGCTGGACAAATTCAAATGCCAAGCCAGCTTGGCTACATAGAAAGACATTTTCTCAAACAATAAACAAACAAACAAACAAAATAAAATGGTACCTCCTAAATGAAAGATGACTACAAAAGATACTCTTCAACTTATTAGTCAGGCAAATACATAAATATGGTGGAGAGTTTTATGTCAACTTGACACAACCTAAAGTCGTAGGGGAGGAGGGAGCCTCAATAAAGAAAATACTTCCATTAAACCAGGCTTTAGGCAAGCCTGTAGGCATTGTCTTAGTTACTGATTGATAGAGGAGGGCTCTTTGTAGCAAAGGAAACACTGAATGCAGAGATAAACTACAGAATGGGAGAATATATCTGGGAACTATTCATCTGATAAGAAAGTACTTCCTAGAACATATAAAGAGCTGAAAAAACTATTAGAAAAGCCTCAGTTCATGGTTCAGTGCCAAGTCATCAGCTCTGAAAACATACATTCAAGTAACATTATGTGGACTCACAGGTTATATTTAATAATATGTGTGCATGCAAATAATGTAGGCATACAATGACAATTAATAAAAAAAGGAGGCCGTGAATTTAAAGGCAAGTGGGAGGGGAAAATGGGACGGTTTGGAGAGAGAAAAGGAAGGGAGGAACACTGCAATAAAATCACAGTCTCAAAAATGAACAATGAAATAAAACTTACAGAAAAATTCAGGAGTGTGGGGATGGGTCCTAAGTGCTCGCCATACAAGAATACAAGCCTGCACTCACATCCCTAGCATGCAAATAAAAGCTAGGTGTGGCGGTGCAACACCTGTAATCCTAGCACTGAAGAGGAAGGAAAGAAGTGGAGCTCCACAGCTTGTTCCCAGCCAGTCCAAACAATCAGTGATCTCCAAGATCAGTGAAGAGACTTTTTCACAAAATAAGGTGAAAGTTGAGAAAAGAAGACACTGATATTGAGCCCCTGGTCTCCATATGTACATGTAAATATACAACCCCTATACACACAAACACATGTGCATACCTGTACACACTCATACACACATACACAGAGAGAGAGAAAGAGACACACACACACACACACTGGTTAGGATGCAGAGAACTGGAACCATCAGACAGTGTTGGTAACAATGCCAATTAGTACGGCCTTTATGGAAAACAGTGAGGTGTCTCTTCCCTTAACAAACTAGAAAGAGGACAAACGCAGTATTCAGTATATTTTCACTTCTGGAAAATATTCAAAAACATCTAAGTCAGTGTGTGGAGACATCTGCACTCATACATTTATTGTCTCACTATACACAACAGCCAAACAAGCAATCAACCTAAGTGCCCACCAATGGATTAATAGACAAGGGAAAAGTTCTTTGGGGTGTGTGTGTGTGTGTGTGTGTGTGTGTGTGTGAGTTAGTGCTTCCCACTAACCTGGGAAGACTATGGGTGAAGAAGGGATGGAGAAGGGATTGCTGGTGGACACAGGAGTACAGATGATAGGATTAATTTCCAATGCTGTATAGCACAGTAGGAAAACCAAGGGAATGTCTCAAAATAGCTACTGGAAAGGACTTCAAGTGTCCCCACTGTAAAGAAATGTACATGTCTGAAGAAATAGATAAACAGGTAATATTGATGTGATCATTATACATTGTATACATTTGTCAAAATGCCCCACTATAACACAAATACATAGTTACTATAGTAATTGACAATAAAAGTGTTAAGGGAAAATTTCATATTATAAACAGAAATGTCTGTTCATTTTACAATTCATGCTTAAGTGGCATCAACCTATTAAAACATGTAATACAAGTTTTCATTCTGTGGTTGCTAAATAAGTCTCAAAGGACTCCTAACTACTGTGTTCCAAGTCACGTGATTAAGAGTAGTGAAGAGGGTTTGGATCCTAATCCACTATCTTCCTTTTCGGCACGCTTCCCACCCATAGCTCAGTCCGCACCATGCCATGCAGTAACAAAGTGACATGCCTGTCTTAAACATAATCATGTATGGTTCACTGCCCTACATACAGTAAGAGTTAAGATACACATGAAAATATGTTATCTCTTCCTTTTATAATTCTGAATCGTACAGGAGGAAAAGAATATTATCATCACACCCTGTCCTCGATCTTTCAGAGTGCAATTAATGTAAAACATGAGAGTTCTTGGTTTTGTGAATTTGGTTGAATTTACAAGAAGTGGGCAGAATGTCACAGAGATTTCATTTTAACAATTAGGTTTCCAAAGAGAGCCCATTACCTCCATATTTTAAAGAAAAATTGTTATCTCCTAGGATGCCAAAAATTGAAAATAAATATCTTCAAAGCCAGAAAATAAATTTGCATATAAGATGAAATGGAATGCTTATGTGTATAACAGTCTTATATGAGAGTAACCCGCTCTCCACCATCAAAAACATGAATAAAATGTGATGTGCAGTGGAATACTAGTCAGTCTCCAAAGGAAAGAACTCCTGGTACATGCCTCTAAAAAAAATGTTGTTACAAGCTATATCATGCATTATATGGACATAACATTAACAAATAAGCCAGTTCCATAAACATGCTGTATCATTCTCCTTATAGAATGAACCTCAGATAGCAAGTTCAGAGACAGAGAAAATAGAATGGCAGTTGTCAGGAGGTGGCATTGTTCAATGGAGATAATTTCAACTTTCAAGGTAATGAATGTTCTGCAGCTGGTGGTTAATCAATGTACTTAACATCCCTAATAGGATGTTAGGAATGGTTAGGAAACTGGCATGAAAACCGATATGATCTCTTCAATGCAGAAGGAGGAACCTTGTGTGACAGTTGGGGTACTCTCACAATCAGCCAATTGAAAAGACCCCACAGTGCATCTGTGGTTTTCCTTGTGTAACGTCCAGGTATAGGATACAAAGGAAGTCCTTGACTGGTGCAGAGAGGGGACAGAGCTATGAGAGAGAAGAAAAGGAAGAGCTATTAGCATTTCAAGCCCCAAGCAGGGAAGAAGAGTAGTTAGAACAAAGGCTATGGCCTAAGTCTTCAATTCAATGTCCATTCAAATCTCTTGATGTGCTCACAAGGGCATCAGTCCATTGGATTTCTCCTACTTTGCTCTCTTTGGTATCCAAAAGGGTCTCCAGGGAGATGTGACCAGAAGGCTTAGAATCACAGTATGAAGTCCCTTCCAGCCAGCTTCTAGAGTTAGGAAGAAGAAATTTAAACATCATTTAATTTTTAAGGTCAAAGCAACAGCAGGTTTGCCTCTCTTGGCTCCAGATAAGCCCTGCAGCGTTGAACTGAGCCAAGGCTGTGATGTCCTCTATCTGAGTAACATTTTCCTTATCAAGAAGAAATCACTCATGAGAAATGGTTTTCTAAACAACATCTCCAACAGACTAGCGCTTAATTTCTGGAACTGATTCCTTGGGCTATTAAAGAAACTTATAATGGCAGCTAGAATTACCACCTCAGACAGCAGAATAAGACAAATAAGAGGTAGAAACTAGCTAAGAGTTTAGGGCAAAAAAAAAAAAATCCTAAGTAACCAGTTCCTTTATTGGTTAAGAGTCTAGCTAGACAGTTTAGGGTAAAAAGAAAAAATACCCCAAGTAACCAGTCTCTTTGTTGGCTAAAAGTCAGAAATGTTCTTAGCCTCTTAGCATCCTCATCCTTGCCAATAGCCAGAGATACCTGAAGTATTTGGGACCTCTGATCCCTGACGTGGTTCTTAAATTATTTTAGGGTAATGTCTCCAGAGGGGAGGATGTTAGGGAAGTAATAAAGGCACGTTGAGGGAGAACTCCTGATCAAGAGACTAGTCTGATCTGGCCTTGGTGGAGACCTAACATTCCAGTTGGACAGGGACCATGGCCTGACTAGGAGACCACCCCTTAGGAAGGCAAGAACACCTCTAGAAAGTAAAGATTGGTTTAGTCCATGCTAAAGAGATGGGTGAAATAATTACTTCTTTAATGAATACTGTACCTTCTCTTCCCAGAGTTCCCACCCTGCCCACTAACACAGTCCCACAAGCTAAGCTTCTCAGTAAGTTCTTCATGGTCTACCATTTTTCTATTATCTATCTGTCTGTCTGTCTGTTTTGTCTGTCTGTCTATCTATCTAATCTTCTATCTACTATCTAATATCTACTTGCTTCTTTGTCTGTCCATCTGTCCATCCGTCCATCTGTCCATCCATCCATCCATCCATCCATCCATCTACCTATTTTTACTATCTGATTCTTTTGGATGCTAGCCAGAATCACAACATATTTGTTCTAATACTTAGAGCTACCTTACCCTTTCTCTAAAGCACTGCACTCTGCCCCACCACTCAGCATAGCTGTTTGCTGCCAAGTGGTGGACCTCCATGTTAGTAACTTACATACCATGACTTTTTTTCCTTCTTTATTTCATCCCCTTCCTCCAAGAAGCCAACATGCATGCCCTAGGGTTGTAGGTGAGGGTCTTTCAAATTCTAATAGAATTCTCCTCCAGCATCCAAAACAAATAGTTAAAACGGAAAACAATGGTTGTGACATATGCTTTAAAGTGTATATATTTTTGGTTTTTGACTGTCAAAGTTCAATTCAAATGCTTGTACAGTAGTGTTAGGTCATTTATTCTAAAATATACACATGAAAATAAACAACTCAGAAACATCTAGAGGACACCTGAAAGTCTAAAAAAGCTAATACAAATGAAGCCAAAGCAAGACATGTAGTGTTCGTGGAATTCCACAGTCATTAGCACCCTCTTGAACTTGATTTGGACAACGAGTGTGAGCAGGGCTGTATCTGTGACCTCTAAATGGAATGTCTATCTAGAGCAGTACACTCCTCTCCCTCCACAGCCTATCACTGGTGGGTTGAGATGGAGCTTCCATCAGCAAGGAGTATTGTCCCAACATTATCCACCCACATGTGGCCGCACAGAAGTTATGCTGTGTTTGTGGTGATGAGACACCATGCCTGCTTGCTCTATATCCCAGCTTCTCATGGCACATGCAGACTTCAGAGGGAAATTTCTAGATATGAGTATTTGGTTTCAGCTGACATCAACAAAAGTACCTAATAACAAACAACCTTAACTCCTAAAAGAATATTCTCAGTGATCATTTTTCATACAATGTACAAGATTTTAGCAGGTTCTTAAGATGTCTTCCCAGGTACTCACAACCCACATGATACCATGAGGAGTGTATACGTGTATTTTGTTTGGCTGGTTTGTGGTAGAGCTGAGAACATTCTAAATAATGGCTCACAAAACATTTCCTTCCTCGCCTCCAAGAATCCAGCAACAGTTGCTGAGCTGCACATGTGGAGAGAAGGTGTTCAGAGGCACGTACCACGTTTCATCAAGTGTCAGGTTCCTGGAGGCTTGGGATGCTTTTCTAAATCAGTATCTGTTAATCTTTCAGGGCATGATGCCTCCAGGGGAAAATACACAGAAGCCTGTTTCCAACAGGTCACGTGAAGGTGGATCAGGGTGGAGGACTTCCCTCTCCCTTTCCCAGCTCAGTCCCCTGCTACAGAGTGACTGAGCTGAAGCAATTCCCAAACATCTGAAAACCATTTGTGAAAAACAGAGGTTACTACAAATAAAGAAACTTTAAGCTGGTGGTTCGTATCTTTAGTTCATGATGTAACTAGACACTAAAATAATAGTGTATGCTCTAGTGGGGAAATTTGCTGCACAGTTATGAGATGTGCTGGCCCACTCCCACTCCCAACACCCCACCCCTCACATACAAACACACATACACACACACTAGCAAACTGAGAACAAGTCACTCAACTTCCTAAGACTTTATTTTTCTACTCTGTAGAGAAGACAGATTAGATTAGTGTTTCTTCAAATGTGGCCTTTGGTCCAACCATGTGTGATTGCTCTCTGGAATGTGGGTAAGTGGGGTAGGCACTTGTAACAAACGTAAACTCCTGGTCCTGCCCTGCTTCCATTGAATCAGAATCAATGAAAATCAGTCCTCTGAATCTGTAATGAAATGGTAAGATCACTCAGTGGTAAAGGTGCTTGCTACCAAGCTTCATAACTTCTGTCCCTAGAATACACATATGAAGGATACAGACACCCACAAGCCCTCTGGCCTCCACAAATGCCCTGTGAATGCACATACACACACACACTTAGCACACAATAAATGCAAACAGAAATGTTTTCTAGCTTTTACTTATCCAGCACCAGCCATTAGTGATTCCGGATTGTGCAGTGTAGCAGAAATGACTTAGGAGCACTGAAGTTTGTGACCACAGATTAAATAAGTTAGTAGAGTGGTGGTTCTCAATCTGTCTGTTCCCCATTCCTTTTGGAGTCGAAAGACCCATTCACAGGGGTCTCCTAAGACTATTGGAAAACACAGATATTTATATTAGGATAGTTATGAAGTAGCCAACAATAATAATTCTATGGTTGGGGTCAGTACAGCATGAGGAAGGTTGAGAACCACTGCTCTTAGGCTTCTTCTAGCCATATGGATCCATGGTCATGTGCAGAGTATAAAAGAAATGCATGGACCCCATGCCATACTCACTGCCCCAAATAGGCAGTCTCTAGTCTGATATTATCCCAGTGCAAAGTGAAGGGGTAAAACCAACATGAAATCAATGACTATTCCAAACCATTTCCCTATTCATTTTACTTCATCTCCGTCATCCACCAAACATACCAATGAGCCCTAAATAAATGTCAATGACACCTTGGAGACTGGATTTTAGTACATATATGATATTTCAAGGCCAGAATTTTACATCATGTTAATTCCATGTTCTCTCATAAAACTGTGTCCAAAGATGAACATCAAAATTGGTAAAGCAATAAAAAATGTCTATATTCCATCTCTCATCACATAGGTTAGGCTGTATTTACTTAAGCAGAAAATGGAAAGTAAACAGTTACTAAAAATGTGAAAACTATTTTAAAGATGAATATAGGGATGGAGAAAAGATCTATTATTGTGTTTGGCCACCAAAAAGCCATCTGTAAGCAAGATTCCATGTTCTGAAAAATATTTAACTCTCTCTGTTGTACAGAGGGTCTCAAATCCACAAATAGATCCAAGACTTCTACTCAGCCTCCATCCCAGGTTTGAGTTTGAGTTTGACTCTCTCTCTCTTTCTTTCTTTCTTTCTTTCTTTCTTTCTTTCTTTCTTTCTTTCTTTCTTTCTTTTCTTTCTGTCTGCTGTCTTTTTCTGTTTTTCTTATTCTTGTTGTTTGTTTTGTTTTATAATATTGATAATGCTAGACTGTGACTACAGACCTTCAGTATCTGAGAGCATGCCTCATGCTAGAATGACTCCTTGGGATTTGGAGTCATCACTCAGGATAAGAAAGTAGAAATAATGGGAGAAAATAAATAGCACTGACTTCCCATTAAACATGGCAGGTTGAACACTACATTCTCTTTCTTCTCTCCCAGATGCCTGCTAAAATAACAGTAAATAAATAAAAATGAGAAGAGAACTGGCAAGAAGACAACATCAGACAAAAGATGCCAATAAGTTTTTGGAGTAGGAGAACAGTGTGGCTTGTTACTGAGTAGTGGAACTGTGTCTCTGGTGAGGCAGCAGGATGGGGAGACAGGTCGTCTTGGTCTAGGTGGGGGCACTGCAGAAGGGTTTTGTGCTTGGGGGTGCCTGCTGCTATGGAAAGGGTGATGAAGTGCGCCTGGAGCTTGGCATATTGGCAAACCACTGTCATAAAATAAAACAGTATATAGCCCTATAGCAGAACATGAGAGAAAGACAAGAGCTGTAATCGACAGATGTGTAGTCCAGGAAGGCAGCGACTAATAGGTATCTCACAAAAGCAGGCACATAAGACATTAGGAAGGAATTATGAAAAGTCCATAAGAGTCAATATTCTCCAAGCAAAATGACAGAGATTCACTGAGAGCCACAAATAACACAACACAACAAATTTAAATACCCAAAGCCCAGCATCATAAAACATTACCACAGTAGTCAAAACACTAAGGATGCAGGACCAATTCCAGCCCATCACCTCCTGTTTGCAAGTCACTTATTGAAGCATGGATATGCTCATTCATTTACCTACTCAATGAGTCTGCTCTCCTGCTACAGTGTCACATTCAGCAGCCGGGTTACAGACAGCATGACCCACAAACCTCAAACATTTACTGTATCATCCTCTGCAGAACAATTTTGATAGCTTCAGAGCATGAGACATGGAGTAAAATTCTCAAAGTTCCTAGAGACAACACCACCAAAATTCAGGCTAAAGACACACGAAATAGATGAAAGAAAGGTTCACACACCACCTCAACAACAATATGAAATCCCAGAAAAGCACTACAATGTAAGGAAATGTCAGTGAGGATAGGGGCAGGAAACAAATTATTTTCAACTTAGGGTTGAATACCATGGAAAAGAAACCTCAAGTGAGAAAACAGAATAGTATTGCAAATACAAAAACAATTCAAAATTTCACTATTACACCCATTTCTTTGCTGGAGGTTGTACAAGGATTGACAAAACAAAACCCAGGGAAGGGTTTCATTCCCTCTGTGAGTGGCTGTGTAGGGAACAGCCAGGTCGGGAGACAACAAGACCTTGAAAAGAGAAATTCAGGCAGGGCAGAGGGTTACCTCTGAATGCAACTGTACCTCAGCATGTGGAAAGGGCATCAGAGGTATATGATAGCTTCCAGTAGCACAGAGGGATGAGTGCTAGTTATATCAGCAGAGGGCTTCTATTTTAATCAAGGTGATTAGTAACCACAATTTTAAATATAGACTGAAAATGAAGAGATGCCAAAAATTGAAAGCCAGAGAAATAAGAATGGAAACCACTGTGCAATATTAATCCAGCCCTTTTAGAATGACTAGGACAACAACCAGATAATGTCGAGTATTGGTAAGGATGTGCAGAAATTAGCATTGCTGTGCTTAGTTGGTGGGAATATGTAAAGATATTGCAATCCTGGGAGTCTTTCAGAGATTAAACACAGTACTAGGTATGCACCAAGAACAAATGGATTTATGTCCACAAAATAATGTATGAGTGTTTATAGCAGCATTATTGGTAACTCCTAAAAAGTGAGACAAAAACAAGATGTCCATCAATAACTGAACTCTGTTTAATAAATAGGATGTTACTCAGCCACGAAAAGGAACCATTAACCTAAATATGCTAAACTTTAGATGAACCTTAGAAGCATTATACTAAGTAGAAGCCAATTACAAAAGTCCATATATTAGAAGATGCCACTCATGAAAATCCATAGTCAATAAATAATATGGATTCATGTTATTTAGGAATACACTGAAAGGAGAGTTACATGGTGTGGTGGTTTGAATGAAAGTGGGCTCCATAGGCTCATATATTTATAAGCTTAGTACCTAGCTGATGGACTGTTTGGGAAGGGCTTGGAGGCCGGGTCTCACTGCTCTCTTCCTGTTCCCTGTGGATCAGAATGTAGAACTCTCAATCACCTCCCCCAAACTGTGCCTGCCTACATGCCACCAGGCTCCCCCCCATGAGAATAACAGACTAACTTTCTGTAATTTTAAGCAAGTCCCCAGTTAAATATCTTCTTTGATCATAATTGCCTTGATCAAAGTGTCTCTTCACAGCAACAGAACGGTAACAGAGACACAGGGTGGTATCTAAAGGATACAGAGTTCTTAAATTTTCTTTTTTAATTTTTTGCCTACCATACAAAGAAATGTGCTTCACCTTTTATTCCCCATAAATACTTATGAGTATGCTTTGCAGGGATTTCGAGTTAGCGAAAGGTGTAAAATTGAACTTGGTAATGATCGAAGTTATCTGTAAATCTAACAGAATTATGCATTTAAAGTGGGGGAATTATGTGGTGAGTTGTAAGTCAATAGTTTAAAAGAAGAAAGATTTAAAATGTACTATAAAACAGAATGATCAGCTTCTCAGAGGCTGTCATGATTATAATATATGCATTCTACCAATGACTTCAATGTGATAGAAGACAATGAAAGGATGAAGAAAATAGCTTGTGAAGTTACATCATACTGGACTTTAATTAATTGCATGAAGAAATCATATTCACATCAGACTATAATAATCATGAGATAACTAACATTAAAAATCCTAAAAGCTTAGAAATTGTCATCTAATATTAATAAGGGTGAATGAAGTGTACTTTAAAGAACACATTATTACCAGAATAGAAAATGTCATTTAATAGAAATTAAAAGTGCCATTTGCCAAACTAAAATAGTACTCTTTAACACTTTGGTATATATCAACACCAAAGCTTCAAATAAATAAAGCAAAGTCAACTGAACAAACATATGATAGGTATCCTTTCTATCAAAATTTAATACAATAAATATGTAGAATACCAGAAATCATATAAAATATTACGATAGTGTTATTTTCCAAGCTGATTTCATTGGTATTTATAAGCAAGTCAAACAAGGCAGACCGGCCAGGTAAGGGTGTAAGGTTGTAAAAACTTTAATTCTTTCTAAGTACACATAGAATATTTGCCAATAATGGCCATTTCTAACTCTTAAAGACAAGTGCCAATAAATTAGGTTTCAAGTAATATAGGTTCTCTTCTGACCAGAAAAGAATTATATTAGAAACTGATAACTTAGAAAATCTCCAAATATTTAGTAGATAAACAATACACTTCTAAATACCAACGTGTCAAAGAAGAAATAAAAGGCAAATAAGAGAATATTTCTGAAGAAAACAAAAACTATCAAAAGGCATGACTGTGCCATTAAAGTAGTGTGGAGGGAAATTTGCATTATTAAACACCCGTGTCTGAAAAAAAAAATCCTGTATCAATGACTTCATTGAAAATCTAGAAAAATAAAGAGATAAAAGTGCAAACTAGACTAAGAAATGTTAACAAAGGTAAAACAAATCAGTGAGACAGAGGAGGAAAATCAACGACAGACAAAATTCTCAACACAAAAGGCTGAGTCTAGGGTCTGACACATGGATCAGGTGCTAAATACAGCTCTGGTAAAAGAGAGGACCCAGGTTCAGCACCCACACAGTGGTTTACAACTGTCTGTTAACTTCAGCTCCCGGGGATCCAACAGCCTCGTTTGACCTCTGTGGGCACTAGGCATGGATGTGGTATACATACATATGTGCAATCAAACAACATAGATATTTAAAAAAACAAGATGTCTTAATAAAATGAAAAATCTACTGAGAATATTGATCAGGAAAAATATCAACATCAACATTGAGCATGATACTATGATCCAATATTCTTAATAGTATTATACTTAATAAGGAAATATTATGAACTATTTTATGCCAATACATTAAACAACTTAGATGGCATTAGAAAAAATAAAAGACAAACCATTAACACTTGTCTGAATGGCCTATCTTCTCAAGAAACTAAATTATAGTTATGAATTTTCTCACAAAATAATCCTGAGATCCAGATGGTTTCAAGGCTGAATTTCCAAACATATGAGGAAATACTCATATGGAAGCTTTTCCAGAACACTGAAAAGCAAAAATCATTTCCTTACTTAGTTAATGAGGCCAGCATTACTTTGATACCAAAACTCCCCAAAAATTTTTTTAAAGATTTTATGAATTAAAATTTATAATTTAAAAATTAAAAAAGAAAAACATCTCCCATGGACATGGATGCAAAATATCAAAACACCGTTTAATAAATTTAATCCAATAATATCTTAAAGATTTTCTTAAGCTACCTTATTGTGTGAGTGTTTTAGCTGCATGTATTTAGATGCCGTACCATGTGCACGCAGTGCCCAAGGAGGCTAGAAGAAAGCATCAGGTCTCCCTGAGTCTGGAGGGATGTGGGTTAGTTGGGAACTAACTTAAAAATGGCAGCAAGTACTCTTAACAGCTAAGCCCTCTCTCCAAGCCTGGAATAAATA
The DNA here is from genome assembly GCA_021653895.1 of Mastomys natalensis. Lineage (NCBI taxonomy): Eukaryota > Metazoa > Chordata > Mammalia > Rodentia > Muridae > Mastomys > Mastomys natalensis. The sequence continues at coordinate 411,363 of JAJTUV010000981.1, read as the reverse complement.
AGAGATAATACTAATATCACAGTGTTGGTCTTGAATGGCCTTTGAGATGCCCAAAGGCTGAGATTGTTTATTCCAGAGGAGAGTGTCCAGAAGGGATTCCCATTAGGACAATAACTGAAGAGGAAAAACCTACACTAAATACAGTAGCACCATCCAGTATGGTGGGGGCCACATGAAGCAAAAGTGGAAAAGAGAAATTAAGCCATCATGTGCAAACCCTAGATCCTGAACTAGTGTGTCTGCTGCTACTATATGAGATGCAGCTTCTTCATCCCTTCCGTGAAGACCCAACAGGAGCTATCCTGGGAACTTGTGGGCCTTCAATTTTTGACTGAATAGCCACTGGGTTCACTGTGTCTCTAGCATGTAGACAGCAACCATTGAACTATCTCGTCTCACAACTGTGTAAACCAACTGTCCTGTTTTAAAACACTCCCAATCAGCTTTCTGCCTGCATTTTTAAAAACTGGTGTACAGATATAAAATACTCACAGCAGAGCTAGATCAAAATCCTTGAAAACGAAATTAGAGAAGTGAACTTCTGAGTTCAAGACTTCTTATCAAAGAGGTGCAGATAAAAAAAAACAGATAAAAAAAAAAGCCTGGCATGTGTGGAGGCCCTGAGTTCAATCCCCAGGACTACACAAAAATAAAATTCAATTTAAAAAAAAAAAAAACTATAGCAATATAGTACCTAGAAGCATGGCAGGAGATCTGTGCACTGGAACGCAATAAGGAATCTGAAAATAGACCCATGCACCTATGAACACTGATTTGATGAAGGTACACAGACAATTTGATGGAGAAGGGGTAATATTATTTTAGCTGCACTACAATTGTGTATCCACAGATGAAAGACAAACATAAAGCCATATTCTGCATCATATATGAAATATAACTACAAATCGAATATACACTAAATAAAAAATATTAAAGATATTATATATCTATACGTAAAGCCCTGTGCCTCTGACCTAGACAAATGTGTCTTAGAAAGGATCCAAGTCAAAAATCTCCTTTAAAATTTCCATTCAGAAAGTCCAATTGCATCAAAATTAAAACATCCCTGACATCTTGTCGACCTGGTATGATTCAGAACTGACTAGGAGACATTCCCGTAGGAATATCCATCCATAGGTGCATTTTCAGAGTGGTGTAACAGGTAGGAAGACCCTGGATGTGGGCAGCACCGTTCCACATGCTAGGGTCGTGACCTAAAGAGGAATCAAGGAAGCTGAATACCAGGGTTCATGTCATCTCTCTCTACTTCATTCTTCACTGTGGACACAGCATAGTCAATCACGTCATGCTCCTGTCACCATGCCTCTCTGCCGAGATGGACTGTATTCCAACAGTGAACCAAAGTAAATCTTTCTTTCCTTAGGCTGTTTTGGACAGCTTTGTCACAAAAATTGGGGGTAGGAGGCAGCGGCTTACTAACTACTATCCAAAGACATTTCAAAACCCAAGAAGACACACCAAAGACTTGTAAGAAAATAAATTTAAAATAGAAATTTGATAAAGACTCATGGCCAGAATATATAAAAAATCCTGCATGATCAACAATAAGAAAACTAGCAACCTAATAATGAAAAAAAGATTTGAACAGAAACTTTGCTAAAGAAGAACACAGCCATGCGCTAGATTATTATACTCCGGTGACTACCAACATGACCATGGTTCTGTAAAATTAGCCACAACACATACACTCATTGTTTCTGTGAGTACTCTGAAAAACTGATAAGTATCTAGTGTGGCAGTTTTTAAAATGTTCCTCCATGTCAAGAGATACCTGAGTATGTTTCGAAATAAGCCCATGGGGAAGATGCTCAACATGTTTAATTACCAAGCAGTTGCAAATTTAAACTAAGACCAAGTTATCATTGTCTGCATGGCTAAAAGGCCACCAGGTGTTGGCAAAGATACAGTCAAGTGCGACTCTCATGCATTGCTGCAAAATATAAAGAAACCTACAGTACTTAGTTCCTATCACCCAAAGGGAACATACTTCTGAACCTAAGTAGAGGCATAAAACCAGAGGTAGTACTGATGTGACATCCTGAACATACTTGTGACATAAGAGATGTAAGATTGTAAATAATAATAAATATATCAAACCATAATAGCATGTTTTAAGTTTTTGGAAATTATGACTTATTATCTCTAGAAATTCTCATCTAATTTTTTTCGGACCACAAGTAACAAAACTACAGAACTCAAACCTATGGATAAAGAGGGATCAGCTGTTCTAGAACACTTTGAAAACTGAGTTCTTAGAAAGTTCATTATCACCTATGATCTAAGATAAACATTAAACTACTAACACTTATAAGGAGACAACTGAAACCAAATGTCTATGTAAGTCATGTGCACAAGTTTTCAGAGAAACTTCTATTTATAACAGCCAAGGAGAGAAGAGATGCACAGGCTCTCCATAGGTGCAAGCCAATACACAACAAACTGACAACCACCCAGGAACAAAAGGCACAACATTATTGCTTCATGGTACTGCATGAATGATCTCAATTATGCTGAGTTTAAAAATCACATTAAGTGATAAGAGTGTATCATTCACTGACAGGAAATACTAGGAAGGCAAAACATTGTTATTTGCCTGCTGGTGTTGGCTTCAAAAGAATGAGAGGGAGACATTTTCAAAGGCCATGACAAAATTTTGTAAATACGGTGTCATCGAGGTATGCCTGTGTTAACACTTGCCAAGTTTTACATTTTAAAACTAAACAGCTTACAGTGTGCCAACTATATCTCAAAATAATACCAATCAAACAAATAGACTGCCTCTAAGTACAGCATCTGAGCTCAGGAGACTCCTTGCTTGGGGCAATTAATTGAAGTATTATTTTTTTTTCAAAGCCCAGAGTTTGTTTTTAACCATGCAGAGTTGTCATTATTCTGGCAAAATAAAAGACAATAAAAACAATAGCAGTTACACAGCACAGAAAAAGACACATTCTACCTCAAGGAACTTAGTTGAGAATGAATCCAGGAAACCACCAACTCTTTCTGACATTCATGGGACTATGTCACTACTGAATTACTAAAGATATCATTTGAAATACTGCCATGAATGAAAATATTCCTTTGTTTGAATGAACCATCATGGATTACAAAGTATCGTTTTAAAGCAGTAGTTATGGACTGTGTTTATTACCAACATACCAGTTGAGTCTAATCAGCAAAACAATAAGTTTTGGGGAACCTAAGAGATGAGCTGAGAGATCTTACAAAAATAAGAGAATAACAATCAGAAGCAAAAAGAAATAACTCCTGAAAGCAGAAAAATAAATGAGAAAAAAGAAATGTTGGTTTTCCAAACAATCTTCACATACAAGGGAATTGTTCTTTGAACTACTGGTGTAATTGGGTTGGGAAGCCGGTCTTCATGACCTCACTCCAACTGTGGGTTCAACATTCTCAAGACATGTCTGATAACACTAGCACATTCATGTAGCGAATATTTTAATTTTAAAAGCATAAGGACTATGCAAATTCCCAACAACATTAAAATCATATGATACTGGCTATTGGCTGTGAACTGATTTCTTTACTTACCATTAAATATCCTCAAAGTTCTAACCTGTATTACTTAGTGATTAGGAAAATGTACATGTGTGAGTTTTACTAAAAGAAGACAATAAACTATAAAATAACTACCATAGTACCCTCCCAAGCAAATCCTCAAAGGAATATAGAAGAACATATCAGACGCCATTACCATATTAAACTCCTCTCTACCTGCTTCTGATCTGTCCACTTCCTTGTATGGAGAGCAGCTGAGGAGTGGAAAAAGAAAGGCCCACTCATACACACAAGGCCCAACTTTGCGATTATAAGCTTCCTCAGGAGTGGTTGTGTTGCAGGGCAAGGAGGACAGGTGTGCAGGGTTGGGAAGAGCAGTTTGCTCTGCATGCCAAGAAAGCCCAGAACGACTTGAAACAGGTTTGAGTAAGCAACACATTTGAAGCAAAAATCAAACCAAACCAAAATCCCCATGAGCCTAAAAATATTTATTAGTGGGTCATTCAACACCTTTGTTGGATTCAGTTTTAGCAAACAGTTTCTCCAAACCTCAAGTATGAGGTAGAATTTCTCTCCATGTGAACATTTTAAATGAGATGATGAGGAGGTTGCCTTGATTTGTTTTGAGGACCTGTTTGGTACTGTTGGTGCTTGATGGTACCATATAGAAAGCAGGCCAAGGTCCTCAAAGCAAGATGAAATGAAAAGTTAAGAGCCTCAGTCAATGACTGCTAAGATTCTGTGCTGGAGGAAGCTTCATGCCAAGTCTCCTGTACTTATACTTAAGCCCCTTTCATTGTTCTTAAGTACAGATTGGGAGTCCTGGTTCTGTACCAACAGCTCACCTCAGGCCAGGGCATTTTTGAGCCCAGGTTTTAATCTAGCAGTAAAGTGCAATTACCTGGGAGTGATTTATCCATCGCCACAAGAACTCCCATAGATAGGTCATTCTACTGGGCTCTACAGCTGAAAAATCTCCCATGGATCAAGGCTGGCAGAAACAAAACATGCCTATAACTAACACCATTGTTTCTAGTATGATCCATCCCAATCTAGGTGGATATCTGAAAAGTTCCATTACTGACCAAGGCAGCCTCTGGGCCTCTGTCCCAGCCTGCTCTGGGCCTCTCAGGAGCACTCATGCCTGATCCTCTCTGTCTCCAAAAGTGTGTTGCTGCTGAGAAAATAACCACTAACACAGAGATATGAAAACGAATTTCAAAATCTAAGTAAAAGCAAAGGAAGGAAATCCCCCAATTTGGACAAGTCTCCAGAAGCAAAGCAGAGGAAGGGAGTCTATCTGGCGATAATACCCGCTGAGAGTATTTGGCCATTTTCCCAAAATTACCAAAGTAATCCTGTAAAAATCACATCTATGTAGGGGAAATAATGAACAAACTGCCCAAGTCATGGGTGCTAATTAAAAGTTACCGGCCTCCTAAAAGCCATTCAAAGGTGCCTCACACTTTGACAGGACCCTCCCTTTGGGTTTTATACTCTCAGGATGCTTCTAGGGGGAAAATTCAGAATGGGAGTGGCCAGAACCAATCCTGAGGCAATCTCACTGGCCACTCCCCCACCCACCTACCCACCTGACAGGTTTCTGGAAAGCCCACCTGTTGGGCAGTTCTCACATCTTATCAGCCCTCCCTGGTCACAGAGGAACCCTGGTGACAGTGTCAGTTGTTCACAGGGCGTTGGAAAAGTTGAAACCAGGACGAGTGTGACAGTATCCGAGCCTTTCCCAGGAAAGCAAGAGAGCTGGACTAAGCAAAGGGCTGAGTTCAGAAGAGGTGCGGGCTGCAGGCTCTGGGAAATGACACCTCCCCTGACTCTGCCCAGACCTGGGTGCAGGGGAGAAGCCAGAACAGGGTCCTGGTAAGTTTTGCCCAGAACTTGACTAAGCTGACTTGCAGTTAGACGCCAGCACCACTTCAGATTCAACCCTCTGCCACCTGTCCCAAGCTCCCAAGAAGGCTCAGCCTCGGGACAGAGCTGCGCGAAAAAGTATGCTTCCCGAAGTGACCAGCTGGGATGGGGAGTGGAGATTCCAGGAGGGCTGGAGACGCGCCGGCTGTCCTACCTGTCCTGCGACACAGAGGAGGTACCAGGTGCCACCGATGAGGCGTGTCAGGAACCCCGGGCGGCTACGTGTCACCAGCCGCGCCATGGTCCTGGCGGAGACACGGAACGGTGACTGCGGACCCCTGGCTGGCAGGCGCAGCACAGGGCCGGGTGGGCGCGTCTCCGCAGCGGCAGTGCAGCTTGGCTGCTTTGAATGGGAGCGCGTGCGCCCGGCTGGGGGCGTTCCGCGTGAGTGGGGCAGTCCCCGCCTGGTGGCTGGGCGACCCCGCCCCAGCACCCTCCTGCTCCTCCCTCTAGGGTCAGCCAAGCGCCGTCTGGGCAAAAAAAAAAAAAAAAACGAGCAGGGCTGCTCGCTGCCTCCTATTTACTTCATTTTTAAAGAAAGGTCACGGCTGCCCGCCTTGCTCCAGTTTGGAACGCCACCCTGGCCACCCCGAGAAGGAAAGATCCTTCGGGTGCTGGCGTTTCGCGAGAACCAATGCCCAGGGCCAGCCCCTAGTGAGCTCATTCTTTAGGCTGGTTCTCTGGGGGACCCAGCTGCCTTTCGGGCTGCACCAGTCTCCCGGGACAAGGGACCATTAAGAAACGTGTAGTCTTCCAGGCTGGGACATTTCAATGTGTGTCGGTAGGCATTTGTCCTCAGATCGCTCACGGTGATTATATCGTGAAACTGGTTTGTTTTGTGGTAAGAGTCGGGTAAAGGAAAAGTAGCTTGGGTCCCACAACAGTGGGTTTGGAGGAACTGGAGCTGGAGCCAATGCCACGCACCGCAGGGGACCCAAGAGTTGGAATCAACTTGGTTAGTAGTTTTTCTCTCCTTTTCTCTGGTCTAGGTTTTTAAAATTATACTTCAAGCTTATTCTGAAACAAAATAGACTTTGCGCTCTGTTGCGGTCTGTTGCCACCGGCCCCAGTTCTTTTCTTCCAGAAAGCCTGGAGCCCTGGAGTCACTTGCCCAAAGCATCTTTATAAGAAAGCAAGTCCCCACCCTCCCAACAGTCTTTCAGGCCACTCCACCCCTCTCCAACCTTGGCAGCAAAGCTGGAAGAGGCGGGGAACTGGCCCCACTTCAGTAAACTCAATGATAAGGGGAGTCAGCCCTGCCCTCCTGAAATCACTTCTATAAAGTTCCCATGTGCGCTCACTCGGATGAACCCAGCGACAAATTACAGATACTGCCATACTCCCTAGCAACCATTCACTCAGTCTGCAGATTCCTGGACATCTTCCTATTCTCTGGGCACTACGCTTAAATGTCATAGCCCGTCCGGAACTGAGACCAACACGGAATGAGAGGCAAAGCTATGGCCAAATTGCTTTAAGGAAATAAATACTAAATGTCTCAACCTCAGTCTTTGTGTGTGGACTTGTGATTTTGCTATTTGTTTGATTTGTTGTGTGAGCGGGTGGGGGTGGGGTTAAAGGGGCGTTTTCTAAGAATTTACCTATTTTCTCATAGTGTGCATTTGCTGAGTTCCCAAAGTATGAAAAAAAAAAAGTACTTTTGCGATTTTACATTCTGGGGTGCTAAAGGTCACAGGTCAAATTTGTTATAAATTGCTGAGGAACTTTACATCACTTTAAAAAAATGTAAAGAGGAAAGAGCAATACCCCACCCTACCTGCCAACACGCACAGAGCACAGAGACTATAATGGCAAAGATTTTTCTATGGAAGATGGAAATTGTGGTACTAGGATGGATGAATCACAAGCTTAGCAGCAAATGGAAGGGCTGTGTGGGTGGGAAGGAGGTTCTTACATGTCGGGTACCTAAAAAACGTGAGGCTGAAATCACAAAGAGACCAAGCAGTATTAGGCAGCAATACTGAATGCAATCCACAAACAGCCCACAGGGTGGGCATAGACCATCCCACCTTGACACATAAGAACGCTGATGCTGATTCCTGATGGTTCCTGAAGCTGCTGGGGACAGAACCAGGTCCAGGAGGTGACACAGCCAGAGAACTTTGGCACTCAGAGGGAGTTTCTATCGTCAGTAAATGCTCCAAGCCCTCAAATTTTCCAATCTAATCCAATAGACACCACACTGATTGATCAAAGAAACTAAAACCCAGGAACATAAAGTGACTTAACACTTCATCTCTATATAATTAGGAAAGCATAAGGTTCTCTAAACAATGAGATAATAGAAGTACACAGAGATTTAAAGTTAATTAATATGGGAATCAGGTGTAGGATTTTTTTTTTTTTTTTAAGATAGAAAGTCCAAAAGGAAAGAGACCATCTAGGAAGATGCTAATAGTGACTGTCCATGAGATCACCATACCTTCCCACACTGGGTTAGTCTGGCTGCTGGAAAATAGAATGGCCTCTTTGAAAGGTGCTGTAGAGAAGGAAAGTATTATCTCTCCTCATGTATTGTGAGGAGATGGTCCTTCCTCAGAGCATCTCCCAGGGTACACATCCAGATACCTGCTCAGGCGCCAGACTCAGTCTCTCAGGATTCCATCTATTTGTGGTCCTATAGGTTTCCAAATTCTTTTCAAGTACTACACCTCATTGGCAGTTTGAAGAACGACTGAGAAAGTATTTTTTTCTCCACCAAGTATCAAGTAGCCTGGATGAAATACAGGGTGGATGCTTCAAAGCAAAAGCCTTAACAGGCTTAAAAGGCTTAACATTGCCAAGCCCAAGGAAGTCCTGAGATCCAAGAGTGGCAGCGGAAGATCCCAGCCACCAACAATGGCTCTTCATCTCTCCCCAGTAACAACCCTGCCATAAGATCTGAAACCTCCTGCCTGCCTGAGATTTGCAGTAGGAGAGAATTTGGCCAGCACCAACTCTATCCTTGGAGAAGGAGCCATGCCCTCACTGGACTGATGCAGACTCTCCCTGTTCCTCTCAATGATATTTCTACTCTACACATGGTTCACTGAGGTTTGATCTTTCCTCTACCTTTGTGTGGCCAGAGAATGAAGGAACCAGGCCTGGAGCAAGAGTAAGGTCAAGTTCAAACCCCAGAAATCTCATCCTGACATAGATAGGAATAGGATTGCTCCTCCACTGCTCCAGACCTGCATGTCCTGTGCACATAGCCCTGTGCCCCCCACCTTTGCCTCAGCAGAGGATGTCACATAGCCTAGAGCCATGTTAAATGTCAATTCTCCTTAGAGGTCATGTCCAACAGCACCTGTAATTCCTCCACATACAAATGAGGCATCCCCAGACCCTGGTCCCTACCAATGATGTACACTCATCCTGGTAGCCTCTATTCACCTACCCCACACACAAAGGCTTAAATAGACTTTGTTTGCCCCCAATAAATGGAATAAGTTCTTTGAAGCTGTTCCCAGGTGTGTTTTCTTTGCCTGGTCACTCACTGCTGGCCAAGATCTTGCGTGCACACACCCACCTGGTTAAGCTTCCCTCCCTCCAGTCCAACCTGTGTGCAGTGGGCCTGACCCTGAAGGAGATCAGACACAGGACAGCACACCTTTACTTTTCTTCCTGTTCCTTTCTATCTATCATCTTCTCCAAGTCCCCATCATTTCAATAACACTCTTCCAATATACCGTTACTCTAACTTTTTGGTCTTTCTTTATACTTCAATACAAAATGTCCTATTACCTGCTTTGCCTGCCTTATAGAAGCAAGCACTGCAGGAGAAAGCCACAGAAAATGGCAAATGGGCACCACAAAACATGATGTGCACCGGCCTCAGGTGGACCTTCTCTAGTGCCCATCAACCTGCATCCCATAGGCCTTTGGTTCACTCACATCATCTGATGACTGTGTCAAACTTTTCCACATCTAGAAATCCGAGACTTGTCCTTACGCTACCCTCTTTCAGACAGGGAATTATATATATTTTAGAGAAAACCAATTAGAAGAAATTTTTCTATCAAATCTATTTCATCCACTACTGTCTGGCCTTTCTGTTTTCTCTGTAAAGGTGTTCCACTTTCGTGCTCCAGTCTAATCCTCAATTGCTTCCAAATTGCAGAGGAAGGTGAGCCAATCTCCCCCTCCTTTTTATTGTGCATGTAACAACTTCCTACAAACTGAGTCCTCCTACCTCTTAATATGCAAACACTCAAGCCTCTTCCTCCTATGAGAGGAACCTGAGAGGTTGCCACCCCCTCCAGTGAGTGCACCTCTGTCACAGCTAGACCTCTCAAAGGAAGGGTATGCTTATATATTCTTTTGTCTTCCTTCCTTCCTTCTTTCCTTCTTTCCTTCTTTCCTTCTTTCCTATCAATCCACCAGGATCAGAACTGGGCCCCACCCCAATATCTCTGTACAAACAGAAACTGCTCTACTCACCAATGACTTGCCGATACCCCCACCTGTGTCCTCACAGAATCATGGGACATGGCTGGTTATTGCTACCATCATGCAACCTTTGCCTCACTCTGTCATTCTTATGCTATTTCTAGAAGTAGACCTTCAACCAGGTCCCTTGTTCGCCACATCCCCTGAGCTCATTATTGAGCGCTTTTAATATCTGAGTTAGCTATTCTTATTGATATAGTGCTTTCATTATTTACTTATATGCACTCATATATCCATATTCCTTTCCCCTAGAATTTGAATTTGTGGCTGTGCTTTCATTAATGAGATTCATTAGCCATAGTTCTCTGTTCCCTTACTCACTAGGGTAGAGAAAATGGTAAAAACACTTGATGATTTTATTCCCAATGCCTAATCAGCCTGATTCCTATTATGTTTGACAAATTGCATTTGTTTAATTAATAAGTGAATTAATTAATACTTTGCATCATTCAGAGTGTTGGTGTGGAAACCAGTAGATAGAGATGCTAAGTCCTTGAAGATAAGCATTTTATTCAAGTCTTTTAATCCAGTACCTAATAAAATCACCCAAAGAATATACTAAGTACTAAGAAACAAATCAGTAAATTAATGGACAAGAATTCAGAAATCAATATCTAATTATGTGAATCTATAGGAAACTTTCGAATAAAAAAGTCAACAAATAACAGTGTCTGATATAAAACCAATCATGTTCATCATCATAGTGATGTCTCCAATAAGAAATTATGTATATATATAATATATATATATATGTGTGTGTGTGTGTAATATATATATATATATATATATATATATATATATATATATATCCAGAAAGCCTACCATAGTAAGTGATCATTTCCTCCATAAATACATAGAAACCTAGGAAAATGAAATCCACATTCTGCTACTCAGAACTAGGACTTATCTAAATTGTTTTTCATGAGTACATAGGAGACAACATACATGTTAAGCAAGAAAGGAATTTTCTGATAGCTGGCTCAAATCCCATTTTATTCCCTCTTGGTTTTTAACTAGCTGGAAATGCCCTCCTTGTCAGCCTTTATTTGCCTCAGCAGACAAGCAAAACACAGAGCAAAGCTGTTCAGCAAAGCAAAAGGTTTTTTTTTTTTTTTTTTTTGACAAGTTGAATGTCATACACATTGTTCAAAGAAAATATACATACCTGCAGTACACAGTTCAAAGTGTCTTCCTCTGAGCAAGGCTGTTTCAACAATAAAGCAGGCTACAGAAACATGTGGCTTCAACTATCACAAACTGTTAAATTATGTGCACAATAAAAATGATAGGAAACATAAAGTAGAATCTATATAGCTCACAGGAATGACTCAAACTCATATTTCAAGAAAGTAAACACTAAAAACCAACAGTTTTATATACTTTCCACCCAACTTAATCGATTTCTAATTTTGTCTTTTCTAAGGATTTTTCTTTAGTCTTGGTTACTGTATCTCTCGGCTTTTACATGGTAAGCATAAATATTAACTGATCCTACACAAACATGCTTATTTGAATTAACATTCAGATCAAAATACTTAAAATTACTCTGTTTCCTTCAAAGGGAAATACAGGGTCTCCTGGGACTCCAACTTATCAAGAGGAATATCTTTCTGCTCTGACACACTTCTTGTAAGCAGTGTTTGAGCTCACAGCCCCTTTCTGGCATGCATCTCACTGCATTGATGCTCTCCTGTTAGTAATGTACATACTTAATCTCTTGGTGCTGGCTTGCGGGAGGCTCAAGTCTAAAATGTGACAGCATTTGTTTTTCTTACCACATAAAAATGACATCACAAACTGTTAAGAAGTTAAACCATATATTATGGCTTCATTTAAGAGTCACTGTTTACGTCACATGACTGCCCAGCAGGGACTGAATCTAACACACTTAACATTCCTGAGCCTAATAACATACATAAGCTCCTCTGGGTGCGGCCTGTTGGGTGTGGTTTCATCGCAGAGAAAATCTTATATAATAACCTCTCCAAAACTTTTCGTTCTTTCTCCATGTGTTGAAGGATTTGTGCAAATAACACAGTAAAGGACAACAGAGACTATGGAAAAAATAAAAACGTTACATTTGGAACTGACACACTGATTCTTCTCATCTTCTCTTGAGGCCTCAAAAACTTTTACCTGAAATTAGCAACAGGCTTTTCGGAATTCAGTCAATCTGTCAACAATATTCAGCTTCCATTTTTCTCTTCGCCATTCGGAGAATATGGGAATGAAGGCCAAAAAAAAATGATTCCTGTTCTTTCAAAACACGTGATGAAGTTTCAGAAAGTGCACACATGAAAGAAATCTGTGTCTTCACAACTATTCTCTGTCACTCCGTCGGCCTTTTGAGAGCAGAGTTCTTTCACAGTTCTTGCATCCTCATATCCCTAACACATTAGGTACTCTCAGTAAGCATGTGGTGAACCACACTGAATATTTGTTGTTATGCAAACCTCGCTGATGTGCTCTGTGCAAAAGACATACTGGTTCTATATATACACCAGGGTTCTTGCGGCCAATATCTCCACAGTCGGAATGTGAATTCTCTAAAGTACTTACGTTCTAGCTCTAATGTGTAACCTAAAATATTACAAGTGGCTTAATGGGTATATTTCAATCAGCTAATTTAAAGTTTATTGTGGAGGTTTGTTCTCGTAAAGCACAGTGTCATTTGGGAACACAAACATCATTTAGTTTTGGTGCACTCTCCTCCATTACATCACAGGTTCAAGAGCAGCTTCTGCCTCAGGCTCCCAGGCACCCCTAGGAGCTGGTGCATAAGTGGAGTGCTTCTTCTAAGTACAGACCTCAAGTTCTGAGTCCAAAGATTCCAAAATAACTCCTGGGTACTGAATCTCCGTGTATATTACAATGCTAATTACTTCCATTTGCATACAAAATAACACTCCATTTTTGAGTTGCCACCCATGCTTGGAAATTATAATTACAGTTAACTTTTGTTTTTAAACCAGTGTCCAAACTAAAGGGGAACAGGTATCTTTTGAACAGATACTGGCCTCAGTTTACCTAAGGGCAATGCTATATACTTCTCTTGATTGGTTTTGAAAGAAATACAGGTTTGCATATATAGACACAGTTTTCCCGCAAAATCCAAATTTGACACTCCAAATTGGATTGCACTAGAAAAATCACACAATGAGAATAAACACATGGGTACAGAAGGGTATGTTTATTTGATTTCCCTCTCATGAACAACTTAATAAAACAATTTCTGACACATCAGAAAAAAAACATTGTGGTGTGAAGTATAATTTGAAAGCAGTTCTTACTTTTTACTCCCAACTAATGACAGTATACCACACATGCTGTCCTTATTTGAAGATGTAGCTACTAATGATGTCACATGACTCAGAAGAATAGGAACCTAGACTGTGGACCACAACTTAGGGTTACTTCTCAACTGCATTCCCCAGAGCTTTGAAGTAAATAAACAAGTCACTTAGAACACTGTCATGAAAATCAAAGGAAGCCAAATTGACAACAACAACAACAACAATTGGCAACAATAAAACTGACCATGTTTCAGAAGAAATTGTCCATCACTGTTTATAAGACTAAATAAGCTAAAATGTGAAAATTGCTTTGTAAATTTTAAAGCACCATTAAAGATTTATTCATCATTTAGTGTTACCCTACTCTGTTCCAGAAGAATTTAGGGCAGCTCACAAAGATACACTTAAGGAGAGGGCGAGAGAAACAACTCAGCAGTTAAGCACACACTCCTGCAAAGACCTCGCACTGGGAGGCATACAACTGGAGCTCTGGGGAGTCTGACAGTCTTCTCTAGCCTTCACAAAATTTGCATTCTCATTCATAGTCACAAACATGTAAAATATACATATTTTATTAAATGTTTGACGAAAATATTCTTAATACTCTCAATATGTCAAAAGATGCACACCAATTGGATATCCAACACTAAATAGTCAGCCCTGAAAAATATACAGACTATACATATTAAGCATGGTATATTTATGTGTTTAGGAATATATATAAATATATATATTCCTAATATAATATGTGTGTGTGTGTGTGTATAACAACACACATATGTATATAACAATTAAAGAAAAAGTGGGTCATGAGAAAACAATTAGAGAAACATTAACACTCTTTTGTCCGCTGTGTAATTATGGTGACATTTCAGGTTCTTTGCTTTTTGTTATTGATTGAATGTTTTTACTTGGGACAGAAGTTGATTTTGTAATTAAATGAAGTCATGAAGATCTTTCCATTTTGAAAATCAAATCAAATGGTAGATGAGAAAAAAAACAGTGATTTGGCTTGAGTTTGAGTCAGGCGTGAAAGCTCTGGTGTTCAAAGAGCCAGACTAAAGGCATATAGACCACCTCAGGACTTGATGGAGTGCAGAAAGCTTCCTATTTCTCTCTCTGTGGTGCTTCATATACATTCTGTCAGACATGGTTATTAGTTTAAAATAGTTATTAGTGGAAATGAGAGTAAAATACAAGCTAGAATTGTTTGTTATTCATAATGTCCATGGCTTAGAACAGCATTTTTGAACAATTATTTTCCTCTCTAAATTGTACTTTTAAACTTTTCAAAGGAAAGGCAAGACCTGAAATGGAACTCGGGTGAAAACTCAGAACTTAAGTGGAGAGAACTGTGCATGTATAGAGGAAAGCATCTCCCTGAACAAGGACACATGACAGGGAAGAGAGGAGAATCTGCAGACCTTGATCTGGGATTTCCGACAGTCTCAGCCACAGAGGCAAGAGATGAGAGTCTAGCTAGCCTGAGTCAGCAGGGGATTGGGAAGTCATGCTCAGAAACAGAAAAGTCTCCATACCCCAATACCTGTTTGAGGTAAGTAAACTTGGGCCCCTAACATGTGGATGAACGTATGTAAATGGTCCTTTCAGACAGTTGAGGGGATGGCAGAAAACTAAGTATTTTGTAAAGAGCAATTTGTTATAAAACTATGAAATGGTCATTAAGTATTGAGAGAAATCCTCCCAGACACCCCATTTGATCTCTTCTTCCTCCGGACCTTGGGAGGTGTCTTCCCAGGTGCTTCCACTCAGCAGGTGCATTCCTTCAAAGCAGCCCCTGACATAGTGGCCTCACACACTGAGGTGAAATAATTTGTTGCTTCCTTATACCTGGACTAGGATGTGAGTCCCCAGAAATGTGTCATCTGTTAAATTCCCTAGTCCATATTAGACACTTTATCATACTCCTTGAGGGCAGAGAAGACAGTCGGGGTGGGGGGAGGACAGAAAAATGGAGACTGACAGGGAAAAAAAGCGCACAGGGATTCATCAAGTTCATAAACCTTATAATGTAAAGATCGGCTACAATTGTTTAACCATCTATGAAATTATACTAATCAGAAAGAAATCACAAAAAGTATGAAAATGCATGTTTTTAAATGCTTTTATGTTGAGGAGAAAGAAGAAAATACTGTCCAGATTTAAGCTTGAACATTTGTGTACCCGTGGATAATAAATGTAAAATAGTGGGAAAGAGTATAGACCAACATACCAAAATTCCTGTTTGACTATACTACCCAGAGACTTTACTCTGGGTGCAAATGCTAGTTTTGTGATTTCACCTTCTTTCAAAAGGCAGGCAGGGGTCAGGGAAGGAAAAAATCTGTGCACAAACATAAGGAACAAGCAGAGGCACTGTCTCAGTGCCTCTGATGCTGCTGCTTAGAGCACAGACATATTTAACAACCTAAACATCCAAAAGCAATGCTGGCCTTGCAGACAGAGGTTCTCAGTCACTGACAAAGCCACACGAGAACCTTCAGAGTCTGAGTATTCTATCATAAACTATAAAGCTCTTTCCTAACCATCATTTTAAACAAATTTTAAATGTAAAAATAAAGCACAAGGCTTATAGGAGTACTTTATAAAAGGGTAAAAGCTGTGAATTATTTCAGGAATTTGCTCTTTTATGCAACATTTACACTTTCCTAAATATTTTCACATTCTTTCTAACAGATGTCACTTCCTTTTAACCTTGATCCTTAAGACCAGAGGAAAATCAATATACAAACAGAGCAAATCTCCAAAGATAGGCTTATTAATATTAACTCATACATATTAATAACTAATGTTGCCTAGAGTCAAAATTCGAGTCCCCATTCACCTTGCAAATTTGACAATTACATATTTGCATTTCTGTAAAGAATTTCACCTGTCGCCCTGCCCCCTGTTTCATTCCAGGTAGCAGCTATTGTTTTTGATCCTCTGTAACAAAGAAACTGATGTCCATACTTCTTCTGTGTACCCTTTCCCTACTGAAGACACCCTGAAACAAGTCATACTCTTTTTTCCCCTTATGACCTTTTGTAGAACTTTCACACACAATGAAGAATTATAATGTGATATCAACTATGATCACATGACTCTCTTGACTAGCAATGATTCACTTCTCTTGGGTGCTGGCCTGCTTGCTGTGTGTAGTTATAGACACTTGGGAAAGTATTAGGACAATGAATAGCTAAGGTAAGTGTTCTGAATTAATAGAGTTACTAAGTATCTAATCAGAATAATTGAAGTTTCACAACAGACAGTTTGCAGATATATTTCAGGTATGAGTAGAATCTTTGT
This sequence comes from Mastomys natalensis, assembly GCA_021653895.1. Lineage (NCBI taxonomy): Eukaryota > Metazoa > Chordata > Mammalia > Rodentia > Muridae > Mastomys > Mastomys natalensis. The sequence continues at coordinate 394,843 of JAJTUV010000981.1, read as the reverse complement.
GCTTATCACAGTGAGGGCCTTAGTACATTGGCTTTATAATTGCTTGCCTACTTGTTAAATGTTCTACCTAATAGCAAAAAAATCACAATCTTTATTATTTTTAATATTTAAACAATTCTTCCCACATTTTAACATTATCAAACAGAAGAAATAAACAATTTGATTTACAATGTATTGTGTTAACAATATTAACAACAGATTCTTCCACATGGTTCCAAATACTTCAATCTAACATGAATTTCGATATTAGAAAAATTTATATCAATATTCACTCTGTCTGATTCCAATAGCTGATGGCAGAAGGAGTGGTGATATCCTCCCTACTGTCATTCACACACACACATTCACACACTGCTAGCCTACCAGAAAAGACCCTGAAGTGGACTTTCCAAGAAGAGGGTGTGTAATCTGGAGTCTTATTTCTCTCCAACATCAAGGTGGCTTACTAGAGCAAGTCTCTCACTTTGGGGAATTAAAGCCCAGTTTTTGGACGACAGGGAGCCATCAGATCCGACTAGCAAGATAGAGAGTTAGCAAAGGCAAATGAAGAGGCAAAAAAATTATGAAAGATTCCACTAGTGGATCTGGGCTCAGTGCCGGGCTTAAAAGGTGAATGTTTTATTACTTGGCAAGATTCCCACCACATGTCACTCCTGATGTCTTGGACATTCTAATCCTTTCATACATCAATTCTATAAGGTCTCACATTCCTTCTCGGTCAAGAACTTAAGGGAGATTTCACAGGCACTGGAGAAGCCCCACCCACACACACACAAGTGTGAAGGAATGAATGGGAAATAGGAGGGCGCACTGAGAGATCCTCCATGAATTTGCTGTTGGAGATGTCAATATGCCTTGTGACAGTATAATACCAGCTGATACTTTCCCCACTTCTGTTATGTATATCAAACAAGGATGATAAATATCAACAATTTGAATGACTAGGCAGATAAGTATGTGAATAAGTCATGTATGAAATAGTACAGCAATGTAGAGAATTGATGTCTAGTCAAAAGGAGGTTGGTTTGTTTGATTTTTTTAAATTAACAAGCCAAACAAAATAGTGAGGTTTTAATACTAACAACGTGGGTCACTTAAAAAGCATTCCCTAACTTCCCTCTATGTGGGGGATGTGGAAGTCAATCTTCTGAAAGAAAAAGTGGGATGGCGAACAAGACGCCACAGGCTCCTGCGACTCCTCGAAGAGACCTGATCTGCCTTACATGGCATTAGATATAAGATGCCTTCAGGAACACTGGTGAGACAGCAAAAAGGAAGCAAGACCAGGAAAATGGCTGCTTCTCATGCCTTTACAGAAGTCCTAATAGGTGATGATGCTCCCCGCAATTCCCCAACTCCTGAGTTACTGCTCCAGGCAGGGCTTTCACTGGAGCACAGTGAAGGTGTGGTGAAATATGATTGGTCTAAGATTTAGGGGCTTGGGATTGGCTCAAATACTTTAATATAAGACCATGCAGTGGGCAATAAACTGAGATGTACACCCTTTTCCCAGGTTTCTTCATGTGACTCCATTGTCTCTCACCCCCATCCTTGGTCCTGTCCCCAAGCCTCTAAAATACCTGCAATGAGAAGGGAAGATAGATGAAAAGTAATGTCTCAGTTTATTTTCCTGTTGCTGTGATAAAATATCCCAGCAAAAGTCACTTTGGGAAGAAAGGATTTATTAGACTCACAGTTCCAAGTGATATGTCTATTGTTGCAGCAGCAAATCCCACACCATCTACAGTAAGAGTGGAGAACAGTACCTGCATGTAGGTCAGTGCTCAGCTTGCTTTCCCCATTTTATAGGGATTGCTCAGCCTCGGGAATGACCCTGCCTGTAATTCAAATGACTGTCCCACATTAATCAAGGCAAACCTTCCCAGACATTTCAGAAGGTAATCTTCAGCTAGACAGTGTCTCACAGGTGTTCCTAGAGGCCTGCCTTTTAGGTGTCAACTTGATAGCTAATACTAGCTACCACACCACAACTATTGAGTGTGGTAAAAATCAGGGTTACCAATCAGGATTTTGTGACAATTTAAACGCAAATTCAACCTCCAAGACTGATGGCACCAGATGGAAGAACAGGCATTCTATGTAACACTATGCTTATCTAGAGTCTATAAGACTCCTCCTCTCTAAGTCTCTGGAGAGATTTCTAAACTCCACCCCAGATACAAAACTCAGGAAGTTTCAAGTAGAGTGTGTGTGTGTGTGTGTGTGTGTGTGTGTGTGTGTGTGTGTGTGTCTGTGTGTGTGTATGTGTGTGTGTGTATGTGTGTGTGTGTGTGTGTGTGTGTGTGTGTAAAGCAGTGTTTGTTTGATTATCCTTAACTAATTGTCTATAAACTAACACAACCACTCTCAGAAAGCAGTGAGTAGAAAGTAGGAAGGGACATTGTGAAAATCTCTACCACACAAGAATGCTTCTCATAGACACCCATCTCTAAATGCAGGGTTGTACCCAATGAAAAGCTAAGCAGGAGGCAGAGACCCTGTCCCACTCTCAGGGATGCTGTAGAAGGGCTAAGAGCAAAATCCTTTAAATGTTTTAGTATTTCAATCTGCAAATGCACCATAACTACTTAAGCTATTCCCTATTCTAGAATAGCTATTTTCAATACTTGAGTTTTGTGATAGGTACATAATTAAACAACTCTACACCTCAATCCAGTTGTTCTTCATCATTATTAATTGCTTTCAAAATTATTCATTTATTCTCCTCAGTATAGTACACACTGCTCTTACTACACCTCTCAACTCGTTATCTCCTTTGTTAATACATGCCTCTATTTGTTAAATTCGGGGGATTTCCTTGAGGGACTTTACAAGAAGGATTTTGAATGACAGTAGGCTAACACAGGGCATGCTGGGTACTAGCAAAAATGAATGTCCACAGAAGAGTGGATGTGCGTGAAGTATGAGAGAGTTAGTGGAGACCTCTGAAAGTCAACCTTTTAACAACCCTTATTATGACTGAACATTTCACAATATAATACAACCAAAGTATTTTAAATGAATGATTGGAGCTGCCCATGCTGTGTGAGCAAATGTTTGTTAAACTGTTCTCCAAGTATAAGGATAAAGGCCTGGACAACCACAAGAATACAAACTGTCAGTATAGCAATTGAAACCACTTACTGACATTCTCAACTTGCACATTTTAACTCAAAAATAAACAATTTTTACATAATTAAACAGTAATGTACATTTTTTTTCACAAGTAACCTAAACAGAAGGCATAAGACATACTAAAAATAACAGCACACCATGAGGACTCACTATGAATGGACTGTGGGAGGCAGTGGGGAAAATCTAGTAATCCATTGCCCTGTAATCATGTCACTGCAACTCCTAGTTACCAGAAGTCTGCACTGGTATCATCTCTCACAGACTAATGTATGGTGTGAGTGCATTCTAGAAAATCCTGGTGAAGTCTTCATTTTTTTTATTTTATTTATTCATTTATTCATTTTATATACCAATATCAGCCCCCCTCTCTTCTCTGTTCCCCTCACGCAGATCCTCTCCCCATTCCTCCCTCACCTTTTCACACACTACACCCTTTTGACCCCCATCCTTGACACATCAAGTCATCCTCTCCCACTGAAGCCAGACAAGGTAGCTCGGTTAGAGGATCAAGATCCACAGACAGGCAAGCAACAGCTTATGAAACAGCCCCAGCTCCAGTTGTTGGGTGATCCACATGATGACTAAGCTGTATGTCTGTTATATATGTGCAGAGTATCCAGGTCCAGACTATGTTCACTCTTTGGTTGATAGCTCACTCTCTGGTGGCCCTAAAGGTTCAGGTTAGTTGACTCTGATGGTCTTCCTGTGGAAGCCCTGTCCTCTTTGTGTCCCTCAATCCTTTTTTCAATTCTTCCATCAACTCCAATTTTCAATTCCCCAAGCTCCAACTAATATTTGACTGTGAGTCTTTGTATCTCTTTCCATTGGCTGCTAGTGGAGTTTCTCAGAGGACAGTTATGCTAGGCCCCTATCAGCAAGTATAAAAGAGTATCATTAATAATGTCAGGGGTTGGTTCTTGCCCATGGGATGGGTCTCAATTTGGGCCAATCATTGGTTGGCTATTACCTCTGTCTCTACTCTATCTTTGTCCCTGCACATCTTGTAGGCAGGGCATGTTTTGTGTTGAAGATTTTGTGGGTGGGTTGCTGTCCTTATCCCTCCATTTGGAGTCATTCTCAGCTACAGGAATTGACCTCTTCAGGATCCATATCCCCTACTGCTAGGAGTCTTCACTAGAGTCAACTCCATAGGCCCCAAGGGCCTCCCTCCATCCCAGATCTCTAGCATATCCAAGAGATAACCACTCATTCACCATTGAGCGAATGAGTCCATTTTTTTCTCCTCTGCTTTCCCTATACCTGATCCCCACTCCCCTTCATCATGCATCCCTCCCTATCCCATTCCCCATCCAGTTCCCTCCTTCCATCTACCTCTGATATCTATTTTGTTTTGCCTTCTGAGGAAGATTTAACCATCCTCCCTTGGGCTTTCTTGTTATTTGGCTTCACTGGATCTGTTGATTATAGTGTGGTTAACCTGTACTTTATGACTAATATCCACTTTTAAGTGAATACATACCATGCGTGTCCTTTGGGTCTGGGTTATATCACTCAAGATGATTATTTTCTAGTTCCATCCATTTGCCTGCAAAATTCATGGTATCTTTGTTTTTAATAGCTGAGTAGTATTCTGTTGTGTAAATGAACCACATTTTTTAAATCCATTCTTCAGTTGAGGGACATCTAGGTTGTTTCCAGTTTCTGGCTATTTATGAAAAAGGTTGCTATGAACATAGTTGAGCAAATGTCTTTGTGGTTTTGTGGAGCATCTTTTGGGCATATGCCAAGGAGTGATATAGCTGGGTCTTGAGGTAAAACTATTCCCAATTTTCTGAGAAACCACCAAATTGGTTTCCAAAATGGTTGTACAAGTTTGCACTCTCACCAGAAATGGAGTAGTGTTCCCTTTGCTCTATCTTCATCCTTGCCAGCATGGACTCTGATTTTGATTTTAACCATTTTGATGGGTGTAAAATGGAACCTCAGATTCATTTTAATTTGCATTTCTCCGATGACTAAGGATGTTAAACATTTCTTTAAGTGTTTCTCCACGATTGAAGATGTGGATCAAAGATCTCAATATAAAATAACATACACTAAACCTGATAGACGAGAAAGTGGGGAAAAGCCTTGAATGCATTGGTACAGAAGACAGCTTCTTGAACAGAACACCAATAGCTCAGGCACTTAGATCAGCAATTAACAAATGGGACCTTATGAAACCGAAAAGCTTCTGTAAGTCAAAGAACATTGTCATTAGGACAAAATGGAAACCTACAGAATGTGAAAAGATCTTCACCAACCCTATATCTGACAGAGGGCTAACATGTACAATATATAAAGAACTCAAGAAACTAGACATCAACAAACCAAATAAAAAATTAAGTATACATATAAATAGAGAACTCTCAACAGAGGAATCTTTAATGGCAAGAGTTTTTTAATAGCCATATGGTTGGCCCTCTGAAGCAGCTAAATGAGAGAAAGTGTTGTATTAAGAGAAGATTTATAGCTATCTCTTGAGCATTAAGAACAAATTCCTACTAAAATATTCATGTGTCATTTTATGAGATCAGATTTTTAATTCACAGCGTATCTCCATACTTGACTAAAGTTCAAAATAGAACTCTTTGAGTAAATAGCAAATATGTTAATGTTCATATTTAAAGAAATTATTATGATATACTTTTCTTTTAAGAATAATCTAGAAGGAAGAAGATCTTGATTTGTTTAATAAGATGTCCAAATTAAAATATCTTTCAGAAATTAATTAATAGTAACATTATTTTTAGTATCCCAAGTTGGCAAAAGTTGACCTGAGTTTATGTGGTAGTTTTAAAAATGTGGGAACCTAAGATACCAAATGTAAAAGGGCTCATACACTTCTTTGTCATCTGCCTGCCATGTTCTATAGTGCAGGGATGCTGGTCACTAGGGGCCTAGTTGAAACAACTTAGTTCATTTACCAGCATTATCCATTATGAAAAGTGTGTGTGTGTGTGTGTGTGTCTCTCTGTGTGTCTTTTCATAGGAACTTGTCACTTTAAACCTGGAAATTTGGTCCTAAATCTAATGTATGTCGAATCACTCATGTCCTTTTGATACAGGGAAAACTGTCCAGTACATCAACTCCCTGCTAACGACATCTAGTTGTGCTGAAAGTTTGAACTTGTCATCCATACATCTAAACTATGGGATGAATGGGATGAACACTACACAACTCTACTGGCCACCTGACATGTATTTTGGATGTTTTCTAGCTCTGCTTGCTATAATTTATTAAGACTACCTTTAACTAAAGGCATGGACTGCTGAAGCCCTGTTCACAAGTCTGTGCTGATTCGAGTTAAAATTTACATTTTAGCATTGGAATTATGGGAACCCTCTTCTTTGCTGAAATAAGAGATAAGAAAGACATGATGAGTGCAATATCACATCATGGAGCTCAACCCCCATCGCCTCCCTTCAGCAAGACTTGCATCGGAACCACTATTCATATTGTTTCAACAGCATTAAACCTCTCTAAGTACCATGTAATTTGACAAACATTTCTCAGTTCAGAGCAGTACAGCAGGATTTCTCAGTCCCTGTTCTTAACTTGAGCCACAATCAGGACCAAGATAACAGAGATTATAAATCTGCCTTTAGTGCAAACATATCAAATTACATTTCTAAGCCTTTAATTCAATGTAGGCTGTTTAAATTCATGCTTGCATATGCCAGAGACCAGCCGAGGCCTGAGAACTCAGTGATGATCCAGTCAATGTCCTTGCTCTGATGTCACTTATATTCTAATACTAGAAGAGACAACAAACAGAGCATGACACATAATACCAAAAAGTCTAACTGAAATGGAGACAAAGCAAGTGTATGAGGTCCATTAATTTATGTAGAGAAGTATGGGAAAAAGATTCCATGAAGTGAGAGAAAAAAATCATGGAAGATATGGGACAGAATGCTGGCATCATAATGAAAAAGCACAATGGTTCATGCTACTGAAACACAGCAAAACAAAAGGTCAGAAGTGAAGCAGAAGGACCCTGGTGCTGGGTCTCAACATCAGTCTCTTCCAAAATTTGTCTTCAAATGCAGTTCCCATCATTAACAGTATTAGCAGGTGGGATCCTGGAGCAGTGGGTGACTAAATCTTAGGGGTTCTGCCATTATCAAGAGAGCAGATTCTTTAAAAATGTGAATTTGACCCATTTAAGTTCTTCCTGTCCTCTCATTTTCTCTTTCCATTGGCTTGCCCATCTCACTTTCTCCTTTCTCTTTCTCCTCCACCTTCCATAGCCCCTTTCCAATTCCTTTCTAGTCCCCCCACCAGTCTCCTCTCTATGCCATCTTTCTTTTCTCCCTTCTCCCTTCTCTTCTCTTTCAGGTTGTTTGGAACATAACTCCAAAAGATATTAAAGACATCTTGGAACTGGATACTGGACTCTTGGCAGAAATCAAACCTGTCATTTCCTTGATCTTGGTCTTTCTAGTCTTTGAAACTATGCGACATTAAGTTTCTTTTTATTTAGAAACTACCCAGTAGTTCTATTATAGTAACACAGAAGGCACTAATAACCAAGGTCCTTATGGTTATGGTAAAGATTGTAGATTTTACTGAATACCATGAAAAAAAATCATTTTCAAAGCTCACATAGAATTAGTATGGCACAATTTACATAGAATTGCCTGACAACAGGAAGGAAGGTTATCTGAATGGAATTTTCTAGGGTACTCAGAAGTCTCTTATTATTAAAGATCCAACCAAGTAATGAGTTGAAAAAGCAGTAGGGGTGTTGATAACAAGCTACCATATGAAGACTCCATCTTCATGTTAAAACTGTGTGATTCAGTGATTTGGAAAATGACCAAAGATGATTCTAATTTTTAAGTGTAACATACAGAAAAGGAGAAAAACAAAATACAGGAAGAATTAACAGTACTTTTTGAAAATGTAAAATAAGCACTTACTATTGTTAGACACTGGCATAGAGAAGTAAACTTGGCAACTGTGTCTTCTATTGCTGCATAACTAATTACCACAAATGGGAATGTCTCAAACAACACCTACTTATTATTTCACCCCTTGTGTGAGTTAGAATTCTAAGGTCAAGAGAGCTACACCATTTGCTCAGGGTCTCACCAGGCAGAAATCATGATGTTGGCCAGGGCTATGTTTCCCATCTGAGGCTTGGGATATACTTCCAAACTCACTGGCTGTTGGCAGAATTCATTTCCTTGCAGCTGGATGACCGAGGTCCCAGTGTTCCTAATGGCTCTCATACAGACATCACTTTCAACATGAGGGCCTCTTCCCAATTTCTTGCCATGGACTTCCTTGCACAAGTAGCTTCAGAAAAAAGGCTTCAGAAGAAAGCTGTGTGCTTTCTTCCAGGTCAGCAGGAGCACATCACTCTGATGTTTCACATGCTTTTAAATATTCAGCTATCTGCCAGGCCCACTGAGGTAATATCCTTTTATTATCTCAAAATCTAGTAAACTGATTCATATCCTACTAACAAGATGATAACATACAGTAGTCATATGCCCTGCCCACAGGTATCAGGATGAGATTATACAGGGCATGAACACCAGAGACAGGAACCCAGGAGATCACGTTAGCGTCTTCCTACTATTGTTGGTTATAGGATGCTTAGAGAAGACTGGAGTTCAGGGGCAAGTCAGCACTGTGAGACTAAATAAAGGAGCCTTTATAGATTAAAGATAGAAATCATGAGATTAATATAAAAGACAATAATGCCTAATACTTACTAAGTGCACCTGTGCCAGGAACTGTAGCCTGACCTTTGGCTACTTTATGGGTTTCCTTTCCTACCACTCTTCTCTGTCCCTATTCTACCCTTACAGCACCTTAACACTAGATTGAAGAGAAGGTTAGAGGGGAAAGGGGGCGTCAATATGATTAGACTACTGTCTGCTGGTTATGGGTGTAGAGTTCCTTGGGGCAAGTTTGATCTTCACTGCCATCAGGATATCCAATATCTTTTCTTGTTGGGTACATCCACTTGACGAACCACAACACCACCCACCAGCCACCAGCAAAAGAGCAACCAGCAGCAGGAGGAGCAGCAGCCACAGTCCCTGTCAGGGTTCTAACATTTATATACCTTCTCAAGAATCCTAGAATTTCAAATGTCAGACACCTGCAGAAATTATCTGCAGCTGGAAAAATAACACCCCTGCTAGAGCACAAGACAAATCATAGTCAGCTGCTGTGGACAATCTAAAGCAGCCCCATATGCCACACCTGGAATTAAAATGAAAACATATTCTTATAATATTTCAGTGTTTTTAAAGAAATGACAATTCTTACTACAAGGCACCCTTCCAGGTGTTCTACATATACTGCTCATTTAACTTCCAGAACAATACCTTGAGGTCCTAACAACCAATTTCACAAATAAGAACCTAATTCACCCACTCAAATTCCATCTGTGTTTTAGGTATGAGTCTCAAGATTTGAACTCAGGCAATCTGGTTCCCTGATTCAATACTGGACATTAAACAAGTGATATATGGATACCATTTATGAGAATTTTTCAATATTTTCATGTCAGAATGAAAAAGATCAACCAAACAAATGGGATACTGGAGAAGCAGCCTTTAAGACAAGAGATTATAGGAAAACAACACACTTTATAGTAGCCATGATATAAAATATTTTGGTGTAACTCTAAACAAGAAAGTGAAAGATCTGTATGTGAAGAATTTCCAAGTCCCTGAAGAAAGAAATTGAAGAAGATATCAGAAGATGGACAGAGCTCCCATGCTCATGGATAGATAAGATTAACATAGTAAAAATGACCATCTTACCAAAAGCAATCTACAGATTCAGTGTAATCCCCATCAAAATTACAACACAAACATGAAAAGAGCAATTCTCAAATTCATATGGAAGAACAACACCAAAAAACAAACAAACAAACAAAAAAAAAAACAGGATAGTCAAAACAATCCTGAACAATAAAAGATCGTTAGGAGGAAATACAATATTGCTGTACAATAGTGTACAGCAAAAGTGATTTTTTTAAAGATGCATGCTATTGGTACAGAAACAGACATGTTGATCAATGGAATCAAATTGAAGACCCAGAAATAAGCCCACATACCTATGGATACTTGATTTTTGATAAAGAAGCCAAGATTATACAATGCAAAATAGAAATCGTCTTCAACAAATGGTGCTGGTATAACTAGATGTCTACATGTAGAAGAATGAAAATAGATCCACATTTATTACTCTGCACAAAACTCAAGTCCAAGTAGATCAAGGACCTCAACATAACACAACATTCACTAAATCTCATAGAAGTGAAAGTGGAAAATACCCTTTCAATGCATTGGTACAGGAGACAAGATCCTGAACAGAATACCAATGCCTCAGGCTCTAAGATCAAAAGTTAATAAATGGGACCTCATGAAACTGCAAAGCTTCTTTAAGGCAGAGGACACTGTGAAGAGGACAAATTGGCAGCCTACAGATTGGGAAAGGATCTTCACCAACCCTACATCCTTCAGAGGTCATATATCTAAAATTTACAAATAACTCAAGAGATCTAACACCAACAACCTAATAACTGAATTTTTAAAATGGGGTATAGGCTAAACAAAGAATTCTCAATAGAGGAATCTTGAATGATCAAGAAGCACTTAAAGAAGTGCTCAAAGTCCTTAGTCATCAAGGAAATGTTAACCAAAACAACTCTTAGTTTCCATCTCACACTCATCAGAATGGCAAATGGATGGAACTTGAGAATACCATCCTGAGTGAGGTAACCCAGTTTAAAAGGACATGAATGGTATGTACTCACTTATAAGTGGATATTAACCATAAAATACAGGCACTATGCTACACTCCACAGACCCAAAGAAGCTAAACAAGAAGGAAAGCCTAAGCAAGGAAGCTTGAATCTCACTTAGAAGGGGGAATAAAATAGTCTTAAGATGCAGGTAAAGGGAAGGAACTGGAAGGGAAGGGAATGGGGAGTTCAGGATAGGTGTGAGAAAGGACAGGAGAAATGTCTAGTTGGCCATGAAAATCTACAACTGGGGGGTGGTGTTGAAGAGATGGGGACCATATCCAGGAAGAGACAGAGACCTGAGATAAGAGAAGCACCCAAGAATCAATGGGGTTGACCTTAGCTGTGACTCATGGGGATATGGAACCTGAAAAGGCCACCTCCTATAGCTAGGCAGGAACCCCAGTGGAACAATGGAGACACCAACCCACCTATAAAACCTTCAACCCCAAATTTATCCTGTCTACAAGAAATACAGGCACGGGGAATGAAGCAAAAACTGAGAGAATGGCCAACCAATAACTGTCCTAACTTGAGACCCATCCCATGAGCAAGCACCAATCCTTAACACTACTAATAACTCTGTTATACTGAAAGAACAGAAACATGTTGTCCTCTGAGACGCTCAGCCAAGCAGCTGACTCAGACAGATACAGACACCCACAGCCAAACAGTGGATAGGGCTTGGGGATTCTTATGGAAGAATAGAAGGAAGAATTGCAGACCCCTAAGGAGACAGGAACTGTTGTGGGAGACATTTAAAGTGGCGTTTTCTTGGGCCAACTATCTGAGCAGCAGCAGTCTTCCCATAGGAAGACTACCAGAGTCAACTAACCTGGACTCTTGAGGCTCTCACACTCTGAACCACCAACCAAAGAACATTCATAGGCTGGACCGAGGCCTCCCCGCACATGTGTAGCAGATGTACAGCTTGGTTTTCATGTGAGTCCTGAACAACTAGAACATGGGCTATCCCAAAAGTTGTTGCCTGTATATGAGATATGTTCTTCTAACTGGGCTGCCTTGTCTGGCCTCAGTGGGAGAGGAAGCAGCTAGCCTCTCAGAGACTTGCAGTACCAGGAAAGGAGGATACCTAGGGGTGCCCCACCTACTCAGAGGAGAATAGGAGGCTAGTATGTGGGAAGGATTGTGGGAGGGGGTGACCAGGAGGAGGCAGTTAGTGTGATGTAAAGTTAATAAGTAAAAGGTAAAATTAATACGCAACCTCTGGGAGTGGGAGAACCCTGTAAAATGTACCAGAGACCTGGGAGGTGAGAAACACTCAGGACTCAAAGGGAGGGACCTTAGATGAAATGCCCAACAGTGGGGAGAGGGAACTTGTAGAGTCCACGTCTAGTAGAAAAACAGGATATTAAGTAGAGGGATGGGGTTGCCATCCCACAGTCAAAAACTCTCATCCAAAATTGTTCTTTTTAAAAAGAACTGCAGGGAAAAAACGGAGAAGAGACTAAGAGAAAGGAGGTCCAGTGACTGGCCCAACTTGGGATCCATCTCAAGGGGAGGCTCCACAGCCTGACATTATTACTGATGCTATTGTGTGCTTACAGACAGAAGCCTAGCATGGCTACCCTACAAGAGGCCCAACAAGCAGCTGACTGAGACAGAAGCAGATACTTAACATCCTTCCAACGGACCAAAGTTGGGGACCTATGTGGTTGAATTAAGGAAAGACTGGAAGAAGCTGAGAAGTAGACCAACCCTATAGGAAGACCAGCAGTCTCAACTAAACCAGACCCCTGAGATCTCTCAGACATTGAGCCAGCAACTAGGCAGTATACACTAGCTGGTCTGAGGGCCCCTGACATATATACAGCAGAGGACTGCCTGGTCTGGCCTTGATGAGAGAAGATGACCCTAACTCTGCAGAGATTTGAGGCCTCAGTGAGTAGTGAGGCCTGGTGGGTGGTAGAGGAGTAGAAGGGTTGGGGGATAGAGGTGGGGACATTTTCTTGGAAACAGGGGGAGAAGGAAAGGGGGAGAACTGTGGCAGGGCGGACCAGGAGGGGTAATGACTGGACTGTACAAAAATAAAAGTAATAAAAATCTTAAAATTAAATAATTTAAATTTTTAAAAAGGACAAGAGATTAAAATTTGAGCTACTGGATTCCAAATAGCTTAATGTAGAAATTCCTATAAGATAGAGCAATAGCTACATGGATCAAGTACTAATATTTGGACATAAATTTCCCATGTTCTTCTTCATCAAAGTATAGCAGATTGACCCCATTACTAGCACATGCACTCAATGAATACATATTTTTTTGACTACATATCTAGTTATATCAGTGAACAAAATAGGTAAGTCCTACTTATCATTAAAGAGTTTGCATAAAAATGAAAAGAGAAGATTGGTAGTAATATGTGAATAAAGGCTTTACAACTTTATTCTATGGTGTTGGAAAGAAAATTAAACTGGGCTCAGACAATTAGGACTGAGTTTAGTGAGCTTCTGATCCATTGTCTGATACTTTTCCAAGGCTAGTACAGCAGAATACCCCAGACTAGGAGGCCTGGGAAATGGAAATATGTCTTCTCTCAGTTCTGAAGGATAGCTGTCCAAGAATATGATGGCATCACTGTTGATTTCTAGTGCAGTATAATCTGGGTGCACTTGGGCTGCTCTAAGGAAAGACTTTAGATCTGGTTGGTGGTTTACAAACAATGAAAATTTATTACCCACAGTTCTAGAAGATGGAAATTCCAAGATCAAGATACAAGTAATTAAGTGTCTGGTGAGTGTCACAGTCTATACAATAGACTATGTCCTCTGTGTTGCTCTAATGGAAGAATGGATGAACAGTTTCTCTCACCCAAGAGTAAGTGCGTGCAGCTTAGACAAGTAGAAAACACAACATATGGTGTTACAAACACTAAAATCGAGAAAAAGGACAGGAAATAGCTGGTGTTAGTGAGGATGTGGAACATTGTAAACCTTCTTTGTTTGTGAAATTTTAAAAATGGCACAACTACTTTAGAAAATATCTTGGTCTCAAGAATAACTGCCTCAAAATTTACAGTTATTTGGGTTGATCATCTCAAAAAGAAACACACACACACACACACACACACACACACACAAGCATTTTCTTTCAGCACCCTCACCTCCCTGACTCTGACACTCTGACACTAATGCACTTTGTCCCTACAGATTTGTCTGTTCTGGACATTTTCTCCTCTTAAATTGATACAACATATGGTCTTTTTTGCCAATATTAACTCATGGGTTTACACCCAAGGGTATTGAAAACATATGTCCATATAAAAATGTATGTATATCAGTGTTTATAGCGGCATTATTCCCAACATCTACAAAGTAAAAACATCTGAAGTGTCCATGGATCCATGAATGGACACCCAACGTGGTCTATCTATTCTGTGACTTAATTGCTCAGCCATAAAAGGCATAGAGTGATGGCATGGGGGTGCATACCTGTGATCCCAATACTTGAGAGATGAACAGAGAAAGACTACAGGTTTCAAGCCAGCTTGGGTTATATTTGGGAAGAAAAGAAAAGAAAAAAGTTGATGTATCGGTGCAAGAGACAATAAGTCTTGAAGACATATTACTTAAAGAAAATAGACACAAAAGGCCTCATAGTGGTCATAGATGCCAATGAAATAAGCTCTCCAGAATAAGCAAATTCATAGAAAGGAGCAGATTAGTTGTTATTTGGGATTTGAAATAGGAGTAAAAGGAAAATGATTGCTGATGGCTAGCATTTCTTTCTGAGGTGATAATAATACTCTAAATTTAGGGCATGGTTATACTCATATACCTTTCTAACACATTAAAACTGCTAAATTGCACTCTTTGAAAAAGAAAACATTACAATATGCAAATTATATCTCTGTGAAATATTCTGTTACAGTAATAGTTTGACCTAATTACCCAACTATATTTTAATTTTATATTTAATATTATTATTTATCTAGTTGTTTGATAAGCATCAATTAAGAGCCTTTTCCATAGAAAATTTGCTGCTTCCTGAGTGTATAAAGTTCAATATGAATTAGTAGCTCTTAAGAATTAATGGACCAAAAAGACTAATAGAAATGGTAATGTATAGTTTGAATAATATATCATATATCTTAAACCAGGATAATGACACATACAGAGTACCAGTCAAAATCTGCCATGCACCAAAACCTATCTGACATAATCTCCTTGCCTTTTCCTTTCTTGTCCTTCGGAGATGGTCAAATGAAGAGACTGTGGGAAATCAAAAGCAACAGGGGCTTCGTTTGCCTGTTCTTACATCACCAGGGACAGATGGCTACAAGCATATTAGGCAAACCTTCATCTTTCAGCCGAATTAGTGGGCTGGTGACTTCAAGCATACTTTCCAGTGAACTTCTCTTTCTTTCTGACCTGATTTTAATCAGATCTTATTGTTAAAACCATGTTTCCCTCCCATCTGTCATATCTGAAGTCTCTGAGTCACTGAGAAAAGAGATGTAAGATTACACTGAAATAGTAGATTTGTTTGCTTCAGGAAGGCAGTAGTGATAGGATACTAGTCTAAGCCTTCATCTTGCATCTAGGCACACCTCAGACCATCACTCAAGTCAGTGATCAATAGTCCAAGAAAGCTGATGACATCAGAGTTGAATTAAAGAAAAAAAAAAGACAACTATCTCTCTCTTTTGTTAAGACAGATTGTAAGCGAGGCTACCCTCAATCTCTCTATGCATCTTAGAATGACCTTGAATTATCGATGCTCCTGTTTCCACTTCCCAAGTACCAGGATTAGAGCTGTACCATCATATTCACTACAGCCTATGGAAAAGACTGTCCCAGAACGGCTCAGTTGTGTATGTTTTAAAGGAATACTGACAATGAGAAAATCTGCCAGTAAAAATTACTCTGAAGTGGTTGGCAACCTTAACTATAGTCATTTCCCCATTTATTTAACCTTAAAAACATTTCCAATGATTTAAGCTATTTCCTGTGCTTCATGGTATGGCTTCCCACAGCCGAACAACTTTACATCATTGCATGAGAATGCACAATAGGGAATGTTCAGACTAATGAAGAACGGTTTCATCTCAGCACAGTTGTACCAGTAGCTCTTTTTTTTTCCCTTTCTCTTTTTTATTTCCCATGCTTGAAGCCCAGGTCCTAGATGGCCATGTTACAGGCAGGTGAACTCTGGGAAGAACAGCATGTGCAGGTGCCTTCATGGCTTCCCTTGGCATACGTCTGCCCCTACTCTCCTTGCTATATGTTGATTGCATTCCAGCAACAACATTTGAGCCGAAAACCCTGGGAATTCTGAGGGGGTGGAGCTGCCTCATCATTCATAAAGGATTCTGCTAGGTTTTTATGATCCGTATGCCTCATCCATCAGGATGAACGTTACTTACTGGAACAACGTTACTGAATATGGTGACTTTTTGGCTCATTTTGCCTTTAAGTTTTCCATCTTCAATTCTTATGGAAAGGAGAGGAAAGCAGCAGCTAACAGTCCTTGTCACCACCCGGAACAAGGATTCTCTTAAGGAAGAAAATAGAACTGTCACCCATTTCTAAAATCTCCATTCAAAGACAAACTGCTTGGCCCACAGGGAGTGCCTGCAGTGTCTCCTCCCACACAAAAGGCATATTAAAGTCATTTCATGCACAGAAGGACAAAGAGAGAAGGCTTCCCACATTGCTGCCAGAGCACCTGTAAGCCAGCTGTCTTGTGCCAAGTCACTGCAGCACATGTGGTCTTACAAGAGCTCTGCACACATTCCCATATTCCTTCTGTCCTTCAGGGAAAACAGAAAGAGATCTGCTGCCAAGTCTCCATCCCAAAACGCTAATCTTCATTACAGAATTGCGGGTACCATCTGTGTTGTACGGACACTTGGGGACTTTTTAATTTCGCTTGTTGTTTTAACATGCTTTGTGGATATGTTCATGTTCAAACACAAAATCACTGAATAAAAGTTTTAAGAATCAGACTATGAACTATCTTCATCCTTTGGGTGAATCTGCAGATTCCATGAACAGGGGGCTGGTGGGGAGGAGGGTGCCAGGGGATAGATTATAAATTTTATTAGGTGTAAGATTTTTATCTAATAAATTGCTTCCTCATCTGATATATGAAAATACATTTAGATCTCTGCCAGTAATTAATAAAACAACCCCATACTCTGTGCTGCAGCAAGATCAAGTCCTTTTCCTGACTTTAATTCCAGTTAGAAACCAAATCTTTCCACTTCATAGGTACTTGTTCATGCCACTCCCACTTTTAATTTATGTGTTATATCAGTTTGAAGCTTCGGTTTTAGTCTCACTGCTTGACAGGGAGGTCAAGTCTTTTACACCAGTTCACTTCTTCCCTCTCTTAGAATAAACCACAGAAACCTCGGAGTAGTCACTAAAGCTTTACAGTTGGATCCTAAGATAGTGAAAATATTTCTGACTCTTCAAGCTACTAACCCAGACCAAAGGATGGCTTTAGAGTCCCAATTACAGTACTACTTAAGGTAGTCTAAGCTAAAGCACGTGCAGAAGACACAAAAGCACTTTGAAAACAAGTCACCTCTGGGGACAGAGCAACCAATTCCTTAGTATTTTCAGTATACACTGGATGTGTCTAAGAGAGAATATCCATGATATTCTTTGGTTTAGACATCCTTCTTTCAAACTGAAAACATGGACAAGAGCCTTGACTCATTTGGGGAAGCAGGTGTGTCCTGTTTACCTGTCCTGAATTTGTTGATAAAGCATACAAAGAAGCTTAACAGCTCACATTTTAAACAGTTTGCCTCTTGAACACACATTTGTCATTTATATAATCAGTGACTAAGCGTTAGGAGACAGTGGACTACAGCTTTGGCTATGCTGTAGTCACTGCAGACATCAGATGGAAGGTGCTGTGAGCTACTCTCCTGAAAGTGGAAGGAATGTCTTAGAGGAGGGAATAAAAAAGTTGTCACATAATACATAAAGGTATCAGTGACATTCTGTACATGAGCAGACAGGTGTGTTGACTGAATAATCTGGGGACTAGATGTCAGTTACATCTTGGATCTACACAAGTTTCAGTAGACCCACCTCTGTTGCCCTGTCTTTGGCCTCTGATCTTAACTTACTGAGTAAGTGGTGGAAAAAAAAATTGTAAGCCCAGACAAATAGATTGATCTCTAGTTTACAAAAAAAATCTCTCAAAGAAAAATAATTGACATGTAGAAAACAAAACAGTCTGTTTTATTAATGGCAGAGCTCTAAATATTAGTGACTACAAACTCCAGAGACAGAAAGGATGAGATAGAAAACCTGAAAGAAGTGAGAGAGCTACCACACAGCCACACAGCCAGAAGAGCAAGAGAGGGGGCACAAGGTTTTCTGGAAGGGTTTCTAGGGCCCTCGAGGTCTTCAGATGGCCAGGTTGCTTCTCTACTTCAGGTGGCTGCCTACACATGAGCTCACTAACGACAATTTCTGTTGCTTACTTCAGAAACAGCCCTGCATGAGGCAGCATTATTTTCTCTTCAGAATAAACAAGTGTACGAGTGACAGTCTCAATCTCACTCATGATTTTTAAAAGTCTGTGATGGTTTCTAAAAGGTGTTAGCCTTAGCATAGGAAGTGGACTCAGAAGCTCTCTCCTTTGTGATACCCTTGATTGACACTTGATAGACAAAAGCAAAGATCCAGGCAGCAACCAGGTATTTTGAAGTGTGAGCTATATATATATATATATATATATATATATATATATATATATATTCATAAAGTGCTATGCTGTAACTATTTGTATAAAGACATTCAAACCCAAACTGGATTCTTTATTGTGTATTCATTATTACATTTATTTTTCTTCAAATTTTAAGAAACCAAAATCAGAACATTGTGAGATTCTGAGCGAATATTGGGTCCTAGGCACTGTGCTTTCTGTACCTATGGGCAAGTCATCAAGAGAATGATATAACATAATTATGACATGATTCATGGCCACACCTCTGGGTACCATCTAGATATCAACCCTGCAACACACCTGAATATGTATGTCAGAGGAAGGACTTGATATATACGATTAAAATTATGTATATATGCTACTATACAAAGAAAACACATCATCTCTTGTTACTTTCTATTGGTATGTGTGAATGCATATAGTAGAGCCAGGAGAATCAATCTTCAAAAGTGGTATAACAGTTATCCCAGAAGAAGTGACAAACAGCTTGGGTTTTAATGGTCAAAGGAGACTTTTCTTTTATTTTATTGAATTAATAGCTTTTTGGGACACTTTATTCCATGTGTTTCTTATGCAAAAAGAAATAATAAACATTTAATTAAAGGCTGTGTATACCATCTGGTTTAGGAAAAACTGATCACAAACCCAGAAGATCTTCTTTGAAGAAGTGTGATGTTTATAGCTGAAGAGCTAAGCACAGGGTGCCTAAGCCAGATTTGCCCAGGCTTGCGTCCCAGCTCTCTCACTGATAAGTTACTCAGCCTCCACTCTTCCTTAGCTATAAAATAGAAGAAATAATTATAACATATATTAGCAGGCTATTGTAAGAATTAAATAGGTTAATATATGCAAAATTAAAATACACCTAGACAATGTTGAACAAGGTATTTAGTGCACATCTCAAAAAGTGTCAAGGATTGTCCTTCCTCCTGTGTTTTAGGAAGGAGCACAAGGTACAGGCCCAAGCCCAGGCCACATGCTGTCAGTTCTGGCTGACCAGCTGTGTAACTTTAGTCTAGCTTGCCTATGTCGTTCCAACTCATTCCGTCCACTGCAGGTTTGCAGGAAGTCTGATCATGTGCTCAATTGAGCCAAGTCTTCTCCAGTCTCTAGTGGAATGTTTCACTTAGGATAAACCAGAATTTAGCAAGTTTATCTAAATCAAACCAAATTCCAGAAGTTTAAATGTTGATATAAAATCAGTTTTTAAAAAAATGAATCTTTCACCCCACCTCAATTCTTCATTCAACAGAAGTATTAGCATGGATTGACTAAGAAATGCTGTCGGAAGGGGGGAGTATTTAAAACAGTTCAAAGCACTGTCCTCATCTTCCAAATTACGTACATCTCTAAGCTCTTGGGAGAACTGATTAAATACTGATGCTTAATAGGATCATGAGCCAGCCAGGTCCAAGTTCCTGTCATCTTCCCTCAGTGCTGTCATGCTGGTTAGCAGTCATAACAGTTAACCCATACTTCACCGAAGTGAGCTGAAGTCTCCATTATAATGAACCATGCCATAAAATCCCTGCTAATGATGAGCAGAGTAGGGCTGGATACACTTACACACATACACAAATATGATATGAGCTTCTTTGATAATTTGAAAAGTAATAGGAAAGAGTAATTTTAGTGAACATAGACATGTTTTAATGTATACTCAAAAAGATTATAATTAATTTTCCAACCATTTAAGATTATATATATATATATATATATATATATATATATATTATATATTTGCTTAGGGAGATGCTGGTGCTGATAGCTCTGTAGCAGTCTTATTGACACTGACTCCAAAGCTGCAGGTGTAGTAGCAGGTGACATGGATACAGTGAAGGAAAAGCAGTCACAGTGGACATTGAAGAAAGTGGAAGTTGGTGGTATCTGACAATTGAGAATCACCAAAGGAACACAAAGAACACTGAATTGAGGATAGTCAACACAGCAGCTATGTTCTCTTAAAATTTATATTAATTTTCTCCACATCTAATAGCTTAAAGAAATACAAATTGATTTGCTTACAGATCTTGAGTTTAAAACCCTACAATGTTCTTGACAGGGGTAAATTCATAGTGTTGACAAGCTTTGTCCCTCTGGAGAAGTCAGCAAAGAATTGTCCTGTGCCTCTTCCAGCTTCCAGAAGTTGCAGAAAATCCTTTTCTCAGAAAGGTGCACTCCAATGTCAGCTTCTGTCAGCACATCTCCCTCTCTGAGTGGCTTCCCACTCTCCTGTTTCCACTTGTACAGATATGTGTCATTAGATTGGGCCCACCTGAATAAGCTGTTCGTCAAGCCTGGACTTCATTGCAAAGCCATATAGTAGAAGACAAGATTTCACTTCCCTGCCACAAACAGATAACTAGAAAACTTGGGAGGAAAATAAGCAGCTTTTCATCCTTGGCTAAGAAGCACATTAGACAACTGACTGCCAAGAGAGGGAAGGAAATAAGAGGTAAGTCCCTACAGTCCCTTGTTGTCTGCCTGAAGGGTGCACTGAGATCAGGTTCCTAGGGAGGCAGAAAACAGCATCTACTCACCCTAGACAGGGAAGCGATGACACCCAAGTAAGGAATCAATTCACCTCTGAATTCTGCATAAGGGTCTTCCTGAATCATGATTAAGACGTCTTCTCTACTGGATAGCGGAAGCTCAGAGTCATGAGCACTTCCAAAGTTTAGTAGAAGCTTCACAAAGGATCGTGAACTATCACTCAAGTGTAGGGTATAGATGCATCCTTCGAATAAAAGTTTCTGAAGGTCTCAGAGGACTAACGTGAACAACTGAGCTGAACTCAGAACAAAAGGAAAGAGACCAGGACTCTTTAAAGAATGACAGTAAAATCCAGAGCTGATGAAATAATATTCATGTCTAGCGTGTAACAAAAAATTATTAGAAATATCATGTAAAAAAGTTCAACCCATAACCAAGATAAAAATTTTAAAAGAAAGGCTAGAAAATAATAAAGATGATAAAATTATAATAGAAGGCTTAAATTAACTACATTCAACTCTCTAACAAAGTGTACACAATGAACCAACACAAGTTGCATCTACAAAATAGAAATTAAAAGATCCATCCATAATGTCTAAAATGGTAAAAAAAAAAAAAAAAAAAAAACAATCAAAAGAAATTAATTTATGAAATTGAAGGCATAGTAACATAAATTATCTAAATGAAGCAGAAATATGGGAAATGATTTAAAGTGAATATATCTTAATAATCTTTAACAACATGGCATATTATACAACATGCAATATATGCAATAGAATATGCTATATTTGTCCCAGAAAAGAAAAATGGAGTGAACTAAAGAAAAATTTGAAGAATTGACCAATATTTTTCTGGGTTTCATTGTATGTATGCAAAACTCAAAGAACACAAATAACAAAAAGATAACAAAATATCTATAAAGTAAGTCACAAACTAGTCAAAAGAAAACAAAACCCCCCAAAGTATTAACCTATATCCAGTAAATTTTAAAAGTTGAAGTGAATAAAAGATATTTTCAGACAAAAATTAAAACTCATTTCTAGCCAATCTCCACTATATGATTTGTTAGAGGGAGGTGCAGAGGCAAAGAAAATAATCCAGATCAAAGACTGGCTCTTCATAAAGTGTATCATCAATGGTGTGTGTTTGGATGGGTGTTTAAAATGTTTTAACTATTATTTTCCTTAAAAGAGAATGCAAATCTAATAACAGTGCATTTTGTCATTTTAACACATCTATCTTTAAAGAGCCACTTTTGGAACTGGCTTTATGTTACACATGACCACAATGGCTAAATTAGAAGCAATAAGATGAAAACATGTTGTTGTCAACTTCTTTCATTTTGAAAAAACTGATGTTCTGTCACTTTAAATTAGAAAGCGAAAGTTTAAAAAGAAAGTTGGACATCTAAAATAAAAAAATCACTGAAAATAAAATCCAGCTAAGAAGCTTTTGAGCCAATGGTAGCTATGAAATAACTCATTCAAGGTTAATCTGAAAAGGAGAGAAAATATGGAAGAGGAAGGAAGGGTGGTTTTGATGCATTACAAACAAGCAAGAAGACCGTTGACATGAATTCTATCAACCAGATCAATAATTAACTTAAGTGTTGTTCATATAAAGTACAATCAGACAGAGATTTCCATAATAAATGTGAAAAATAAGGTCAACTGCATGTCTTGAAGAAAAGTATAACTCTTAAGAGATAAATGGGTTAGAAGTAAAATTATAGGAGAAATTTGTCACAGAAATTGTTCATGGTAGCAACGTACTGTTTTATTGTTCTTTTTTGTTTCTTTGAATTTGTGAGGCCATATTGTACAATAATCCTGAAGCTAAGTATTCTAAAGAATGTGCATGGACACCTTTCCCAGTGAAGAACCCAGACAGCTGGTATCTGACTGAGGGTACACAGGAAAGACAAAGATTTGCATTCTATTGTATATGGCTAGTTGATCCTTTTGTTGGTGCTGTGACAAAATGCCTCGTACAGCATCAACAGCTTAGAGGAAAAAGATTTCATTAGGTTGTGGTTTTTAAAAGCTACCATGGTGGCAAGTATGTGGTTTAACAGTGCTATTCAAGGCATAGTGACAGGAAGAACAGTGGAGCGAGGAAGGAACCAGGGGTCCACAACATACATCCACTGGTCTACTTTTTCTAACTGCACGCCATTTCCTGATATTTCTAAAACTTGGGCATTTTATATTCAAACATAATAATGTAGAATTAAAAATAACTGGGCCAGACTGATAAAGTTCTAAGCTAGTGGTTCTCAACCTTCCTAATGTCAAGACCCTTTAATAAAGTTCCTCATATTGTGGTGACTCCCAACCATAAAATTATTACCATTACTACTTTATTACTGTAATTTTGCTACTGTCATGAACCATAGATATATATGTTTTCCAATGGTCTCAGGAGACCCCTGTGAAAGGGTCATTTGACCCCTAGTGGGTTGCAACCCACGGACTGAGAATCACTGTTCTAAGCACAGATAACTAAATGTGACATTGAGTCCTCTTTGAAACAGTTTGACTTCCTCTCTGTTTATGAAAGCCATGTAGTTTTAGGCCTCCTCCTCAGTGACAGAGAGCCTGTCCAAAAAACAGTATTAATGGAGAAATAGAAAGAGCAGGCCAGGAACATTCTAAACAATGATTTCATGTTTTGGGTTTATCCTGGGTTTCCCCACGTTTCCAAGGTAACCATTTATTGTAAAGCCTTAGCATCTTTGGGGTTAAGTTAGAGGGCAAAGCCTAACAAAATTTGTAGAATTTTATGTTAGTATTCTTTTTGATGTCCATTAATGCAGCAAAGAGCTCAAGCCAAGGGCTGACCATGTGCCAGCCCGTAGGCCACTCTGCTCCTACTCTGTCTAAGAATGCCCTGGGATAGAAGAAGGGCTCTGGAAGTTTTCACTGGGTTGTGCATTATATTTTACCGTGGGGACTGGATGATCTAAAGAGAAAAGGAAAGGAAACTTTTTGAATAATAAGGTAATTCTTATCATTTGAACAAAGATCATGACCAGGAATTTAGTATAGAATTCTTGTTTTGGAATGCTGGGCAGTAACACTCACAAAGGCACCTAGGCCATCAGAATTAGAGTAAAAGGAAAATTTAGCAAAAATGTTGATGAAATGCACTCCATGTTTTTTTCCCTTCTCCACTGAGGAGCACACACAAAACAAGATGCTTGAATAAAGAGAGGCTGAGCAAAATTGTTACCAGCACTTGGGAATAAGATGCCTTTGAAAGAAACTGGCTGCCCTCACACATAGGATTACACATGAGTACACACTACACATGAATTCATCTTGGAATGGAGAGTCAATTATGGATCACAGACTGGCATAGCACCATAACTCAGACTCCAGTGAACCTAGCTGGAGCTCCTCACTTTCATGACGGATACAGACATCTATGTACAGATTTTCTGCATATGTGTTTTCACACTCATGAGCTAAGTGAAATCCCCGAAGCAAGATACTGTTAACTTCTTCGTCCAACAGAGGTGCTGTCATAGATGTCTTAGACTCAACCATCCTCAATTTGTTGTCTACAAGGTGATGTTTCTATTTATGATCAGTGCTCAATGTTTTGATCAGTTTAGAGCAAGATTCTTGAAAGGGTTTTTTAGAAGGTTGCAAAGGCAATAAAAAAGATTCATAAGTGAAAAAAAACTTAAAAGTGACAAAAAGATGTCAGATGTCCACAGACTGCTGGGATGCAGTCATTCATGAAGAAGAGCAATTTTGAAGGACTAAGAGCAATCCTCAGGAAGACCTCTGAGCCTACACCAAGGACAGCAAGACAAAGCCATTATTGCTATGGAATACTTATCCTTAATATCAGAACTCTATTAGCCAAGTGTTAATTCAAGAGAGGGCTCTGCAGATATTGTGGAACTTTATGAAGAATTTCATAAGAGGCAGAGCTGGTTTGCTTTTGCAGAAAAGACTACAAGAATACATAGCACCAAGAAGGAAAATAGCATGTCTAGGTTTAAGGTTAAAGCCTCAGTCATGAAGGACCTGAGAACCAAGGCACCTAGAGGAGGCTATTAAAGATGACCACCATGAAAATGGGAGTGATTGGCATAAGTTAAATCTATCTTCTGGTGCTCTTATACTTGTGTCATAACCAGGCAGGTCTGTTGCAAAGGGAGGTCAGTTCCAAATTTAGTTGAGAGTAGAATACATTTACAGCAGAATGTTTGGCTCCCAGCTTTATTGTGCCAAGACAGAGGGGACAGAGAGAAAGAGTCTCACATCAAGTCCCAGGATGTGCTGGAACTGGAACCTAGCTTAATTACCATCCAAAAGACCAGAGAGGCTTCATCCAGCAGCTAATTAGAACAGATGCAGAGTCCCACAATCAGACATTAGGTAGAGCTCTGAGAGTCCTGTGGAAGAAGGGAAATGAAGATTGAAGGAGACAGAGGAGTCAAGAACACCACAAGAACAAAGACCTTGGAATCAACTGACTGGGACTCATAGGGACTCACAAAGATCAGGGAGGCTGTAGGAATCTGACCTAGGTTCTCTGCATATATGTTATGGTTGTATAGCTTGGTGTTCTTGTGGTGATCCTAGAAGTGGAAATGAGAGCTGTCTCTGACTCTTTGCTTGCTTTTAGGACACTTTTCTTCCTACTGGGTTGCCTTATCCAGCTTTGATATGAGATGTGCCTGGTCTTATTGTAGCTTGTGATGCTGAGTTTGGTTGATGTCCCTGGGAGGTCTGCTTCTTTCTGAGGGGAGAAAGAAATAGGGATGGATACAGGGAAGATGAGAGGTTGGGGCAGATGCTTGAAAGGCAGGAGGGAGGGGAAACTATAGTTGTAGTATAATATATGAGAGAATATTTTTTAAAATGGACAAAAAAAAAAAGCTTGAAGAGAAAAGCTATGTCTTCTCCACAGTTCTACAGTCTCTCCATCACAGAGCTACAGCAAACTCTAAGGTTAACATGACTCAGCAGAAGGTGGCCTCTGCCCTTGTGTGCCCATTGAGAGAGAGAGAGTTTAGAGTTTAGAAGGCTACAAGAGCTTGGCTTAAACAGGTGCTCAAACAAACAAAAAACAAACAAACAACAACAACAAAAAAAAACCCTGATCAAGAGATAGGTGTTC
Source organism: Mastomys natalensis (assembly GCA_021653895.1). NCBI lineage: Eukaryota > Metazoa > Chordata > Mammalia > Rodentia > Muridae > Mastomys > Mastomys natalensis. The sequence goes on along the minus strand of JAJTUV010000981.1, from coordinate 368,594 downwards.
AATATGGCTGAAAGAAAATGGAATTCATTGAAGACAAACACTTAATTCTTGTTCAGTAGGATTCCTTGGCAGAGAGTTAGGAAGCCATCTTTGTTTATCTTAGTGGACTTATTTATGAATGCACTTAAGTGCTCATGCACATGCACATGAATGTGCAGACACACACACACACACACACACACACACACACATGCATGTAACACTGAGGATAAACTCTAGGGCCTTATACATGCCAGGAAAATGCTCCTGAAGTGAACCATAAGTCCAGCCTCAGTTGGATTTGAATTGAGAAACAGAGTTAACTAACCTGGTCTTTACAGAAAATAAATAAGAACTTGAGAAGACAAGAACCAAAGGTAGGAGAGACTAGAAGGAGAAGATCAATGACCAGGCCAGACACTGAAAGTTTCCATTCATACAATCTTAGTCTCCATCTATCAGAAGTACAATCAAACTACTAAAAGAATACATTCATACATATACACATGCATGCACATGCACACACATGCTCATATACATACATACTACACACACACACACACACACACACATGCCCACATACACAGTAATGGTTTCTCACTACTGTAACTAATAACCTCTAGGAATGTGAGAAAATACACTACATGCACCTGTGTATGTGTTGCTTATGAATATTTCCTAAACATTAAATGTCCAAGAAATCCAAGCAAATAGAGATTTCAGGCCCACCCATGAGTTGAAACTTGGGACTTCTCCCTAAAAGATACTCTGAGTCCCCACTGTCACTCTAACTACAGCACAGCTCCAAATCCTAGAATTCTGAACAATCTCCAGACTTCCAAAACATTTCTCAGAAATGTAATAAACCTGTCAGAAGAAAAAGCCAGGAAGCTTGCAGGTCTGCTAGCAGCCAACCTCCCTCTCTTGAAGAGATCCCTGGACATCTCCCAGTGCCCTATGAAGAAGGGCTCTGTTGCCTGTTCTGGCAGACCCAGTTTTCATAATGATGTTTACTTCTCATTTTCCCTTAGCATGAGAACAAGCATTGAAGTCTCCAACTAAAACAGCTGATACTTGGACCTTCTGAAAAGTCAACTTAAAAGTCAAGGTGAGGGAGAATAGGGTGCATTAGAGACATCAAACTGCAAAGAACGGGATCAAGACAAGGTCTTTGTCCAGAAGGTTTTGACACTCCTCAGGACCTGTGATTAGTTAACTGATTGGTTTCTTTGTTGCTTTGACTGCAACAAATAGAAACGAAGAGGTTGGCTAAACCCTGAAGCTTTGGTATCTCCTGCATTTTCTATCCAAGATGAATTTAGAACTACTTTCATTCTCAAGACATAGGTATATTTCCTATACATGGCAGACCCCACACCAGTGACTCAGATGCATGGGTCTGTTTTTCTTACCTGTTTCAAAACAACCTGTAATTCCTATCTCATCTATAATCTGTATAATCTGTGGCCAAGAAATTCCTGTGTTTGTTTTAACTGTGGCTCAACACAGCATATTTCTCTCCCAATAATTTTGTATAATGGTGACTTGTTTTCCCAGTGACTTCGTTCCTGAGAAGCCGACCCTTTGGATATTGGCAACCCAAATTTATATTAAATTTAACAAGAAGCCTCATCCTTTATGAAAAGGCAACAGCAAAGTCTGTTCCACAAGTAGTATTCCCTGACTCATTTCTTCTACAAGGTTGTGTGTGAGCAGGCTCTCATAAAGTCAGTGATGTCTATCTAACTGCTTTTAAAATGTGATTATTTTTTGTCACTAAATAGCTATTTAACCACAATATTCTTTTATTTCCCTGACCCTACAATGCTATAGCATATTAAATCTACGCTCACGTTCTATTGGCAATTCCTTTCTTTATGGAGTGACTGTCTAATTGGCTTAAACATAAAACAATTGTGTCACAGAAGAAAAATGCCCATCACCATTAAGCTCAGCACTCTGCACTATTAACATTTACAAAGAAGGAGGAAGGCCTGGGGAAGACCTGGGACTCTAAAGCCCTGGTCTAGGATTAAATGTGTGCTAATCTATCATTGTATCATATACTATAAAAGCACTCCACTCCTGCCTCAGCCTTCACACTGCATGGAATCAGTTCATATATATTTCCCATTTGGGGTTTTGGGCAATGTTCCACTGAGATCTCATCCAGGAAAACTCCCTTAAGGCTTTTGGGGTCATAAGTCCTCCAGGTTTATGATGGTTTGATTTTAACTTCTGACTACATTGGGCAAGATTTTACATACCTGATGATAGCAGGCCTCACAGCAAGCAAGGAGTTCTGCAAACCAATTGGTGGTAAGTCCTGCTGATTCCCTAAAGCCTAGCAAGGAAGTTGAGGCAAAGGATAAAACACACAAAAAAATAGTCTTGTTGCTAGGCACACAGAGTCTGGCCCTCCAAAGTGTTAGGGGATTGACTTGAGAATATGTGCACTTGTGAATTTTTATATAGAAGTTGTGTCCTGAATTCTATGGCCTTGCTACATCTGATGTTAATGTCCCCACAATCGCTTGAAAATCCTGAGGGATGCAAAGAGATGGCTCTTGAAAGCCAAAGCAGTAAGAAAGAACCACAGACTGGACCAGGACCACTTGACTTTTAAAAACATGCTGACATCTTTCTGCTACAGTTACCTGATCATCTTTTCTCCTCCAAGGCTACCCAATACATCTAATAGGATGGAAGTACTTTACTGTTTCAACATTTGTTTTCAAAAACAAAATCCTTAGATAAAGTTTATCATTCTGTTTCATAATATAGATTTGTTTTCTTTCCAAGAAAAACAAGAAAAGGCACAAATAATTTTTACTTATGTTCATTTTTTCTTTTAATCCTCCATTTCCTGTATTGTTACATTTGGATGGATGTGTATGGTCTACAAGATGTATTCTTCTTACAGGGAAATAGATGTACTGGTGACTCTGTGTGCATGCATGTGTGTGTGTGTGTATGTGTTGTGTGTGTGTGTGTGTGTGTGTGTGTGTTTGAACTCAATCCACAAGCTGAGATAATCAAAGGGAGCTAGCCAAGACCAGGTTCCACCATGCTCAGTTGTTGCTCCCTGGTTTTTGCCTTGTGCTCCTCTCCTGGCTTTCCTTGACTGAGATCAGGATCTATAATCCAAACAAACCCGTCCTTCCTCAGTTGCTTCTTGTCAGGACACTTTTCAAAACTATAGGAATCAAACTAATAAAATGGGGTAACCTCGTGAACAATATTGAGTACACAATGAGGCAAATGATAGGGATATAGCTCTCCAGCTATCTACAATCTAACATACCTGATAGTTTTCTGGGTCCTACAGCACTCTGAAATTCAGAAAAGGGTATGTAGTCTCTCCCAGAAGGATATTTGTAATTTATACAATATTTACATTTATTTAAAAGCAGATTTTGAGATTGGTTGTTACCAGAAAACATCCTAATTTATGATAGTTTGTTGAGAATCACCAGAAAGATTATCATACCAACTAAGACTCTTTCACCAGAGAAATGCATATACACCAGGAAACATTCTAGAAGAAACATAAAGGAAGCAGAGTCCTGACACGCAGTCTAGTCTCCATGAACCTACATTGTTCAGTCACGTAGGCCATTACAGTCCCTCCCAAAGTACCCAGGTAGAGGGCATGACTACAGGCCTCAGGCCCTAGAGAGATTTACATACTAATGAAGGCCAGAGGGTGGAGCCAATTAAGCATTCCTCCCCAGACCCTTCCCCCTTTCTCCCTCCCTATTTAACTCAGGTCTGCCCTGAGTTTTACGGGGGGGGGGGGTACATCCAGATCCATCTACCATCTGCCATGAAAATAAACCCTTATGGAACCAAGGACTTTCTCGTGTCATTGGGGCCTACCATCGCCAAAGCTTCCAGCCTTTGGAACTCCAGACCTTTCTCCTGTTTGTGGGACCCACTGGCGTGGAACGCCTCTGGGACACTGCTGCAGCCTTTTTTTCCCACAAAAATCAAAACACATAGTTCACAAACTTGACAACCAAATTGAGTACCCAAGAACATGCTGTATTTTTAGAATCCATTCACATGTATAGGAGCAAACATTCATATTTCCTTGCAATTAAAAATGATTTCTGTGGTAGTCTTCTTTCAGTTACCAGCCACAAGATCAGGGCCACCTCTGACAAAAGCTAATTAGCATTGCCTCATAAGAGAGAGCTGCAACATGATGGTAAACAGACTCCTCAGGTCCTTGCTGTACACCCACCATACCTAAGAACACCTAATTACTTTAATGAACTAACAGGCACTTTGTGGCCAAAGGGAAATGGGAAGAGGGCAGGGAATAGGAGCAAAAAAGAAACAACAGCAACAACAAAAAACCTTAAGATTCTCCGAAATTTTTTATTTGGCCCTGTGTCTATATTATACTGCCCTACTGAAACTGCAGAGAACCAGAGTCTCTGAGTTCTATTGAAAGGTAACAGAACAATGGGAGAAAGTGCAGGTGCATGCACCACACACACAACACACACACACAGGTGTACACACACACAGATAGCCACATATGTACACATCCCCACATGTATACACATGCATACACACATGCACACACACAAATTAATTCACACAGGTACACACACACACAACCATGCAGGTGGACCTACATACACACTCCCACTGTTTATATGACACCCAGCAACACTCGTTGTGAGGCCCTGTCAGGAAATCACCAGCCTGCACTGCAGTTCAGGAGATGAGCATAGATGGATGCTTTGTTAAAATTGGGCTTGTAAAGCAGGCTTCGAGGACTCTGTGGTTTTGGCTGAAAGACTTCCCTGAGCTTCAGCAGCTCAACTGTTGGAGCTCAAGCCCTGTTCCAGTGCCAAGGATTTGTCCACACGCCATTCCCTTGCAATGAAGACTCAGCTCTGTCAACATCCTTGTGACTAGAGAAAGGTACTCCTCCTCCCATCCCACATGTGAGGAGTGTCCCCTGGTAATGAAGTCATAGTGGGCTGAATGCATAGGCTTGAAATGATCTGCTGTACCAATCCTCAGGAGGGACAGGAGAGCTGGTAAGCATCCCACAGTACCTGACCCTTGGCCCAGAAATCACAATTGGCTTTCAGGGTTGTATGGCTGTTCCATTCAGGTGTTTCCAAGCTCAGCTATTAGATCATTATAATTTACAGGACCTCTCTGCATAAGGTGGATGGGTTAAAAGATCAGATGGCTTCATCAATGTAGTCTTTCTGTCAATGCAAGCTTGGCAGACAATGAGGGACTTTGTTGCCTGAAACCTAGTCCTCATTAGACGTCTCTCTGCTTTGGAAAACCAGTCCCAGCTGAATAGGCCTTTCTTTCCCATCATGTACATGATGTGCTATCTACAAGGATATCAACGAAACCATATTTTGAAATAATGGCTCTCTACATTTAAAAAATGAGGAATGGGGTAATGGTGGATTTAAAGTATCTTGTGGTTTAGGGTCCCCTTTTCAGCTTCTCCCAGCAACCCAACAAAATACATATAAATTCACAGGCATGCATACATGCACGAATAGACACAAACAGAAATTTGCACCAGCAGGAAAGGTATAAGTAAATGGCTTATTTTAAGAATGACGGTGCTCAAACACTTGCTGTGTCCAATTTCTCTCCACCTCAGAGGACTGCTATACAATTAGAATGGTCACTCTGAAGCCATGGCACCTCACTTTCAGATTCACACTTAGACTCATTTGAATAGTTTTTGTCAATTAGCGGTGTGATAATTTTGTGTTTTAGTTTTAAACAAAGTGACTTCTTTTTTTAAGATTAAACGATCAGTTAATTTTATCTGCAAAATTAGGGAAATAAGACTGACTATACAGTGTCTGATGCTTTTACCAAAACCACTCTTTTACATATACCACTCCCAAATGGATAGTAGAGTGGTAGAAGTATCTTACTAGCCTCCCCAAGGATGATGTCATTCAAGAATGGCTGCCATACCTTGTCCTCTTCCCCTCCGTGCCCTCATCTCTTCTCTCTATATCCAGAAGACAGGAAGTTACAGAAAGGAAATGAAATGTACAGTCTGCCAGAGTAAATCACAATAGACAGGGTACTCTTTGAGGATCAGCACATACTAAGTTTGTGCCGCATTTCCAACAGCACCCAAATGTCAAAGATGGGAAGGAATGAGGTTTGTCAGCCTAAAAATTTCAGCCTAGAACTAAATAGGAAGTCAGGGTTCTATGCATATTAATGTACTGTTCATCTTTTCATTTAAAGAATGAGGCAATGTTGGTACCTTTTTCATAATTTTTATTGATTCTTTGTGAATGTCATATCATGCACCAAACTGTTCCTTTTATATCAACTTGCTACAAGCTAGAGTAATTTGAAAAAAATGAACTTCAATTAAGAAAATACCTCCACTATGTAGCAGGAGGTATTTGAAAAAGTGGGGTGAGGGTCCAGCTAGATCCTGGCCTTCACCATGTTCTTTCTCTCTGTAAGTTTCTGCTCTAATGGTGGCCCCAACTGGCCAAGAGTGCCCACTCAGGATTCAGAAGATGTTGGCGTAGCTGTTGCCTCCACCAGTCAGCTCTAAGCATGGCTCTTGGGCCAACTCTGTCACTCTCATAGTGTTTGGTTCAACCCCAGACAATAACTGCCATCTTCGAGGTACCTGGTAGAAATAAGACTCTTAATTCTTAAGATTATCCAATGGATTTTTACACTAGCAAATGATCAATACATAAGATGCCCACACAATTAGAATTGTTAACCCAATATCTAACCTTTTGACATGAATAACTACTCCTAGAGACACGTACATCTGCCTCCATCTTGCTTCTCCTCCTCCTTGTCTTCCTTCTTCCTTTCTCCTTCCTTCTTCCTCCCAACTACCTACCTCTTCTACTACCCAATCGCAAAGCTCCACTGCAAATACAAATGAGCAGGAAAGGTCCTGCAACACTACTAGATTGGCCTAAAAATAAGCTTGTGGTAAATTTTCTTGATTGAGTATTAATGTGGGAGATCCCAGTTCACTGCAAGAGGTGCCATCCCTGAGCTGGTGGTCCTAGGTTCTATAAGAAAACAGGATGAGCAAGCAATAGGATGCAAGCCAATACGCAGTGATCCTCTATGGCCTCTGCATCAGTTCCTTCCACCAGGTTCCTGCCCTGTTTGAGTTCCTGCCCAGACTGCCCTCAGTGATGGACTGTGATGTGGAACTTAAAGCTGAAATAAATCCTTTCCACTGCAAGTTGCTTTTTCTGTGATGTTTTATGGGCCAAAGAAAGACCAGAAAAAAATAGCTTTAAACAAAACAGTCAGTGTGTTTTTAAAATTAAGAAATGTTTGAGAGTGGCTATTACCAGACCAATAAAAATTTTGTTTTATGTCAAAGCAACAGAACAACAACAACAAAGCTGAGGTGCAATGGGAGTGAAATCCTAATACCAAAATAAATAATAATAAAAAAAGAAGGAAAATGTAGAAAGCTGTGTCTCATTCTCACTGGGAAGAGAGACTAAATTAATAAACAAATCTGAGAGAAAATACATGAGTAGCTATGACAGAAACTGTCAAATTGTGAGAAATTGGACAGCAGAATTTTAATCTAAAATAGAAACAAAGTTGACCCTGACAAAATTTAAATTCTTTTAGTGGCATATCATTGTACTGGGCAGTCAAAAGAGAGCTCTAAAAGAAAACTGACAGAGCCAGGTTTGGTGGCACAAGCACATAAGCTATGTGGGAGGTGAAGGCAGACGGGTCTCACATTTATGCCCCCTGTGAATTTCAGAGTGAGTGCAAGATGAGAGTGAGCAACTTCATGAGATACCATACTGTCTCAAAGTAAAACCATTTAGAGAGAGAATGGAGGATAAATTTCAGGGTTGAGTGCTTCCTATCATCCACCTGAGATTGTAGGTCAGTCCCCAGTGCTATAATACCAGAAGAAAAGAAAAAAGATCGCCAATGGTTCCAGGCCTCTGAATCTGCCCATTTACTTCGTCTCATTGCCTAGCAGAAGGAAAAAGAAGATGAAGAGATGACTTAGCACACAAGCAAGATATTGAAAATTGGCACATCTCTAACTGATAAAGCTGACTCCATGTCTGTGAGCCAATCTCTGGGCTCAGATGGGAAAAAGGGTAGGTTGTGATGGGAATTTATTTCATTTTGCATAGAAACAGTACTCCCTTATCAAGCACTCGACAACAGATCTCCTTATGTCCTTCAGCACATAAGCAGAGAAGAGCCCACATTGTGGATCCCACTTTCACTCTTCAATAGGATAAAAGTTGTGGGATATGGATGAAAAAAGGAGAACTTGACTACAACTGCAGCCTGGAAAACCATGCATGCATACATCCTATGCTTCAAAGAACCTAAGTGTTCTCCCTAGTTTCCTGTTAGATGTTGTTTCTTCTGAATTCTTTATTATACCAGTTGCCCAAATTAAGTGCTATAGTACCCAATTGAGACTGGAATCCTTGCAAATGTGTTGGTGTTTGCTAGCTTCCTATTTGAGTTTAATCAAAAGACAATGATGAAAATTTCTGCCATTGCCATCTAAAAGGAAATAGATGAAGTGCTAAAACAATACCACCCAGTATTAGGACATCATCAGTCAGGCCCCTGGCAGGCTGGCCACTTCTCCAGCTGTGAGCTTGTCAGCTTAATGACCTTAGGCTGAACTGGAACAGACAGCCTGAAGTAGGTGTCCCTAGAGACGCACACCACTGACTCACTAGTTGATCCTCTTCCTCTTCAACTAGACTCCAGAACATGTGTGACCAGGAAGCTGGAGCTGGTGGGGTAGCCTCAGCCTGCTTGGCTTCCTACAGCTGATGTGAATAACAGGCCAAGTTGTTGGGTACACTAGTTGGGATCATTTAAGTATGCCAAAGTGGGAAGATGGAAGAGTTTGAAATTGGACATGTGGTCAGCTTAACTTCTATTACTTGAGAACTGTGTGATTCAGTGTCCCTAGGTCTTGGTTCCACAATTCTAAGATGGGGATACTAGTAGTTAGTTTCCTTTTAGAGTTGCCAAGAATAAATATGATAAAGAAGGCAACACGTGGGGTAAGATTCAATGTCAAAACTAAATGGATGGGGAGTCTGTCTATACATGACAGCCTATAGAATCACCCAGCAAATAAGTAGCTAGCAAAAGAACAAAAGGCACTTAGAATATTGTAACACTAGTATTAGACTCCTGCATTCTTGAGTGCAAAGACTGACTTTTCATATTGAAGCTCTGTGAACACAAGGAAGACCATTTAAGAACTCTCTCACAAACAATCTGTTAGGAAACTTAATCACCACTGTGACACAAGGCCTGATATAAACAACTTAAGAACGAAAAGATTTGGTTTATCTCACAGTTCAGAGACCATAGTTTTTGGCTCTGCTGATTCTGATCTCCCCATGAAGCTGACCATCAGTGCAACAGAGCAATGTGGAGGAAGAAGATGTTCCCTCATAGCATCAGGAAACAGAGAAAAAGGAGGGAACGAGAAACCAGGAGTTGCCTTCAACAGCACACAGTCAATAACTCATATTCTCCTGCTGGTCCTAAAGCCCAGACTTTCTATCTACTCCCAAAATAATGATGCCTATTGGGAAATAAGTATTTAAAACATAAGCTACTGAGGGAAACTGTTCATATTCAAAGCATAACACACGCGCACATGTGTTTATGCGTGTGTGTGTGTGTGTGTGTGTGTGTGTGTGTGTGTGTGCGGCGCGCGCCACACACACACACACACAGACGAGACAGGGACAGAGAGGCAGATAGATGGAGAGCTGAGAGACAGAGAGACAGACAGAAGCAGAGATAGAGAGTAAGTAAGAGAGAGACACCATAGAGTCAGAGGCAGACAAATACAAAGACAGCCAGAGACAGACACCATGAAGCAGAACCCACAGCCAGAGTCCCCAGAAGCCCCTCCCTATCTACAGAGTCTTGAGGGTAGATTCTGCACTGTACAACAAGTGGATATCCTTGTGCCAAATTTTCTCTTGTTCCAACTTTTCCTCAATTCATCCCTAAATAGAATCGTAGATCTCAGGAAAGCAGTTGTCCTCAGATGCAAAGCAAACCAGAGAGGTCAACACTGTGAAGAAAAGTATGGACCTCTTGTGTGGATTTGCATTTGTAAGTCATCTGAACATCCCAGTAAGTAGAAATGTAAGGTTGGCTTAGCTTCCAGATCTAACTATTCCCTTGCAACAAAGATGCAGGAACCCTGCCTCTCCTTGGAGGTGAAGTGAGGTCAGGCTTCTCCATGGGTCAAAATGTAAATCTTAAATCCCACTTCAGGATACAATTCCTTCAGGCTACAGAAAGAAAGAAAGAAAGAAAGAAAGAAAGAAAGAAAGAAAGAAAGAAAGAAAGAAAGAAAGAAAGAAAGAAAGAAAGAAACCAACAAATAAATTTATCCCTCAAATTTCATCTGAGAGAGGAAGAAGAGTAGCTATTATATTGGCACTCCAGCTTGCTTCTTGGATCTGTTTACTTGAAAAACCTTTCTCCAGCCTTTTACTCTGAGGTAATGTCTATCTTTGTCGCTGAAATGTGTTTCTTTTATACAGCAGAATGATGGATCCTGTTTATACATTCATTCTGTTAGACTGTGTCTCTTTATTGGGAAATTAAGTCCATTGATGTTGAGACACATTACATGGTAGTGTGAGTCTCTCTCTCTCTCTCTCTCTCTCTCTCCCCTCTCTCTCTCTCTCTCTCTCTGTGTGTGTGTGTGTGTGTGTGTGTGTGTGTGTGTGTGTGTGTGTTTGTGTGTGTGTATGTATGTATGTATGTTTCCCTTCCTTTGGTTTGCTGGTGTGAGCTTATTTATTTCCTGTGTTTTCTTGGGTGTAGTTAGCCTTCTTGGGATGGAGTTTCCTTCTATTATCTTTTGTAGGACTGGATTTGTGGATTTTGTTTAAATTTCATTTTATCATAGAATACCTTGCTTTCTCCACCTACAGTGATTAAAAGTTTTACTGTATATAATAGTCTAGGCTGACATCTATGGTCTCTTAGAGTCTGCAAGACATCTTCCCAGGCCCTTATGACTTTTAGGGTCTCTGTTAAGAAGTCAGGTGTAAATCTGACAGATTTGCCTTTATATGTACTTGACCTCTTTTCTTGCAGCTTTTAATGTTCTTTTTTTTTTTTTTGTTCTATACATTTAGTATTTTGATTATTATGTGGTAGGAGAACTTACTTTTCTGGTCCAACCTATTTGGTGTTTGTACCTTCTTTTAGGTTTATAGGCATATCTTTCTTTAGGCTAGGAAAGTTCCTTCTATGATTTCGTTGAAAATATTTTCTAGATTTTTAATTTAGGAATCTTCTCCTTCTTCTCTTTCAATTATTCTTATGTTTGTTCTTTTCATAGTGTCCCAGATTTCTTGGATAGTCTGTGTCCAGAACTTTTTAGATTAAGCATTTTCTTTGACCAATGTATGTTTCTTCAGTCTTCTCAACTGTATTTTTATGTCTGAGAAAATACAATTTTCCATCTCCTGCATTATGTTGGTGATGCTTGTAGGTCCTATTCTTTTTCTTAGGTTTTGCATTTCCAAGATCACCTTAGTTTGTTTTTTTCTTTTTTTTTTCCATTTCTATATTTGGTCATAAACACTTTTATCCATTTCCTTAACCTGTTTGATTAAATTTTCCTATATTTCTTTATCTCCTTTACAAAGGCTCATCATCATTATAGGATTGAATTTAAAGTCATCTGTTTTGGCTGCATTAGGAAATCTAGAACTTGCTGTAGTAAGATAACTTGGCTATGGCAGTGCCATATTTCCCTGGCTTTTGTTGATTGCTTTTATACTGGCCTTTGGCTACTGGGGATGTCTGGATGTTCCTGATCCCAGAAGGACTCCTCAGGAAGTAAGGCAAAGCCCTGGGCCTGACAATGCAGTTCAGGGAACAGCATGCTGCTCACTATGGCTGGCTATGTCCAAAATGGATCTGAATGTTCCTGGGACTCCACATATTACTTCTGGAAGGTAGGCAGAGCTGTGCACCAGATGACAGAGGTCACAGGAAAGTGTTCAGCTCACTTCTGCTGGCTGTGGCCCAAGTGAACCTAGCAGGCAAGGGGTTGGTGGGGGGAGGTCTAACCTAGCTATTCCCAGGACCCAGCCTACCTCTTCAGGAAGGAAGGAAGGCAAAATCCTGAGCAGGATGATGGAGGTCAGTGAATATCGTCTTTTTTGATATTCTTTAAGTGGAGAATTTAGTAAAGAAATCAGAATGAGAGAGATGAAAAATTAAAAATAAAAAACTTAATAAATTGATTTGTAATTATCCCTTTGGAGATGTAGCCTCATTTCTTTAAACTTCAAGCAGCCAAATTTTTAAAATATATACATTAACTATTTAGGAAAAAGCAAAAGTCACTTGTATAAAAAACTGTCAGTCTGGCCTCTTTGTTTTCTGGAGCATCATGGATCATATTTCACTTTATTTTAACCTTTATCCCTTTCATTTTCTTTTATTATTCTTGTAGTGGCAGTGGCAGTGGTGGTGGTGGTGGTGGTAATGGTGACTGTGGGGCAAGTGTAACTGTGTCACCAGACAGAAAAACTGGTAAGGTCAAACAGATTAAGGAATCCCAGCAATTCTCATAATTGAGAAAGTTAGGCATTTGAATCTGCTGCCAAACAGATTTCTGTCCTGGAGCATGTGACCATGACACCCCACTAAGAGGACCATGACACCTGTTCATGGAACATAGAGCCCAGAGTTCTCGATACTAATGAGGTATCTAGATGGGCGGCCCTGAGGGTTTAGCCAATAAGATTCCCTTCTTAGACATTCCTTCCTGCACAAGGTATTTAAATACCTAATCCACCCTGAGTAAATTGTATGCACCCTTTTCCCCATGAATAAACAGTTTGGAAAAGCAAGGACTGTCTCTCTCATCAAGAATCACCATAGGGGGAAGCTTTCATTATCAAGGCTCCTCCGAGCCCCTGACGCTCACCCTGAGCTAAGCCAGATTCCTTCCTCCTTGCCCTGGGCTCATCAAGGGCTTTGGGCCTCCTGGTTCTGAATTCCTCATGTCTGGGTGCCCAGGAGTTTAGAAATCACAGCCGCGGCCCCGTCATGTGCTGTTTCTCACCAGGAGGAACACTGGCTGGGGACCCTCATCTTAGGCTGCATTCCTCCTCCCCTGAGTAGGTGTTCGTGTACTATGAGGCCATGCAGGACCCAAGTGGCACGTTATTTATGAAGGACACATAGCCAGTAGATGCCCCTGTGATTGATTTCGGATGGGATTCAGATAGCTGATGAGGTGAGGAATATAGGCCCTATGGTGATGGATGGGGATGGGGGATGGGGATGGGGATGGTGGTGGGGGATGGTGGAGTGGATGGATGGTGGATGGTGGACGGTGGATGGGGGATGATGGATGGGGATGGAGATGGTGGATGGTGGATGGTGGACGGTGGACGGGGATGGGGATGGTGGATGGTGATGGTATGTGCATGTGTGTGTGTGTGTGTGTGTGTGTGTGTGTGTGTGGTGGTGTGGTCATGGTAAGGATCAAACCTAGGACCTTTGTACAGTTGAGTAAGTTGTTTACCACTGAAGCTACATCCCCACCCATCTTTTTATGTTCTTTTCTATCCAAATTTAAGGTCAATAAATTATAATCCAAGAATCTTTTACCTAGTCAAGTCTGTGTTCAAGTCAACATGAGCCACGTACCATATTCACAAACTTGAAAATTCTTAAAACAAAATAATTTTAAAAAAGCCAACTTGAAGATGAAATGTCACTCAGACCTGGAAAGGCCAATATAAATCATTGACTTAGGGACTAAATTCACTTAAATTAAAAACTCAGACTTAAAATCGAACAATTGTTTATCAAACTGAATAAAAAATTAGACATTAATAGTATTACATTTTGATTTCTATAATAAATAATCCAATATCCTACTTGATTACAATAATATTTTTATCTTTTCACATTAGCTAAGGTGGAGATTCAGCTGTGGCTATGTCAGATTCATCTCCACAAGTTCATTCCTTGTCACATCCAGACTTAAAGAACAGCCTCTCCTTAGAGAATGCTATGCCCATTGTGGAAAGCTAAACCTCTTGGTCTCAAGCTGCTAAGCCAAAGCACATGCATGTGCATGTTCGATGAACACACACACGCACGCGTGCGCACCACACACACACCCACTTTTGCTCACAGGAGGCAAATATAATGCCTGGTCATAAACCCATTGGCTAAATTAGATAACTCAAGCAAGTGTACAACCATTGAGAAGGGTCTTTAACAAACACAGAGTTGGAAAAAAATTGAAGAAAGTACAAAAATATTACTCCCATCTTTTCCATAAAGAATCGGTTTATTCCTTATAAAGTAGAAGGCAGAATGAGCAAGATGCAATGACTTCAATCTTGTACTATTTCTCTCCTTAACGTTCTAGGAATCTTAAGTAAATTACTACTTTTGGAGGTAAAGAGACAATTATGAGTTCGCCATTATGGCTCACATCTGTAATCCAACAGTCAAGAGGCTGAGGCAGGAGGATTCACAAGAAATTAAGGCAAACCAGGGCAACATAGTGAATCCAAGGTCACCTTGGACTACAAAGTGAAACTCGGTGTCAAAAAACATAAAGCAAACATACAATGACTTACAAGGATCCCAGTGCCTTGCTCCACTATTGCTCTCTTATATTACTTAATCAAGTAAAATTAAATACAATCCTTTTTACGTACATATAGAATTCATCATTGATTCCATTTTAATAAAATTACCACATTTCCTTCTTCTCTGTGATGATGCACAAATAGAATCTAGAATGTGGCTCACCAGTGCTAGGTGGTTATTCAGTTTTTCCTAAGTATGAAAGATGAGCAAAATATTTTACTTAAAACAACAACAACAAAAGGTTTTGGTTATGGTTTCCATACTCTGCCCCATTGCCTTTTAATTTGGGCCTGTGGTAAGATAATACATGGCAGAGGCATGTGGTGAAGGAAGCCTATTCACTCATAGCACCTGGGAAGTAAAGAGCCCGGTGAGAAGGATCCAGGATCTCAGTGTCAGCGTCAAGAGTGTGTCTAGAGTTAACCAGTAATTCTTCTCACTAAGATTTACTTTCTAGTGGGTCTATCTTTTCCCAACAGTGGCTGCTCAGGACATGTCAACATATAAGCCTTTGGAGGATACTCTAGATCCAAACTACAGTAGCAGCTCTAAAGTGATGGTATTTGGCATGATATGATATGTCGTTTGCTTCTGTCATATTATTATTGTTGTCGTTATTGTTGTTGTTATTATTATTATTATTATTATTTATTATTATTCCTATTTACCAATGAAACCAGTGCTATAATTTTGTTATCAAAATGCCAGTCATGAATGAGTATATATCTCATTACAAGAGGTCTCATGCAACTGTTACCTTTTTTTCTATTACTCTGCTATGTGAGGGCACAGCAACAAGGTATAATTTGGAAGTAGAGCCTGCACTTGAAACTAAACCCTGAAACCTTGATCTTGACTTTCCCAGACTCCATAACTGTGAGAAATAAACTCTCTTCTTTATAAATTACACAAACACTTAAACTTCATTATACATAAACAAAGGGCATAGCCTTTATCTAACATAGTTGGATTCCTTTCGTCTGGTAGTTTTGTTCCCCCACTTTTCATTTGAGGCCCACAGCTTCCAATGAGTCTGGCTATTGCCTACTTGAACTAAATGCAGCAGGAAGCAGTTCTCCCAGGGTATCTTCATAGTTCTGTCAAACTCTTCTCCAGGTCATATTACCTCATGGTCCACAATGCTATGTAGCAATGGGCAGCTAATTACAAGGCAACAATAATGTAAGTCCTGAGTCCTCTCTTGCTTGCAGACTTGAATACTCATTAAGAAATGCTACATCTGGTATAATATCCTGTCTCTAGTACTATCCCAATTCTTAGGTATATTTTCCAATATATGTATACTGAGATGAAGGAAGCCACTTTGCCTTAAAGAAGACATCAGGGAAATTACCAACCAAAGCTCTCAAGTGGTGCTTTTTCTTTTATGAAGTTTCCTTAAGGGCACATAAAATAGTCTTCTTAGTGTGCTTAGGTGTGGGAGTTTGCAAATATCTGGATTTGTTTTCCCCTAAAAGAAGGGACAGTTGTTCAGCTCATATTTCAGAAGTTTCACCCCACGGGCATCCAGCTCCATTACTTTGAACCTAACATAAGGCAGATAAATCATAGTAGAGTGTATAGCATATGGGGCTCCTTGACTAAATCTACACCTTCATGAGCTTTTCGCTTTCCAGAAGTCTATCAACTACCAAACATGCTCCTAGCAATGAGCCTTTGGGAAACAGTGAAGTTACTATTACACAGAGCCAGGAGATTCTGCTGGTTGATGAATGAAAATGAGGGAAAGGAACACACACACACACACACACACACACACACACACACACACCATGCCTAGAAAGAAAGAAAGCCATTGGTTGGCAACCACATCAATACTGAGTCTAAAAGCTGAGAGCCCCGCTTAAAAGATCTTGTACCTGTGGGTTTCAATCAATCATTTTTGCTTTTGGAAATGTCCTCAGCATATTGAAGAGGTTGAGAGTGAGTTATTTGCTGGAAGACTGCTCTCAGTTTACCTCCAACATAGAGCAACATCTTCTCCAATATGCCAAGTCTGCAGAACAAGAGACTTCTGAGAGAGGGCCTGAAATATGGGAGAAGGGGCTTAGCAGGATGTCCAAACAAGCCAACTAGAGGATTTATGACCAGTGGGATTCTACAACCAGACAGATTCTCATTTAGACAGAAGCTGAAGGGGGTAAAGAAAGCAAGAGAAATGGAGGAAAGAAAGAAAGAAAACATGTTTTTAAAGAGATAGAAATGTTAAAAATCCATTACAGATCTGAACTTGAGTAAGTCTGACCAACTAGAGTACATAGGCACAGCATAAAGTCAAGCTTCTAGATCTTTCTAGAAACTTAAAGGCATAAGAAATGATGTATACAAAATGGCTAGTTCAATGTGCATAAAAATCTGAATGTACTTTGTTTTTGTTTTGTTTTGTTTTAACCATGCATTAGCCACAGAGCCATTCAACAAGGGCATCTCTTAAATGAAGTCTAAAATTGTCCATAGCAAGCTTATGCCCTAGATGATGCATCTTCGAGCTTAAATGCTGTGTTCCTACACTGCAGTATATCACAATTCCCAAACAAGTGGTAGTGTTAATTCAACTCCAATACAAGAAGCTTTTTTACCAATCTTACAAGTAAACAAAGTTTTGAAGTAAGCAGAAATTACAAACACTATCAGAGAAGACTATGCTACTAGAGTTAATTTCACATGCTTTAAACAGCCAAACAAAAATCTTTGCTCGCTTATGCTTGGATAATTTTTTTTAGGCGATATGTATATTCCATGTCATGCAAAAGAATCTAATATATGTGCTATATACTATGTGTGTAGCTGTGACATAAGCATTGGCAACCACCCAAAATACAGATCTCACTATTATTAACAAGAAGGTCAAGTTGTCAAAGTCTGTAATTCTTAAGAACTGAGCAATTGTTGTCAGAGTTGGCAATGTTAAAATGTATCTTTCCTTTGATGTTAAGCCTTGTCTGAGCATCAGTATCAAAGTAGCTCAGATACGTGTCAAGAATCAAAGTTAGATTCAAAGCCTCTGAAAATACTACTGTATGGTGGCTTCTTTCATTTCTTTCTGACCATTTTCTTCTCCTGGCTCCTACACACCCGTGGGCTTCTTTTCTTCACTGTGTGTCCTCAGCATGTCAGTAGCTTTCAGCAAAAGGATCTTATTCTGTCACTTATATGTAGTGTCCATTAAAAGAAGTTAATAAGTTGCCAAATGCTCAGCTTAAATTTAGTTGATCTTGAGGTAGGAGCTTATGTATTGCAGCTAATAAATTATCATCTCCTGACCTCCTGGTCCTTCTGCTCACCACCTCTACTAAAACAAACCAGCAGACACATTGATGGAACCAAATAGCTTTGTTCAAATGACATTAGCACTATCCATCTTTTTTATTTTATTGAAAATAGATTTTTTTCATGCAATATATTTTTTCATTTTTCTCCACTCCTCCCAGGTCCTCCTAGGTCCTCCATTCCCATTTGCATACACCCCATTTCTGTCTCTTACTAGAAAACAAACAGACATCTAGGGGTAATAGTAAAATATAAATGATAAGATTAAACAAAATAAACAAATCAGAATAGAAAAACCAGAGGGAAACAAACCCAAGAAACAGATATAGACACAGAAATGTACATGTTTGCACACTCAGGAATCTCATAAATATACAAAATTGGAAGCCATGATATATATGCAAAATTTGTAGGGTAAAAATAAGTAAATAAAATAAAAGTAAAAGTAAAATGTAAAGTTTTTCTTTAAAATGAGAAAGTTCTTGTAGACATTATGACACAAGGAACTTCCAAAGATGCTGATGAGTTGACTTTCTGCTGCTAACCATCTACTGCTGGGCATATGACCTGTACATGAAAAGTTTGTTTCCCCAGTGAGATTCCTTAAGATAAAAGTTTTCAACCTTCCTAATGCTGCAATACTTTAATATAGTTCTTCATGTTGTGGTTGTCCCCAACTATAAAATTATTTCATTGCTACTTCATAGCTGTAATTTAGCCCCTGTTAAGAATTCTAATGTAAATGTCTGGTGATCAGGATATCTGGTATGCAATCCCTGAAGGGGTTGTGACCCACAAGTTGAGAATTTCTACTCTAGAAGAAAACTAAATTTTACTTGTAAATTTATCATTGAATAAATCATCCAATTGTTTATCAATTGGAGATATCTTCTGGTTAAGGATGGGAGATATATCTACTTCTTTCAACTCTAGGGATCCACCTCGTATAGACCTGTGCAGGTCCTATGCATGGTGCCTCAATCTCTGTGAGTTCATATGTGCATCTGTCCTGTTGTATTTGGAATGCATTCCTTGGTGTCTCTATCTCCTCTGGCTTTTACATGCTTCTGTCTCTTCTTCTGTAGGCTCCTCTGAGCTCTGAAGGGAGAACTCTGATAGGGGCCCATCTTTTAAGGATTCAATGTTCCAAAGTTTTCCACTCTCCATATATTGTTTGCCTATGGGTCTCTGTATGTGTTTCCATTTGCTGCAGGAAGAAGCTTCTCTAGTGATGGCTAACAAGGTACTTACCTATGAGTGTAGCAGAGTATCATTAGTAGTCATTTTATTGCTATGTTTCTTTATAGAACAATAGTATTTTGTTTTACCCTAGATCCCTGGATTATGTAGTCCACAAAAGAAGCATGAAATATGGGTTTTTATATCAGGGAGTCAACCTTAAAATCAGATATTGGTTGGTCATGCCCACAAGCTGTATTCCACCACTGCACTAGAATTATCTTGCTGGCAAGACACCATTGTAAACTGAAAGTTTTGTAGTTGGTTTGGTGTTTACATTTCTCCTCCTACTTAATCCTCCTGTCCAACATCCACATATAATTAGTTTCTTTGCTCCTAAGAGTTGTACTGCTATTACTCTAAGCAACTAGGCTTTCTAATTGGCTTTCTGTGAAAGCAACACTATAGGACACTATTTACTTAGGTTCAGTCACCTCATAGGATTTTTATGGGACGCTTTTGTTTGTTTTCTGCATAACAAATTCAGATTCCTTTTTAACATGAAGCTTTCATTGATAAGAGTGTCCTAATTGTCTTATCTTCTCCTACGACATCTATGTTCAAAATTTCTGGTTAGTATCCTATAACCAGTATGTATTTTGGGGAAGGGCATCCTTAATATATTGAGTATCATGCTCCTCTAATATCACTGGCCCTTAGCTTCTGTTCATAGTGATTGTCAGTTGCATTCCCCCAGGTAGTTCCCTCTTCTCACCTCCCGCCCCCACTTTTTATTCTTCCATTCGCATTCTCACATCCTCTATAATTATCTATTCTATTTCTCCTTCCTAAAGAGATCTTCACCTCCCTCACAAGTCCCTTACTCTAAAGCTAACCTCTGTGATTCTATAAATTGTAGAACTTTATCTGTGACTTAGTAGCTAACACAATATACAAAGGAACACATACCATATTTATCTTTCTGGTTTCAGGTCACCTCACTCAGGATGTTTTATGGGAGTTTTCTGTTTGTTTGTTTTTTCTAGTTTCATTTATTTATCTGCAAATTTCATGATTTCACTTTTTAACAATGAAATAATATTTCATTGTATAAATGCCCTACATTTTCTTTATCTATTCATCGATTGACAGACATCTAAGTTGTTTCAAATTTCTGGCTATTATTAATAACGCAGTAATGAATGTGGTTGAGTAATGAAGCATCCTTTAGATATACATCCAAGAGTAGTACAGTTTCATCTTGAGATAAATCAACTCGAAGCTTCCTAAGGAACTTCCACACTGATTTCCATAGTGATTGTACAAGTTTGCATTCCCCCCAGCAAGGAATAAGTGTTACTCTTACTCGAAATCCTCACCAGCATGAGCCACCATTTGTTTTATTGATCTTAGCCATTCTGACTATTGTAAGATTAAAACCTCAAAATTATTTTTATTTGCATTTCCCTGATGACTAGGGATATTGAACATTTATTCAAGTGTTTCTCAACCATTTGAGTTTCCTCTTTTGAGAATTCTCTGTTTAGATTTATACCCCCTTTTAAAATTGAGTTACTTGCTTTCTTAACACCCAGTTTTGTGTTCTTTATATACTTTGTATATTAGCCCTTTGTTGGATGTGTAGTTGATAAAATCTTTTCCCATTCTGTAGACTGCTGATTATCCAATTACATTGTTCCTTTGCTTTTCGTTTATGTAATACCATTTATTAATTGTTGATCTTAGTACCTATGCTAAGATCTATGTTCTATTCAGAAAGTCATCTCCTGTGCCAGTGAGCTCAAGGATACTCCCTCACTTTTTCTTCTGATTGATGTATCAATATGGCATATATTCAAGTCCTTCAGCCATTTGGAGTTGACGTTTTGTACAGGGTGATAAGTATGCATCTATTTGAACTCTTCTTCATCCACGTATCCAGTTTAACCAGTACCATTTGTTGGGGATCCTATCTTTTTTTCCAGTAACACTACCTATCTTAAAGAAAAGCCTTCCTAGGTTTCAAAAGGAGAAAGAAAGGTATGGTGTTCTGTAGCTGAGTTCTCTGTCCTGGGACATATTCATTGTCTGGTAGTTCGTTAGGGCAGAGACTTGCTTCAGGCTCCATCTTTTGCATCCCCCATTTACCACACTAATTTTACAAGTGAAAAATAGTGACTGGTAAAGTAAAAGTTTCCAGGCAGCTCTGGAATTTAGAATAATACGTGAGGGAATGGTAATGTTAGACAAAAGGGGGAAGTTAGAGGGAGGGGACTTTGCTAGTTACATACAGAAGTCCTTGAAAGGAAGGCTGTTCCTCCAGTAAAGCACCTTCCATTTGCATTCTCTTTCTTCCTTGTTATCAGAATGGCTTTGTTCTCATTTGTTTGTTTGTTTGTTTGATTGATTGATTGATTTTTGTTTTGTTGCTGCCCTGCCATAATTTGAATGCTTAGGTCTCTCCAAAATTGATACTGCAATCTAATTCTCAGAGTGACAGTACTAAAAAGTGATTAGCTCTAAGGGAACAAGCAGCCTGTGTGGCTAGGTGAGTCCCTTATAAAGAGTAGGGGAGGCTTCTTCTGCCCTTTGGTCTCTTCTAGGAGGAATCAGCTCCTCTCTTCCAAAGGATGCAGCAGATTGGGCTCATCTGAAAAGCACAGGTTGCATCTTTGTCTGGCATGGATTTGCTAACTCCTTAAGCATAGACACTCCGGCTTCTAGAACCATGAGAAATAAGCTGCCATTGCCCATACATTGCTCTGTGGTATTTTGTTATAGATGTAAGAATGGATTAGATCAAGCCTGATCTCTAAAAGGAAAGATCTTTTCTTATAAGCATGGCCATACTGCATTACATGTCATATTATCCTCCATTCTCCAGACTGAGAGTTACTTTCTTGGAAACATACAGTGCTCTTAGAGAATTGAAGAAAATTTGATACCCAATCTAAGAACAATTGAAACAATGTAAGAATGTGATTTATATTGCTCCTTGATAGTAATATGGAAAATATTCTCTCCCTTTTATTAAGCTTCAATGTGGACATGGCCTTTAAAGTTATCTCAACATTTAGTAAAGATCAGTGCCTGGTTATTGTGATCTTTTAAACATATTGATTTTTAAGTTAGACATATGCTACAATTAAAGCACTTTCTCTGTTTCCATTTGAAAAGAATTCCTACCCCATTGTTACAGAATTCCATGTTTCTTAATCAACCCTAAATTACTCACTGGCTTACACTATGTAAGAATGAGAATACGTTTCTTGGTACATAGCCTTCCAAACTCTTGAACACATTTTCTAATCAAATCCGCATGTTCTCCTCATAGATTTCCTTTATATCTGGGTGGGGACAATCTCCCCAAAGTTCAAGTCTGAGGTCATAGACCTCTGTTTAAACCACAGGGACTGAGGGTCTGGCAGGAGAAGGGGGTAAACGAAGTGAGCCACAGGCACTTAGAGAGTTGGGGTTGCCTTCTTGCCCCCACAAATTTTGTATTACATCTGGTACTTCAGGGAGCTTTAGAAAGAATGAAAGATGTTAGTCCCCCCATATATACATCAGCTGCTGAGAATTTGCCATGAGTCTTGGTTGAGAATGAAAACACGGATCCACAAGTCTGTATAACTAATAGTAAAATTGGTTTTCCCAGGGGTTGGCAAAAGGAACTCTGTAATTGGGAACATTTCAAGGGTGTATAAGATGAGCATTCAATGCTGGAAAGCATTAAACAGAGGTTTTTACAGTACGTGAAACTCAGCACGGGCTTGCTTTATGCTCCTTCTTTGGGAAAGAAACTGTTACATCATTCTCCTTGGGGACAAATCACCCATTTGGGCAAAAAGAACCACATCATGAATAAGGGGCAAGTCCAGCTTCATCAACACAGATGTCTTTTTTGAACTAGTGAGAGGGGAGAAAAAACTTTTTACAATAAAAGTAAGCTTTGTGATCTAACCTCTCGAAGGGTCATTTCTTAACATGTTTCTTGCACATTCTCAACAGTGTGATTCTTTTCACGGTGGAAGGAACATCGCAGAACGCATTCTTGATTCTCAAGATGTGGGACACTGAAATAAAACAAGTGAGTGGAGGTTCCTCCCCAGCTTCCAGACAGGTGATGCTATTGGAGTCATTTGCAGGCAGGTGTGAGCCAACCGCCCAACAGGAATGTTCCACAGCAGAGACCTCAGCATCACACCTGGAACTAATTGGCCTCCTTTTTTGGCAAATTCAGTAACTAGGACAAAGATTAAATAGGCCTTGGAACCTGCACAACCACTTCCGTTTCTAAGTGCCATCAACCTCAGTAAGTAGGGATTCTGGGACAGTATCCTGGGGAGAGGGCTGCCCCACAGGCCCCACCCCTGCACCAGGAACACACTCCAACTTTCAAAGGTCCCTAATGAAATGCCAGATCATGGTGGGATGATCTTTCAAGTTATAACATCCTGCTTGCTGTAGTGTTAAAGACAAGTTAGCACACAAACACAAAATAAGACTTTTAAAACCACATACATAAAAAGTTATACATTTAAAAATGTTTTATTGGAAAGGCAGGTCATTTTAAAGTTACTTAGTTTTTTTTTTTTTTTCTCTCCCATTTTTAAAATTCCTGAAGTTTTCTTTTGATTTATGTGAATGGAATAATGTGTTTGTGAAAATTATGTGTTCTTGTGTTTTAAAGCAGTCTTTCCTCTCTTCCCACCCTGTTTTAGTCTTTCAGTGCATAAGGTCCCATCAATCATCCACAGGAGCTCCAAGTCTAATGGTTGAGAGAAACTAATAAACAGATAAATTACAATGAAGTGTTATAATTACATATTGGCAAAGGGAGAGGTGGGACCCTGTGTGAATACAGAAGGAAGCCAGAGGACAAGAAGCAACAGTTGTGTTTTACTTGCCAGCATGCCCTGCCAGCTCAAGCTTCTCTGCTATCTGCAATACCCTGGCTTTTGAAGCATCTAAAGGGATTTGCATGGGTGGATCTGAGTTCAAGGAAAACGCTACTAGAGGCAAGGAAACAGATTTATGTAGACACCAACTAGTTCTCCAGAGCTGGCCATGCCAAAGAGATTATGTTGATTCTGGGGTAACCAGATGGCTTTGAGTGCAACAGTCAGATGGATAGGTGAAAGTGAGGAAATGGTTAAAGAAAGTGAGTATGAAGGTGAGGCTGCATCTTGTGAAATAGGATGTGGATCTGAACTGGGGGCAAGGCAGAGAGGGACCAAGTTCAGAGTTACTGAATAGGTAGAACTGAGTGCCACTGGATGGTGGGAAGAGAAAGGAGTCTAAGGAGAATCCTGGACTTGTGCCTTGGCCTAACCAAGGCAAGTTAAAATCCATTGCCCTATATGGCCAATTCTCAAGGGAAGGTGTATCACTCATTTATTTATTTATTCAGCCATTCATTCATTCTCCAAATGCATATTAAGGAAGCCAGACCCTGTCTGAGATAGTGATTAGCAAAGCAGCATCAAAGTTCACCTTCCTGAGGCTTAATTCTGATGAAGAATCACAAATCCACTAAAGTATCACCTGATGGAATAACAGCCAGAGTGGCCCAAGGTTCACTAAGAGCATCCTAATGAATTGTCCGTAGGGCAAAAGGTCATAAATGCTAGGAGGAATGGGGGTGAGGGATGGAGAGCTAAGCAAGAGTGCTGGGTGATTTTAAAAAAAAAAATGGCATCAGTTAAGAAGAGATTCATTGTCGCGTCCACCTTGGCCAGCAAGTAAGACGCGACACGGTCGGATCCTTCTCAGTCAGCTTTATTCCAGGAACGGCTCTTGACTTAGGGACGGGGAACTGGACGAGGGACTAGGATAGGGATGTATGGCCGGGGACCGGACCGGGAAGGCCCGGGAAGGGAAGGCAAGGGAAGGGCAGGGAAGGAAGGGAAGGGAAGCGAAGCGAAGGGCCAAAAGGCGCAGGCCAAAAGGGCGCAGCAGCAGAAGCGAGCTGCTTATCTAGCTGCCCTAGACGCGCTGGGTGACGTGTCCTCTCAGGATAGGTTAAGCTGCCAATACCTCATTATCATGAGCCCGCTCAGGAGGGGCACGAGGCCGACGCATGCTCAAAGGACTTGTTTACCAGTTTCTGAGCTGGCCACTGTGGAAGCCAGCTGCCTGCCTTGTCAGGTGCTAGTCATATGACTTTGCAACTGTAAACACGGCTGCCTACATCTCCCCCTTATTTATTTATTAAATTTGAAGTAGGTTACCTCTGGACCCTTCAGACCTTAGGCATCCCACACCCAAGCATGCTTGAACTCATTCATTAGGTGTTTGGCGTGAGGCGATTGAAAGCACACCTAGAAGGTCGCCGCTAGCGCAGCAAGTCAGCGGTGGAAAACAGAGGTCCGAGCCCTTGTCCAAAGTGAAGGCATTGTAATGGGAAAGTTTATATTTCTGCCATACCCGCCTTCGTGCCTTTTTTCAGGGAGAGGTACATTTGGCACAAAACCTCTATGCACTCGGACATGCTTTCAGAGAATCTATCTCAGGATTGAGAACATCTCTAGTCGAGGCGCTCCTCGTACTCCCCGCTTCAGAAACATTGAGGTGATGCTGTAGGAGCCTCATGAGTGTACACCTTTGGCAATGGTCAAGATGGTCAGGATCTAGGGATTATGCCTGGATGGCCATTACTGGGTCCAGAAAGCTCCCCACTATGCCTCCCTAAGGGAGGCCAGCCAAATACCTGGGGGAGTGCCTTCCTCCATGGCAGTCAGCGCCTGGTAAACAACAACCTTATGTCCTGCATGGTCATGGCACAAATGACACAGAAACCAAAGGCAGAAACCACATCCTAGGAGAACAACAGCTCCCCAGATAAATACTCTTGCTCATTCTTTAAAGAAAATTAAGGGCACCCTTGACCCAAGTGGTGAGCCCCTCCAAAGTAAGGGGATCCAGGCGGGTGCCATTCAGGGTAGCGATCTGCAACAGGAGCCTCCTGGATAGGTCCTCGTCTTCTTTCGACCAATTTCCTTTCAGGTACTCAGACGGGAGGCGACTCTGATTGAGAGACTGAGAAGAGTTATATACCAAAGGAATAATATACAGTCCCCTGAGAGAGGAGACGCAAGACAGCTGAATAAGTTTATATTTAAACAGGTTAAAAATGGGAAAGGTATTAAGGTCAGCCTCCACCGTTACCGGTACAAAGGTAGGCAGTCTGACAATAAAGGCAGTGTCATTCCTGCCTTCCCAGCACTCTGCATTTAGTAGAGTTCTTTGGCAAAGATATGGTGGCATTGTAAATCATAAATAGCATGGTGATGTTTAGGGAGTCATCAGTCCGGTTCGAGGCGTCCCCCGAACCTTGTGACGATCCCAAACTTACCTGAACAAGCACGTTTCTCAAAACCTCTGCGTCAACCTTACTATCTGCAAGGGGATCCAACCAAGCAGATACATTGGTTAATACAAGGCGCAGAGTTTTGATTTTGGCAAAGCATACAAACAAAAGGTAGAGAAAAGGTAGGAAGGACCGGGGAGTTAGAATGGACCGGCATAGGCACTGGCCAGGTGTGACGGCCCACAAAGGTATAAAGTCACCCGGTATCCATAGTAGTAGTAGGGTCAAAAACAGGATCTATGCCCTCATCATCCTTTTCTCCGTCTGGGACTGCCGGGCTGGAGATCTTCCGAGTCAATCTCTCGGGTACCCAGATGGGGTTTTCTTGGTCCTCTGGAAAGACACAAACAGAACCTCGTGCCCTTAAGAGCACGGGATCGGGCCCTCGCCATATGTTTGTTATAATATCTTTCCATTTTACTTTCTCTGGCGGAGGGCGTAGGTGATTCCAATTCCCTGATTTCTTTTTTATAACAAATATGGGAGTGTTCCAGGGAGAGATAGAAGGTTTAATATGTCCCAACTCTAATTGTTCTTTGACTAGTTGTCTAGTGGCTAGCAACTTTTCTGAGGAAAGAGGCCACTGGGGAACCCACACTGGCTCCTCAGTCTTCCAGATAATGGGTATACTAGGTCCAGTGGCCACTAGGAAAAACCCAGTCCCATGCGCAGCCCTTTAGACTGCAGTTGCACTGGTTCCCTTCTCTCTTGGAGATGTTTTCCAGTGCCATGAGATGGATGCCATCCCATGTCTGTCATCATGTTTGTTGCCTCTGTGTGTTTGTCAATCTCAATTTCATGGCTTTTAACAGGTCTCTGCCCCAAAGGTTAATAGGTAAAGATAACACAAAAGGTTGGAAGGTACCTTCATTTCCTTCCTTGTCTTTCCAAGATAATGTACCTGCGCTTAAATCGGGCGATTTTGCATACCCGAGCCCTTGTAGGGTTTGGGTTGATGCTTGAATAGGCCAGTTTTTAGGCCAGTCTTTTTGGGCTATAATGCTACGGTCAGCTCCTGTGTCTAATAGGCCCAATATTTTTCTGCCGTTAATTTCCAATTCTATTATAGGTCTTTGGTCCAAATCTAAAGATAAGAAGGCGGCTTCAGTCCCGGAGGATCCGAGGCCTTTATTTCCCCTTATTACATTTTTACTGGGGAACACATTATGTAAGCTGGGTAGCATTACTATTTGAGCAATTCTGTCTCCTGGTGAAATGGCCACAATACCCTGCGGAGAGGAGGCAAGGATCTTAACTGCACCCTCAAAATCGGCATCTATAACACCAGGATGTACCATGAGACCTTTTAGGGTGGAAGAAGAGCGTCCTATCAGTAGACCCACTGTGTCGGGAGGCAGTGGGCCCTGGAAGTCAGTCTCAATAGGTTGCACACCCATTTGGGGTGTTAATACGAGTCTGGTGGTGCAGCGCAGGTCCAACCCTGCTGAGCCCGTGGTGGCTCTCCGAGGCTCCAACCCTGCTGAACCCGGAGTGGCTCTCCAAGGCTCGGGCGGTGTAGGTTGGGCTGACTCTGCCCCTCTACTGCTCCATATATTTAAGGGCCCTGGAAGCATGGGCCCCGCTGCACGTTTTTTGACTGCGTACTACCATAACCAGAAGGCAGCGTTTGGCTCTCAGGGTTCCTTGTCGATCTGCATTCACTGGCCCAATGATTACCCTTGTGACATTTTGGGCATATTCCTGGCGGCCTCAGACGAGGGGTATTCCCTTGTTTTTCCCTGTCTCTTTGTCTTTCCCTGTCTCTTTGGGGGCACTGACTCTTAAAGTGTCCCTGGCGGCTGCAGTTGAAGCAAGCCCCTGCAGCAGGGGTCCTGCCTTTACCCTTAGACAACTGCATAACTGCAGCTGCCAAGCCAGAGTTGGACAATGGTCCACCAATCTCCCTACAAGCCTTCATCCAAGCCTGCAAGCCCTTTGCTTTCCAGGGGGTGATGGCCATCCTGCACTCTTTGGTGCACTGTTCAAACACCAATTGCTCTATCAATGGCATGGCTGTATCAGGATCGCCAAATATTCTCCCTGCGGCTTCCATCATGCGAGCCACGTAGTCGGAGAAAGGCTCAGTAGGACCCTGGAGGATTTTTGTTAAATTGCCAGAAACTTCTCCCCTATTGGGTAGAGCCTTCCAGGCTCTAACAGCCATGGCAGTAATTTGGCCGTACACCGCTGGCGGGTATGCTGTCTGGTTACCTGCCCATTGTCCCTGACCTAGAAACATATCCAGGTTCCATAAGGGCTGTCCTGCGGCGGCATTGGCTTGAGCCTGTCCTTGAGCATAATCACTGTAAATAGATTTCCAATCAAGATATTGCCCATAGTTAAGCAGGCTTTCACAGTACTTATCCAATCAGATGGTGTCATGGCCTGTGTCGCTATCCTTTCTATCGAGGATTGCGTGTAGGAAGCATTAACGCCGTAAGTCCTGACTGATTCTGCAAGATTTTTTAACATCTTGATATCCAAGTGCTCATGATATCTTTGTTGATTCGGATCTTCAAAAACTGGAAAGGCCATACGCGCTTCCTTCCAAGTCTCAGGGCAGAACGATTGAGTCCCTGGAGTCCCTGGGGGTGGACCGGCCCGAGGAACCTCCGCATATGGAGGCGGGCCTAGGGGCAGAGCTGTGGGCGTCTCCCGAGCAGGTGGTTTAAGCTTCTCCGCCCCATGTTTGCCTTTCCTCCGCCTAGGGAGGGTCACAGACTCCCTTTCAACTGATAGGTTCTCTAGATCCTCCTCCATCTTTTCTAAATTTTCTTCTTCTGCCATCTTGTCTAAGTTCCCTCCTTCCTCCTCATCTGAGCTATCGGAGCTGGAGGAACTCTCTGTCTCTAAATCTTTTAAGCTAGGATAAATGTTGGAGGCCCTTTTTCGTCCTTTGTCTTTTTTACACTTATGTCCTGGATGATGACAATTTAAACAGAAACAAAGACTACATACTAGGAAAAACATAATTACGACACCCAGACCGACCCACACCTGGTCTACAACAAACACAAACATGATACTTCTAAGGTTTCTCGTGATTCAATTGCCACTTTACCATGGACCTATGACCATCGACCTTATGACGCCGCTTTACCGCGGACCTTGTGACGGCCCTATCCACCGGGCACTTTCTGTGAAGCCGCTTTACCGCGGACCTTGTGATGGCCCTACTCCCCGGGCACTTTCTGTAACAATAAACATACCTGTACCGCAGTTCCTAGCTGCTGAGTTCTGAATCCACGAAGGCGAAGTCCTCAGTTCCCCGTACGGGCCACCATATGTCGCGTCCACCTTGGCCAGCAAGTAAGACGCGACACGGTCGGATCCTTCTCAGTCAGCTTTATTCCAGGAACGGCTCTTGACTTAGGGACGGGGAACTGGACGAGGGACTAGGATAGGGATGTATGGCCGGGGACCGGACCGGGAAGGCCCGGGAAGGGAAGGCAAGGGAAGGGCAGGGAAGGAAGGGAAGGGAAGCGAAGCGAAGGGCCAAAAGGCGCAGGCCAAAAGGGCGCAGCAGCAGAAGCGAGCTGCTTATCTAGCTGCCCTAGACGCGCTGGGTGACGTGTCCTCTCAGGATAGGTTAAGCTGCCAATACCTCATTATCATGAGCCCGCTCAGGAGGGGCACGAGGCCGACGCATGCTCAAAGGACTTGTTTACCAGTTTCTGAGCTGGCCACTGTGGAAGCCAGCTGCCTGCCTTGTCAGGTGCTAGTCATATGACTTTGCAACTGTAAACACGGCTGCCTACAATTCATGCAGAACCATGCAGAAAGTGAGAAAGTGAGGAGGGAGGCAGAAGTGTGCCAGAGAGTAGGCACAAGGTCATGTCCTGTACAGAGGTGGCCACTACCCAGATGCACTCTATTCCCAAGGGTTTTTCCTGAGAGGCCTAATGGAGGCAGTGTCCCACCATTCCCCACCCCAGCCAAACACTACAATTGTCTCTAAAAGAAATGCCGTTTTTAAGAAAATTGAAATCGATTTTTTTTCTCTCATACATACCAACTACAGTTTCTGGGTGAGAACCACCCCCACTCCATGATCCTCTGGAGGCACCCTGACCTACTGCTATTTGTGAATTGCCCCTATTCATGAATCCCTGCCTGCTCAAATAAACCCCAAATTATAGTGTGCCCAAGTTTATCCTTCAACATCCCTTCACAAAACATCTTTAGCTTGTTAGACAGCAAAACTCTTAGTTGCTGCAGAAAGCAGGATTTCTATCACAAGGACTCTACTGCAGGAATTACAGTGGGTTAGAAAGGGTGGTTTTAGGACAAGGAGAGTGCCCTCCCCCAGGGTGTAGGTAATATCCATCCCTGGTATCACAATTAGTGTTTATAAGGAGGAAGAGGATATGGTACAACACTGTCCAGCAAGGAGACCTTGTGCCTGCCACACTCACCAGCAAGCTCACTTGTGATCAGAAAGCAAAGGAGGCCTATGTCTAAGAGCAGGTTCCAAGAGAGAAGGAGTTCTAGAGGACTGGGGGAGGGACAACAAAGGGAACTCTAGGAGTATCTAAGTCATGGAGGTGGTAAGGTCACTTGAAAGTAAAAGCAAGCAGGGATACCCCAGACAAAGGCAGGAGGGGCAGACTGAGGTACTGGTGAAGCTGAGAACTTGACCAAAGGAGTCAAAGGACACCAGAGAAGGGAGGTTCACCAAGTCCACCTCCAGGTCATTTGAGATGACCAGAAACCTCAGTGGAGGAGAATGGTATGAGCAGTGGATGGAATGTTCTTCCATGAAATTCACTGAGGAGAGACGGAAAGGGAGCATCTGATCAGGCATGGTGTGTGATGAGTGTTTATTTGCTTTGATAGGGAAAACAAGAGATGATTAAATGTTGAGACTGCAGAAGCAGATTTCTCTTCCATTTCTTATCCCCTAAACTCACTGGATGCAGGAGGGAAACAGAGTTTTCAGTTTCACAATATACTTCTTCATCTGCCTGGCCAAGGCAAGTGTGAAGATCAAGTGTTTTGCGGTTTTTGTTTTTAAGAACTGAGCATCAAGACTAGGCCACAGTCAACAATTGTGGCAAGGAGGTATCCACAGCAAAGAGGCCAAATACTCCTTTCAGGTAGATCTTCCTATCACACTGGAAGGGGTAAGCCTCCTTCACTGAAAAAAATATCTGGAAAGAAGTCATTAGATGGTGCAACCACAAAGAGAGACAGCAAGACCTTCTTCATGTCCTTTCAGCACCATAGTGATGCCACATTGATCCATTGCTTGTGCGTGTGATTCTAATGGGTAAGAGAGCAGGGGTTGGGACCAGTCGGGAGTTCCCATCCTGGCTCTTCAGATCTCTCCTAATCTATAATCTGCATCAGTTTCTCTGCCTTTAGAAAGGAGATGAGTTGAGTTCACAAGGGTTTGAATAAGGATCCAGTTAGATATTCCATGGACAGTTCCAGGCTCCATGGAAATATATTCACAGGAAACATCTGTAAGATGTGAGATATGACTTGCTTGGGTCATCTAATGACCTGTCTGGTGACCCTGTTTCTACACCGGGGTAAAATGATGGGACTTTTTCTTTAGAAGTCCCAGTAACAACTTTGACAAATCGAAGGCTGAGGCACATCAGAGATGGCAAAAGCACAACTTGCAGCCTTGAACTTTGGCCATCCTTTCCTGCTTCTCTACAGCATAGGTCTATTCTATTTCTTATTATCAGAGCATAGGGGGAAAAGCCTGACAATGATCCTGATGCATTCATTGCTGCCCCTCAGCTCAATGACCACACAGTCACAGAGCTCAAGGTCATGTCAGGGTTTGAAACCTGCCTTTAAATTGTGTGTTGCATAATCACATTAGTTTCTTATTACTAAGAAATGTTGAATCAAATAGAACAGTAATCTTTGTAAAGTAGTCTACTATCTACCAAAAAAGCACTCTATTCTCTATTTTAAAGGTACTCTGATTAACTATTATAGTACAACAAACTTTCTGGCACTTACTGGCTTAAGGCAAAAGCTCATTTTATTTTGCATGATTCTGGGGTTTATGGGCTTAGATGGTCTGTGATTACAGGTTGTCTCTTAGGTGGCTGCAGTCAGATGGTTAGCTGGACTGGAATAATGCAAAGGTTAGGTAGGCTGCTAAGTGAGAAATGCATGACCAGGTGACAACTGATGACTGTCTCCTGACAAAGTCTTTCAGTTCTCAGGGAAAGTGTTAGGACTGTGTGTAAAACTCAGGAGTCTATTTCATTAGTGGTGACACAGAAGCCTTGGGATGGGCATGGTGGGTCAGGGTAGGGGGCAGACAGGGGCCTGAGATGCTCTAATGGAACCCATAGAGCCCAAAAGTAAAGGGTACAAGTTTTACAAATGGAGACCTAGGGCTCCACTGGCCTCTGTGCCACTTTATATGTTCGATTCTCTTGCTGTGGACAGGATGGACATCATGGTCCTTCTAGCTTCATTTCCCCACCTCTCAAAGGAAACTAATGGTGCTGATGTTATAGGGTATTTGGGGGTTTTTATTAATTTGTTTATTTATTCACTTTACATCCAGATCACACCCCTTCCCTCCTCTCCTCCCAGTCCCACCGTTATAAATCCATCTCCATTATCCTATTTTCTTCTCCTCAGAGAAGGAGAATCCCCCACTGTAGTGTATTTGTGTACTTGGTTCTTGTTAAGAATTTGAAGACAGCAATAGGCTTCCCATTCTGTGCTGAGTCCAGATACAGCCCAACAAATGAGGTAACCAGTATTGAGAAATTTAAGTTCTTGGATCTCTGATGTAGCTGGAGTCAAAAATGCCTTGCACTATTTTAAGCTCAAAGAGCAAAATGTTTTTGATGAACGAATCATTTCATAGATGCTTGTTTTTACCTGCATAGGTATCTTTGTAGGGTGTTCCTCAAAAGAAAACTGTGGCCATAGCTTAAGCTGATGACTTGTTGGTTTTTTATTACAGAAGTTAAACCACTTTTTCATTCTTCCACTCTGGCTCTGGGGGAAAGCAGAGCTCAGATCACGACATGCTTTAAGTGGGTGTATGCGGAAATGCCCGCTGCTTGTGCTTTGTGCACAGCGCCTCTCCTATAAACTGTCAGGTCTTCTGCTGACAGCTAAACACGTGCTTTAGATGTGTGTTACAGTTCATGCCAGGCAAGCTCGGATTTCATCTTGCTGAATCATCTTTTGCGTGGGTCCTGGAGAGGAGGGCAATAACCCCAGCTCGGATTAAGTTGCTATCAGGTAGAATTACAGAAGAGTCAGCCTGGGGAAATGGCCTCAGGATTTAGGGACATCACAGAGTTCTTGTAGCTTGAGTGCTTTACAAAGATTAGAGGAGGGCATTTTTTTTTTCTGCCTTAAAACGTTTTGTGGGGCTTTAAAAGCCAACTTTACAAGCTGGCTGAAAATGGGCCAGCAGGAACAATTTTTACTTCTGTCAATATAGATGCTCAGACAAGCCTTCT
This sequence comes from Mastomys natalensis, assembly GCA_021653895.1. NCBI lineage: Eukaryota > Metazoa > Chordata > Mammalia > Rodentia > Muridae > Mastomys > Mastomys natalensis. Next base: position 334,637 of record JAJTUV010000981.1, on the reverse strand, counting down.
GCTCAAGGGGCAGTGAAGCGTCCAGAACTAATTGAGCCCCCAAGAAGATTTTAAGTTCATGATGCCGCAATATCCGGTGGGCACAGAGCCAAATCTATCTGCTTTTGGCTTTCTTCAGAAGATAATATCTTTCTATCACAAGTAAACAATTGGTGGGAATAATGGGCCAGGGGTGGAGAGAACCTGACTAGGAAATTTTAGTCATTAATGGTTAAATGTGGAGTAGTCCAATTCCTCACCATCTTCACCCATCAAATGTAAAGCTTGGTGATAAGAAGAGGGTCAAGTACTGTAGTAGAAGTTATTTAATTGGCCTCTGGCATTGGGCGCCAATTTGTAGTAGAGGGAATTATTTAAACCCCAAATTTGTCACTGTATGATCTCCTACCCGAAGGAGACCAGTAAAGGAAGACACAACTCAATAATTATGGTATAAATAACACGCCTAGATTGGGCAGGTTTACCACTACACTACTCTAATCCCCGGCTATGAGATCCCTTATAACTTGCGGTTCATCCAGGCCGCGTTGTCCTTTTAGCTCCGGCTCCTCCATCATCACCTTCCTACTCCTTCCTCTGACGACTTCCTTCTGCTTCTATTTCCTTCTTCTTCTGTTTCTTCTTCTGCCTCCTTTTATATCGAATTCCTCTCACTCTCTCCTTCCCTAAGCCTTTTTCTCCGCCTCCCTTTCTACTGCCCAATCACTGGCTTTAGCCTTTATTTTAGAAGTTTTAATTGGATAGAAGGTTCACAAGACGTCATCTGTGTACAGATTCGATCCTCCTCTGCAGCCCCTCCCAGGAGGGTGGAACAAGGATCAAAATACAAGGCTGAGGCTATCCACAACAAGGTACAGCAACGACCCCTATTTTTATAGTTTTTGTTTGTTTGGTTGGTTAATTGGTGGTTTTTGTTTTTGTTTTTTGTTTTTAATCTCTAAGGGAAATAATTTTTTGCAAGCATCAGCAAAAATCTTTTACCAATTTTGGCCTTTTAGGTCAAGGAATAAAATCATTACCAAACTTAAGGTGGAAAGAGATACAGAGGTAATCAGTGAATCTGGAATTAGACAAATTGAATACAAATCACATAGTGAATATTTCTTGAAGCTCTCAGTATGTACTCATATATATATAGCTATGATTTTAAAGTCAATTTTATTTAACCATAGAGGTAAAAAACTAATATCCCAAGGGACATATCCAAATCACATAGCCAAGAATGAGTTAAAGAAAATTTAGATGACACTGAGGAGAACAGGGAAGGCGATACTACATTAAATGTGCCCTGGGTTCCAAATGTCACGTTTGAAGAGGGAACCGTGATAATGTGGACATTTACAGAGCAGAGGGAGCAGAGTAGGAGGAAGGTGTAAACATGGAACAGATACTCTTCAAGAGCAGACACTGCCTAGGTAAGAGAGAGGGACCACGAGGCAAGGAAATACAATGCCTCTTATAAACAGTTGTGTGATATCTTAAACTTGTTTGCATGATCCTGCCAGGACCAGGGATAAGGTACATGAGCCACTCCAGTATGGATGGACGCCTCAGTGAAAGTGAGTTACCTGCCATTGTAAAGCTGTAAGGTCTTTCAATGTGGTATAGTTAAGAGATAGACCTGAGGACGAAGTAGATGTTGAGGCAGATTGGTGTTGTTTCTTATCTGTTTATTTTATAAGTCCCTGAGCTTCAGTTGCTTCATTAGGAAACCAAGATGAGAAACTGAGGTGACAACGTCTGTCTGAGAATGTCTTGACAGGTATAATCACTAATGAATTGAGATCTAGATTTGCTTAACTCGTAGCGCATGCTCTTGTCATTAATCCGTGTTAGGGCTTTATTGCCTTGATTGTCAAACATAGGCTTTCCCAATTATCTTGTTTTGGAGAACTCTGGCTATAATTCTTCATTTCTAACCAGAGCATGTGTCCAGGCCATCGCTCTGGTCTATCTGCTGGGAGCCAGTTTGGAGAGAAGCATCAGGAAGAGAGCAGTGAGCTGGGAAGAGAGGAAAAGAACTGATCCTGGCTTCATGTACTCACAGCCAGAAATACAGGCCAGGGATTAGCAAGGAGGTTACTGTGTTTTGACTTTTATACGCATACTATTTTTGTTTGGCTTTCATAGAATAAAATATCCGTTGGATTCATGGCAGTCTTCCTGAAAGTTGATGCTGATGTTGACATTACTCCATGACAGACAACTGAGAAATGTGGTGTTTGTTAAGTGTGTTTATAGGAATGCCAGCTACATCCTAGACATGCATACGGCAACACCCTTCTCACCCAAGCACAGATGCCTCCAGCTCAAGCTTGTCTCTATGTTCACGAAGACATAACCCACACATACAGACATCTAAAAGGCCTTTCTTCCCTACAGGTCTTCCAACTTTATCATTCCCAAGGTCCTACTGAAATAAACACAAAAGTATGACTTTTCCCCAGAAAAAGGACATTGACATAGTGACCAGAGGACAGATAGCCTCCTCTCTGCTACTTTTGTACTATAGTTCGGCTTTAGATCAAGCCAGGACCAGGACTCAAGCCTTCATAAATTCTCACCATATGTGTACATTCACACACATACACACACACAAACATACACATACATGTATACATACATCACTCTGTGTATAATGACTTTTAAAGAGCTTTTTTTAAAATGCACTTTAATGCCATACATACAAACCCATATTAGTTACAGAAATCAATAATTTTTACCGAATGTCTAGAAATGTTTTTGAAATCATCATCACCATGTGATCTCAGAGCCTCCTCTGTGCCTGCCTGTTAGTCTCTTCCTTATTTCCACAACTTCACAGATGTGAATGCACACTCTGCTTTCATTGTACACTTCCCAGGGAATGTTAATACATGATAGCATACAATATATAATATTTTTCCTAATTTTAAAGAAGAAAGCAGTCCTAAAAACATGATCTCACCTGCAAATATTTCATATGGTCCCTTTATTAAATTGAAGAAATTATTTTCTTCACGGATACACACCCAGTCACCTTCCTTCTTTACCCAGGCCCTACCATCTCTAAAAAGAGAACTCCCAGATGGAGACCAAAGTGTCAACACAGTGGCTTGTGGGAGACATTTCATAATGAGAGCCCAGCTGAGTGTGTTCTGAAAACTCAGTTTGTCCATGGAGAGAGATTTCCCACTAGTAAGCAAAGCAAAATGCTTTGCTTTTTGTCCTACTCAGATTTTTAATTTTTCTTCAAATGGCTTCATTCTGTGATTCTTCCTATGTCATCTAAATTGTCAAACTGATTAATATCAGTCTGTTTATGGTGTGTATGTTATGTGTGTTATATGTATGTATATCTTCATAATCTTCTTACTGTATGAAGGATTGTTGCCAATGTTTCTCTTACACTCCTGAGTTCTATCTTCTGTCTTCTTTATTTATCAGTCTAGAACATGTTTCTCATTTTCAATACTATTGACACTTAGATACAGTCATTTTACTATAAGAGGTGGCCCATAATATAGTATGCTTAGCAGCATCCTTGGGTTCTACCATACTAGACACTCAGTAAATTATAAACCATAAAAGCTCATAAAAGTTTCTTCATGTATCACAACACAGGGAAGGTATCATGTAGCAAAACAGCACAAGAGAGACAGGAAAGGGAGTCTCAGCCCCTTCTGCCAATTACTCACATCCAGTTAAAGGTTGTAATAACTGATGTGACCTCTTTCAGGGACCTAATCACCTCCAGAAATCCCCACTTCGTAGTGCTGCTACACTGGATATTAAGTTTTCAACACATGGGCTTTGAAGGGAATGTTCAAACCTGTTGCATGACCTATTCAAAGGACTGACTTCTGTGTTCATTGATTTTATCTATTTTTGTTTTTATTTCACAACTATCTGGTTTAATTCTTATGATTTCCTACCTTTTGCTTTCTTTAGGTCAGATCACCCCTTCCCCAGATACTTTATTAATATGTATATTTAGAGACTGGGTAAAGAGGATGATTTTTAACATAATTTGTATTTTAGACATTTTGGATTGAATTTCCTTCATTGTGTTAGATTCTTTGGAATGTGACTGAAGCTAGCTTTGCACATGCCAGGGAGGTGCTCCACAACCACATTACACCCACAACACTGAGACTCGAAGTTTAGAAAACCTACTATTATATCCGAAGATCATTTTACAGAAAATGAAAAGAGGGATCACAGATCTCCAGTAAGCATGCCACAATAAGCATGTGACAAAAAAGGATGACCCAAAGACTAATTTTCTGTTCATTGATTTTTATCTATTTTCATTTTTTTATTTCATGACTATCTGTTCTAATCCTAATGATTTTTGCTTTCTTTAGGTCAAATCACTCCCTTCCCCCAGATACTTTCTTAAAATGTAAACTTATAGACTGGGTAGAGGGTCTTAATTGTCTGCATCCTTAATTGTCTGCACGGTTTTTGTGTAAAGTTCAGGCCTGGTGAGCCTTCTTCATCCATCTTAACATGTTTATTGCAGTTGTCTTTGTTCAGCTCCTACTTAGGCAGTCATGTCATGAAACCTTATGGGAGTAGCTTCTAAAGTCCTAGGAGACACCATCTCATAGCAAACTTCTTAGTACTCTGACTCTTACAATCTTTCTGCCTTCTTTTCCAGAATGATCCATGAGCCTTCGGTTCCAGAGTTGTGTTTTAGATTCATTCATTAGAACTGTGTTCTAAAACTTGATTTTGTTTGGCTGTTGTTTTCTGTAATGATTTTCATCACTTACAAAGAGATCTTTCCTTGATGAGGGGTGATAACTACACTTATCTATGGGTATAAGGACAAATATTTAGAATGTAGTTAGGCATTGTGTTGACAGCATAGTTTGTAGGTTCTCCTCCAAAGCTTCACTAGGCCTGGGTAGTTGACTAGTTTTTAACACTAAGCATGATTTCCCTCTTGTTATATGGTCCTTAGATCCAATTAGAGAGCTTTTGGCTACTGCTTTGTATTTGTTCTACTACTGTATCCTTAGGGTCATGCTGCCATGTCCTTGTTGTGGTTCATAGGCATCACAAATTGTAGAGCATGCTTTCAAGTCAATTCCATCTCAGGGGCCTCTAGGCCCTGCATCTGAAATGCATGGTATCTTTACCAACAGGGCTTACCTTCTACCCATAAGAGGCAACCAAGAGCAATAGTAATATCCTGTACAGTTTAGGAAATATCTTGGACAACTGTGATCACTTTTACATGGGATTTTACTTCAGGGATCAAATTTAGGTCAGCAGCCTGCAAGGCAGGCACTTTTACATACCAAACCATTTCACTGATCCTTTAAATGTCTTTACCTTGTGTAGTATTGTCTTAATTAGGGTTGCTGCTGCTGTGATGAAACACTATGACCAAATCAAGTTGGGGGAGTTTGGTTACTCTTATACAAGACAAGAAACAGTACAGGAAGCCGGAGGCAGGAAATGATGCAGAGGCCTAGCAGGGGTGCTGCTTACTGGCTTTCTTCCCATAGCTTGCTCAGCCTGATTTCTTCTAGAGCCCAGGACTGCCACCCACAGTGGGCAGGTCACTCGAACATCAGTCACCAATTATGAAAATGCCCTACAGAAAAATAAATATGACCAGCACCTTGTTCAGCTGTCAACAGAGAAGCCTTTTCCTCAGGAATGGAAAAATATAGAAACCTAAAGGTAGACATTGTGCAGAGAGTAAGTAACCTTGAACACTAAGCCATGAATAGAATATCTTTAAATGGATATGAAAATATACTATGCAGTTATTATTTATATAAAGAAAAGTAGAATAGCTATGTGAAAATATAAAATTGTACTTCTACCACAGTGTTGTGGATAGCTCTGGTGCTGTTTGTATTTTGATGCTAATTCTGCTTCCCCAAGAGAGGATGCCTTGGACAAGGAGTGAATCCCTGTATGCAGGTGAACCTTCCCCTAATGAATAAAAAATTTCTAGGAACCAATCACTGGATGAGAGTAGGCGAACTTTTAGGTCGGAGAAGCAAAGAGGAGAGGCAGAAAAGGGTGTCTGGTTTTTTGGACCGAAAGAGCTTGGAGGACAATATGTAGCTAACAAGAAGTCCTATGGTTTACATGGTGGATCCACCAGGATTTGTCTCTGGAGGAGTTTATACTTAGGATAGCTTACAAAATTAGGATGCTAGTTGCTGCACCCAGTGATTGAGTTACCTATTGATTCTGAACTAAATTTATGTGGTGTTTTCCTTCACACACAACTCAACTGGGTTCCAGAAAGAAAGGTATGGTGGCAAAGTGTAGGTCTGTAAGAAGTGTACCCCAAAGGGCTATGGGAATTTGGAAGTGTGGGGCTGGCATGGCAGCAACCCTGCAGTGGGAACAGTGAACTGGGTGCAGAGATTTCAGAGCTCTGGGGCTAGAGAGTATCCGGCTAAGCACGGATTGCTTTATTATATTTCATGCTACACTACAGTACCAGCAATAAAGAGGAACATGCAAAAGGTCTGGTTCATGAGGAAACATAAAACTCTAAATGTGATTTTGCTGAGTAGCATAAATTAAACATATACTAAGCAACTTTTCACAGAACTGGGTTGCTTCCTCCAAGCCTTTAAAAACATAAAACCATTTGTTTCTTCACTCACTAGTGATGTGAAAACAGGCCATCGAGCCAAGTAGGACCATGGTTTTCCCATCCCTGAGCTAAAAGAATACATATATGATTTAAAAAAAAATAACAAAAAGTGAGTCTCTGTTTTCTCATTTCTCATGTAAGGGAGTGAAGTCATCAAATATCAACAACAGAAATGTGCCAAAACTAGGGGAAATTCTATTAGAGTTGAATAGTTTCAGACTTATGATAAAGCATGGTCAAAACTTTACTGATGAGTAAAGTTACAGGAAACAAGTTCTCAGAGAATGGTCTAGCTGCACAGTGTTCCCAGAAGTTATCCGTGACAGTAAGTCTAAATGAATTTATAGTGATTTTTGAATGGATAGAGGCCATTTCTACTCTGGTTCCATGTTGGAAGAAAGCATTGGAAATTATCTTCACAATCTGACCTATTTCAAGTACTAAACCCACAGGAAAAGTATATAAATTTCACCCCATCAAAACTGTAAAAGCTTCTGTTTGCCTTGTGACACTGTTCACATAGTGAAAAGCCAAGTGACAAGTGAAGGAAAATCTCCACAGGAAAATAAACTCCACCAGGATCTCACAAGCCGGTAGCAGATGCAGCCAGCATCTCCTGGTTTGAGATAGGGGTTTATCAGCTGAATTTGGTCATCATCTGTGTTTGAACATACTGGGAACTAACAAATCTTTTTTAATGAACTGAACACTTTCAGGAAACTTATAAATGTCTAATTCATATATAAAAGGTACTGGTCATCAGAAAAATGCCAATTTTAAACTCCGATAAAATATCTATAGTGATAGCATCAAATATTGACTAACTGTGAAGCAACTTGAGCTTTGCTGTACCGCTGCCCAAGAGTAAAAAATGTTTCAAATGCATTGGAAAGTGATTTGGCTGAACCTTGGAAGTCAAGCATATATGAGCTCACTCATTCCATGTAGGCCACGTGAACCAAACAAAGCAAGATTGTAGAAATGGCTTAGTCAATCGCATGCTGATCTTGCAAACGTAAGGACCTAAATTTAATATCCCCAAACCAGATACAAAAGTCTAGGTGTGTCAGAGCATACCTGTAATCCTGGCACTGAGGAGGCAGAGATAGGTGGATCATATTGACTGGTCAAGTAGCCTCTCCTAACCAGAGAGTTCCTAGCTAATAAAAGGAATGACACCCAATGTCCTCTGGCCTCGAAAGGCACATGCATATGTGTGAATGTACACATAGGAATACCTATGAAAAATAATATATATATATATATATAACATAAAACCTACACAAGATTATATTATCTTATTCCATTAATATAAAGCTTAGAGGAAATTGTATAAAAGGTGAAATTAATCAATTTTTATTTTGAATTTATAGGTCAGACTTCTCTTTTAAAAAGTAAAAGAAAAGCCAGGGAGATAGTATCCCTGAAAGTTGTTTCCTAGACTCCATGTGTGTGCCTTGGCATGCACTGTCCCCAAATAAATGAGTACATTATAATCTTTTAATGTAAAGAAAAAATTATATCAGTAGACCCTCACCAACTTCTTTCCCCTCAAATGTCTAAAAAGCACAGAGCATGTTTTAGACATTCATCTACACAGACACCCTTGAACTGACTGTTAATCGTCTCAGGATCCCTCTTGGAAGTGACTGAATTGCCCTCCTGAGCTGCGAGGGCTGAGTAAGCCACAAGGAGATAATTATATTAAATATTATTGTATTACATTTATATGACTGTTCTATTAAATATTAGTAAAAGTTCCCTTTTTCACTTAGTAAATTCTAATCTTTTCCTCTTGTGCTTGCTCTAGCTGTGAGTCTTCCAGTTTGGAGGTTTCAGGCAATCTATGGCATAAAATATCTTCTTGGATAAAGCCTGAAGTGGAGGAAGGAGCCAGATCATGAAGACAATTATAAATTGCTCAAAGGCAATAAGATTTTATCCCATCTAAACTGAGAAGCCTGTGACATCCTTCAGGAAAGTCAGAACATTTTCTGACATCCTTGTGTGGGGACTAGAGGCAGTGTGAAGCCTGGGAGAAGAGATGGCCCGAATTAAGATGGGGGTACTAGAATGGAGAGAAACGGAATTCAGAGGCATGCAAGCAGCAGAATCCAAATGAGCTCAGGCAAAAGACTCAGTCATCGTTGGTGGTGGATGTGATATGGGAAGAGATGTAGAGAGGTATTCTAATGACCTAATGACCGCAGGTTTCTGCTCCAGCTTCTGGGTATGTGACTGTATAAGGAGAAAGTCTGGAGGCAGGAAGCGCAACGATGAATTCAGCTTTGGGGCATTCCAGGCTGGAGATGCTTAGAAGGTATCTGGCCAGCAGGTGTGAATACAATGTTGGTGCATGGCCCTGAATCTCAGCTTGTGTGGGTGCTGCAGCCCATTCTTGGAAAAAGCCAGCCTCTTCTCCCTGATGACTGATGCTTTCTTTATTATCATCATGCTTAAGGAAGACTAAAGTGGACAGTCAGTCCTCTCCTCTTCGTGGCTCTGTACCAAGGTCTGAAACTTCCCTTCTTCTAGGAAGAGGACCCCTACTTACCCTTCAGGCTAATAAGTCTGGTAGTTTATGCTATAGTCTCTCCTTCACAAATACGGAACTGTAATTTTTTTTTTTTATCTTACCTCATGTTCTAAGCTAGAAACAGATACACATAGATGTATAAAAATGACTTGTGCCTTAGACTCATGGTGAAAACATTCATAAACACAGTTATAACATGATGCAATCACTAGAATCACAAGGGTATAACTGTGACTCTAGTCACAGAGTCAAGATGATTTGGAGGGTCAAACTGAAAGAGGGGGACAAATGCAAAGGAAGAAGTAGATTTAGACCTGATAGTGATGGAGGTATAAGAAGCAGCTAGTCAAAGCAAGGCATAGACTGTGGGACAGGTCTAAAGAAAATACAATGCAAAGCCCTGTGTGGTGTGAAGGAGCCTGAAATGTTGATAATAAGTGGGTGAAGACCACTTGGTGTGGCCAGACTGTAATGTAGAAGGACGGGAGTGTGTGAAGTAAGTCTGGAGGGAGAGTAAGTGGTTTGTTTATAGAGAGAGTGCTAAGCCTTGCATGGAGTGTAAAGTTCCACGGCAAGAAAAACCCTTCTCTCATCTGTTCTTTTTCTACGAGAAGTGCATTAACCACTTGGAAATTGAGAAGCAGTGATCCCAACAGCATCATGGGGCTTCAGGAAAGGATTTTGCTGGCTAGTGATGATGTTTGCAACTGGAGTAAACGAAGCTGTGTCGTCAAGGGCTGAAATCTCAAGGACAGCCTTACCAACTGTAGCTGACATCGGGCTCAAGTTCCAGCCCCACTGGGATGCAATAGCCAGGGGGCCTGACATAGAAAAGTTCCATGGCTCAGGATGAGATGAAAATTGATAGGGTCTGGATCCTGGGCACTGGCCTAACTTTAGTTCTTGCTTAAAATAGATAATTAACTCTCCTGGGTGGAACAAGTTAGTTCTACAGGACATGACCATGACCAGGTTCCTGGGGGAGCCACAGAGACTACCAGGACTCAAGCATACAGAAACTTTGGGCACAGAGGAACACAGATGAAAGAGAGAGAGTGTGACAGCAATGATGGTCATAGCTCACCCAACACACACACACACACACACACACACACACACACACACACACAGGGGTGGGGTACATAAATTTCTATAAGGATACACTGATCTTCTGGGTTCATTGATAGACTCTATTCTTGTACCACTTCATAAAGAAAGGTACCCAGATACAATTGTGAAACTTCCCATAAAAGCTGCCAGATTTCATAACATCTAAAAGGCTACATAGGGTAAGAATTATTACTTTACACACCACTAATATGATAAAATACCACTGATCCTAAGAGTTGGGCAACTCTAAGACATTGAATGGCATCAGGCATGTTGGCAACTGTTTCCTACGCTCCCTCCACACTGGGTACTTACTAAAGAGCGCTTCCTCACCACTTTGTGGTGTCTACAATCACATGACTAATTCCGAAGAATGAATTGTAAACAAAAATGACCAACTAATTACTTCCAAGTTGGAGGCCATCTAGGCACCCATTCAGGCATACAGGCTGGCAGCAGAGTGGAAACAATGTGTATGACACAGGACCTGCTAGTCTGGCAGGACCATCAAGACTGTCAGCTCTGGTAAACATTCTGTGTGTTCCTGCAAGAGGTTGAAACTCAAAGAAATGGGCTGTGAATACACACGCAGCCGACTCTACTCACATCTATTATCTGTATCTCTCCCTTGCTGCACCCATAACTTAAAAAGAAGAAAGAACTTAGTTCTTATTGATGTGGACACTATTTAGGAATACCTTGATTTCGTATACCTTATTCCAGTCTATACCTAAGCACAGTCAAGGAAGTACCATGCTTAATCTGCACTGCTGCCTTGGCTGGATTTGTAATCAGCATGGAAATAAATTTCTGGGTAGGAGGCAGGATATAGAGGCTGGGAAAACTGGGTGGGGGAGGTCTAAGAATGGAGAGAAGACCCTCACCAGGAATGCAGTTGAAGCCTCTTACCAGTAGAGAAGCAGAAGTTCCAGCATACTGCTACACTGGACTCAAATCTGTACCAGAAAATACTATAAGTACATTAGTGTGAAAATTGGCAAGATCTGAACTGGTTTGTAGCCTAGAACAAGATAGCAAATGTATAAATGCTATTTCTTTAGTTTTTTATAACAATGTCCTGCCCTCATTTCATGAAATACACATTGACTGGCTTAGGCATAAAGAGGCCTTATAGCAAATGTAATTGCCAGCTACTGAGAACAGAGTCAAAAGAATGCCAACATCTTGGGAATCTCAAGCATATGGGGATTCTTAAATATTTCTGAAACCTTTAAAGTATTTCAAAATATATTTTTAAAAATAAAAAATGAAAATTTCTCAGTGAATATATATTTTTCAAATATTTGAATGTATTTGAAAAATATATATTTGAATATATATTTAAAACATATATTAGAATATATATGAAAATATATTCAAATATATAAATATAAATAATATAAAATAAATTCAAATATAAAAATATATTCAAATATATGTGTGCATATACACACACATATACATGAATGAATATATATATATATATATTCAAAAATTCATAGCATCCTGTAAAGGGTGGTCTGAAGGAAATTTGTAGGTAGGAGGTTTTGTTGTTTATGCTGATACTCAATATGGGCCCAGGACATCTTTTCCAAAGTACATGTCCTTTAATGTAATTTTTTTCTAATATATTTCCATAATGCCTGTAGCCAGTAAATGCTGGTTCTCTGCATCTGCCCGCACACACATTCAGATATTGAATACCTGTGACACTCAGGATGATCTCTGAGTATCTCCTCAGGTCACACCACCCAAAGAACAGAAAGCCCAACCCATGCCTTCGATAAAGATTCTAATTATTCAACTGATTGTGGCCCCTCTCGAGCTTTTCCCAACAGCTAAGAAACAAACTCATTTCACAAGGCTTCAGCTGGGTCATTTCACACTCTGGCTTTTAATCATGCTTGTCTTCATGTTTGGTCATGTTTGGTCAGTATCTAATAGGAAAGGAAACAGAGTAATAGAATCCACACACCATAGTAGGAAGAGGCTCTACAATGGGCATCAACTAGCTGTGTGAATTTAGCCAACTCATTAAGTAATTCTTACTCATAAAATCAGGAATTGGAACCAAGTCTTCTGAGGATGGTATTAATAGTGCCTTTTACCTTCAAAAATCACTGCTATTAAAGACAAAATCCTCTTACCTCAGACAAGTTGTCTATCCATGAACATGCACCTTTTTCTGCTAAATAAAATCATCAGTTATTTCACTTGATTTGCAAAGTTGACCAGTTGACCTTGGTTTGAGGTCATAGCATTGACACTGCTTTAGCCAAAGGAAGGATTACAGCTAAGAGGCAGCATTCCCACACCCAAGTTCTATTTTATAGCAACGCCTGCCAGCTTTGCTATGTTTAGCTTAAACTATTTCTGGATGTGTAACAGTTAATCACCTTGTCTAGTGAAAAGTTAAAATAGAAGAAAATGCTAGAAAAGAAAAATAACAAAATTTAAAAGGCCCTTAGTCACTTCTTGGTGCTCCGGACTCCTCCTGGACTCTTCTCTTTCACCCTGGATCTCCCTGCTATCACTGTGACAGCAATTCTATGTCTCTGTGTCTGGATGCTCAGGAGCCCATCACTCTCAGTACTGGCAAAGTGTCAACAGTTCCAAGTTGTCAAGTTGTTGAGATAGCTGTGCCCAGTTTTGCATGAAAGGCAGGATTTGGGCATATCCATCTTAGAATTATTTTCAGGCTCTGCCTTTCCCCTTGGGCCATTCATCTATGCTAGTCTTTGGCTCTTTCCCCACATATCCAAATGTCTAACACATCATCCCTTCTCTTCATGACTATAAAGCAAAACTCTATTTACTTTTTACAGATTTTACCTTGATATCATTGTTACTTTTCTCAAAGGGAAAAAAAAAATCTAAGAAAGAAAGTTATGTGCTTGGTTTCCCTTATGAGGTCAGAGAAGGGCATACAATGGGAGTCTCATATCCAAAGGAATGCATGGAATTCCAAAGATGGGCATGGGTGCCTAAGAATTCTTTCTATAGCAGAAAACAAGCACAGTGAAAATAGGCTATGTCTATTGGTACAAGCAAGATAAATGGATCCTACGTCCTCTTGGACTCTTAAGCTCTTGAGGTTGCTATAAAAGACAAACAATTATTCCAATACCTCTAATTATTAGATGTTAGGAATGCCCTATGGCTATAATGTGGTAGGGTTTAACATATTACTTTTTAATTATAACAGTAATGATATGAAAATGAGAAACATAAAAAATGAGAGTATAGTGAAAACCCATAGAGTTCTGTCATATGTGCTTTCTTGTATTTTCTTATCTCTTCTTAATTTGGTGTGTGTGTGTGTACATGCACATGTATGATTCATTTATCTCACTGTTTTTCTTTACTCCGAAGGTTGGATCTCAAGGCCTAAGATCCATATTTAAGATTCTTGGAAAGACTCTTCATATGTTATTCTGTGAGGTTCATGCTGCAACACATGGGGAGGCACATGAAACCTGGTTATACTGCCAGGAACACAAATTTCTCGTTGAAAAATATTTTTTTCATACAATATATTCTGATCATGTTTTGCCTCTCCTCCCACATCTTCCCCACCTCTCCTCTCATCCAATTTCATAACAGTTCTTTCTCTTTCTGTAGAAAAACAGGCAAACCAAAAGAAAAAGACAAGAAACTCTCCTCTCTCTCTCTCTCTCTCTCTCTCTCTCACACACACACACACACACACATGCACCACATAAAATTGGAAAGCACCATCTAAAAGCAAAAGATAATAAAACAAACAACCAAACAAATAAAATGCTCACACAAAACAATATAAGAGAAAAAGTCTATAAAAAACACCATTGAGTTTGTATGTTGGCAATATATATAACTGGGCATGGGACCCACCTTCAAGTGAGACTCCGTTGAAAAAACCCTATATTTTCCTTTTCAAGTTTATGTCAATTGCAGATAGTTTCTTGGTAAGGGGTGGAGCCCATGTTCATTTCCCCTCTCATCATGTGGACCCTGTGTGCCTTAAACCTGTAGACCTTATGCCTGCTGCCACAGTCTCTATAATTCATATGTACGGCCTTCCTGTTGTGTCTGGAAGGCACCCTTTCCTTGGAGTCATCCAACCTCCATGACTCTTATATACTTTCTGCCTTCTCTTCCACACATCTGACAGGGGGAATTTGATAAAGACCTACCATTTAAGACTAAGCGTTCCAATTTTCTTCACTCTCTGCATATTACACAGTTATGGGTCTGTGTATTTGTTACTATATACTGCTGGAGGAAGCTTCTCTGATGGTGGTTGAGGGAGATACTGATCTGTGAATATATCAGAATGTCACCAGGAGTCATTTTTCTGCTATGTTCCTTTAGCAGACCAAGAGTATTTGGTTTATCCGAGGCCCATGGCCTATCTAGCATCAGGTTCTTGGCCACCCAAACAGTGTCAGGCATGGGGCAACACAAATTCTACCACTTAGAAAAGTATAGTCAATATTCCTTTCTGTTATACTACATATACATTCTTTACAACCACTATCTCTGTAAAATTAAACAAAATCCACAAAGCTTGGAGAAGAAATGGAGTTAGGGGTACAAATCAAAAGTTTTTGTGAGTTACATAAACTAAAAAAAAAAAAAAAAAAAAAACCATATAAGTATAAGAAATGACTAAGAGATAATAAAAAACTACAACAACTGCAATACTCAGCCTTGAAAAAAACCCAGTAGAGCCAGCACTCGTGAATCACTGGGAGGCTACTGAAACAGCAGCATCTAAAACAGAATGGAGAAGTTTAACACCAGATACAGATGGGGATAGCTTGTCATACAATCAGTAGCATAGGGTAGCAGAGAGATTGGAGATGTGCATTTGAGCATCTTCTGCACCTTACATAGGATTGGCCCATTGGGGCACGGTGTTTTGTGTTTGTTCTGTACATAGTCATACATGAGCATGTATGCCAGTACATAATGCTTAAGGTGTTTCCTCCTGCAGCAGTTGCATTGAAAGCACATTCATTTCAAAACAAATACTTTGTCAACCTTATCACAATTAAACAATTTGGTACTTTGCTTCATCTGTTCATTTTTCTTGTTTTTGTTTTTGTATTATTGGTTTGTATATGTGCATGTGTACATATGCACACATGCACATATGCACTTGGAGGCCAGATGTTGATGACATACCTTTCCCTATCACTCTCTACCGTATGTTTGGAGATAGATGTCTCACTTGGTCTAGAACTTACTGCATAGGCCAGCAACCCCAGGGTCCCCCGTGTCTGTTTCCTAGTGCTGAGATTATAAGTACGCACTTTCTTACCTAGTTCCCTATGTTGGTAATAGGGATCTGAACTCAGGTCCTCAGGCTTATGAGACAAGTATTTTACTGACCAAGAAATCTCTTCAGGCCTTGTCTACTTTTCTTGATCAGTCTGGTTTAATTTTGTTGTTCTTGCCAAAGAACAAGCTGTTTCTTTCATTGAAGTTTACTGTTGCTTTGTTCTCTGGCCTCTTATTGTGTTCAGATTCTATTGGTCCCCTCTTTCCACTTCATTTGCATGTAATTCATTTGTGGCTTTCGAGATTCCTAAGGGAGAGCTTTAGTTTATTTTTTGTCGATCCTCTTTCCTAAGTTTTTTACCTATACATTTTTCCTTACTGTTTTAGCTATGTTTCAAAGGACCTTAAAAGATAAGGATTTTCTTTTCTTTTCTTTTCTTTTCTTTTCTTTTCTTTTCTTTTCTTTTCTTTCCTTTTCGTTTTTCTTTTTTGCCAACATTGAATTCAACGTAATGTCTGATATTTCTAAATCTATAATAATAAAATAATAAACATACTTCCCCTCCTTTTCTGTTGAGCATGGCAAAAATCTGTGTGTGTGTGTGTGTGTGTGTATGAGAGAGAGAGAGAGAGAGAGAGAGAGAGAGAGAGAGAGAGAGAGAGATATCAGGGTACACTGTACAAAATTTGCAAATGATTAACAAAAATATTATGTTGGGCAAGAAAGAAAAGAGAAAGAAAATTAGGATGAAAATTATTTGGACAAATAACAGCAAAAAAAATCTACCAGAGTTGGCAGAGGCACACAACTGCAAATCCAAGAAACTTGAGTGTGATTCAAATCCAGTAATCCCACCGAATCCCATGACAGCATGCATCTGCAGTCAGAGCTCTATAAGCTGTGGACAAAGAAAACATCCTTAAAGCAGGGCAAGAAAAGCTCTACTACCTGCTGCACAAAATCAGTTCAAATGATAATAAATTTCCATTCAAAACTGTGGAAACCAGACAGAAGTGATCCATGCTCTCCTAGTGCTGAAAAAAAAAAAAAAGTTATCAGCCAGGAGTACTGTATCCAGAAAGAAAATGTCTTCCAAGGATAAAGAAAAAAGTACAGACATTGTCAATTGAAGGAAAAATAAGAGATGTTGCCTCTAGAATAGCTACCCTAAAAGAACAACCTGAAGAATTTCTCTAAAATGAAAAGACTAGTAATTGTTGAGGTGAGAAGGGACAATTGAAAGAATAGGTATGAGTAAAAGATGCTTTACTTCCTCTTCAGTTTTCAAGACATGTTTGATAGTTGAAGCAGAATTATCATATTCTCTGACTAGATCTCAGGGCATATAAAAGATTGTTTAAACTCTAACGTTTGTTTATGACAAGCAAATTTGGAGAAGAGTAAACGCTGTGGTATGAGGTGATGTTACCAGTGACTGAGAACAATAGCATAGTTGAATGCATATTCTTTCAGCAACAGATAAGCTTCTAAGACCAAAGTTGATGACTTAACAGAGAATAGTAGGTGTAGAATTTGGCTTCTTTCTGTCTTTTGTTCTGACTCAGAGAAGCAAATATGTAAGAATGAAAATAGAAGAATACATGTTATGGTGGTCTGAATGAAAATGGTCCCCAGAGGCTATTTGGCACTATTGGGAGGTATGATCTTGTTGAAGTAGGTATAGTCTTGGAGGAAGTGTGTCACTGGCTTTGAGGTTTCAGAAGCTCAAGCCAGGCCCAGTCTGTCTCTCTCTGTCTCTCTCCCTCTCCCTCTCTCTCCCTCTCCCTCTCTCTCCCTCTCCCTCTCCCAATCCTTTTCCCTTTCCCTCTCCCCATCTCTCTGTCTTCCTGCTGTCTACTGATCCAGATACTTGGCTCTTTTGCCGGCACAATGTCTCTCAGCACACCACCATGCTTCCCACCATGGATAAACCTCTGAACCTTTAGGCCAATCCCAGTTAAATGTTGTCCTTTATAAGAGTTGCCTTGGTCATGGTGTCTCTTCACAGCGATAGAAACCTAGAAACATGTAGAGAGAGAAAGGGATCTAAAGGCAGGGATAGTAGAGCAATAAGGGAATGAAAGACAGACATTGCAGGTTTTCTTTGATAGGTAAAATATGTACACACACACACAAACACGCACACATACACACACACACACACACACACACACACACACACACACACACTATAAAAGTAGAAGGGAAACTATGGAGAAGCTGAAGAAGAACATTGGGAACAGAGAAGAAGGCCCAGAGTGAGTAATGAGGTAACAGTGTGTGTGAAATGGCAAAATAAAAATCATTGGTTTTCTTGTATATTAACTAAAACAAATTAATTTTAAAAATTTAAAGATATAATACAGGCCAAGAAACTGTTAGTGAAAACATTGAGCCCTTAGAGATCTAAAGAATGTATTCTAGACTTCCACTTTAAAAGATGCCCCAAAATAAAACATGCTCGTTCTCTCTTCCCTTTCTCTCTCTCTTTCTCTCCCCCTCTGTCTCTCTGTCTTTGTCTGTGTGTGTGTGTGTGTCTGTCTGTCTGTGTCTCTGTCTCTCTCTGTGTGTATTCTCTCTCCCACTCTCTCTGTGTGAGTGTGCATGTGTGTGTATCTCTCTCCTTCTCTCTGTATGAGTGTATGTATACCCATGTATCCATGTGGAATTCAGTAATCACTGTTGGATGTCTTCCCCAATAGTTCTCTCTGCCTTATTCTTGAATCAGAGTACCTTACTGAATCCGGAGCTCAACAGCAAGCCTTGGCGATCTTCCCATCCTTATTTTCCCAGTGCAGAGGTTACAGGTATGTTCCACCTTGGCTGGCTTTTAGATGGGCTTTTTTAGCAGGGAATCAAAATTCAGGTCCTTGTGCTTTATTAAGTTATCTCCCCCAAAGAAATGGATCTTTAAAGGTTTGGAAAGACAGTACTTGTTCTAGCCGGTGTCCAGAGGCTTCATCAGAAGTGAGGACATGAAATAGGCCACAGCCTACTGAGATCTAAGATAGCATAAGACACATGAGCACAGCATTTGCTTGGTAAAGCAGGTCAGCCTGGCACAGAGCAGTTTTGAAACCAGCTGTGGAGATCCTGGCTTCTGGGAAAAGCTCTCCCAGGTATCTCCAGTGATTATCCAGGTTCAGGTAGCCACAGAATAAGCCATATTTAACACGTGGTTAATGCTTCAATAACTGTGGAAGATCATTTGGCAATATCCATATTTTATGTCCTTAGTCTTAAGCTGAAAATGTCCTTGGCCTTGTCCTGGCTTTAAGCCAGAAATGCCAGAAATGCCAGAAATGTTTGGGTGCTCTGATCCATGGCTTGGATTCTAGATGATTTTAAGGTTACTCATTTGGAGGTGAGGGGGTGACACAGTAGCTTTGAAGGCCTCTAAGGGAAAGCTGTTGCCTCCTGGTCAGAAGAATAGAGTCTATGCATAAATGGAGACATGTCATTGCCTCCACCCTTAAGAGTTAACCCAGTCTGGATCCTCAAACACCAAGAAACTAGGAAAACCCCACTCCTACTCCCAAATCTCCATGCCTCCTCATGGGGTTTACCTTAAGCCATGCTAAAGAGATCAGAGGAATAGGTAACCCTTTAATGAGATAAAGTACATTTCCTCCCATAATTCCAACCCCCAGCATAATCCCCTTGAGTCATCATTAGGTTTGAATGGGGTCAAGATTCAGAACTGGTTTTTGGTTTTTGTTTTTTGTTTTTTTCTTCTTTATTGGATATTTTATTTACATTTCAGATGTTATCTCCTTTCCCCCATTCCCCCGACACCCAGGAAACCCCTATCCCATCCCCCCTCCTCCTGCTTCTATGAGGATGTGCCCCCACCCACCCTCCCACGCCCACCTCCCCACCCTCGAATTCCCCCACACTGGGGCATCCAGCCTTCATGGGACCAAGGACCTCCTCTCCCACCTATGCCGGACAAGGCCATCCTCCCGTACATATACAGCTGGAGCCATGGGCCCCTCCCTATGTGCTCCCAGGCTGGTAGTTTAGACCCTGGGAGCTCTGGTTGGTTGGGGTTGTTGCTCTCCCCATGGAGCCACAATGTTTCCTTTTTGTTTGTTCTCCCTTCTTTTTCTTTCAGTTGCTAGCCAGAGTCTAATTTTTGGTTGTTTGTTTGTTTGTTTGTTTTCCTGTCACTTTTGCCTTTCGTACTCTTGTTCTTCCCCACCATGTGACTGCTTGTCCAGCCTGTGGATGAGCATGCTGGTTTGACTTAAGTGGCCTGACGTTTCCCTTTTCTTTACTATCTCCCTCTTCCAGGTAACTGCTGAGATTTGCAGCTTGTCTGCTCTGGAGTTTTTCTTTTAACAATTATAAAATTGTCCTTGAACTTCAAAAAACAGATTATTACTATTCTTAATTTATTACTATAAAAGTATATTCACTCAAAAACTAAAAAAGTATTTTGAATATCAGAAGTTACTATGGAAATAATTGATTAAAAGATATAAATTGTTTTCCACAATTACATAAAAGTCAGTCCAACAGTATTACCATGTTTGTGAAAAGTATCATACTAAGTCATAAAGAGAGCTGGTTTGGGTGACAGCTTTTCCTTCCTGCTCTGCCTCCACTGGTCTCTGCTGTATTCAAAGCCCTGGTCTGCAGCCTGACTCAATGATCTTTTACACATGAAGTAGGACCTTGTGCTAGAAAGATTCCTCCATATTATTTGGGACATGTCTTCTCAGAATACTTGTCTTAAACATTCTCCTTCCATTAAAGATAAGCTTCCTATGTCTGAGATTCGGGGTACACTTAAGAACAGAACCCCAGGAAGTCTCCTCTTATTCGGAGCAGGACCTGAGGCCCAGTCGACAGGCTGAACCTTTGAGACCTGGCCAAACTTGACAGCAGCACGGCACAGCAAGTGATTTATACCTACCTGTCTTCCTCCATTCTTCCAAGGTTGGACCAAGATGGAGTCTACAACATGGGAGTCACATGAACAGAACATCTAGAAACTTCTCTCTGCTGATCCAAGGTCTACACTATCTTGTAGAAGTTTGGATGTTGAAGACTTACAGACCTCACTAAAACTTTAATGACCACAATTAAATCATTTGAATCTAGTTATTTTTAAAGTAGTTTAGCATACTGGGGCAATTGTAAAGTGCTAAGAAAGAGCTACGGATCAAAATAATGCCACCCTAACACAGGCTAAAATGGCCGAAGCACAGTAATAGGTTCTTATCATTCAGGAATCACGAAAGGTGGTCAATTAATTTCCAATTATCCTAGAAATAAAAGTGGTTTTTCTTCTGTTGATTTTTGCAATCAGAGGTCCTTATGCAGGAATTTGTTGGGGATTGATTCTAATATTTTGTCTTAATTCAGCTTCCAAAATCACACTGGAATCTACATATCCAGCCAGATGTTGAGGGTCCCTGTTCCCAGTTGGTTTTTGATTAATCAATAAAGAGCCAGCAGCCAATGATTAGGCAGAAAAACAGAGGTGGGACTTTTAGTATTCCTGGGCAAGAGAAACAGAGGAGAGAAGGAGCAGAATTGCCACAATGGAGAAGCAGAGAGCCCAGCCAGCAACCTATAAGAATCCAGGAATGTGATCCCAGGGGCCACTCCCCTGACTGGCTCGAGGGTATCAGAGATGAAATATAGATTTTAAAAGGTGTTAACTCAGGAATATTAGAGGAGAAAGTGAGCCAGCCATGTGAAGTTTGGGAGATGCCCAGCTGTTAAGCTAGTACAGCATATTAAAAATAATGTTCTCTGTCTCTCTGTCTCTGTCTCTGTCTCTGTCTCTCTCTCTCTCTCTGTGTCTCTCTCTCTCTCTCTCTCTGTGTGTGTGTGTGTGTGTGTGTGTGTGTGTGTGTGTGTGTGTGTGTGTGCACGCTTGCGTGTGCATGTTTCATTCATGAATCTAGAGCTCTTGGACAGGTGCAGAGTCGCATGCACACCCACTAGGAGTACAGAGCAGCTTAATAATTTACCACCTCAGGAATTCTCCACCGCCGTCCAGTAAGGATAAATTACCTCCAAGATACTTGGGAGAAACAACCCTTTAGTTTTCATCTACATGAATGAACGCTAAGGCTGAATGTGTGAACTCCCTCCAACTTTCTATTTCTGAGTACACATGTTTTCTGTACTTGTGCCTAAGTGGAATATATTAGCATCTCATTGATGATGATGTGGGAAGTGAGTCAGACTGAGGAGCTTCCAATAAAACAAAGCAAAACAAGAAGAACACACCCAACAAAACCAGGTAACTTAATTTATAGGGAACATCATGTGGACAAGCAGGGTGGCACACAACGGGTCAGCCAGCTCTTAGAATCCTTAAAATACACCTATTTCTGAAGCCTGAGAATACATAAACTGTGATGCATGAAACTTGTATTTGAAGTGTATGTAGGGGGCTGGGCTGTATCCTTTTGGAAAGCTTTAGAATGCAACAACTTTCATAAAGATAAAACGACCTTTATGCCCACTGAAGGACCCTGTCAATCATGCTTCAGATTTTCCCAGCCCCACATGCTTAGATAACCAACTATCTGAATCCTGCAGCTCAAAAGAGTGGTGGATTAGGCTGGTGGAAAGCTCTCAGGAAGCACTGACACCCTTATTAGAAGCAGCATGTGGGGTGAGGCTTCAGTGACAGGGGAGAACCGAACACTTCCTGATCCAGTTATCCACTGCTTCCTTCCAAAACTCATTCATTCAACAGTCCAGGGACCACAAAGGTTCCAAGAGAACAAAAATGAGTAATATGTTCTTCTTTCTCCATACAGTTCACAGTCTGTCCAAAGAGGCATGCAGATAAAGAGCAAAGCACAGCGTTCACAGTGATGGTGATGACGGGACACTTCTGCTACCCAGGACAGCGTCCTGGGAGACGCTTTTCCTGTTTTCTTTGTTCTGCATGTCTTATGCTTTCATAGCCCTCAGACAGGAAGCCAAGCTTTTGTTGAATACTCAGAAAAAACGAGTAGAATCCTGATTGGTCCAGCACTGCTCATCCCAAGTGTGCTGACCTTCACTTCCTCCAAGTGGCCACCAAGGTGCCTTTTGTGTCCTTGAAGCTCTGCTTTGCTTGTCCACTGGGAGGCTGCCTTGGAGACCTGTGGCAGATTCTTCCACTGTTGCTATGCTGGAGAACGAACAAGAAAAGACTTCCTTTTGTGGTCGCGTGTGCGTGATGCCTTCATAGGTTCCAAGACAGTGATGTATGCCTACTAGTTATTTAGCTGCCTGTCTGGAAGAATTGGGTCCATGTTCTCTGGGATTTGATTGGAAGGCATCTAGTTTTATAAAATTAGGTGGTATACCTAGTTTGATGTTAAGAGTTACTTCCCCCTGATCCTGCCCCTCTACCTGGTTCCCAGCAGGGTGCTTCTGCCTCTTTAGAGTGTTAGTCATTTATGCTGCAATCCAGAAACTGGAGTGTGTGTGTTTCCTTGCTGGAGATTTGTAAAATTTATCACTCAATGGATAATCTACACTTTTTTGCCCTGTCATTCTGTGACAAGAGTATTTCTTGACACCCAGAGCTCCCTGGTGGCATTAGGTTAGCCCCTTTCCCTTGAAGATCCAGAGCTACATAGGTGTCTGCAGACGTTCCATCCTTCGGAGTCCAGATCAGGAAGGAGCAGAAAGCGGAATCCACACAATTCCCTGTGGTCACAATGTTCCTTGTTACAACAGAGTACAGAAACTCCAGCAACCCTTGAAACCTGCCAGCACAAAAGCAAATGTTTCTTGTGCTCTCTGTTTTCATACCAGAACTACTAAACTATTTTAACTTGCACAAGAGACAGGAGGAAGGGAAGACAATAACTGAGCTATTTTAGCACATATGTAAGTAAAACTTTATAGCACATTTGTAATTTAATTATCTTTCTTTTTGCTATCCAAAACATGTTAAACTGACAGTTTGTGCCAGTAAGTCAGATAGGCCCTTGGTGGGAAATAGATGATTTGGTTTTACTGTCTGCGGAAAAGAGCCCATGGTTTGTAATGTGAAACATTTGTCAAAATCTTATCAGTTGTATCATCTCAGAATTCTTGCAAGAACCCTCACAAAACCTTGCAGGTTCCCCGTGGCAGCACCTGAATGCTGGCAAAACCAACATTATAGGATAGAAGTAAAAATTAACCCTTATGCATAATTTATGAATACTATTTATGCATATAATTTATTCATGTTATTGTGAATGGAAAAAGCTTACAAGAGTCAACTGACACATAGCACACTGCTTACTAGTGTCTGTCCTATGGAGGCTTGAACTATCAGGTCACTATGTTAGCAAAGGAAGGGAGTCTCATGGATGGGATGTAAGCTTTTAGAAACATGTGCTCTATACCCCAGGGAAAAGAAAGAACTCTCCAGACATAGAGCAAGGCAAGCCGCCTGTTTGCTGAAGCAACCTACATCCATCCAAGGTTGTTAGAATGTAGGTTGAAAGTGTATCTGAGGGGCAGGTGATACTAATACAAAAGCAATCCCGGCCAAAGTTCCCAGGGGTATTGAAGTTCACACTTTATTCTCTAAACAATGGGGTGGATACAGTTAAAGGGGAGCACGAAAAAAACAAAAATAGAAGTTCACTGAGGGATGGCAGAAGGAAAGAACTAGGAAAGGGCGGGCCTGAGATGGCCAGGAAATTTTAGAAATGGAGAGTCAGAGGAGGGGCCCAAAGCATGGAAGCGCTGAGCTGCAGAAGTGACTCGGTAGAAGGTAGAAACATGTTTTTTTTTTTCATGATGAATCCCTCTGCAAATATCCTTTCCAAAGTGCTGGGTATAATTCTTAAAAGAGGTTCATGTCTGTAGACCGCAAGAAACCACTGGATGTTGCTTTGGGCTTTAATTTTTGTCCAGACTGAGCCTGAGAAAGCCTCACCTCAGAGTCAGATGTGCGGGCGCCGCTTAGTGGTCATGTTCGGAATTACAGTTATGGGACAGAATTATCATAGTCATGATCAGGGAGGGAGTGTCCTTTTTTTTTTTTTTGTCTGAAAATGACAAACACCACCCTGGAGTTTGTTGCCTTTTTCAGGGAGAAAAATGTTTTGTTGTTGCTGCTGTCATTGTTTTTAGGTTAAACAATAGGCTTTTTGGTTTTTGCTTGTTTTTGTTTTTGTTTTTAAAGTGGCTTGTCTCTACTAACATAATAAAATTGTTATTCCATTTGAAACAGTCTGGGGTGAGGTCAGCAGGTCCCTACCCCTGGTGTTTGTGTAGGGCCTTGTAGATAACTCAACCTGAACAGTGCTGGCTACCATGGACTGACATAGGACGACTGTATAGTCGTCCACTGCTAGTTGGTATTGGGTGCTAAAAGGGTGTTAAGCTTAGACTACAACCTCAGAATACAAAGGCTGGCCCACTCCAGCAGCACACCCCTGTGACTCCAGCACTAGAGAGATGGAGACAGGGGGATGAGAAGTTCAAGGCCATCCACCTAAGTCAGAGTTCCTGGCCAGCCTTCACTATATAAAATTGTCTCCGAAAATATAGAAAGGAGGATGGAGCGTAAGAGAATGAGAAAGAAGAGGAAGAGAAGGGAAATAAAAAAGAAACAGAACTCTGGGTTTAGCAACTCTGTTTCTCTCACATCCTTAGAATAGCCATTCTTCAAAAATCATATCACTTACCCTTTACAATTCCCGACAACAGCCTGTGTGCCACCTGTAACTGCCACTATGACCCCATCAAAGGTACCACTCATGGGGTATCAGAAATAGTCTCCTGTTGGCCTGGGCTGACACGGCTAACCCTACCCCTCCAGTTAGTTTTTGAAAAGTAAATCAGATGTGACTACTTCCCTGCTCGTAAACATGTTTCACTCTGAGGCAAAATTCCCATTGCTTACTAGACCTGGCAGCCCCTCCCTTACTGCCTGTTTTGTTTATTGTTGCTTCCTTATAGCCCCTTGAATATGCCTGCACTCTCCTCGGTTAGGGTCTCTTTGCATCAGCAAATCTAGACTGTTCTACCATTTATGGGATATAGTATGTACCCCAAACATAAGATTTTTTTTCTCTGTTCCTATGTGGTTATATATTTATTGATTTGAGTATCTCACAACCTAGAAAAAATAATTTTTAATGATATGTGTGTATATATATATATTGGAAGCAAGGATTCAATGTTCTCTGTTTAACTGTTATTCTCAGCACCTAGAATAATGTCAGACACGTACTAGGTGGGCAAATACTGATTAAAGAATTGGATACACCATTTCCTAACCCAGACCTATTGACGCAACACATCTACCTTCACAGCATCCCTGGCTAACCTGTAATATCCCGGCAGATGAGGAAATGGAGCAAGCTTTGAAGCCTGTAATGGATTAGTGCATTTTCCATCTGCCACCTCGTCCTCCTTAGATCACATGAGCGGCTCTAGGGAATTCAGCATCTGTACCTTTGTGCCCAAGGTGGGGAATTCAGTTTCAGTCATTTAGCAGCGAATTTTGGAAGGCAAGTACAGGCCTGTTCTCACTCTGAATAACCTCCATTTACAGCCCATGATGTACTCACCTGGAAAAATCTAGCTTCAAATAACACATGATTTCAGATGACTGGTTAAAACACTCAAAATCACCCCTTTCATGGAAAACAAAAAAGTAAAGTAACTTTGATGCTACAGAAATCAAATTATCACCGCTGAACGACACTCTAGCCAAAGACCACAGTGCCCTCTGCAGGCCATGGACTTAACAAAACCAGGGAGTGGGCAATGGAGGATCAGGAAGAAACCACCATTTCTTCAAAGGAATGAAATTGCTATAAAATATTTCTTGTTGTATTAGCTGGGGTTCTCAAGAGAAACAGAACTGATAGGATGAATTTATATAAAGAATTTCTTAAATAGGATTTCTTTAAAATACGGCTGGCTCCTACCTGAGAGGCCAAGGGCCCCATAGTCACTCACTCTCCTTGAGGCTCATACCTCAGTAATTGGAGTAGTCCCACAATATCTGTCTCTCACAGGATGACAGCTGAGGGAGATGTCGAGTTCAGCAGGCTGAGTGCTCTCACATTCCAATCTGGCACCAGAAATCTCTAGCAAGTTTCTGGAGAGCTGTTCATCCTTGTCAACAATGGAAGCCTAGAAACACTGCTATGATCCCAGAAAGGGAAAGCAGGGTCAGTAGCCAGGAAAGCTAAATAAGGCTGCAGGACAGAAGGCCAAGAGCAAAAGGCCAGTCATCTCTCTGCCTTGTGATGTGGCCTTTGCATCTGGGCTGCTACACTCAGGGTGGGTCTCTCCATGTCAAGTATGGCAATCAGAATAGTTTGTCAGGTGAAGCTCCCAGCTCCGAGGGATTCTAACCTGTGCCAAGCCAACATTGGCTGTCATATAATTCCTCCAAAGACATTTGGCCATGGGTGTAATAGCAGAGAATATTCAGCATGTTTGGAAGGGATTAGTGTGGGGAAGAGAAATGTGGACACACACAGAGCAGGGGAAGAGAAATGTGGATGTACACAGAGCAAGATAAATGATATAGTCTAGAATATAAGGTGGACACTAACTCAGCACATACATGTGTGAGGTGATGCCTGAGCTGTCATTTGATTGTCATATGAAGGGAACAATGTGTACATGGGAGTTACATCCTGAAATGAAGCAGAAGATGAAGAGACAGGCAGAAGAGAATATGGCTAGACTTGAGAGCTGGGGTAATTATTTTTTGTTGCCTACTTACCAACCAATCATCAAGCTGTTTTCTCTTAATGATTTTTCTTTCTGAAAGCACCAGATATTCATTTTCCAAATGGCTTTATGGCTAGAGACGGTTCTGAGGCCCAGTCCTGACCAGTGGTTTATATATAAGGGATTTACCAGAGAGATGGCTGAGATAGTTTCTTCCAGGAGGCAGATGCACACAAGATGCCATGGAGACAGTCTACACTTTCCCTCTGCTTGCTTTACTTGTGTGGAGATGTAGCCTTGAATCCACCTCATGACAGTGAATGGCGGCATCACCAGTGCTGTGGAAATGGAGCCCTAGGTGACATAACATGATTGTTGGACTACCCAAGTCCACCTGTCTTGGAATCTCTTGTCATGGAAGAAAATACAAACTTTATGGTCTACATCACTCTTTATTCTGTTATTTATATTCTCTCTCTCTCTCTCTCTCTCTCTCTCTCTCTCTCTCTCTCTCCCTCCCTCCCCCTCTCTCTTTATCTATACACTAAAAACATTCACATTCTATGGTGAACTGATTAGTTTCTGTCAGCTTGACACAAACCTAGGCTACCTTGGGAAGTGAACCACCAAAGAACCTCCATCAGGTTGGTCTATGGGGCATTTTCTCTGAGTAGCCAGAGAGAGCAAGCCAGTAAGGTGCATTCCTGTTGGCTCTGCTCCAGATCCTGATTAAAATTCCTACCTTGAGCTCCTGCCCCGACTTCCTTCAATAATGGATATTTAGCTAGAAGTATAAGATGAAATAAACCCTTGCCTTCCAAAATAGTTTTTGATTGCGTTTGAATCATCATTTTGTTGCAACAAAGAAGCAAACTAGGACAGATGGTGTGAGGAGCCAGTAGACACTTTTTAGGAAATCTATAACACACACACACACACACACACATACACACACACTTGCGTTTTAAGTGTTCCATTTTGAGGACTGGAGTGATGGCTCAGTGGCTGTTCTTTGTAGAGAACTCAAGTTCAATTCCAGCACCCACACAGCAGCTTACAACTGTATATAATTCCAATTCCAGGGTATCTGACCCCTTCACATAGACATACATACAGGCAAAACATTAATGTACATAAAATAAAAATGAATGGATATTAAAAAGTTTCAGTTTCAAGTAAACAAAACAATTTGAAAGAGATCAAACCAATTAAGATATTTCCAATGTTGTAAATAGAGATAGGGAAAAAGGCAGAAATTTGGGTTTGCCTTCTTAACTACTAAGAACAAATGTGAGGAAATTATATATATATATTTATATATAATTATATATATATAAGCATATATAATATATATAAATGATAAAGCAGACACACACATACACATATAGATATGAAAGCAAAATATAAAGGCATTGCTCACTCACAGGGAAACGTATGATATGAAATGAAGAGAGACATTAGAAATTAATCTCCAATTGAGGTTTGGGTGATGAGGAAAGTTGATGGTTTATTTCTTGATATGTAGATTTTAAGAGAAGAACCAGCTCAAGGATCGAATGGAAATTGTGGATTTAGCTTGGGAGATACTGGGTATTAAGGGCCAAGATGTGATGTCCAGTAGACAACAGGATGTCTCTTGGAGTTCAGATAGAGCTGTACTTAAGACAAACAGTTTAAATATACTTACACATAGTAGGAAACTGAAACCAAGAGAGGCAATTTTAAGAAGCACATGTGTAGAAAGGAAGACAAGAAAAGAGGGTCAGAGAGGAGCATTCTGATAACCGTCCCTCACATCAGACAGGAAGAAAAACCACAGAGAAGAAACATCAAGGGGACAGAATCATCAACAATGGCAAAATGAAGCTTCCAGGAGGAGAACAAAGCGGGGGGGTGGTGGTTTGAAAAGATAAACAAGCAGTAAGAGAAGGACACTGAGGTGACCTTTGTCCTTGTCATTCTACGGGGTGCTGAGTGCTCATGCTGAGCACAGAGGTCAGAATTAAGCCAAGGGGATGAAATGGATAAGACGTAACTTCTCTGCAGAAGATGCCTACGAAAAAAGGACAAAAATGACAGATAATTGGGGAATGCCTGGACCCCAGAGGTGATTATTTTCTCAAACCTGGTGAAGGATAGTCCTATTTACATATTGAAGAGAAAGAATTAGACACAAGAGAGAAATTCAGGTGAAAACTGATAGGATGGGTCTCAGGATTCCCTGAGGACTGTGCAAACAAATCCAAATCATAGCCTTCACTAAAGCGACA
The DNA here is from genome assembly GCA_021653895.1 of Mastomys natalensis. Classification (NCBI taxonomy): domain Eukaryota; kingdom Metazoa; phylum Chordata; class Mammalia; order Rodentia; family Muridae; genus Mastomys; species Mastomys natalensis. The sequence goes on along the minus strand of JAJTUV010000981.1, from coordinate 305,184 downwards.
TAGATCCAGATCTCTAATGAAAACGTAATTCCAGTCAATACTGGAGGGCTTGATTTCTAGTGGGTTATGTGAGGATTCTATGACAGCATCACAATATCTGGAGGACACTCCAGCTGTCAACTCCAGAGTTATCATGGAATCCTGCATTCTTTAGGAAGGACTGGGAGCCTTTAGGCCCGGGGTGTGGACAACAGTCTGTGCATTTATTCCAAAGACAACTTGGCATCCCATGGTGTGCTGCTGGGCCCCTTTACTGTGAGGAATTCTCTTCTGCCCAGCATCATTCTCCATTTAGTACCCAGAAAACCCCTTCTCTCTACAGATGGTGGCCTAATTGCATGATTTTTGACCCAAATAAGCTCACTTTCCTACATGATGAAAAGGGAGAGTTACACGTGGCTGTGTTTCTCCATAAGTTAATGTTCATAGACAATCTCTTCAGTGAAAATGTAGGAGTATAGCATGCTTTCTCACGACTGTGCTAGCTAGAAAGACTTTTAGAGATGACATTGTCACTTAAGATCTGTATTGCTTTTACACTGGCTGACAATAATTCAATGCTATACAATCTCAGAGCCCGAGAGTTGGATCACACTTGAATTGTTTATCCATATTCGTGGTCTCTTCTCATGATAGTCCTGAAATTCTCCCATCCTTTTACACTCTCACCTAGTGGTCAATTAGCTCTGCCAATCAGATGTTCTTTAACAGATTTACTGCATATAAAAGTAACTTTTATTCGCCTGATATAATTGTCATCTTCAAGGCTAACTGTCTTTGTCTGTTAACCTAGGCCCAGTCCTGGAAGCTTCTAGCCTCCACACAATCTTAGCTAGGCACAGAATGTTTTAAACCTTTGAGTTTTCTGTTGAATAGGTTCACCCTTCCTTCTGGCCTCTGGTTGGCTGATTCAGTTCAGCTGTTCTGGCTCAAACTCCTCTCCAAGCTGACCGACTCAATCTGACTTCTCTATCTCAGCCTCGTACTAACTTTGGCAGTATGTTCTAATCTTGTGGTTCCTTCTCATTCTCTGATTTGCTCTTTCTTCACCTGTGTCTAGCTTGTAGCTTGTTCTCTCTCTGCAACCTGTCTCTGTACAACTATTCCAGTAAAAACTGCCCCCACCATTCTGATGTCTCTTAAGTAGCCGTTCCTTTCTCTGTTCTCATGAGCTGGGCATATCCTGTTCTGTTGAATCTTTCTCTGGCTTGTCACTTTGTCTGCCTCTGAATTAGACAACACTTTCAAATGTGGGTACTTCCTTCTACAAACTAACTTTACCTTCATTGTTTGGGATTAGGGATGTGTCCGTACTTCAACCAGAGGGTGTGCTAAGGGTTGAGCCACACCACAACTAGACACAGTTTTTTTTTTTTTTTCCAGTAAGCAACACAATCTCAGGGTTCATAGTGTGACCAAATGCCCTGCAACAACGGCTTCATTCAAGAAAAAAGTTATTCAACCTTAGAAGTTAGTTATTTTCTTGAGATGTGTGGGCAGTGGCCATGCGTACTGAATGCAAAGTGTCTCCCCAGTGAAGATTCCTGTGCTATTGTGTTGACCTACACCACAAGATTGAGTATGCTAGAGAAAAAGTGGTTATCTTAAGCCATGTTGAAAGAGAAGGCTTGATAGTCTCTCAGAATATCCTGGGAAGGAGAACTTGAGAGTGTATCAGAGCATCCCAGACCTGGAAGATCTCCACAGTGAAAATAACTACATCGGGGAATCAGGGCACAGTGAAACTGAACATTATGATTAACACAAGCTGAAACCAGGTTAAACATACTGAGAGTAAAGTGCAAGCCTCAGCACAGCTCACCTATGCAGAAAGCACACAGATTGGATGATGGGGCCTTTTTGGCCTATGCTATATGCCTTCCCACCAACTGGCATCTCACATTGCTTGAGTGCATGTTTAACCATCGTTAAATAAATACATCCTTGCCCCACATCCTCCCGAGGCCCATTACATGTGCGTGCCCAGGCAAGAAGCAGCTTGTTCCCACACATCCATGCCTGAAATCCGAAGCATCTGGCCCAGTGACTTCAGCTTCAGCCTTATGTTTAAAAAGCACAGCTTGATTTTGCTATTCACTAGCTTAGCTCATGGGATCAATACGCCCACAGTCCTTTCATGGGGACTCAGCTTCAGAGCCTCTGGAGAATAGGAAGCCAGATCTCTCAGAAGCCCTCAGAGACCTCCAAAGGTAATGGGGAACAGGACACATCACAAAACAATTGAAACATAAACGTATTTCAAGGAGACTTGACATTTAACAAAAAAAATTCTATGAAACTTTATTAGTTGGAGTTGTATGCTATATAGACTATAATTAAATAATTTAGCATTCTTAATTTAGAAAATAAAATCATACCCCTAGAATCTAGTCTATGGTCTTAGGATACTCTCTTGTTCAAAAGAACCAGGGCTATAGTGAAGAAATGTTTAGAAACACTAGTTCATAATGATTTTAGAGGGCATTTTGTTCATCATTGCAAATGATAATTAATAACTTTTGCAAATGGGAAAACAGAATGAAACATATCAAGCTGGGTGAAAAGGGCAGAGGAGGAGTTGGGAGAGGGATAGTGGCTAACATTAAGGATGTTTTAGAAAGCCACTTTGCAGGGATTACAAACCTACTAGTCGGGTGTTAATACTTTTCCAAGAGGACATGGTTTGCCAAGTAAAAAAAGTATAAAAAGTCCAGTGCCAGGTGTAGGACACCATTCTTTGAGTTGGTAAGTTGTAGTGTAGGCACCCCAAAACAAAACAGGCTATTGTCATTTCTATTGGATGCCCACTAGCACTTGATAGAAAGACCCTGCTGCTGAAGGCACCTCACAATTTGGTTTCAGGAAATGGAGATTTCAAGTTGGTACTGGCCAGGAAGTGGATAGCTTTCATAGTACTGAAAGGTGCCATGTAGGTTTCTGGAGGAGCAGATGTCATCAACAGCCTTAACCAGCCGTGAAGCATATAAACTCAATAATGACCAGCATAAGATATCTGTGGATTTGGTTTATTGCTTATATTATGCTAATTGGGTTTCCAAATTACATGGGCATTCACATGTCTGCATGTAAGATGCTGCAGGTCTCCGTGGCTGTAATTGGTAAATGAAGTTGCCATTGGCCAATGGCTGGTCAAGGAAACAAGGTGGGGCTTTAGATTTCCCGGGCAAGGGACCCAGGAAAGAAGAAGGATTAGAATTGCCATGGCCAGGAAAGAAGTAGATTGCAGGATTGGGAGCTGTAGAAGAGAGAGCATACAATTATGTAAGAGCCAGGGAGGAGCAGCCCCAGGGGACCCCATTTGGGTTTGGGTAGCAAGATGGATATGGATTTTTAATTTAATAAGTATAATTAGGAGTATCAGAGGGAGGTGTTAGCAATGTAGAAGTTTGGAAGGCTGTGTGTGTGTGTGTGTGTGTGTGTGTGTGTGTGTGTGTGTGTGTAATACAGAAGGTTTCATAAAGAACCTTCCTTCACTTCTTTCTATCTTATTTTACTTGAGACTGAATCTCTCTGTTACTACATCTTAGAGTTACAGTCTATTACTGAGAGAAACCAAGACATGAGCTCAAGACATGAACCTGGACATAGGAACTGAAACACAGACCATGAAAGAATGCACTCACTGATTTGTTTCTCATGGACTGCCCAGCTCACTTTCTTATACAACCCAAGACCAGTGTTGGCATTGTTCATAGTGGGCTGGACCTTTCCACTTCATTCAGCAATGAAGAAAATGCCTCACAGACATGCCCACTGGCCAATCTGATGGAGGCAACTCCTCAATTAAGCTTCCTTCCTCCCAGGTCATCTAGTTTGTGTCGAGTTGATGAAAACTAACCATCACTATGAATCTGGAGCTCACTATTTGGCTAGGCTGGCTGACCAGTGATCTTCCTCCTATCTCTGCTCCCTGGTGTTGGGTTTTTGGGTGTACCATTGCATCTGAAATTTATGTGGGTGCTAGAAATCTACACTCAGATCTTCATGATTGTGTAGTTAAGAACTTTACAATATCCCTGCACATAACATTTTCAGTGCCATAATATATTAGACATGTAATAAAGATGTGATCAAGTTGGAATTATTCTGTGGTTGTTATCTCCAAATAACTAAAGACTCAAATTGTCCTCATTTAATGTCATATACACTGAAATAGGTGCAAAGAGGGGATTTAGGAAAATGAAACTGATTTTCTCACAAAGCTAAGCTCCTATTTAAAAACTCCACAGTATGGGTCCAAAAAAACTCACCAATGTCAATCCTGGAAGCTGTACCCTTGGTTTTACTTGTGTGATGACATCATGATTATTACGTGTCTTACAGTTTTAAAAACACTTCATATATGTTAAGACACTTAACCCTTACTAATAATTATGTACTTTTAGATCCTCATTTTATAGATAAGGAAACAGAGGTTATCCCATATAACAGCTATATGTAGAGGCAAGGCAGGAGCATTTGTGTATTCTGAACTTGAGGAATATCTATCTGTCTTTTGATGTGCTGTCTGCTGTTGCACAAGAGGAACATGTGTTTTGGAGTTAGAAAAACCAGTGTTGGGGTTGGGTGCCTCAGCTCATGCACAGTGAGACTACAATTTTTCTCTTGGAGTCTGTTGCATGAATTAATAGGTAGTCTATGAGATAATATAGGTAAAATAGCTATGGAAACTCTTAAGAATGCCTCTCCCAGGAAAGATTAACAGATTATTGCCTATATATTTTAAACAAGAAACAAGACATATTGAGGTTTTCTAGAACAACAAGATACCTATCAAACAAGGCAAGAAAGTCTAAGTTAGATCCCACCCTGTGCCTATGATTTCATAAAATATATCTGAATATGCATTCCTTCTTCCGGGAACTACTCATCTGGTAGTGGCCACAGAGGCTTAGCTTTCATGTGCACTGCAGTCATCGCTGACAGCCATGACAGTCCCCTGGAACTTGATTGTGGCAATAAGCAGGGCCACAATCACCAAAGTTACCGTCTGAAAGCAATCAGACAGACACAGGCACGGACCTCTTGACTGGCCTCTCATTCATGGACCAGGTACTTCTATCTTGTTGGGATTAAAAAAATAATAAGAGAGAAAAGAAAAAAAGAGTAGGAATCAATCTACAATGTACACAATTCTCTCTAAGAAGTAATAAAATAGTTTAAAACAAAAGTAAGGTTTTAATCAGAATAGAAGCTTTGGTTTCAGATATGGCCATGGAAGACAGTAATTCCCTTCTTCTCCATGACACTATACAAAATAAAATGAATGGAAACAAAACAAAAGGGCGGGTAAAACAATGTTGATCAGGCTGGAAGAGGAGTATGACTCCAAGGTTACCCCTCAAGGAACATCTATGGTCTTTCCAAAGCATCCAAAGTAAAGCAGAAGGTGCACAGGAAGTCTGTGAGAATCTGTGCATCAAAATGTAGGAGAGGGCTCAGAAGTTGCTGTGAGAACGAGCTTCCTATAGGCAAGTGGCTTTCCTCTGTTGCACCAGTTAAACATCCCTACATATAACAAGAGTTACTAAGGCCGGGGCAAGGGGAGCAGAAATGGATTGAGTGGAGGCCATGTGGTGTGGTGGGGAATATGTATGAATATTGCTTTAAACGCCCCTTGGACTTTCCACTAGGTTGTATGAACACAGGTAGGTAATGTCTTGCCTTGAGCTAAAACTGCTGTTCTCACCTCCACTTGGACATGAGAAACTAAGAAGTGGAGATACAGGAACTAATAGCTGATGTTTTCCTTTCATTCCCATGTGAACAATTCTCAGGAGACTCCAATAGGATCAAGTACCAGTTGTCAAGGTAGAACACCTCAATAATGTGCCTTTGAATTGACTGCTCCTAAGCTGGGCGTGATGGCGCACGCTTATCCAGCATTGGGAGTAGAGGCAGGGGATTTCTGAGTTCGAGGCAGCCTGGTCTCAGAGTTTCAGCAGCCGGTACACAGAGAAACCCTGTCTCGAAACCAAAAAATAAAAAAAAAAAAAAAAAAAATGATGCTCTAATGATGTATTGTATTAATGATGTATTCCTAAAGCGTACTACAATATCTTCTGGGTCACCATCTCAGAATAATCTGCCTACATGTAAGCTCTTGTATTAGGTGCTACCTTTTGGGGTATCATGCTACAAAACTAGAAATGGCCCAGAAAAGCATGTGCTCTGAATGGAATTTGGATGCAGATTACACCCCACCACCACCATCACCACCAAGTTATAAGAAAGTAAGCTAGCATTCCTGGTGGTCACTGAGGAACAAAGAATCCTAATTAGTAACTTTTCCCCATGGGGCTTGGGTTAGATGCAGGTATAAGGGACATAGCTAGGCATGAGACTCAGACACTGTAGACAAGGACAGTTACAAAGATGTGGCACTGACGTCATCTGTGATGGACTTGAACCTCCTGAAAACAAAATCATGAGTATATGTCAAAGCACCATAAGCTGTGAAAATAGGGAGCCTCCAGGAAAGCCTAGAAGACCCTGAGAAACAGCCATGGAGATAAAGCTGTGAAATAAACAGATTTCTTATGCACCGGAGCACAGGAAATTGTGATGGAGCTGCCTAGGTGGACAGGCCTCAGAGTTTGCAGTCTTGGATTCTGCTGAATCAGCCCATTAGGGGCAAGAGGGGCAAATCCTTCCCCTATGTCTCTGGAGAAAGCCAGTGGCCCCTACATGCTACCTCTCTCTGCCTCCAGGGTGATAAAGTGTTATGCATGAATACAGCTGGAGCAGAGAGATACAGCAAGTGCTCTGGGAGAATATCTTCACACTGAAGGAAGAGTTGGGTCATACTAGCAGAAACTGGGGGCAGATAAATGGCAGTGGGTCTCAGAAGCATTGAACTGAGGCTGAATGTGAGAAATACCAGTGTGACCTGGAAAATGCCTATGAGCATGGGGAGAGCTATCTTGTGACTTACATTCGAGAGCCTGGAGCTGTCCTACATACTATGGGCTGGTCTGCAGTAGACAGGGGATGATGCTGGACCTATACTGCACAGAATTCCTAAGGAAAGCATGATTCATGGAGAAGAACACAGTAGGATATTTCTCCAGCTGGACAACTGTTTGTGCCAGTATTATTTATCCATTTAACTAAATTGCCTCAAATCTTGTATGTTACAGCATTATTCACCAGTCTGAGGTATTCTGATGGAGGGAGCAGGAAGGACTGACTGTACACATGTATAAACTCATTGTATATAATTACACCTCAGTAAAATGCCTTTTAAATGATTCTTTCTAAGACTACTGCTTATGCTGTGGTGGTTTGAAGGAGAATGCCCCTCCACCCACCATATGTTTGAATACTCAGTTCCCAATTGGTGGAACTGTTTGTAAAAGAATAGGAGTTAGACCTTGAGGAGCTGTATCACTGGGAATGGGCTTTGGGGTTTTGAAAGCCCATGCAATTTTCCTGTGTCTCTCTCTCTCTCTCCTCTCTCTCTCCTCTCTCCTCTCCTCTGTCTCTCTTCTCTCTCTCTCTCTCTCTTTCTGCTCCTCCTCTCTTCTCTCTCTCTCCTCTTCCCCCTTAACTCACTCCCCCCCCTCTGCCTCCTACTTTCCAATCAGGGTGTAAGCTCTTGGTTACTGCACCAGCACCATGCCTGCCTGCCACCATGTTCCCCACCGATGATGGTCATGGACTCAGTCTCCAGAACTGTAAGTCCCAATAAACTCTTTCTTCTCTAAGTTGCCTTGGTCATGGTGCTTTGTCATACAAGTAGAAAAGTAACTAAGACAGATGCTGAATGTAACTTTTATGATTGTCTCCAAAGATGAAATTTCTTGAGGGTGACTGCTCAAGGTTAACTGCTTTTCATCTGTGGTCCAGGAAACAAAGGACACAGAGCACAAGGTGGTCCAAATGTGGTCAATACACAGCTGTGAATGACTGAATGCTTACTCGAACAGATCCACAATCTGGTTCTTTATTAGAATAGCAGAGATGTTGGGTTTTCTTTCTGAGGATTGTATTTCGCTGGATTATTAGTCTAACATAAGACCTACTAAGAACAACCAATTAAAGGAGTAATATCTTGGGTAGCACACTAAGGAGAAGGGAGATCTTAGCTCTGCTACTGCAGAAGAACCATAAAATTATTAGAGCTTTATCAAGCTTTTTAATGGATTAATTAATTTGTGTATTTTGGCCACCAGAGGGCAATCTAGGCCCCATGAAATGACTCAGGAAAAACCAAAGAATGTGGAGGAATGTAAAGGCTCAATGATGACCAGATGGCACTTCAAATTTGGAGCTGGGTATAAAGTCCCTCTGCCCCAGGTTTATCAAATTCACAAGCACATTCCTCCTGCCCTTGCTGGCACCCACGTAAGGTCAGATGTCTGATGTCCTATAAGAGACAAGGCTATGACTTCTGGTGTCAAGGGCTGACCTATAACTTAGCAATGCTTCTCTCTGTCATTCCATTGGAAACAGCTGTATGACAGAGTGACAGGAAACCGGTTCCTTCTTCCCCCTTGTTTAACAACTCATGCCAACTTTATTTTTTTAGATCACCAATCAAACAATTTCCCAGGATAAACCAGGTTCACTTAGAGTGTAGCTTTGTAGATCACAGACAGGCATGTGAGTCTGGATCAGATGGGACAGGATGCCTGTATGACATGAAGATCCTGGCCTGCTGGTAGGTGTCAGAGTCAGAAATCTGTTGTCAGGATGCAAGAAGATTAAGAAGAGCTTATGATCTCGTTTGTACCCTGGCAGCATGTATCCTGGAGACTCTAATTTGAATTTTGTTATTCATCAGTCCAAGTCAGACAAGCAAGAGTTCTGACAGAGGACCCTATAATGGAAGCATGCCCTGCAGTAGACATTTCTTTCTCTGGTTCTATTACAAGACATGGAATGACCAGGAACACATCAACCATGACTGCAAGATGGGGAATCCAGGTAGATGAGAGGCTTAGCACAAGTCTGTGGTATCATTGTGGGCAAGGTGGAAATACATGTGGAAAATCATACTGAATCAATTTATAGACATGACTATTTTAAAAGGTCAAAGCAAAATGGTAAGAAAATGCCTGTGAAGAGTAGTGTGCTAATTTAAAATACTTGTACATAGCCTAGTGCTTCCTAAACTTACCTGAAGCTAGAAGTCTCTTGGGAAACTGCTACAATGTCTGTCTTAGTAAGGTTTTCTGTTGCTGTGATAAAACACCCAACCAAAATCAACATGGGGAGGAAAGGGTTTATTTAATCTTATAGTTCATTGTTCATCGTTACCAAGGAAATTAGGGCAGGAACTGATACAGAAGTCATGGGGAAGTGCCCTTTCTTTATTGGCTTGATCAGCCTGCTTTCTGGAATACCCCAAGACCACCTGTTAGGAGAGACACTGACTACAATGGGCTGAGACCTCCCATATCTATCACTAATTGAAAAAAAATGCCTCACGAGCTGGCCTACAGGCCAATATTTTGGAGGCATTTTCTCATTTGATGTTTCTTCTTCCCGAATGACTCTAGCCTGAGTCCTTGACATAAAAACTGGGTAGGACAATGACTGACTCTCCTGGGCACACCGAAGCAGCTACCAGAGTGAGACTAAAGTGGGACTCTCAGGTCTTTAAAACATACCTGCATTTCCCCTAGCCTTCTGAATGCTTTAGTCGATGTGTAATCACAAAAAGAAATGTAATTGGAAAATAATAAAATAATGTGTTTTGTTTTCTCATCATATGGACCAGTTCATTTGACACTGACTCACAGTGAGAGTACTCTTTGGTTTCAAAAATATTAATGAAGTACTGTCCCTATGAATGCATCTTTTAAAGCTAAAGGGATGCTTGGCTGACTGAAATGTGGTTGGGAGTGCACACGGCTCCTTCTGAACTCCTGTTGTGTGTAGGCCATGCACCCACCCTCCCCTGTTGGCCTTTGGCTTTTCCTTGTGCTGTGCTTCTGATAGCTCTTTACTTCTGGTGGATATGTTCACCTAGTTTCATGTATGAAAAATTATCAAGTGTTCATAAGCTGCATCAAAGTTAACTAATAACATGCAAAATGACACTTTAAATTTTGATCTATTTATAATCAGTGGAATTTTATATAAGACACTGTTACAATATTGTTGCCATTTCCCCTCCCAAATGAAAAGCCTAGGTTTTCGTTTTGGTTCACTTGTTTTTTGGTCTATTGTTTGAATTATTTTCTCTTCTTCTATGTGTGGTAAATAGTATTATATATTTATTATATATATATATTAATTATTAGACTTTCCATGAAATTATTTTTGAAAGATAATTGCAAAAAGAACTTACATTTTATTTTGGAAGTAGTTGGACACATGCTTTGGTCCACACTTTTCTCTTATAAAATTAGGAGAGTATTTACTCTTTGTATCCCTGCTATCTCCAGGCCCTACTTCTTAACTGAAGAACTATTAGCAGTGGATAGTTTCTGGAGAAAGAAGAATCCTCCCTCTTTGAAGGTGTGCCCACTGGTAGGTTTCCCATGCTCCAGTACATGGTGCCCACCCAGGACACAAGGATATACAGGCAACACTAACTAGACTTAAAGACTTGAAGTTGGTTGAAAGGTATATTAAGGGGCACTTGAGGAGCTGATGGAGGAAATAGGAGGTAGATATGATATTTAACTATATAGATACATGAAATTTAAAGAAAAATTTAAAACTAAAAAGCCAAAAGCCTGGCCAACATATTTAATTTGCTCCTTTTGGCACTGTGTTCTCCTGCCAACAGCACTGTTTCTTAAATCACATAACTTCAAGGAGCTACTTCTACTTACCCTCTCCCCCCAAGCTCTTCTTCTTCCTGACATCAGTGATGCAAGTGCTTAAACTAACTCACCTCTTGTTTCTGGACCCTTCCCCTGCATGCCCCAAGCTGGAGATGAGGTTGGCACCAGCTCTGGATTGGCTTCATCCAAAGGCAATGGAGATCAAAAGAGTCTTAGTCCACCCACTGTCAGACCAAAGACAGGACAAAAAAGGAAGAAGCAGAACCTCTTTTCATCTTCAGCAATATTTATTGGAAACAGCAGTGCTTCCCATGGTGAGTTTATACATTAAGCAGGAAGATTTGCCTTTCACTCCACATGATCCACTACGGCAAGTGGCACATCGGAAGCAGCACATTAAACCTCTGAAGGAGTCTGTACAGCTAGATAAATAGAACTCTGGGTGCCTATCGGGACTTCCATAACTGAAGGAAAACAAAACAAAAACCCAACACTGATCAGCGTACACAGCACTGTACACACACAAGAGAAGGGAGGCGTTCAAAGTAAGGACTGGAGTGGAAAAGGGTTTTGCATATGCAGCCACATACCTTAAACTGCTAAGCACAAAAATCATCTTTATTTGGTCCTCATTGAGGGCAGAATATGCACAAATGATGTTCAAGGAACACAAACAAGTAAACGTGGGAAGGAGTGATGCTCACTGTCTTGTTCTATGAAGAAGTGGGAAATGCTTACTAGTGTTTCTCTCCTATGTCTTTGTGGCAAAGGGACTCAGGAATGGACTGATTCCTGGGTAAGTAAACAGAGAAGGGAAGACAGCTGTTCCCCCTTCCTGTACCCTTCAGAAATGGGTTATTATATTACACAGCTTCTGTACAGCAAGGAATCTGAGCGTGGAGACCGATTTCTTCCCAATTCAGCCTGGAGAATTTTTTTTTTTCTTTTCAGACAACATACAGATTCTTCATATCTCATTCAGAAATAAATGGGACACCCCCTCCCCCCACCTGCCAAGTGCTTAAACAGCAGGGAGGGAAGAAAACTGGCCATGTCTCAGAAGTAGACAGGGTGGGGGGAGGGAGGGGGAAGGAAGGAAGGAAGGAAGGAAGGAGGAGGAGGGAGGAAGGAAGGAAGGAAGGAAGGAAGGAAGAAGAAAGAAAGAAAGAAAGAAAGAAAGAAAGAAAGAAAGAAAGAAAGAAAAGAAAGAAAGAGAAAGAAAGAAAGAAGAAAGGAAGTTGGTGAACAAAGGAGCTTTGGACAATTAATACTTCTTCTGCTGATGGCATCAAGAGACTAAGTTGCTTAGACCAGCAGACAACCTGCTGGTGGCGGGGGATGTTTTGGCCAACAATTCTGTGACTCACATATTTAGGAAGGGAAAGTGCAACAAAAAGGACTTTCTCCTCTGTAAATGGAGAACTGGAGACCTTGGGAGGGCCCCTGGGTGAAAGACAATATCTTCAGTGAGGAGAGGTTTTCTGTGATGTGGTTCACAGGCATATTATCAGGAACCACAGCCTCCTGAGAACTGGGAAGCCAGTTCTGTGACCACTGGCTAGTCTCAGATGGTGTTTTAAAGCATGTGCCAGGCCCACTGGCCTTGGAAGATACCATCTATCACCGTGTCTCCTGTAGGAGCACACAGGTCAACCCAGGGCACGTGTGGGCTTCATGACTCATCCACTGCGGCCTGCATTCGTGATGGTTTGGAAGCGGCATTACCAAAGCAGTGGTTAAACTTAACTATCTGGGTCAGAAGGAGGTGAGCCAGCCAGCACAGGATCCTAATGGGGCAGAGCAACCAGAATTTCTACATAGTTGATGGGGAAAAAGCCAGACTGGCCATGAAGCATCCCCTCATACCAGTTCTCATCAATCTGATTAGTGAGTGTGATGATATCACCCTCTTTAAAACCCAACTCCCCTTCATTTTCAGGTTCAAAGTCGTACAGGGCTCGGCAGCAGGGCTGATCCATTTGGACACCTGAGAATCAGAGGCAGAGAGAACATAAAAAGTCACAGTGTGTAGCGTAGAAGGTTAATCTGCTCTCATCACCCTAGTGGTGGCTGTGCAGTTCCTCTGGATTCTCGAATGAAAATCACATCTACAGAGCCTTCTATTTTAATATGCCTTAAACAGCACAATGGTTGGGCCACTCTCAAACTTACACATAGATAACACCTCCCCTCCACTACTCCCGAATTATTACTTACTAAAATCTAAATTCCATCTTTGTTATTTAGACCCAAAGTGGGGAGGCCCTTGGCTCTTCCCCAGCTCTTACATGGCTGGATGCTCTCGCTTCTCCAGCTCTCAAGCCTGATCTTCCTGCTTCCCCATCATGGAGATTCTAAATCTTTCTTCTTCCCATGTCCGAAAAAATCTAAAGTCCCGCCTCTGACTCCCTGCCCAGCCATTGGCCGCTGGCAACTTAATTTACCAATTAGAACCAGCTGGGGGCAGGGACTCTCACTGTCTCACACTCAGATGTGTGAATTCCTGTGTAATTTGAGAATCCAATTAACATAACATAAACAATAAACCAAATCCACAAGAACAGGATGTTTGACTAGTGGCACTACTGCCTATTCTGTTTTCTGTTCCTGCCCCCTTCCACCCCTTCATCCCCTGCCAATCTTCCTATTACTTCAACATCCACTACAGGACCATCTTTGTCTCTCCTACCAGTGTCCATGTGTCCCCTTACAGCTTTACAAGTCAGTGAACATTCCTGCCTGCTAGTTCCAGTATTAAAAATGGTCATATGCATTTTTTGTGGTATTTGCAACAAAGTTCCTTGGGCTTACCTTCCTGATAATGCTGGGAGATAGAAAAGTGATGGCTTAGGAGTTTATAATTACATTAAGTTTAACTACAGACATGGTCAAATCCATTCACGTTAGTTCTTTTACATATCTTCACATTCAAAATAGTATAATTAGTTACACAGATTGTACTCTAAAATCTTAAGAGTCACAGATCAGTTCTCATTCTTCAAATTTAGTAATTCCAGATTCTTGAAAAGTGCTTGCTGTAATACAGGGGAAATGAAACACAGAGCACTGGGTCCTGTTCTTGCTCTGTGTGACCGGCTCAAAGAAGAAGCATTCTATTTGCTTCTTCATCCAAAATTAGAGTTAACAGTAGAGTTTTCATTAAATGAGTGTGTCCATTTAACAACAAAAGGTTTAGAAAATCATAATCTGTATTTGGTGAATTGGTGTGTAATATGCGCCTATGAGTACCCTGCAAGAACCACAGCATAAAAATAATATAATACATGCTGCATAATTTAATATAGAATGGACTCTGCCTTAAGGGATATATTTTAAATGAGCAAACATATTAACTCAGCATGCACATAAATATGAACGTAGAAAAGTGTCTGTGGGCCTCATACTAATGAGGTGTCTTAAAAGGGAAACAGTATAATTTATTTTTATTTAGAGAAGTCACCAAATGAAAAATGAACTGTATGTCTTGTTGTGGGCAAGGAGAAGTGCATTCATCAATAATTTATATGGCAAGTATGAACTTCAGAGTCACTGCCATCAGGGCCCTAGTGGGCAACAGTGGGTACTCTGAGCTGTGGGCAGAGACTCAGATATCGCCTTCTTTATTCCATGATAGCATCTTACAGAGCTTTCTACTGCAGTGAGCCAATCACTGGATAACCAGGAGAAATGGGACAAACTTGCAGATCTTTAGAATCCATGCCCACTGTCAAATGGGTTCCCACTTCTTTAAGCAAGACAATTTTACAGCTGGAAATGCCTTAGGAGAAAACTTGGGTCTAATTTGTATGTGGGTATTTGAGAATGATCATGGCAATGGAGAGACTGAACTAGTGGGTACATATCAATTTTCCTCTGGGGAAAATGTAGCTTTTATCATGCTAACTACAGTTCATGAAATGATGAACGTGTTTACAGTAGACAGTAAAAAGAAACCCTAGTAAGGGTTGAGGTTTGTCATCTTTCTGCAGAAAGAATCATGCATATGCTTCTTGATGCTGTTGTCTGTGGGTGATAGGGGATGTATGGGTGCACACACTGTCCAGGGCATTCAGTCCCACCTACATTGACTCACAAGCAAAAGGCAGGGGAAATTATGGTATAATTTATAACCAGAGGAAGGTGAAGAACAACTTACTGCTTGTAGGCCAGTGATAGTGCATGTCTTTAATCCCAGCACCCAGAAGGCAGAGACAGGTAGATCCCAGTGAGTTTGAAGCTATCCAGACTGGTCTACAAAATGAGTTACAGGACACCCAAGGATACACAGAGAAACCTTTTCTTAAAACAAAACAAACAAAAAAAGAGTAACTAAGTACTATACAAGGAGGTCCTTGTGTACTGGATCATGAGAAAACTTGAAGCAGAGAGAGTTTCAGAGAGAAGGAAAACACGATGAAACAATTGGGCAAGAATAAAAACTGTCCAGGAATAGAGCTCCTACTTGACAAACCCTCAAATGAGCAATTACATGCTGTTCAGGGAAGCAGAATGCTCTCAACTTTCTCAGCATTGCCTATAGGTGTGCCCAAGGCCCAGGAAAAGGCATCTGTAGCCTTTGGCTCCTTACCTGCAGGTTTGGGTGTGCCTGTGTGGGAGAGACCCCATTGGGCTGAGTACTGTCTCCAGTGGCAAACTCTAGGCTCATTCGTGGTTTGGGCTGATATTCCCTTCTTGGCTGAGATGAGGCTTGTCTTATTCTGTATCACAAAGAAAAGGGGTGATGGAGAGTTATGCGGCCAATTACAAGTGAACAGAAAAGCAGAAAAATCCAGGAACTGCTTGGCTCATTTACAGATCAACCATGACTCAGTGGAAATGTGCTAAGTACCCTTGGTTGTCCATGTCCATGACACATGTTGTCAGGGAGGTTTTTCATCCTGTCCTCACTGTCCACATCCTGTCTCTCAATCTCCTACTCCTATATTCAGAGTAATTTATGATAATATGAACCATGTTAGGGACCAGGCACATAAGGGGACATAAGACACAGTTAGTGCTCCAAGGCAGTGTGTATAGGGAATAGCAGACATCACTAACCACCGATTTCCACCAAGATCTCAAAGTGCATGGGCAGGGTTTAGAGATATGGAGAATTCACTTATCCATAAAGAAGCTGAGATATGGTTTAAGGAAAAAGATCACAGCTCTACGGAAGAACATACGAAAGATAGCTATTCTATAAAGAACACAGGAAGGGTTGGAGTGAGTGAAAGAAGAAGGGCCCGGGTTCTGATAAGGATGAGCAGATGGAGATCCAGAGAGTAGGAAAGAAATGAAAGAAGGCAGGAAAAAAAAGGAGGGCTAGTAAGAGGATTCTGCTCATAACCAAATCTTTTCCAGTGTTAGGTATCCAATAAAGCAAGTATATATACATATTATTTTAAGGAGAGGAAGGTTAGGGATATGGCAATTCTAGAATTATATTGATTTAAAACATGTTTGAAGATCCTTTTCCAATCTGTGGGCTGCTGATTTGTCCTATTGACAGTGTCCTTTGCCTTTCAAAAGCTTTGCAGTTTCATGGGGTCCCATTTATCAATTGTTGATCTGAAAGCTTGAGTCACTCGTGTTCTGTTCAGGAACTTGTCTCCCGTAACAATGTGTTTCAAGGGTATTTCCCAGTTTCTCGTCTATGAGATTTAGTGTATGTAGTTTTATGTTGAGGTCTTTGATCCACTTGGACTTGAGTTTTGTGCAGGATAATAAGTATGTATCTATTTTCATTCTTCTACATGTAGATGTCCAGTTAGATCAGCAGCTTCCATTTTTTCATTGTGTGGTTTTGGTTTCTTTCTCAAAAATCAAGTGTCCACTATATCCAACAGAGGACTACTATCCAAAATTTACAAAGATCTCAAGAAGTAGATGCCAACAACCCAAATAGACCAATTAAAAAGTGGGGCACAGATTTAAAGAGAGAATTCTCAACAGAGAAATCTCAAATGGCCAAGAAGCACTTAAAGAAATGTTCAGTGTCCTCATTCACCAGGGAAATGCAAATCAAAACAACTCTGAGGTTCCATCTTAAACCCGTCAGAATGGCTAAGATCAAAACCTCAAGCAATAGAACAGCTGGTGAGGACATGGAGCAAGGGGAAAACTTCTCCATTGCTGGTGAGAGTGCAAACTTGTACAACCACTCTGGAAATCAATTGGTGGTTTCTTGGAAAACTGGAAGTAGTTTTACCTCAAGACTCAGCTATACCACTCCTGGACATATACCCAAAAGATGTTTCAACATCTCACAAAGACACTTGCTCAACTATGTTCATAGCAGCTTTATTCATAATAGCCAGAAACTGGAAACAACCTAGATGTCCCTCAACTGAAGAATGGATAAAGAAAATATAGTACATCTACACAATAGAATACTATTCAGCTATTAAAATCCAAGACATCATGAATTTTGCAGGCGAATGGAACACGAGAATGTCATCCTAAGTGAGGTAACCCAGTCCCAAAAGGACATGCATGATATGTATCACTTATAAATGGGTATTAACCATAAAATTCAGGTACCATGTTACACTCCATAGATCCAAAACGCTAAACAAAAAGGACGGCCCAAGAGAGAAAGCATGATTCTTACTTATAATGGAGAATAAAATAGTTATAGGAGGCAGATGGAGGGAGGGAAGTAGGAGGGAGGGGCCATGAGAATGGAAATGTGGGGGTTCAGGGTCAGGTTTGGTAAAGGACAGGAGAGATGGCTAGATGGCCATGAAAATGAATAGGAATCTGCAACTGGCAAGGGTAAATAGGTAAAGAGCATCTTCAGGATGAGACAGAGACCTGAGATAAGGAAGGCAGCCAAGAATCCATGGGGGTGACCTTAGCTGTAACTCACAACACTGGGGATATGGAACCTGAAGAGTTCACCTCCTGTACCCAGACAGGAACACCAGTGGAGAGATAGAGACACCAATCCACCCACAAAACTTTCAACCCCAGATTTATCCTGTCTACAAGAAATGCAGACACAGGGGTGGAGCAGAGACTGAGAGAATGGTCAACCAATAACCAGCCCAACTTGAGACCCATCACATGGGCAAGCACCAATCCCTGACACTACTAATGATACTCTGTTATGCTTACAGGCAGGAGCATGTTGTCCTCTGAGAGGCTCCACCAGCAGCTGACTCAGACAGATACAGACACTCACAGCCAAACAGTGGATGAACCTTGGGGATTCTTATGGAAGAATAGGAGGAAGGATTATGGGTCCCAAAGGGGATAGACACTACACAGGAAGACCAACAGAGTCAACTAAGCTGGACTCTTAAGGCTCTCAGAGTCTGAACCACCAACCAAAGAACATACAAGGGCTAGACCTAGGCCTCCCCACTCACATGTAGCAGATGTGCAGCTTGACCTTCATGTGGGTCCTGAACAACAGGACCTATCCCAAAAGCTGTTGCCTGTATGTGGGATATGTTCCACTAGGTGGGCTGCCTTGTCTGGCTTCAGTGGGAGAGGAAGTGCCTAGCCTCTCAGAGGTTTGAAGTGCCCGAGTGGGAGCATACCAAGGGGGCCCCCACTCACTCAGAGGAGAAGACGAGGGGTATGTGGGAAGGATTGTGGGAGGGGTGATCTGGAGGGGGGGATAATGGTGGGATGTAAAGTGAATAAGCAAAAGAAAAAATTAAATTAAAAAAAAAAAACATGTTTGAGGTGAAAAAGAGAAAACACAGTCCCTTCATCTTCAACAGATGTGAAAGGTACATAGTGTGACTGTAGTGTTCTGAAACATTTGTTTAATGCCATTCTATTAGAGAAGCTTCAGTGTTAGACACACTTCTGCCAGGGTGAACTGAAGATTTATACAAAAAAAAAGACAAAAAAAAAAAAGCACAAATCAAAGAAGAAAGAATCTAAGGTGAAGGCAAGGTCAGCTAGTCCAAAACAATGCAGCATATGACTTATGACCGGAGGCTTCACTGGACACTCAGCCACTAATCACCCAGGAGAGTGTACTATGGATGATATTAAAAATAAAGGCTGCTACATAAGTCTTTGATATATTTATTTAGCAAAATTTCCTCCTTCATCTAGATAAATGGAGCAAGAATAACAAGATCCCTGGTTAATAATGATGTCAGTTGGCTAAATAAATTTTATTAATAAGGCCCCTGCATTAAGATGGCTCACTTCAATACTCTTGATATTATAATGAGTAAAATGGATTCATATCGATAGAAATTGCACCCCAAATTCTGATATTTTCTTAGGGTTCCAACATGTAGTATAATGGACTTTTACAAGTCTAGGCACCACCGATCCTACCCAGCCATGATCATAGCATAGCTCACTGACATTCTACATTGCACTTAATGCTAAGCAATGTTGTTCTGTAGGTGAGAGTATTGTACCCTTTTCCTTTAGGAGAAAGCTGATGTTGGTCAAGGCACATCCGTATTATAGCACAAATATTCATTCAAGCTATATCTCACAACCCCAAAGAGCTGTATTCGCATAGACAACTACTATAGCTCACTGTGAGGCAGATTTAAGGAAGCTGAACAAGACCATGGAAGTAGTCCTCTGAAGGTATACTGGTGCATTATCATTCAAGAAAAACAAGAATGAAAGGCACAGGCTTCCAAATAGCTTGTGCCTGACCATGTCCCCTACTGTGTGAGATCCTTGGTTATTACTTCCCCTCCTTGGGCCTCACAGTACTGCTCATCTGTTAGGTCCACAGGGCTCTTTCAAAGTGATCATATGCATGGCAGCTATATAGGATACAGCTCAGCAAATGCCAGCCACCATCAACAGAATTCTGGTGTACCATCTATGATGCAAATATACAATTCATATACCAACATCTCATAAACACAGGATTATATCTAGAAGATAGTAAGGCAAGGCATGGTGCAACGTAAAATCAAGCAGTCACTCCAAAAGGTGCCCATGTTGGAGCACCAGGTGGGTTGGCAAATGTTTGTTTCAGTGTATTATATTTCAATTTCTTTGCACATCCTTTTATAACAAGTAAGAACTCAGGGAAGTGTAACTTACCTTTCTTCCAGCCTGACAGTGACCTGCTGCAGGATCTGCACTGCCTGCTTGTGGTACTCCAGCTGAGCCTGGACAAGTGCGGAGAGCTGGCTCACCTGTTCAATCTGTAGAAGCATAGAGAGAGAGCATTCTTCAGTTACCAGGTTACTGTCCCAAAACAGTAACTGTCTAACGGCTGTGCAGCCTGTCTGATAACACACATAGCACTACAAGTTCTAGGTTGATTAAGAATATGAGAGCATCCTTACACTCAGAACTGCATGTGATACCAGAAGGACAGGCACTAAGGAGGTCTTATTGTTTTCACTGAACAGTATAAATTTAACTATAAGCTTTCTGGTTACGGTCTGGCTTCTTTCATTGAAGTCCATTCGGAGAAAGATTCTATGACTATTGCTTCCTGTCCCCAGCAGCCAACATGAAATCTAAGCATCATTTTACATGCTAATAACCAATGGTAATAAAAAAGAGGAAAATTGATTTCTCACTTAAAGTACCACAGTGTAGAAAAAAGCTTTTGACCTCTTAGCCTGGTCCAAGTGGGATTTAAAGTTAATTATTTAATACTCTAAGCAGCCTTACTTTTGGATGTCTTATACTGTTATCTAGCTGAGTGTATATAGCCTCCAAGTCAAGAATGGTAATGAACAATCTTCTGTGAGTTTGAGGGACATGGAGGAAGGGCCCAGGTTAGTAGACACACACTGGTTTCAGCGTTCCTACAGTATTTAACTGAGTGGTTAGGGGGACAAAAGTTGTCTGTAGACAAACCTGCACTGTCTCTGGATGATGAGGACTCCACATGTTCAACACGCCTTTCCTGCCACTCAGGAGGTAAGCTGATTAAGTACTGGATGGCTAATTTTGGATGACAACATGGCTACTTTAAAGGATACTCAAAAAAACTATAAAAGTATGATCCTTGGGTATGTCTGTAGATTTGCTTCCAGACTATATTTACTTTTGAATCAGAAAGAACTGAGCAAGGATGATCTTTACATATCTAAAATGGTACATGTTGCCCAGTCCATTGAAAATCCAAGTAAAGCAAACACAAAAGAAAGAGCTTCACTCCCCTCTCTCCAGGGGCTGGAGATTTAGCTCCTCTTGCATTTGGACATCGGAAATACCAGCTCTCCATCCTGGAGACTTGTGTGTCTCTGCCACTGCTGGGTTCTCTAGCCTCTGGTCACAGAATCAACTAGCCCATTCCTACCATTCATTCTCAAGCTTTAGAAAATCAGCTGAACCATGTTTCCGGCCTCACTGGCTCTCCAACGTTCAGGAGGTATATGTGGAGCTTCTGAGTCTCAGTCATTTCCCTCATGAATAATTTCCCTTCTCTGCCTTGATATCCAGCTATGCACACTGCATCCAAACCACCTGTATCTAAAGCCATATGGTTTTGTTTCTCTGGAGATTCCCTCAGTAATGAATACACAAAACCCTACAAACATGCCAAATGAACTCTGGGATTAGAAAGTAGAGATGGTCTAGGACAGGAAATCCAGCTTTTCAGATCACTACATGTGTGAAATAAGGAAGAAAGGACTGTTTGTGTGGTTTCACAGCTGAAGGAACTCAACAGAAGTCAACGTCCAAAGCCATAAGTGAAATTTAGTATTCTGGTGAAGCAGGGGCAACTTCTAAATCGTCTCAACCATGCCCTTGAATGTAGTAACTCTGCTAAATCATCAATTCTAATTTATATATTTTTCTATGAAAATGTCAAGCTCACTTCTGCATATTGACCATCTTTATAACTTTGGATACTCAATTCTGAATGCACCTTAGTTGTCACTCTTACCTGCAGGTCATATGCTTACATTCAAACAGTAGTTTGTAAGATGCTGGGTTCATATGTGGGTTATCACAGGCATGCTCTATCTCTGCACTTACTGGCAATGCTTTAAAACCCATTCAACAAAGTTCTGGTTCAATCAAACTATAAGGATAAAAAAACAACTTCCATTTCTATGTCAACTGTATGACAAATTACTCAGAGAAGCAGCCCCCTGTGTGTTCTTATCACACAGAGGAACCAGATGGTAGCATGTCACATGATGTGCCTTTCAGCACATCAGTGCTATGCCTCGATGGTAAGATTAAATGAACACCCAGAGGAAAGTAGCTTACATCCATCTCCAAGAGGTTGAACATGCTCGACTCAGCGATTTCTTTAGACTCATCAAATTTCTCCAGAGCTTGGCGGAGTTCTTCATCTGGAATCTTGCCTTGTCGCTTCTTCTTATAATCAAAGTCTAAGCGTCGGCCTTCCAGTTTTTTCAGGTGATGCTGAAAGAGCCAAGGGCAGGAATATGCTTCGAAAGGAAATATCAAAAAGACCTTCTGGTACCTCGTTTTTCTCACATTCCTAGAAGCCTCCAAAATGCAACTGGCTATGTTTGAAATTGCATGTTACCAGAGAAATAAAGACACATGTACCAGCAAGACAAATGCTTCTAATGGCTAATTGTGGTTCAGGATGAGAAATGAGTCACTGAAAAACCAATGTCCTTTTGTTAAGCATTTCCAGGCCAAAGCCAAGTTAAACAATGCCTCTTCTTCAAATGCATACCCCACACCTTCCACCTCAAGAAAAGGCTACACTCAAGAGCCTGTCAGTCACCTTCCTCAGGAGAAATGGAAAAGCCCCTTTTCTGAGGTAAAGGTAGAAAAAAATGAAGTTCCTTTTTGACTAACCCAGTTTACCAGAATCACCAAGTGTGTCTGGTAAGAATATAGATCCCTGATCACCTAAGTCAGAATAGCCAGGGCTGAGCCTAGTAATCTGCATCTCAACACTTGCCCATTTGACAGAGACAGTTTACCTCTCCAAGGACAGGTGACACAACTCAGTCACAAATCCAAACTACAAAGGACCTTGGAGGATCTTCTATCAAACACTCCCCCCCATACATACACACACCTGTAGCTTTAATCTCTCCCTGCATCATCTGAATATGGTAAGGTTCATAACCTCTCAAAAGACGAGGATAAGGAGTTGGGTTTTCTTTCCCTGAAGATCAATAGTAGTTTCTTTCTTAATAGCTGCAGTAGTCTACAGATAACAGGTGGGAGAAGACAATGATTTTCCTTTGCTCCTTAGTGGGTAATGTTCTATGCCTGCCCCTCTCACTGCATCTCCCACCCCAAATCACACTCTTATCCCAACTAAGTGTGCTTTCTTTCGGGAAGGGTGTGCTTAAGGAACATTTGAACTCACAGCCAGTCAGAGGCAACTCCAGCCAAATTTATCAGAAATAGCTCATCTACTCTGTATGTTTTACAAACAGTGGTTATTTCTTCTAAATCCCAACAACAATAAGGAAAATATAAAAATGTAAGGGTGATATAGTAGCTACTTATTTAAGCTAGCAAATGTATAGCTAATATTTGGGGATTCTATCATCCTCATCCATCATTAATATTAAAGATGTATGAAGTCCCAGATAAAGGACATCTCTCTGACTGGGTGGCATTGATGCAAGCCTTTAAATCCCAGCATTAGGGAGGCAGAGGCAGGTGAAACTCAGTCAGTTTGAGATCAGCATGATCTACAGAACAAATTCCAGGACAACCAGGGCTATACAGAAAAACCCTGTCTGGACTTCCCCTCACCCCTCAAATAAGGGACTTTTTTTTTTTTTGGAGAAAAAAAATGGTGTGAAGACGGTTTAACAAGGAGGTTTAACACAGGACTCAAACCTCAGGAGCAGCAGAGCTGCAGCTGTGATCTTGAATTGATGGCCTTTGGTCTCTAGTTCCTTTCGTCTTTATGGAGTTGTTGGAAATCCATGTGCCCTGTCCTGTGTATCCCAGGGATTGCTGCCTGGGAAAATGAGAGTCTGCATGTGTATGAGAAGGCTGATCCCACAGACCTGAATCTCCCTCAGATCTTTGTCATGAAGATTCTGAAGGGGGTCGATGAAGTTCTGCTTCACTTCCATGTCCAAAGAGTCCTTGACCTCCGAGAGCTCCCTCATGGCTTCTCCCACCTCACCAAGAGCAGGACCTGAGAGGGGAAAATGAAGATCTCACACCCTGAAGAATAAAGGCAAGGATGCTTTGCAACAACAGCCTTCAAGATGGCAGCCTAGGGGTTGCCTCTGTCCTATAAAGACAGCAAAGACAAAGAAAGCCCATAGTGCTCTCAAGTCAAAAGTAGCTTTTCTATTTGCCACAGGGCATTCTGAAAACCAGGTTCCATGGCCCCTTTATAAGGAAGAATATCCCTCCTTATCAGGAATGGGACATTTTACTCTGAATACTATTTTGCAAGGCTCTCTGTCCTCTGTGACAGGTACTGGTTCTCATTAATATGAGAGCAGTTGCAGCTCAATGCTTTTAGCAGAAGCAGATACTAAGAATGGAGAATGAGGGACTAGAAAGGTCCCCTATCAACAGGGGTGAAGGCAGAAAGTATTTAGGGTCCTGAGAGCCAGGGGAGAGAGGAGATGGAATAAATTCTATTTTGTCTGGGGCAACAGAATCGGGATCACAAACAAATGAGCATTGGATTAATCACAGAAAGCCCAGGTGCCACTGTAGGAAATCACGCTGATTGTGACTGCTCACTCTGCTTTAATACACAGTTCCTGCCAGATACACCCAGGAAAGTGCCAAGGCATCTGGCCATGTCTGCCAAAACTGTTGTCAAGGCTGGGGTCTCATTAGAGAAAAAGGACAAAATCTGTAAACAAATCACTTTAAACATGCACAGTCCTAAAATCACATTTTATCACCCCATGTATATAACATCTACAACTGAGAATGAAAATATAATTAAATATAAGCTAGCTCACTAATGATCTCTAAAATGTGCTGTTAGTGGTGGTGTTTTCGATTTTGTTGTTGTTTTGTTCTTTAACCATCACTGTAACCTCCATGGAGAACTAGAGTATGACAAAGGCTATTTACCAAAGTTGCAATCATCGCCCAGCTCCCTGCCGAACTTGAGCATGGCCTCTGCCAACAGTGCTTCCGCTGAGGGTAGCCTGGCCCCTTCTCTTGGCCTCGGATTTTCGACATGGTGTTGATCATACTGAGTTTAGCCCTGGAAGCTGGAGACAAAGAGAGAACAGTCTTTAGGAGACAGCATCACTATACATAATGGGAACTGGAGAACCAAGCTCCAATCAGCCTACATACCTACTCAGCTCCTAAAGCTGCACCTTCACTGGGCCTACAGTCCTTCATACAATGTGTGAGTAAATATACATTAACTCTAAACTTTTCCTTCAACTCCAAGTAGAATTACACAGAAAGGCCAAATATAGGTCTTGATGAGGCAGCAGCATGGCTTGGGTACTGTCCCCATATCCTCTCATCTCACTCACTGCAGTGACTCTGGGCTTGGCTGGTTATACACAGCATTCTGGAAATACATGGACTGTACGCTCATCTTCAAGTTTTATTCCTGTTTCATATCTCAACTTTAAGAGACTGTGGATTAAAATAAGGAATGAAGGTGAACTCTTGGGCCTGGGCCTTGTTTTGTTTACAACATGTGTAAAATAAACTATGTTTAAAGTAATCTCTCATCTAAGAATAAAATACTATATTTGTTAATATATCTAATTATATCTCTTAAACATCTCAGCTGAAGATTGATTTTATTATTTAAAGATTACATCTTGATTCCTCTTCCATTTTTGTTTTTATCGGAAGGTGCCTAAAAAGTCATACCCATTTTAATGGAGGAAGTCATTTTAGTAACACATTACTGAAGACTATGACCTGACTGATTTTGGTGTCCCTGATTCATTATCAGAGCTGATTACACACTAACTGGACCGAGTCCATAATGCTAGCTGCACGAAAACCCTTGAGGAAATCTCAGCTGAAAGTAAAAATACCTTCTAGCATGTGGAAGCTAGTATTTGATCTTAAACATACAGTTGAAGTAGGCTTTTATTTAAACTTTGGGCCTCCAGGCATAGAGTAGAAGTGAGCAAAATTATCCCTATTCATAAAGTTTACAATGAGCTGAAGGCAGAGTCTGTTATAAGAGCAATTAGATTGAAGTGTTTATAATCGATGCCAGGACGGGAGACTACAGTGAGTCACAGGAACAAGGCCTATAGGGTGGAGCACTGCAAAGGAAAACGCCCACAGGAAAGTGTCATTGAGCTTTGAGCCATATAGTATTCAGCAGCAAGTGGTACTAATATCACATGCAAAGCTGGTGGTGACTGCAACAAATACAAAATTTACCTTTTATTCACTTCGAGCTTTTGTAGACACGAATATCATACTTGTTAGATTTGAGGAAGTTGAAGTGCTTCATAATTAACTATTCATTGGCGTAGACCTGCACAGCCTTTCCTACAGGCAACCATGGCTGAGATTCAGGAGAGAGCTCCTGCTGCTCAGCGCTAACACAGAGTAAGGAGTCAGTTAAACAGTTACAACTGGTGAGTACTGCGTCGACACTAGGACCAGACGTTGGACAGTGGGACAAAGAAGAGCAGCAGCAACATCATACATAAAAAGGAAACAAGTGGGTACCAGAAAATGAGGACAGGATGAACAGACGGAAAGAAGAGAAGGGGACACCGGAGAATGACAGTAACAACATCCTAACTCACACCTCTTCAATCCTGCCTTGCCCATAATGAATGCCTTTTATGAACACTGGTTATTGATTTACGACTATGTTATGGTTTTATTAAGATCTGCTTTTCATAAGTGATGTGAACAGCTTGACACATTGTATCTGACTTTCAATCTTTTTTGAATATTGTTAACTTATCTAGAGCCTTATTATTTTATTCATTACTTAAGAACATATTGATGCATTCCAAATCTTTAGAAAAGGGAAGAAAGCCATAAGATTGTATTTCTCCAAATAATGTAAAAACGTTTATACCCACAGGTTTGAAAAAACTCTCTTTATATTCACTTGTGAACTTATTACATTTTTAAGAACCCTGGATTGATAAAATGTTTGTGTCCTTCAAAAACATCATTGATTGATTAACTGCCATCCTCAAATGTTCACACGATTGTTTCAAAATTATTTTCTAAAATAGTTATTTTTAAAACTGACAATGAACCTAGGAAATACACATAGGAACATTCAAAGCCCTATAATGTTATCTTGGTTTGGTTGTTGCACCAAATTATGTATGGGCCAGAAATCCTAAACCCTTTCTTCTCTAAGCAGACCGTAAGCATGAGTCACCGCTCCTTCAAACTACCTTCGCATCCTAACTCTCCCACCATACTCCTCCTGGCTTAGTGAATACACATATCCCTAACACCATTCTCTTTCCTGAGCTATGAAAGCAAGAATGCAAAGTGGTCCCTGTGTCTCCCAGCCAAGGCCAGCAAAAAGCAGTGTGTACAGTAAGTGTTAACACATCTGCTGCAGCCATGGCACAATGGGCAGCCATCTGGGAAAAACAAAGCATGACAATGGTTTGCCAAAACAGATTGCTCAGATTCTCATATGAAGGAGAGGTTTCTAAGGTGTACTAGGAATGGAACATAGAGCCTTGTTTCTATGCTGAAGGTAAGATACCGTAACAGTCAGCACATGCTCTCATGAGCTGGTATGGTTTGAATATGGGTTGTGTCTACCAAATGTTAGGGGTTTGGTCCCCGGTATGGTACTATTGTGCTTACTCAGTTTTCTTATCTGGCATGTATGACCATTCATCCCAATACACAGTCCTATCACGGTGTGTTGCCATTCTCTGCTGTCTTCATAGGCCAATCCAATGGAGCACAGGTGTTCATGGACTCTGACCAAAACAAATGTCTTTTTGCTTTACAGGTAGCCAGTTTCTAGTATATCATTATAATTATGCAAAGATGGCTAACATATAAGCCCATGGTCTCCAATTCTCACCGAAGAACCTGACAGCCAAGTTTGTAGCTTCTGAATGGAGGGGTTGTGTGTGTGTGTGTGTGTGTGTTGTGTGTGTGATGTGGGGGGAGGATTTTCTCTGGATAAAATGGACAGACAACTAGAAAGGTATCAAACCTTAGTAGATGCATCTGGTGCTTCAACCAAAGGCTGACCACCTTAGAAGAGGGATGCTGGAGATGAGATTCCCTGTCATCTATACCCATAGAGCCTTGCTTCGTATTCAGATACAGAAAAAATGGCCACTATCACCAGATTCAAGATAAAGACCTCTAAAGGAACACTAGAGCCCAACAACAGTATGACAATAACCAATCCATGTCAAAAGAATCACAAGAAACAAAATTCAGGGAGTGCAAAGTATATTATCATTAATACCTTCAGGTGTCTAACATATTTTATCCACAAAACACAGAGAAAGGAACTCTTAGAAATATTCTAATTTGAACTTAAATACAACATAAACTTAAAAAAAAAATAACCAAGCCTTAGAAGTTCATATCCTACAGGAAGAAAAATAATAATAATAAAAAAAGAGCTGAAAAATTAGAAAAAATACAGAATCTTTATTACTATAAAACATGAAATAGTAGCTAAATAAGCTGAATATTAAAGAAATATTTAATTTCTTTAAGAGGGAAATTGCTTTCTGAGTTCAAGAGAATTTCCCAGAGCAAATAGTTGTGTCTTCAGAATTAAAAAGTTCACTGAAAACCAAGCCCAAGGCCTGAGGCCCACACAAGGGCATCCAGAGGGAACCGAGGACCCAGACTTGAGACAGAAAAAGATAGATTACTCACCACGTGAGAAAAGAGACATTTTGTAGAAAAAAATGAGCACTTAATTGAAATTTATTACAAATCATAACCTATAAAGGTACTTGAGTTATCAATGAAATACAAAGGCTCAATAGTGACAGTTTCAAGTGACAACACTGAAGTTGTAATTCTTTGCTCTTCCCATGCTAACTAAAGAGGCATTCCAGTAAAGGAAGCAAGAAAAGGGACAGGAAAGACATCTAGGACAACGCAAGGAAACAAACAAAGAATACATGACAGCAAAGAGTTCTCAAGAAGGCCCTGTGACCTGGGCAACAAGAACCACTACAGGGGACCCAGGCAGCACAGGCTAATGCTCAATGGGTTCTGCTCCTCATGGTCTCCGTGGGATCTAACGAATGACATGAGGCAGACATAGCAGGAAAATCACAGGGACAGACAGAATACGGGAGGGTAGGTGAGGAACAGATAATTTTCATCTTCTAAAATGGGAATCAGCTAACAGCTGGAAAAGGAAGCATGTTCAGTGCAGGACAGTTGATTCATGACTGTCAAGAGTCTTTAAAATGTGCTTTTCAGGAGCAGGGATGGAGGAAGGGATTTCAACCCTTGGGCAACTGGAATTTGTATATAGCATTTTTTGTGTGAATTTACATAACGTGTTCATAAATGACTTCCCTTATGAAAAAGAATATTAATTAAAACCACTTCCCAGTTTTCCCCTTAGGACAAGAGTTCTGCTGTGATTTAGTGGGTGTGGTGGATAAATAGATCTGACAGGGTAGCCACGCCTAACGTTAAGGGCCTTCCAACAGAAAAGAGTGACTAAAACACATGTTCACTAGCTTGAAAGGCAATTGGCCAGGGAGAGAAAAGTTAATAAGGATTGACACATAAAACAGGATCAGAAAATAACATCAAAGGAAAAGACTTAATGGCTCTATGTGAGATGATTATCTGGAAAGACATTTATTGGGTAAACTCCAAGAGCAGAACAGAAAATCGGGATGACCACAAATGGTTGAGTCAACCCCCAAAAGGGCATCTGCTACTGTGCACACAGCACAGAGAACAGCTTCTTTTCTATCTCGAGATCTTTCTACCTTTTAAAGGATACAAATGGGGAGTCTGGATTGTTACCAACTGCCAGGGTAACAGCCTCCCTGCAGAGCTTTCTAATTCTGGGCACCGCTGAAGGGAAACCCAGGCTCGACACTGAGCAATGCGGCAGCCAGGCTGGTTCAGCCTGCAGTTCTCAGATCAAAAGCAGTGTCCCTGTGAGTTAACTGCTGAGCCACCCTAAAGCTGCCTGTCTACAGAGGCAGAAACTAGCTTGGAATACTCAACAGTCATATTTCTATAGTCTTGAATTTAGTTTTTATTTCTTAATGTAAACAAGCGAACAGGAGATCACATCATTCTCAGTTTTTGCCTTCGTTCGTGGGAAGTCGTATTTTAGCTTTGAGCTCTTGCAGGTGTAGGGGAAAGGTCAGGCTGTATATCTTTCTGGTTGTGTTTCCATGAAGACGATCTTATTCAGAAGGCTGTTAGCAATATTCTTTGATACAGCAAAAAAGACTAGCCACAGC
The DNA here is from genome assembly GCA_021653895.1 of Mastomys natalensis. NCBI lineage: Eukaryota > Metazoa > Chordata > Mammalia > Rodentia > Muridae > Mastomys > Mastomys natalensis. Next base: position 275,144 of record JAJTUV010000981.1, on the reverse strand, counting down.
TCACAAGCCTGCATTAGGTAACAGAGCGGTCTCTCCTCCTTTCCTCCCTGTCCAGGCCCTTCTGAAGTGAGTGTGCTGGAATGCTGTATACACCGTGGTCTTGTAGGGAACTATATTTCATAGAATCCCTTGCCTGAACGTTTCCATATACCAAGTGAGGACTGGACCAAAGCAAGTGTTCACCAAATTTGAAAGGTGAAGATGGAGTTTCAGTGGGATACCAGGAAGGCGCCCATTGGTAGGAGAAGTGAGAGGCAGGGCAAAGGTGTCTCCTTCCCACTGTGGGTTGAACCATTTCATGCAAAAGGTTTATAAGGTTCTTGGACAGCTCCGTTTAGCTCCTCTCTGTGCTCTAAAATGGAGCAAGAGGATGATAAATTCCCATTCCCACCAGTGAGTGGTCCGATGGGCGGTTGGCTGGAGACCAGGAGCATTGTGGGTGGCCTGGCTGGCATTTCCCTCACGCATATTACTGTCTTCCACCGCCTGGGCTCAGAGTCCTTAGGACTTCCTTCCTAACCACAGTAGGTAGAATCCTGCCTCCTTCCCTGCTTAGCCCACAAGTCACTTCACACTAATGCTAGGAAGCACCATTTCTGAGTCATGCTATGGTCAGATAATCATTTTGAATCAAGAAACGATAAAGAAGAGAGTCCCAATGCTAACTTATAAGTCCTAGATAAACAGAGCCAAAGCCACAGATTTAAAGCAGTGGCTCAACAATCTAGACACTGGAGGCAGCAGTTCTCAACTGTGGGTTATGACCCCTCTAGCAAACCTCTAACTCTAAAAATATTTACATTTTTTTCTATAACAGTAGCAAAATTACAGTTATGAAGTATCAACAAAAACCATTTTATGGTTGGGGGTCACATGAGGAGTTAACTGAATTAATGGGTCATAGCATTAGCAAGGGTGGAAACCACTGCTCAGAGGCTGGAGCCTTTGAGCTGGGTGAGTTGGAGCCAGCTGACTACACAAGAACTAGGGCAGCCTGGCACAGAGCAGCACCTACCTCTCGCTCATGCACAACCAATCCTTATAGAGGTCACACTGGAAAGAACTATGTTTCCTCTATACAGTAAAGTTTGCAATTTCACTGTTGGATTGGTTATTTACCAAAAATGAAATACTTGAAAGCATTTTCCCTGCAATGGTAGATAAAACAAGGATTCCTTAAGCACTGGCTCTGTGAGGGTGACTGTGCTAGGAGACCTGTGCTCATGGAGCTGGCCATGTACACAGACAGAACCTTGCTCACCAACATGAGGCAGGAAGTGGACCACACTGTCCCCGCATTGACACCACACAGAAGAGCACAATTTCCCCTAAAACAGAAAGGCTGGGAGGCTCATCAAACAAGTGGTACCTAAGCTGGGATTCTGTAAAATCAACTTAGAGGCAGAGTTAGACAATCCATTCTGAGGATCTGAATAAATGAACTAAGCCCATGAAACAGACACCCTGGGCACTCAGGGTGGACAAGCAGAACTCTTATGTATTCCTCTGGGGGAAGGATGACTTAGATACTAATAGGGCAGTATCTACTACATCTAAATACAGATGTTCTATGACTCCACCTCTTCACATATTTCCACCAGAAATGCATCCATGGACAACACAGATTACACAGATGTGCTAGTTAGTTTTGCTGAAGAGCCACTTCAAAAAACCAATTCAACGTTTCCTCAAAACATTTAAACTGAAACTACTGTACAACCCAGCTATGTCACTCCTGGGCAAACACCCAAAAAGCTCTACACCATACTTCAGAAATACATGTCCCCATGCTTTTTGCTGCTCTATTCACTATAGATAAGAAATGGAAACATCCCAGTTGTTTGTCAACAGATGAATGGATAATGAAAATCTAGTGCTGATATAAAATAGAATACTACTTAGCTCTATAGAAAAATTAAAGCACAAAACTTTTGGGAAAATGGATATATTTAGAACATATAACACAAATTGAGGTCACTCAATCTCATAGTAACAAAAAGAATGCTGTCCCTCATATGTGGATTTGAGCCTAAAACATACATTTATATAAACAAGACATGTATGTGTTGGTAAAGTAGAATGTTTAGAATGGAGATCAAGAAAGGGGAATTAAGAAAAGACAAAATGCTTACAAGTGAGTTCAAGTACATAGTGTACTCTGTCTAGATCTTTTGAATATTCCCTCAATGGACATTACATTTTCAATGCAAAAGTGGGCAGTGTCCACCTGTGATTCCACAGGGACTGATCCCTACTGGGACATTCAATTTTAAATTGTCCATCATTGAATATTCTCATAGGATATAGGAAACTACTAAATTTAATGCATTTTTGTCTTATAAAATGGCTATTAATTTATAGAATATGAAGACTGTTAGAAGTGTGTTTAAAATACAATAATTTGAGAATACTATGGAATAATGAAGTACTGTCCTTGAATCTCAAAGAGCTGCATGCCAGAAATAAACATACTTTTAAAAATAAGAAAATAAGAAGAAGAAATTTAAAAGTTATAGCTAGGTTTCTATTTGTTCACAAGATTGATTTCCTTCTATCTACTGTGACAGAATGTATAAATACATTGACAAAGAATCCACCACAGAAAAGACAAAGAACCCTTGCCCTTGCCTAATGATTATGAACATAAAAGGCACTCTGGCGCAGAGCAGGTAGCCACATCATTTCCTGAGACACATCTTCAGGTGCTGTTTGTTAGGAGAAACAGGAGAAACTTAGCCATCTAGTAGGGGAAAAGACCATTACTTAGGCTATAACATGAATAAACCTTGGGAATACCATAAGCAAAAGGTGCTGGTAACAAACAAGAAGAAACTATACGACCTCACTAAGATGAAATACTAAGTATATGAAGTTTCAGCAACAGAAAGGATACCGATGGTTATCAGAGAATGGGATTTATTACTCAACGGGAGTATTTTTATTCTCACAAATGAAAACAATTATGGGGATGGTCTGGGGTGATGACCACACTGAAATTTATACTTAAAATTAGTTAAGATGATAAACTTTAGTTGATCTGCATTTTAGCACAACAAAATGCCTAATTGTGAATTACTAGAATTTAAAAGCCTATTCATTTTCATTGTTTTATATATATATATATATATATATATATATATATATATATATATATACACATGAGCTTTTTGCATGCAGTATGTCTACGCATGGCATAAGTGCTTGGTGATGTTGGTTGCCGAAAGAGGGCATCAGATTTCCTGAACTAGAGTTACACAGGTGTAACTCCACTTGGTGCTGAGAACTGGACCTGTCTTCTGCTAGAGCACTATGTACTCTTAACCACGGAGCCATCTCTCCAGCCCTTAGTTTTGAATGATTTTAATTAAATTTGTAAAGTCTAGTACAAAGATTACAGTAGAAACATGAGGATTAATCCCCAAATCACACAATAACATCTACGTTTCATGCTCACAATCAAATAAATGTAATAAATAGTAGGTTTGTGTATGTTTTATGATGGTAGCATGCTATGACTATATGCCAGAGTTGTAGCATACCTGTGCCTCTGAACTTATGCCCTTAGATGCTCCTGGAACTATAGAAATGGTACCCCCTCACTTTGCACACCAGTGATGACTGAATAACCACAAAGATGCAGATAGCAGTGGAGGCTTAGGCTGAGATGCAGCCGGTTTCTTTAGTGGTTAAATATTGTGAAAAATGGAGGAAACGGGGGAAGAAGGTCCCCTTGGTGGCTTGTATAAACAGGCAACTCAAGTACTGGAACATGCTACTTTCAACCAAAATAACTATATTTATGTAACATTGCTCTCTGAGGTGACAGGACTCTTCTGGGCCCTGAGTGGGAAGCAGCAGGGTGGTATTTTAAGACACTAAGCCACGGTACACTCAGCAGCTTAAGAACTCGTGACATGGACAGCAAATACTTCCCACCTCAGGATGGGGTGCTGCAAGGAGCCAATATAGATTTCACAGCATGCCCTGGGGAAGCAAGCAGTCACACCCAAGAGTATAAAATAGTTCATGCAATTTGATAGCTACACAACTGTCACTTTATCAATATAGGGAACCCTTGCTTCTGAGGGTTTTCAGAGGAAAGATGACACTGGTAGGGAAGGTCTGAACTTTCCTACAGACCCTGCCTCAGGAGAGGTGGGGTTAAGCACCTGAGATAATCTCATGAAAAACTGCAGGGCCCTGAAGAGGGAAGGTGAGTGACATGTGCCAAACATCTAAGAAGTGACAGACATACTGACAAGGATCTTTCACAACCAATGTTCCAAATAGGAAACTATCCCCAGTTTTAGTGCAGCATGGGCTGTTTTTTTTATCCATTCTTAAGTATACTTCATCTTAGGCTGAAATTTTCACCAGTGTTCCTAGTTTACCTTTGCTGTATTGTACTACTATAAGATAATGGGGAGCTTAAATCAATAGTAGCAAATAGACCAACAAACCACAGGAGTGCTGGTTGGGAAACACCATGCAGGACACACTACATCAAAGTTTCTAGAGCTGGAGAGATGGATTAGTGGTTAAGAGTACTGGCTGCTCTTCCAGAGGTCCTGAGTTCAATTCCCAGCAACCACACGGTGGCTCACAACCATCTGTAATGGGATCTAATGCCCTCTTCTGGCTTGTTGGTACAGACAGACAGACCACTCATGTACATAAATATTTTTAAAATGTTTCTGTAACAGGTCCTCTACTCTGGGTCTCAGGAGGTGGCACACAAGCTGTCAGTCAGGGTAGGCACATGCCACCTGGACAGGACTGGGGAATGTGCTCTTCTAAGCTCTCTCGGATCGCTGATACCTCCTTATGTCGAAAGGCAGTGGGTCCTGGTTCTTTTTTATTTAATTAAAGTACAATTGCATCATTACCACCCTGTTCTTACCCTTCCTCATGTTCTAACTCCCCTCCATGCTTATGTAGAATTCTATAAATACCCCATTTATTCTAAGACAATGGAACTGTTGCTGAACCTTACAGCCAATGTCAATAAATACACTTTGAGGTCACTTAAGACTTAAGACTGCAATCCTATTGTGTACTCAAAATGTTTAATCTGCCTTTAAGAGAACTATGCAACAACCAATCTTACTGGCCTTGGAATTCCATGTAATCAACTTTTTCAACCTAGGCTAATGCATAGGTATACTCTTAAATTATATGCCTCTCTACGCCCTTGACCCAGAGTAACACATGCATATCATATATATATATATATATATATATATATATATATATATATATATATATGTTGAAAGCAGCTTCCTAGAACTCTATCATAAAAGGTGAAAGCAACATTTATGGATATTGGTTGGTAAACAATGATGTCTGTTATCTGGGTCAGCTGGGGTCATATAGAATTAGCAGAAAGACTGACTAGGCAATCAAGAGCTTATTAACTTTCAATATTTTCCCCAAAGATTTAGTGAAATTAGGAAAAGCCTCTAGTCTTTTCAATAAATATAATTTACTCTCCCTCTCCAGACATGTTTTCTTCTTTAATATATTTATTTTCAAAAGACCCTATCCCTCTAAAATTCAACATTTCCTCATAATTGTATAGGGAAATCTATCCTTTATATGTTTTTAACACTTCTCCATGTCTCTGTCCATGAGTAAGTGCACACCCCTATTCATTAAATGAAGGCTTGGTGCTGCTATTCCGTCACACACACGTGGACATACAGGGGTAAAGATGTGCTGGGATCAATTCTAAGGGCCCTAAAAGATACACGAATTTCTAGGTTCTCCTGCCCAACAGGAAATAAATGTGTTATCCAACCAAGTATTTGGTTAAATGAATGGCCAATGACATAATTGGTGTTCAGTTCTAACACCAACAAATGCCTTATCATCTTCATAGGCATTCATCTTTCAAATGAGATAACTAAAAGAATAGCTGTGGGAAGAGATACGATTTTAATATAAAATTATTCCAGGGACGAATGAAGCATTTAAAAATTAATGCAGCACACTTTTACTTCCACAGGTAATGTTCCATAAGTAAGAAATAAAATTATTAAAGAACAGAAATCCAATACCCACAATTTACCAGCTTGGATTTCAAGCACGCTACATAATCAGCATGCAAACATCAGGGGAAAGCTCCTCTGTAGAGCAGCAAGTACCCGCTATGGATAATAATTGTTATGTGTGAACTACTTCTTCCCCTGAGTAGCTTGGGAATTTATATCGTATTATAACATTCGGGTCAGAGCAACTGCTCAGTGAAAATTGAAATCTCTGGTATGGAAAGCACAGCAAGCCAAGGAAGACTGCATGATCTAACCTGACCACAGCTATCCACTTAGTAGATGGAAAACCTCCACACTTTATGACTAAGAAGTCAATTTTCAGTTCAATTATAAAGTGAATTTTCAGAACAATTATCTAATTGTTCATTTCTTTACTGAAAGTAACACATAAAAAAACCCTGCAAAATGCAAACCAAGGAGTTAAACATCAAATCATTATTAAACTTCTGCTTTCCCCACACATGTTGTAGAATTGATGCTTACGTAAAGAGAAATGCTTGCCACGCATGCTCTGTGCATGTCAGGAGCTGATAATCTGAGGGCAATGAAAACGTCTTCCTCCTGTCTTTTGTGGAGCAGCTGTAATACATCAGTCAACCATTCTTCATAACCCACATTGCCAGTGCTGAGAGCTGACTGGCTACCTATACCCAAGAGGAGCCCAAGGATTACAGCAGGAGTGGGATGGGCACAGGACCTAAGAGAGCTGTCAGCAGGGCATGATGGATGAGAAGGAGCAGGTTGGCTGAGCAGGGAGGCCTTGTGAGCCAGCTTAATCCTAAAAGCATGAAAACCAACTTAATGGTTTATGTAACATTTTCTGATCAGATTTGCGGTTTTAAAGTGCTACTCTGGAGGTCAGGAATGAAGATGGACCTTCATAGGACATGTTCATGAATTCCTGAAAAATCAGACAAAATCTTCTTCACTGCCTTTTAGACAAATGAATTTTAAGAGTCTCAAACTCTAAGATATGAAACCAGCACCTAGCCTGGCACTCTAACTCAGGGCTCTTCAAATACCCTTGAAGTGTAGCATCCCTGGATTCCGTTATTCTATCTTCATGAACCTCTTCACTGGCCCCAGTCACAATCCTCATCTAATTCAAGTCAGATCTTGCTTATTCAGAAATAATATTCAGCATCCGGACTGGTTAATCTGGTTCCTGTGAGGCAGAGTAGGGGACAGATGTGGAAAAGTTTGGGTGTTCTCTCTGTTCTGCTCTGGCAAAGCACGTCCCAAGGAAAACCAGCTGGCTCTGAATCACTAGCATAATGTCAACTAGTCACCTTCGAAGAACTCCATGTGATGCCTCTTTCCAGGACAGGAAATTCAGAGAGAAACCACACCAGATCAGTCATAAACCATTAGATATGAGTTGTTTAAATTATATAGCATTGATATATGAAATTTTGCTTGATTCTAAATTCTTTGGTGTGATATTCATTTGCATTCTTTTGTGACCTACCCATAAATAACTGCTTTTCTGGAGCAAATGTGAATTGGTCTGCTGATGGCCATAAGTTTTTCTAGGTGGCATCTGTCCATCCAATTCTCAGAGTCATAAAATAATTACAATGACTTGTAATCAACACATTTCAGTACTCTATAATGATGTGTTATTTCTAAAAATTCCTATTTTCTCCAATTACCTCTTTTGATCTATCATCAAAACAACAATACATCTCAGTCCCACAATCTGTTTCTTTTCTTAATTTCCATGGTACATAAACTAAAATCAAAGGCCCTCCTGCACGCAAATGAAGTAGCGCATCCTTCTCAGAGGCAACCTCATGCATGGAATAGTGATTGGTTTGGGAGGCCATCAGGCTTGGGTTCCCATTCTGGATTTATCTCCTCTTAGTAAAGTAACCTGGTATGGTAGTTTGAATAAGAATGGGCACTATAGGCTCATATATTTAAAAGCCTATAAATAAATAATTTTATATTTTAATAAGGACTAGACATATTAGGAAGTGTGGACTTTTTTGGAGTAGGTGTGACCTTGTTTGAGGAGGTATGTCACACCTTGTTGGAGGGAGTGGGCTTTGAGGTTTCAAAAGCCCAAGGCAGACATAGGCTCATTGGCTCTCTCAGTCAGTCTTTGTCTCTTTTCCTCTCTCCCTCCTTCCCTCCCTCCCTCCTGCTCTCCCTCCCTCCCTCTCTCCTTCTCACCATCCTTCTCCTCCTTCCTGTCCCCACCTCTGTTTCTCACTCCCTGCTATCTGAAAATCGGGACATAAAGCTCTCAGCTATTGCTCCAGTGACATGTCTGTTTCCTTCCTGCCAATGATGATCATGGACTAACCTTCCAAAACTGTAAGCAAGCCCCCAATTCAATGTTATCATTTATAAGAGTTGCCTTGGTCATGGTGTCTCATCAGATCAATAGAACAATAACATTCCTTAAACACCCTGGCCTACACTTTGCTTTGTTTTTCTGGGGAAAAATGAGACTACCTAGTAATAACACATTTTCAGTGACTTACTATTTCAATTCACCACATAATAGACTAGCTTTAACAGTGGGGTTTATTCTCTCACAACAGGATGTCAGAGATCTGAATTCAAACTATTCAAAGGGTTGGTTTCCTGTGGAAGCTCCATGGGAGACTTTTGCCCCTACTGTACAGTGTGACTCCCAGTACTCTCTGTGACAGCTTGTGACAGCACAACTCTAATGTCTGTTTATTCTTCACTTGGCCATGTAACTATTTTCCCTATGTCCTCTTCCTTCTGTTAAGGAATCTAGTACTGGGTTCAGGGTCCACTCATAAATCTAGGGTAAATTCATTTGAAAATCCTCTAAAACCAATATTTCCAAGTAGTTTCACATAATAAATTCTGGGTAGATTTAATTTGTGGGGAAAAAATGTTCAACATAATATACTTACCTGTGACAGCATAATTTCATTAAAATTAGGAAAAATGATTAGTGATGGATGTCTAGTGAGAATATGCATTATAGCGCACATGAGTGTGTGTGTGTGTGTGTGTGTGTGTGTGTGTGTGTGTGTCTGTGTGTGTCTGTGTGTGTCTGTGTGTGTGTGAGGGGGGGAAGAGGTGCATGATGTGTGTATTCTTTGTGAGTACAGGAATGTGGACACAAGTGTGTCACAGGAGATACATGGATGGCAGAGGACAACCTTAGGTAGGTGTCAGTCCATGCTTTCCATCTTATTTGAGATTTGAGATAGAGTCTCTGCTATTTGCTTTTTCACATACCATATAAGGTGGCCTTCAAGTTTCTGGAGATTTCCTTGTCTCTGATTCCTAGCCCCTGATAAGGGAATGCTATGATTATGAATTATGATAGTGTATCTGGCTTTATGTGTGTTCAGGAGATTCCAAACCAGCTAATCAGGCTTGCATGATAATTATGTAACCACTGAGCCATCTCACCAGCCTACAATGTATGTGTGATACATTTTTATAAGTGGACTGTATTTTATTTTTATATTAAGAAAATTGGAGTAAAAAGAAAAACCTTGACAGATAACAATGAAATTCATAAAGTTATTAGAACAGACCTTAAAACATGCATTTCATGACATTGGAAGCTAAAATAAATATATGAATTTCTAGACACATGTGACCTACCAAAATTAAATCAATATGAGATAAATAATTTCCACAGATCTAGTAGGATAACAAATAAGAAAGAAGCAGCAATGAAATAAAAAAATCTCCTACTAAGAAGGGTCCAGGCTTAGATAGAGACAATGGTAAATTTAACCAGACCTTCAAAGGAAAAGTGCCACAATGCTTCTCCAATTATCCCACAAAACAGAAAAGGAAATAACACTAACTTTTTTCTGAAAGCCAGTATAGAGTCAGTATGTTCCTGATACTAAAACCAGATACAATACAAACACACACACACACACACACACACACACACACACACACGGACACGCACACACAGAGGATATTTGAAAACTGAATAACTAAATTTAAAAATTCACAAAAATATCATTTACTGTGATCAACTCTGCATGTAAAAAAAATCAATAAATGTACTAAGTTATACAAACAGACTTAAGGACAGAAATCACATGATCATCTCAATAGATACAGAAAGTACTTTTGACAAGATTCAATATTTCTTTAAAATAAAAATTATAAAGCAGCTGGGAATAGAAGGAACATGTCTGTATATAACAAAGGTAATATGTGACAAAACTATAGCTGACATTATACTAAATAGGAGAAATTCAAAACATTTCCACTAAAATTAGAAAGAAGATAAGGCTATCTTCTTTCTCAACACTCACTGAATATAATACTGGAAGCCTTAGAGAGCAATAAGACAAGAGAAGTAAATTTAAGAAACCATACAGGAAAGGAAGAAGTAAAATGTTCTTATGTGTACATGATGTAAGTCTAAACATTATAGACTCCATTAGAAAACTCTTAGGACAGACCAACAATTTTAGCAAAGTAGCAGGATACAAAATTAATATTCAAAAATAAGTAGCCCTGCCAGATATCAATATCAAACATGCTGAGGAAAAATAATCAAGGAAATCATCTGATTGAAAAATGCCACACACACACAAAATATAATGTCCCTAGCCAAAGAAGTGGAAGCCCTCTCAAACATTAAAACACTGGAAAGAAATTGAAGGAGACACTTGACTATCCAAAGATATTCCACACTTATAGATTGGGAGTGTCAACATTAGCTATACCACTCCTGGGTATATATCCAGAAGATGCTCTAACACATAACAAGGACATATGCTCCACTATGTTCATAGCAGCATTATTTATAATAGCCAGAAACTGGAAAGAACCCAGATGCCCTTCAACAGAGGAATGGATACAAAAAATGTGGTACATTTATACAATGGAATATTACTCAGCTATTAAAAACAATGAATTTGATAAATTCATATATAAATGGATGGAACTAGAAAATATCATCCTGAGTGAAGTAACCCAATCACAAAAGAACATACATGGTATTCACTCACTGATTATTGGATTTTAGCCCAGAAGCCTGAAATACCCAAGATACAACTCACAGACCACAAAAAGCTCATGAAGAATGATGACCAAGTAGAGGGGGCTTCAGTCCTTCTTAGAAGGAGTAACAAAATACTCAAGGGTGCAAATATGGAGACACAGTGCAGGACAGAAACTGAAGAAGAGACAGACCATTCCACCTGGATATCCATCCTATGTGCAGTCACCAAAGGTAGAGGTTGATGTGGATGTCAGGATGTACACACTGACAGGAGCCTGATATAGCTGTCTCCTTAGAGGTCTGCAAGAGTCTGACATACTCAGAGGCAGAAGCCCACAGCTAACCATTAAACTGATCACGGGGTTCCCAATGGAGAAGATAGAGTGAAGGCTGAAGGAGTTGAGAGGATTCGAGACACCATGAGGAAAGCAACAATCCCAACCAACCAGAGCCCCCAGGGTCTAAACCACAAGCCTGGGAGCGCTTAACAGCTTGTCGGAGACTTCCTATGGAAGAGAGGGTTTTAGACACTGTCATTGGGTTGGGTATGGCAATGACGTATTTCAGAACAGCAAGGTGTGGCACATCTTCTCCATATCTCTAGGCTGCTGCAGGATTTTAAGGTGACAGACAAAGCTGTGACATTTTATGCAAGGACTGGCTCTAGATTCTTGAGGAGCACAATACAGAGATTTTAAAGAGTGATTTTGTATAAATCTCCACTATGGTCTCTGTTACTCCAAAGTAAGTGTGTGATTTGTTCCTCATACTACAGTAAGTAAAAAAAAAAAAAAAACAGAAGCAAACAACATAAACATTCAAATACGTTTCAATGTTGGGTGAATTTTGTTTTTAGATGCCAATAAAACTTATTTGTTTGATTAAAAAAAAAAAAAAAGGGTCATCTTACCAAATACAATCTACATATTCAACATAATCCCCATCAAAATTCTAATGCCATTGCTCAAGGAAATAGAAAACAAACAAACAAAAAATTACCAACAACATTGAAATTCATCACTGAGAAGCACAGACATCCAAAGGAATCCTGAGGAAAAAAAAAACACAGCCAGAGGTATCACTATATCAAGTTATAATACAGAGCCTTAGATGGGAAACTATAAGGTGCAACAACAAAACCCATCAAGAGAACACAATAGAACTTTCAGCAATGGACCCAAAGTATTTTAGCTACTTGGTGTTTTACAAAGACACTGAAAATTCTCACTGGAGAAAACTCTTTAACAAATGGTAGAAACTGGGTACCTACGTGAAGAAATCTTATCTAGATCCTTATTTTTCCCATGACAAAAATCAACTCCCAATAGGTGAAAGACCACTGAAACTGCTGTAGGTAAAGAAAAAAACAAACATTTCCCCATACTGGGACAAGTAACATCTCCTATAGGATCTAAATATTCAGGAAGAGAGACTGGTAATTGATAAACAGTACCTCAGAAAATTAATAATTTCTGTACAGCAGAGGAAACCTTTAATACGGTGAAGAGACAGCCTACAGAATTGCACACAATCTTGACAGTCATCTATACATTTAACAGAGGATTAATAGACAGACCACAAATACCACAAATAATTAAAAAAAATAAAGAACAAGAAAACAAACCCTCCAATTGAAAAACAAAAACAAAACAAAAAACAGTTATGGACCTGAATGGAGAGCTCTGAGAAGTTACAAATGACAAATTATTTTGAAAGGTGTTCAAGGTCTACATAAAAAGTGCCATTTATCATAGAAATGCCCAATAGAACCCATTTGAGATTCCATCTCATAGGACAAATGACAGCAAATGGTGTCCAGAATATGGAGAATAGAGTGGGAGTTGTTATTCACTGACAGGAACAATGACACTGTCAGTGCAGACCTTGGAAATGAGGGTGGAGAGCTCTCAAAAGCTGGGAATTAGGACTTCCACATGGCCCATCAGTACCTCTCCTGAGTATAAATCCAAAGGACTCTACATTCTACCATGGACACACTCTTGCTACCCTCTTCACTGCTGTTTTGTTTACAACAGCAAGGGAGCAGAAAGAGCCCAGATATGCTTCAGATGCAAGTGTGGTACATAATGAAATTATATTCTGCTGTGAAACAATGAAATTATGTACTTTATAAGAAAATGGTTAGAACTAAAAAGCAGATTAAGAGTGGCAAGGAGATTCAGAAAGACAAACAATGCAGGCTCTGTCTTATATGTAAAGCTTTGACCTTTACATGTGCATGTAAGAGTTAGTTTCTGTACAGCCCAGGAGGCTGGAAATGGGTAGTGAGAGGGGTGAAAATGGGCTTCAGCCGAGGATGGTTAGTAGAATATGAGGTAATATGAAAGTAAAGGAGGAAATAGTGAGGGTAAGAAACACTTAAGCAGGGATGGGGGCAGGGCAATGGGAGACAGGAGGGGGAGTCACAGGGTAGAAATTAAGGATGTACAAAAAAGCCTTAAGGAAACTTGCTATTGTGCCTGCTAATTAAAAATATAATTAAAAAGAAAACAAAAAATGCAAAAGCTGTGCCCTGGACGGGTAGACAAAGCTGCTCCCAGAAGCCATAGGTTATTAAAGAATACACCTAGTGCCGAAGGTCAGGTACTTCCCTGTGAGTTGTTGGTCATGGAGGCTCCCACAACATCCTTCAGTAGTACAGGAAATTGCTATTGCTGTTGGTTGCTCACCAGAACTAGAAGGTAAGACCATTTTGAAGATACCACACACTCGACAGGAGGAATAGAGAAAACAAGCTGAGTTGATTGGAAACCCTCCTCCCTGTTAGCTAGCCCCCATAGAACAGAAGGTGCTCTTCAGGCTGCTTAAGGGAAACTGTCTTCCTCGCCTGTGGACCCAGCAAGCTACACTAGCAACAGCCAAGGAAGATGCACTTTTTTTTTTTTTTTTTTTTTTGGCTCAACAGGAGCACATCTCTGATGTGAGCACCCAACTGCTTAAATCTGATTAGGTTTAAGGTTTACTCCATGGGAGAGAACTCATGCCTACTTCTAATTAAGTTCAAAAAGCCCATGGCTGGGGAGGTCATAGGCATTACAGGGTGGCCTAAAGAAGCTACTCTACTAAATGGACAGATTGTCCCTCAAATTTCTTTCTGAATATTTTGGTTTTACCCACAGAGTAGTCCTACTGTTAGCTTTAGTCAGAGAAGCTTCTTTTGTAGCAGATAGGAGCGATTGCAGATGCTCATACTTGGTAAAGCTTGAAGAGTTAGGATATTCTTGAATGCTCAGCACTTAATGAGATGTCTACTCACAGCCTCCAAGGCTTAGGGCACGTGGTGGTTGACAAAGAATGAATATAAGACTTGAAGAAGAAAGGAGTGTTGTGGACTACAGTGTTCTGTAGGCCTCCTACACTCACTTACAGCAGATGTGGCTACCTGAACAAGATGAGGTCTATCCACATTCCCTCATGGACAGGGAGGGACTCATCAGGCTCCATCTCTCCCTGAGGACTCACAGGCAGTTAATGCCTGCTGGGAGAGACTAAGTCATCTTCCCTCGGTGTAGGCCACGCACAAATTTTCCATACTGCTGGAAATAACCCTCAGGCATGTGTGCAAGCAGCCTTAATGACATTCACTGGACACACACACACACACACACACACACACACACACACAGAAGCACAGACACAAACAGAGTTGGAAGTAGGAGGCTGGTTGAAAAGGAGAAAAGGATCAGTGGGAGGAGAGAAAAGAGAGAGGAACTGGATGACTATAATGAAAATACAGTATATGTATGTATGAGAAGACGGTGTGTTACTGGTAGTGTGTTGAAGCAGCAGGAGGACTTAACCAATACCACATTTCTCTCTCATTCCTGGTAGTAGGCCCCAATTAGTTACCAGTATAATTCAAACATGAATATGAAGAAATGGGATACTTTAAGGGTCTTTGCAAAGACAATAGGAACATTTCTTGTGTCTATAAAACAATAAATGTGGCAAAGTACAGAGAGGTGAGTTGTTCTTGTTTCAAGACTTGGCCTGTTACAGTTTGAATAGATGTCTATCTGTGAGGTCTTTGTAACTCTGCAGAATGTAATCACTAGGAAGAAGCAAGGAAACAATATGAAACTTGGTTTCTTGCTATTCATTAGGTGACTTATAGATCAGCATGAAAACTTACGCAGTCTACCAACAGTTAAACTTACGTTGTACTCTATCATATTTTCTTCTATATTTCCCCTTTTCATATATCTTATCTCTAATTTGACTTAGGAAAACTAGGGAGAATATAATTTCCATATCACTGATTCTCCTTTGAAATAGCAACTGAGCTTCCATGGTAAGTAAAGACTGAAAGAAAGCTTCAGTTGGAAGCAGTCAAGAGAGCGCCTGCCAGCCTTAGAACCTGTCTCTCTCTCTCTCTCTCTCTCTCTCTCTCTCTCTCTCTCTCTCTCTCTCTATCTATCTCTCTCTCTGTCACTTAGGTCCTGCATCTGAACCCACTAGGACTGAAATAGTTGCCTGTATCTCAAAGACTCTGAGAGAGCTAGCATCTGAAGTGAAATTCCCAGAAAATCTATAGACTTAAGGGCCACCAGCTTTCCACACATATTTCACCAAGTAGCACATTCAGCCTTGCTTCAAGTTGTAGTTGTGGTCAGAAACTGAAGCCTGTACAGTGTAAGAAGGTCTATGGTGGAGGAAGCTCTGCTCTGTTCCCTCAATGGATAAGCGAGCTAGCAGCAGCCATATCTGGTTCTCTCTTCTAGGAACTCCCCATTATCTCTACGACAATTCCTGTCTCTGATCTAGTACAAGAGACTTGCAGGAACAAATGCTGGCCTGTGTTGTATCTGTAGCGACTAAGAAGGGACAGTCCTCTGTGCCATATGTGCACAAGTCATTTCTATTTCACAGAAATACTTGCCTTCCTCTTCTTCATATCTTTTGGAAATCATCACAACTCATTTCAAAACCATCTTAATATTCTTTCTTACTATTTTGTAAAAATTACAGATCAGCTGAAAAGAACTTGTAGCTCCCATGGCATGATATGGCACCCAAGTCTTACACACTCACGGTTAAATACCCCACAGTTGGAGGAAATACCATGTATCTTGCAGGCATTTCAACATGAACTTTAAAATGGCCCCTCCCTCACAAGGAAGGAGAAATCTATCAAATCTAAGCTGTCAATTAGCTAGAGTCGAACCCGAGAGGAACTCCAACTGTACAGGCCTACACTTACCTGGATTGGGTTGGAGGTATTCAATTGTTTTTGTCATTATCTCCATCACAGCCCTGCTGGTGACATCCACTTTCTGCAATGACAAAATAAATGTGGTAAACGACATAAGCACTTACTTTAGAGCCTTGTTGTTTTCTTGCAGTAACAAGTCCTGCAGGAGCAGGTGAGAGGCTTGAGGATCAGCTAGAAGGAAAGATGGCCTTGTGTTTTAGCACGGCCTGTTGAAAAGCCTATTCATCCAAAGGAAACAGGTAATCTCCCAAACTCTGTTTCTTTTTTTTTTTTTTGGTTTTTCGAGACAGGGTTTCTCTGGTCCTGGCTGTCCTGGAACTCACTCTGTAGACCAGGCTGGCCTTGAACTCAGAAATCCGCCTGCCTCTGCCTCCCAAGTGCTGGGATTAAAGGCGTGCGCCACCACCGCCCGGCCCAAACTCTGTTTCAAAGTATACTTTCATTATCTTTCAGCAAAATCAATGCACAGTATGTCAGTAACACTTGTGCCCTCAAGCTTTTACTAGGTGCTATGAATGGACCAAACTCAGTGACAGATTTCTCCTTCACAAAGAGTAATGCAGGGACACCCAGATGGCTCAACAGATCAAGGTTATTAGCTAACCTGAAGACCTCAGTTGAATTCCTGGAATGCACATTGAGATGGAAGGAGACGACTAAGACCACATTGCTGTCCTCTGATCTCTATACCCATGCTGTGGTGTACACACTTCAAAGTATGTGTCATGCTCATGGATAATACATAAAATAACAACAGTAACCATAATGGTACTTTCAAAAAACCATGTCTTCTTCAATTCTGCTTATACTGCTTACGTTCTTCTGACATCTTCAGGGTATAAAAGCCCTCAGTAAACATATCTAGCTGGTCCTGAACACTTGGCTAATTATAAATACCAGATTCTAGCATGAAAATCCTGTCTCTGAATATCGTGAAAGGGTCAGCATTTCCTCCTGCAGTCCACCCTGCCCTCTCCACACAAGCAGGTCAGAGAAAGAGCATAATCTAGACCCACTTACTTTTCTCCATGAGAATCATTTCTTATCAGACTGTGCAGGGCATTGGCTCGTACAACACAGCTGAATGACTAATAGTAATAAATCAGCTCCCCTGCCATTGATAATATTTGTTTCTTTGCTTTTCATACCAATATCTACAACTGACTGCTTTGTACAGGATAAACCTGCTTTTCTTCTCTATCTACTGAAATATCTTATCTGGTTTGGTTTTCAATATTTAGTAACTTCTTATCCACCAAAGTCATAATACAGGGTGCAGTTGTGATTATGATAATAAGCAAAAACATGATTGTCCTTGTGACCCTGTAGTGGTATAAAATAACTTTACAAGTGTCCTCTTTAGGATGCATTAGTCTGCTTGTGAACCCTGTACCACTATCCTTTTGACTGACTCAATATTTTAAGATACTTGAGGCTTAGATAATTAGTGGTAAAGGAGTGGCAGCTCCCTGGGCTGGAAGACTACAAAATGAGATCCTGGCATTTATCAAAATGCCAGGCAACCTTATGAACTCAAGTCATAGAATGCTTGCTTGATACCGGTGGGACAAGTTCAAGGTTGTGTACAGAATAAACATGCTGAAACTGCAGAGAACTTGAGAGGACAAATACACAACTCCTATTGACTCTAAGACAGATAGGGATTGAGTAACTAGATGCCAAATGTATCTAAGTGTCCTCTGCAATCCAAAGGTCAAGGTTTCTAAGAAAGAAAGCATCGGAAGACTTGAGATTTGAACTACCTAGTGGCCATGTGAAACTGTCGTGTCATCTACTCCAAGGAGGCTGACTCATTTCCACGTTTCCCCATCTCTTTCTCAACAAAAAGATTTATGCATCTTTACATGAAGGAGAAAAAAAAATACAGCAAGATTCAGAAGTTTGCTCTAGATAGTTATGATTTCTGTGAAAGTGAAAGGTTTCTACCAGAAGACAGGAAGAAATATTTCTCCTCAGTTCTAGAATATATAACATCAGAGCCCAAAATTACTTTGTACTATTCCCAAATGGGCTTAAGGACCTGAAAGTGGCCACCCAACAGGGTCAGGAGCAAAGAACTGCTACCCCATCCTACAGTTAGTTACGAAAGTCCTCAACACTTATGAGAATTTTATCTACAGTAAATATCTGGACCTGACCCTGAAGAAGTGGCACAGCTATGCTGACTAGCTGGGCTACTTATCCTCAACTGTTTTAACTTCTCAACAGAGGCTGCAGCAACAGTGCCTACTGTATACTGCTCATAAGTGAGTCACCAAGAAAGACATGGGAAATAGTTAGCAGAGATCAAGCCAGTAATCTCAGGTCTCCAGAGACCTTAGAGATGACAATATTAAGAGTATTATGTTTGGTTATCAGAGTAGAATTCAACCTAAAAATAGAATGGGGACAAAAAGATAGCAGCGTTCCCTATGGTCTGACCAAAGTCTCCTATGAAGTTGAGAACACATAGACTTTTCATATTCTGAGCTCACTGATATAGAAGCTTCTAGTACTTCTGTTTTCAGTACAAGACAAGCTCCATTGAAGTATTTAATCAGAATATAATATAAGTTTCTAGCACAGGGGTTAATAGGGAAATGAACTGTTGAAAGGAAATGGACTGTGAATGTATACAACACAGGCACATATTTAGGGACTCTAAATCCACATGTAAAATATAACTATTTTTTAAATGGCAGAATCATGGACACATATTCGTCACAGACTCTGGTCTTTTTACTTTCATCTTCTTAATAACAGGGTTTTAACAACTCTCAATACTTTAGACTCTTTTTCCATTAATAAGTCTTGAAATCTATAACTGTGAATCCAGAGAAATAAAGAAACAAACAAATGGTTCTCGTGGGATAAGGAGATAGCTCAATGGGTAAAGTATTTGCCACATAAGCCTGAAGGCCTGTGTTTCTATTTCAACAATCCACCTACAGAATAAGCCAGATACACCAGCACAAGCATCTTGATCCTGATGTGGCCTACTAGCAGACAGGAGGTTAAGACAGGAAACTCTATAACTAACATGGGTCCATAGGGGCTCACAGAGACTGAACAACTGAAGAGCATGTAGGGACTAGACCTAATCTCCCTTTACATTTGTAGCAGACATGCAGCTTGGTCTCCATGTGGGCCCCCTAATAATTGGAGCAGGGGCTGTGTCTGATTCTACTACCTGCCTTTGGATACCTTCCCCTAGCTGGGCTTCCATTTCTGGCCTCAGTGCTTACTCCTGCTGTGACTTGATGTGCCTGGGAGGGTTGATATCCAAGGGTGGCTTCTCTTTCTCTGAGTACAGGGAGAGGAATTTGTGAGGGTAGGATTGGGAGAAGAGGACAGGACTGCAAATCAGATGTAAAGCAAATAAATAAATAAGAAAGAAGGAAGGAAGGAAGGAAGGAAGGAAGGAAGGAAGGAAGGAAGGAAGGAAGGAAGGAAGGAAAAGGAAAAAGGAAAAAGGAAAAAGGAAAGGAAAGGAAAGGAAAGGAAAGGAAAGGAAAGGAAAGGAAAGAAAAGGAAAGAAAAGGAAAGAAAGGAAAAAAAGGAAAGAAAAGAAACTGACAGGAGACTCTAAATTCACAGACCAGCTATCCTGGCACACACAGCTGTAAGTAAGAGACCATGTCTCAAACAATGTGGAAGGCGAGGCCTCTCTGTCCTCTTTTCATTTCTGGCCTCCCTTTCAGGTGAATCCAGTTCATCTGTGGCCACAGGCAGGGCTACACCTCTTTACTGTGTATGAGTCTAGAAATACATTCTAAACATATCTGCACATATTAAAGGGTTAAAAAGGAAGATAAGATTTCCATTTTATGTATATAATAGCCATACAATTTTCTAATTTCATTGTTAGCTCTAAGTTTTATTTTGTTTCTTTTAATGTAGCCATGCCCGCTGACATAGGTATTGTCAATGGATCCTTTCTGTGCTTCAACAGCCCTAGAGAGCAGTAACAGAGGGCAAAGACCCCAAGGGCCCAAAAGTATAAAAGATTTATCAAAAGAATGTGTTTATTCCTGAGCTAGCAAGGTGTGAGCTTTATTGAACATGTCCTGCTTAATCTATGAATGAGGTTGTTAATTCCCGTCTTGAGGCATCAGATACCAGAATTCTAAACGGCAGTGAATTGGTGAATTGACATAATGGACTTACTTCTTCATTGTACCTTCTTCATTACTTCTTCATTACTTCTAAATGGTACCATTTCCCATATAGAAAAGTATTTCCCGTATAAATCAGTATTTTCTGAACTAATAAACATGAAAACTATGTAATCTTTTACATAGCAATGGAAGTATCAAGGACATTATTCCATATTGTCAGATGTCAGAGGCAGAACTACCTTATATGCTGTACAGATAGTCTGAGGGCTTGGCAACCAACAATAATGCTATGAATTAAATGATCACTTGGACATGGAATAATTCACAGTGGTTATATGAAAGAAGTTAAAAAGCCATATAAAACATCAGCATATTTTAAAATTTTTAAATGCAATATTACTGGAGTTAAGAATATATACACACTTGAAGTGCTGAATAAACAAATCACAGGGACATGATGAAAGTGGCACCCTGGGAAGGCCTGTCTGGCGGAGAGACACAGGCTGATCCAAGAGTGGCATTTTTAATTACACTCTACTGACTCCAGGGGAGTTAACATCCATCTTTAAACTCCCTTCTTTAAAGCAGAAATCTTGTATTTATAAAGGCTGGCGGAGAAACAGTATTTTGAAGATGAAGCATGATTTAGGCTCTGATTACTCTAACATTAATTTTAATTTTGCTAATCATCTTAAGCATTACACCATACCAAGTATAGCTTGGAATACACTCTACACATATAACTGAGAGGAAGCTTGTTTCCATGGAAGTTCCGGTAGAGCAGAAGGATGTCTTTGAAGCTCGTGTTGTTTGTGACTTCCGCCCTCCATCTAGCCCTCCATCAGTAAGTGTCTTGGGCCAGTGACCATGTCTCCTTCACTACTGCTCCATGAAGGAGACACTCCAGTATCATGGCAAACCCCAAGTCTACTCAGAGAAGATATTCTGAACATACTGGCTGCAATTTTCCAATCTTCTCCCCATGTGAGGCATGTCACTGGAATCTACTTGCTACAAAACTCAAGCAACAAGTAATATGCCCCTCATGACAGCTGAGAATTATAGGCTTAGCCTCTGTTTCAATGTGAGCAGGTCTGTGGTAAAACAACAACACAAAACAAACAAACAAAAAAAAAAACCAAAAAAACAACAACTTTGATAAACAGAAGGTATATCTTGTGACTCAGGAGGTTTCTACTAATGAATCCTAGTTTTCTCATGAGGGATTGGATGATACTAAATCTGTCTCTCTGAAAAATCTAAGACATGAGAGTAATGACCTTGGACACCATCCACCAGCATTCTCGACACTGCACTCTGCCAACGGTCTCTACCCTCATATTCAATTGGAATGGTAACGTTTCTTTCTCAACATTTTGCCTTTCTTAAAACTTGAGGCTGCCCCTTAGGGATTCTATTTTTATTTAAAGGACTTATTTCCAAGTTTCTAGTCCCAAAGACCTTAACACAGATTTCCCCAAGATGCTTTTCAGGTTGCAGAAAGACATTATCCCTCTTGACTGGGAGTTTGCATGATATTCATATGCAGTGCAAGAGAATATTTGAAGCTTGAGCTCAGTATCTCTCCTCTAGAAGTCTCCACTGCTCTAAGAAGCTCATGTTTGTCTTCTCTCTGATATTTTTCAAGGAAATCCTCCAGGTCACTAAGCACTGTGTCTTATTTGGTATCTATTTATATTCCTGTTTTTCCCAACCCAATTTGAAAGCTCTTTGAGGGACTGGGCCTCATGCACCATTCTGTTTCTAGTTTCCAGCACAATGCCTGGCACATGGTGGTATTTATTTATCTTCCAAGTGAGTTAATGAATATAACTACATACCAACTCATCGAAACCCTCCCCTAATTAGTATAACTGTAGTAACGGATGTAAGTCTGACAAGCAGCCAGAAGTCCCACAGATTCCAGAATCTTCTATTAACAGCAACAGCAGAAATCTGCAGCTTTATAAAGAAAAAAATATGACCAATGTCTGGATCACAGAAAAGAATTTAGCCTATATTTAGTTAAATTGACAAACAATGGTGACATTTACAGTTAAAATAAAAGCAACTCCATGCTAGGTACTTAGGAAAAAGAGAACAGTCATCAAGAGTACTACTGGTTCTATGGAGACAGCCAGAGGCCTCAAGGCATCAGCTAGGGAAGGACAGTCTATGAGAGCAGGGACAGGCTGGGACTGCATCTCAGTAGCAGAGCAGGTTGGGCTGAGATTAGAAAGAACTTCTAGGAACAGCCATCTTCCTCCCAAGAGTGCTGTCTGCTACAGACCTCTAATTTATTTCATGTTGTTGTCTAATTGTACCTCGGAGAATACAACTAAATAAAGCTTTCTCCACCCCAAACATTTGATGAACAGAAAACTAGCAATGAAATGGTGATACGGTGGATGATGTGTCTGTAGGTTTATGGATACTGAGTGAAAATATTTTTTATGAGTACTTGACTTATGAACAGGAATATTAAGGGATTGAGATTCTAAATCCACAGCAAATGCTCTTCAATGACTGTAGAAAAAACTTACTTTCCAATATGCTAAGCACAATTTTACAAACTTTAGGAAATTCACAGATAAGATAAAGGACGTATGCAATAAAATCAAATAAAACACTTTGTACACTGTACTTAAACCGAAACATCTCAATTTACTTAGAGGAAAACCCAAAGGCAGGAACACACGTATGTTCTTCAAGCAGAAGTTTGCTTTATAACAGGAGTATTGAGGTTTGAAATAAATACTCCAAAGACTTTTGATGAAATAAGGACCAAAACTCTTTATATTTCATCTTCAGACTCGGAGGGAAGTCTGTGATATTTGCCTAAAGTAAGATGCTTGGCAAGATCCTCTCGTTTTAATTAGTTTGTAAGACTGGCATGGGTTTCATAGCAATGTAAGTCTCCAAAGATCTAATTAGTTGCTCTAGTCTCCACGTTTCCTTTGGTTTTTAGTCTCATGTAAGACACAGAGAGCTAGCTTGTCTTGAATCTACAGTCAGATACCTAGTTTAGCAGCTTTACTCTGGGCACATGTGAAATGTGGGAATAACTTCCTGACACCTGCACATTTCAAGTTGCTAACTGCTGGCCTCAGCTTCTATGATGATGTGGTTCTTAACCATGAAACACACTGGAAGTCCTCTCAAGAAAATGAACAAAGAGGAGAAGCTAAGAAGGGGTAAGCAACTATGAGGCTGAAGCAAGTTAACAGATCCCTGGGCTCCTAAGGAGAAAGTGTAAGCTTTCCTCCTGGAGATGTCTGCAGACATGGACTTGACAAGGGAGGGTAGGATCCTGTTTCTACCACCATGAAAGTTGTTTACCAGCTTTGGTTGAAGATCAGAGGGGATTTATAACCCTCTGGAGATAGGAAACAAGGGAAAGTACCTGTGAGGTATTGGGTATAGACTTACAACATTCTCTTCAAGCACAAGACCAGTCCCTCAATACCAACCCATAATATTCTCTACACATTTGAACACTCGCTTTTCCGTCTATGTCTAAACACTTCTTGCTAAGAACAAACTCAAAGTGAAAGAGAAAATACCATTAATGTCTCAAAAGAAAAAGAGACTTAATCCACAAACTCCAGCTCAGTTGTTGGGAACCTATGTTTCAGGCAGAATGCTAAATGATTACTTTAGTCTAAAATAAAAATTATTAAGTGAGCATTAGTATTCTCATTGTACTGCCATCTGAAAACAGACTTCAACAAACACTGGACTCTTATAATAAGTGGTGGACACGCAGAGTGTAGGCCAGGTCAACCTGACTCCCAAACCGCACTCTCCTCAGTCCTCCGACCCGCCTCTGGCAGGAAGCATCCTACTAGGAAAGTCCACTGCAGTCAGAGAGAGACTCAAAGTCTCTTATAAGATTTGAGACATCATTCTCCATTTTCTCCTCTTTCATTTCCACCTCACTCCAATTCAACCAAAGCTCTGCACCACACTGTTTCAGGAAAGTGATAACAAAACCATCAGAAAAGGTGCAGACCCCATGCTTCCTCACAGAGGCTCTGGTCTCTGGAGGGACACGAGGGAGACAGGGTGCTTTCCATTTCTGTTTCAAAATACAAAGGGAAGGGAGTATCTCTTTCAACGAAACAGAACATTTTGAGACTCTAGTACAGAGCAGTGTCACAGTTCCCTCTGACAGGGGACAACTCCATGGCAAGGGAAGGCCGGGAAGCGGGGACTCACCCTCTCCATCTCTTTGAAGTCATCATCCAGCTTGGTGCCTTCCGCTCCTCCGACCTTCTCACTCACTTTCTGCAGAAGACAAAACCAACAGGGAATCATTAGAAATTGCTTCTTTCCTTTACAAAAATGTCTTAAAAGCTTTGAACAGTTGTCTCAATGGCACCTAACATGACCTCGGAACCACTCCCTGACCGTGGTCAGCAGCTCCGCCGTCATAGCGGCACAGTCTAGCTTGTCTATGCAACAGCCCAAAGGCCATGCGCCTGGCGGCTACTGAATCAGGAATTCAAACCTGCATCTTCTGATTTAACCCCCGTGCTCTTTCTGTTACACAAATCACTTTACAGCAAGCTAATTGCTGACATTTTCCTCAGTAAGTCCTGAGGAACAGCATCATCACACAATAATCATTTCCCTCTGATAATGGATCTAAAATGCTCCTAGGTAGAAAATTGCTACTTGTGCAACCTGTTCTTCAATGGGCTATTGAACAGATAATCACAAGCATCCATTTAACTATTAGAGAAGAAATGAGCCCAGATGATTCCAGATAAAAGGACTTGCTTTGCACTCTCCCTGTTTATATCCTCACATGCAGGCAAGAAGCTACATCAAACTATGTTGAGGAGATTTCCTTGACACTCAGTCATTTTCCATTACTATACAGCTTTAACTGTCAATTAGCATATGCCAATTATCAATTTTCAATACAAACTTCACATTAATAAGAACAGATATACCAAATTCTTTTCAGAAATTATGTTTCAAATCAAGGATAATAAAAATGTATGACAAAAATCATAGAAAAAAACCCACTGATTTCATAAGACAGAAATAGTGGTTTTTCTGTTTTTCAAATACCCTAACTGTAAAGGTGGATATGTTGCTGGGCGGTGGTGGCGCACGCCTTTAATCCCAGAACTTGGAAGGCAGAGGCAGGTGGATTTCTGAGTTCGAGGCCAGCCTGGTCTACAGAGTTCTAGGACAGCCAGGGCTACACAGAGAAACCCTGTCTCAAAAAACTGAAAGAAAAAGGTGGATATATATTTTCCTCTAAGACATCACTGTGTTATATAAAGTCCATATGCACAGATACTGGAGTATGGTTTTTAACTTCCTTCAAGAGTTACTTGGCTGAGAGTATTTACAGGGGCTCTCACTGTGTTCTGCTTGCAGCCATCTTGACAGCAATGTGGGTTTTGTCAGTAAGTTTGGCTCATGTTTCTTGTAGGGGCTTCTGGAGATCTAGCTCCAACTCCCGGCCCTGAAAGTGCTGGCAATCTCTTGTTGGACCCTGGGTGTATTTCTTATGCTATTTTCTCTCTGCCTTTCACTGGTTTCTGCCAAGAGGAAAACATTCAGAAGAGAGGACCATCACTGCATGTAAGATGCCACTGTTTACTGCATCAGCAATAACAGACATAATACAGTGTGGGGTAGACTATGACTCATGTGTCATGAAAATTATGTGATATAGTAAGTACCTACATCTGAACCTGTAATCTATGCAGCATGCTCTACTCCCTAATAAAGTGCATATCTGCTTCTAGCAGTCTGGTTTCTCAAATCAGTTTATGTAACTTTCATTCCACACTTTGAGAGGCCGGAATTTTCTTTAGTACAACTGTAGAGATATTAACATCAATGTTTCAAGCAGAAATGTTAATGAAAATAATATCAATACATTTGTATCTTGGTCACTTTTGCTCACTGACAATAATTTAGCTTATATTTCAGCCCTTCTGTGTCTTATGCTCAAAATATATAGTTGACCACTAAATTTGGCAAGCAAACTCTAATCTACTTTAAGACCAAAACAATAGAGAAATATTTTCTGGACAACTATTAATTGCTATCTCCATGCTACACAGTTGTCTCCAATGTTAGAAAAATTCACTGTATGCAAAGTCTCATTTTGTCAGGGGATCATCATAGTTAGACCCTTCATGTGACTTGTAACTGAGGTCAACGACGCTCATTTATTTTCAAAATGTACACTAAAAGGGTGTAGCTAAGAATTGCCTCTACTGTGTTAAAATTAGAAAATACTGATACAGTAGTGACGATTCAATCTCTGAAAAAAAATCATGGTCTTAATCTAAATCTCAAAAGTTCATACGATGCTTTCAATACTATGTTGTTCAACTGAGAACTGTCTCAATTTCTCTTCTTTCTCTTTCAATTTCAATTTCTTTCACTTGCTAAGCACCACAGTAGCAGATCTAGGTATCAGATGAGATACTAGGGGTATGGCAGTGATTAGTAACTCATACTGACTCCAGCCCACTGGTCTACGGGCACCAGCTATTTTGTTTACAAATCATATCCAAAAGAGGGCAGAGAAAGAAAAGAAACATAACCAGACTAGATCAGGGGGGAAAATTAATTTTCTCTACCAAAGCTGCTACGTTTAAGCTTCTTTGAAATGGTCCATCCTGCACAGTGAATGGAGCTAGCTAGCACTTTCATACTGATATTGACCTAATAGGCTGGTTGATATAAAACTTTATTTTTATTATTTATTTATTCTTCTCTCATATATTACATCCAGACTCCAGTTTCCCCTCCCTACACTCCTCTGGGTTACCCTCTCTCCACTCTCCCAGATCCACTCCTCCTCTGTTTCCCTTCCAAAAAAAAAAAAAATCAGGCTACCCAGGGATATCAACCAGTTATACATAATAGGTTACAATAAGACTAGATGCATGCCCTCATATCAAGGTTAAACAAGGCAACCCAGTACAGCAGAAGGAAAGGTCCCAAATGCAAGCAAAAAAGTCAGAGACACCCCCATTTCTACTGTTGAAAGTCCCATAGAAAGACAAAGCTACACAACCTTAATATACATGCAGAGGGTCTAGCTCAGACCCATACAGTCTCTGTGATTATCACTTCAGTCTCTGTGATCCCCCATGAGCTCTGCTTAGTTCTGCTGTGGGCTGTGTTCTGGTGGTGTCCTCAACCCTTCTGGCTCCTATAATTCTCCCCCACCCCTTCCATGGTGTTTCCTGAGTTCTGCCTAATGTTTTCTTGTGGGTCTCCGCATCTGCTCCCATCAACTGCTGGATGAAGCCTTTCTGGTTACATTTGGGCTAGGCACTGATCCATGAAGATATATAATTTCATTATCAAGTTATATTTCTGAGAAGGAAGGAGTACTCAAAATAATTCCATCTATGATAATCTTTCAGGTCCCAAAGGATGGATGGATAGATGGATGGATGGATATATATATCATGGCACAGAAGTAAATATTGGGCTACTTAAATAACAACGGACTCATTCTGTGGGAGTATGGCAAACATCTCCTTTCATTTGCATAAGTGCTACTAAAGTGTAATGTGTATGAGTAAGACTCAAGGTGAGGGAAATGAGGCTCTTTAGTCCATGAGACCAATAATGAAGGCTTCTTTCTTCCTTATTAGGTAACTATTTATTTTGTGCTATCATTTTCCACTGAAGTGGATCCTAAAACTAAGATATCACAATAGTTAATATATTTAGTATTTCTGATGGCTAGTTAATAATACTCTAATCATTTGAAAACTTGCTCACTTATTTAAAAAGAAATTTAAGAAAAAGCAATTAATTCAAACAGAACAGTACAAGATAGCTGATATTTCTATTTGTACCAGCTACAAACATAAAATAACACCTAGCCACAACTTTCTAATTTGTCTAAAAAACCTATAACATTAAGGGTACAAGATGTCCAAAAGCCCCCTTTAGTATAACAGGCAGCTTGTACCTCTAATTGTCTCTACCCATATATTTTCCTTGTGCTTTGTGTTCTAACCCAACCAATAATTTTTTAAAAAAATATCCAGACCAGTTATCTTACCCTCATCTTTTTTGATTGTATTCTCTAAAGAGAGGTTGTTAAAGATTTGCCAAAGTGAACAGCAATGGGAATTCTGCAGTGAACGTGAGAGAGACACTTAAGACAGATCACTCTTAGCTAGTCTCTCAAGAGATACAGCTTTTCAGTAATAATGATCAGTTCTAGCTTACATCAAATCCTTAAAATTCCGAGTCTGCAGTCTCAGGCTATTGCCTATTTGCTAAATAAGCACATTGTAAAGAGGAATCAGCTACGGGAGATACCTTCAATAAATCCCATAGTCCCTCACCCAGAGGATGCTAGCCTGCTTTTCAGCAGTGACTCATCAGCCCTTCAGCCACCTGTCACCTCCAGACTCCATCTTCTCTAAGCAGCTCAGATCCTGGCCAGCACTACATTTCATTTACCAAACATAAGATAGCCATAGATATCTCCAAAATAAATCTCATCAGCCTATACACTCTTATGCCTCTAATTTAGATCCTAACTTCTCTGCTTACTTCTGGTTTTGTTTCGTTAGCTTTATCTCCTACAGCTAATCATACAGAGCCAAGTCTCCTCTACTCTATAGTTGCGCCTGTTCCCTTTTCCGTTCTTAAAATCCTACATATTGTTCTAAATGTCCACTTAAACACTTATCTTCTCTATTATTGGTGACTGTTCAACCTAGCAGGATGCTAGTGCGAAGGATGCTTGCCCAGTTGAACAGTAAGGTGGAATGTGTAGAACCCATACTGCATTTGTTTTACTTAAAAGGTCTGACACCTCAGTAACATAATGAGCAGAGTCAAGGCAAAGAAAATGTAAATGAGAATTACAACTGGAAGATGCTTACTTACATGTGAGTTAATATTGGCTCTGAACCTCTATGAATTAGAGACACCTTCTAAATATATTTTGTCTCTATAAATAATACATTCCAAAAATGAGAAAATTCAAACACCTAATATGTATGATATTTTTATTGGATATAGATTGTATTTATTTTATATTTTTAATTAAAAATATAATTGCATCATTTCTCCCCTTTCTTTCCTCCTTTAAGCCATTTGAGACAATGATTCTTCAAAATATCAAAGAGACATAAATTTCATTCCTTACAAAGTGAACTCTCAGTTACAAAAATGACAAATGCATAACAATTCTGCCTCTCTGAGAGGAGAGACCTACATCATTCAACAGTAGACTACTGTAAAATTAAACCAGAGTATGAGTGGAAGAGAATGTTACAAGTTTAAAAAGTAATTATTAAGGTGATGAATCTTTTTAGGCAGGCTGTTGTACCAAACCCTAGCCTAGCACCTGCTAGAGAAGCTACTGTATCTTACAGTTAAAGCTACTGTATCTTACAGTTACATCCCTGCTTAAGGGTCATTATGATTTAACAAAAAAACCTTATACACACAAAAGTGGAACTTTTGGCTTGTAATTACGTTTTGACAAAATGTAAATAAATCAAAATATATCACCAACCAAATAGCACTATTTAAGGTACAAGCTCTTCACAGAGAAGCTGTCTTAAGCAATCCATTGCATACTGTTTTGTTTTCCCTTTCTGTAGAGCATCATCCGAGAGACTGAAAGTGTATCCTCCAATCCTCATAAATGCCTTTAATGATAAGTAGAAACTCTGGATTCAACAGCTGTCGGCATGTCAGAAACGTGAATCCTAGAGCAGCACATTCCTGATACCAGGGCTTCCTATGTGCAGAACCGGACTGTTCCGGATGGTGGGGCTCCCTGGGGTGGAAGACAGGGTAGATTCCCTTTATGGAATATAAGTCTCGCGCCAGCTTTTCTCAGTCCTTAAACTGGAACACTTAAATGCCATGATGTTTCAAAAAATGAATTTCAAAAAATATGCACTGATCTTGGCCACCTAGATATTTAATTTTTTTTTCTTTTTTAGAAGTAAAAGTATTCTTATATATCCTCTAGGTTAAGCAAAGTCTGACTGTTTCTGAGCACAAAGTAGAAGAACACTGGAACACAAAAAATAAACTTAAAAAGAAACTCAATAAGTTTTTCTTTGAATATCTACAACTAAAACCTTTGAAAGAAGAGTGAGTGAGGCTAAGTACTTGGTCTTTCCCCAGCGCCCTCCTATCTTCTTCCTTGTCAAAAACTATGCAGAAAACGCAGGCATCAATCTGTATCAGAATTCTCAACCTTTTTAATGCTGTGACCCTTTATATTGTGTGTGATAACACAAACCATAAAATTATGTCCATTGCTACTTCACAACTGTAATTTTGCTACTCTTATGGATCGTAATATAAATATCTGTGTTTTCAAGTGGTCTTGAGTAAACCTTGTGAAAGGGTTGATCAACCCCCAAATGAGTGATGACCCATAGGTTGAGAACCACTGAGTATAAAGCATTTTTTCTGCTGTGGATCGCTGCGGTTAAAAGTAATAACCTACTAATCCTCATTTCCCCAAAGTGAAATTCTCCCATGGACAATGTGGTTAATTGCATCCACATATTCTTCTATGGAAGTCAGTGACTTACTTCTTATGCTTCATGTAGAGTGCGCTCCTCAGAAGGAAGGTACTTTCTAAGTATTACTTCTAAAGCTCCATTTGCAAGTAATCTTATTTTTGTCTCATAGAAAATTGTCAAGTGGAGATAATATGAGAATATTTTTAAAGCATTTATTTTACCCCCTCCATCATGAAGCCCTTCATTAGATGAAGAGTAACTCCAGAGGGCAGTGTTCTAAGGAAATGTAGTACTTCTAGAGTGTTTTTCTACTCTGCCTGCAGGAGATTTTATTCTTTTTCGCTGTTTACTACATGTGCATCACAGTTCTACCAAAAAAACTGTCTCATAAGACACGAGGCAAAACTATGTTCTGTGGGGCTTGTTTCTCCAACTCTGTTGAAAGCTGCATCACAAATTCACTTGAGTAAGGAAACGGTACTCACAGAGAGAAGGCGCAGCATTGATGATGAGGTTCTAGATCTTCTTAACAAATGAAATGACCTAGGACACAATACCAGATGACTCATCTACAGGGAAAGGGAGGGCTCCATCTGAGCTTCCAGAATTCTCTGACAAATTACAACTAAAACTGGAATGCCTATCCTTGAGCTGGGTTATGTTACTTAGTTGTTCAGTCAGTCATTAAGGAAGGGCGGCTAAGAACGGACGATTACAGGTGTTCATTAAAAGAAATTATCCTTAACAGTATGGGCAGGCTTCATCCAATGGCATGAAAAGCTTTTAGAACAAAATCAAAGTTGCCATGGCAGAGACTGTTGTCATAGTTTCTGCCAGAGTCCCAGCCTGCCCCACATCTCAGACAGTATCCATGATCACGTGGGCAAAGTTACCAAAATAGAACTCCCTTGGGTGAGTAATCACCATCTTTGTGTATCCACCTGGATCGGTTTCCCTAAAGAAAGCAAGGGACCCAGTTCTCCAGTGTGCTTTATAATAAAGCAAAGAAAGGCCACAGATGGGAAAAGGAGGAAGGAAGAAAACCAGCACATAGTAGGTCTGCAGGGAAACCAACATAGTGCTGCTTCTTTCCTTTCTTTTAGACAAGGTGTCACCAATACATCCCTGGCTGGCTTGAATCTGTTAGATCAGGCTGGCCTTGAACCATTATAATTCTCCTGCCTTTGCCTCCCAAGTGATAGAATTAAAGTCAGGTTCCACATTGCAAATCCCATTGCTTTTTTTCAGATTAAGATTATTTTTGGTGCAAATAACATTAAATGAATGAATGAATGAATGAATGAATGAATGAATACAAATTACCTTTAGAGTAAATCTACCAAATTAAAAAAAACTACAACAGAAATCAAATTAATGCCCTCAGTGTGCCAGGAACTTTGCTAGCCATGAAGCCCAAGTTCCCTGACCTCATGGTCAATGAAACTTTTGTTTTTAGTAAAGATTGTATATGGGTTGCTAGAGCCATATACAGATTTTATGTCAAATAATGTAGAAATTTTAACTTGTTTTCCATATTCATTGATACTGGAATTTTACTGATAAGCTTTTCTAAGATACCAACAAGAATCAATTGATGACATTTCCATGATACTGACTTTCAATATCAAATCTCCAAGTCCCTCTGTGTATATGCTACCTGACTGGCATGTTACTGGGTCATCTGTGCCTCTCTAATGACTTTCAGAGTCCGTTATGCAGCTACAGCCTAGGTTTAGTACTTGTTCGATTGAATAATTTTTAAAATGAGAGTTTATTCAAATGTTTCTTTGGTGTCGTGAAAGATACTGATTTTGATCTTGTTCACTTGGTTCTCAGAGTTCAGGTAAGCCAGGGCAAGAGGCTAGTCTGCAGTGTATCAAAAGACTACAAGGCTTCATGGCCCAGTACAAAAAACAAACAAACAAGCATGAATTTAGTCTGCTGATTCTTTCTTCATCTTCTCTTTCCTATTTAGCTCACCCTGATAAAACTGCTCTACAAAGAATGACTGAATTTGCGTTCTTCTCTTTCCTACTAAATCCCCTCTACCATGTCAAAGCTTGAGAACCAGAGGTTGCTACAGAAAACAGGGCAGATATAATCAGTGGCTGCACTGGTCACATGCCCCAACAGTAAGACCCAGAAGAGAATTGAGGGTGAGCAAGGAGGTGGAGCCAACAAGGAAGGAGAGGAATGGGCCTGAATGCAAGCAAGTTAAAACAGCATATAAGTTTGAAAATGGCATGCTGAATCTCATTATTCTATATCATAAAGTAGTACATACAAAGTGTAACATACAGGCCTGAGGGTATGGAATTAAATAGAGGCATGGAGAGGGAATGAAATCTAACAAATCGCAGTAAAAGCTGGAGTTAGCCTATGATTTTACGCTAGTAAGGGCAGTCAGTGCCTTTCATGGGCTCCCCTAATGCCTTTTCTCCTCCTCAGTCACCTCAGACACTGCAGTAGAAATGGCTAGCCTCTAATCTCTCCCATGCATTCCTTAGAGAAGCTTTACTGAAGTGTCAGGTACTGAAGATGCTGTGAGGACAGCATGTGAGAAGTGGGGGGTGGGGGGACAGCAGCAAGCTCCTGCTAAGAGGCTGTCCTGGTGAAGACCAGAGAAAGAGGGGCAACACATGAAAGAGAAATTGGAGAAGCTGCTGGGGCCAGATCCTTCAAGCTCTGAATAAAAGCCTTCCTCTTGTGAACAGTGAGAGAGTTTATTAGTGAAAAAAACAAAAACAAAAAAATCACACTCTATGTGGTTATAACAACATGGAAGTGTATTTCCGCCGCTTTGAAGTCTGGATGACTAAGATTAAGGTAGTGGCAAACTGAGGCTTTTTGAGGGTTATTCTGCTTACTTACAGATCCTTGCCTTCCAATTCCATCCTTGTGTGGCAAGTGCTCTAATTTCAAGATCCCATCTAACCCCAATTCCCAGCAAAGAGCTCACCTCCAAGCTTGATCACATTGGGTTAGAACTCCCACATTAAACACTGGGGGATACGAGTACTCAGTCTATGGCAAGAAGAAACATGATTGATGTTATTGTGCTGACAGTAGCTCTCTAGGTATTCTTAATACAAACAGAGCCCCTGGTCCAAATGAGAGCCCCCACATCACAGGAGGATGCTTGCTTCAGGAAGAGCATTTACTGCTGCTCCGAGGACGACACAAGGCATTTTTCTCTGATTTGTGAGACCACAGTCGTGACTGTCACAGGCTGGCATGAGAAATGAACATACGGCTTCTCCCTGGAAGCAGTCCTATATGCTTCAATCCCTGAGACTGTTAATAAAAACATCCTGTTCTCCCAGGAAGCCTAGTGAACAATTCTTTAAAAGTATTCTGTTGCTTTTTCTTTTCTGTTATGTTTCATTTATCAGCTTGGGTTCCTCTCTTTTCATAGCACACAAAGCCTCTTCATGGGATTTGATTTTCTGGAAACTGAAGAAAATTTCCTAATACATGATTTTGAAGTTGCCTTCACATTGTGGGGGTGTTTGTTTGTTCGTTTGTTTGTTTGAACAGATGGCCATCCCTCTTAGTGACGCTTTCTATCTCAGTCAGCATGCTCAAGATCTCTTCAACCTGAAGAAAATCTTTTTGGTATAGCAGAAGGTTTTAGATGGCCACCTACTATTGGGAGAGACAAGATAACTCCACTCAGGAACAAGTAGAAAGAGGACGAGGTCTCCTTCTTTTTGATGGCTGTGGTCACCATCTTTTCCTATCTAAGTCCAGAAATGCTCCTTTATTCTTATAGCAAACTGATTTTAGTCAAGATGAGCATACCAATGTAGAAAGCTTTGCTGCATTCCCGGTATAAGGTTTCCAAAAGAGAATGAAAAAGAGTAGTTCCTCACAGAAATTTAGCGCATTATTTCAAGCTCAAAACTATAAACCTAGCTATTAAAAACATTAAAAGTCAGCCACACTTGTTGCAGATGTTTTTAAGTCAAAGTATTAGATGTGGCAAGTATTTTCTCCTCCTTGCTATCCTGTGGTGGCAATGGTGCTGGTGGGGTCCATTCCTTCTCTTGTTCTAGAGAAGGCAGAGCCTGAGAGATGGATGGAGTGCATCAGCTCACTGAGTAGTGGTGGTGCTAGCATGCAGAGAGAGGACCAGGAGAAGAGCAGGGTTAGCACAAAGGTATGAAGGGTGTGTTCTTGAGCTAGCCACCTTCATAGACACTGAAACTCCATCCTTGTAGGTCCTGTGGGAAGCTGAGTAAGGAACTGCTCAACACAGCTCCTTGGATGAGCCAAAAAGCTATGCAACCATCTGTCAGATCTATGTTCCTTAGATTGAAGGTCACCAGGTCCTGGGAACTCAAGGTTAACCCAGGAGAAGCTGGAGCATATGGAATGGTAGAGCTGCCTGTGAGACCCAAGCTGAAGGTGTGTGGTGACATGCCAGACATATGCAATCAAGGATCCACAGTGGGGGAAAATAGAAATATTTTAGGACAAGAAGTCAAATATATCCTGGGTCACATGTTTAGCTTTTGTTTTTTTGACATTAGTTTAATAATGCAATTATTTTCTTGTGGCTTTTCAAAAGCACCCATGAATTAAACTTGGCTTATACCATATAGTCTTCTGATCCCTGCATCATCAACAGCAAACATACAGGTTTTGATTGTAACCTAACCCAAATAGTACTATATAGTATTTTCAGCAACCTTCAGCTACTTCAGTAGATATACACATCAAACTTCTACATGTTAATTTACACAAGTCAGTCATTCGATTTACCTGCTACACAACAGCATGTGCTTCTCCATTTCCTCACCAGAATATATAATGTCGCATTTACATTTTTCATGATAATAAAATCTCTGCGCTACTGTTCCATGTGAGTGAATTTTCTCTAGAATACCTGACCTGAAATGAAATTCCTGCAAGAGGTATGTGCACATATGATGGTTAATTTCAGTTGTCAACTTGATAAGATGTAAAGTCATATGGGAAGGGAATGTCAGTGATGGACTGTCTAAATTAGGTAGTTCTAAACTAATTAATTATCTGCCTAATTAGTTCAAGAGGTTGTGTGGCACAGGAGCTCATGTGTGGAGATAAGAGGACAACATGCAGTTCCTTCGACCTGTCATATGAGTTCCAAGACAAGGTGCCTTTGATCTGCTGGACCGTCTCAGCCCAGGGATTTTCTTTATTGAGATAGCTGAGGTGGAAAGACCCACCCTAAAGGTGAGCACACCGTTTTATGGCTAAGTCTTGGACTACAAGGAAAGGAGAGAAGAAAATAAGCATGAACATTTACTGCTACGCTGGAACATGTACTGCTGTTTGCTTGTTGGCTACGGATGCAGTGTTACTGCTAGCTCACGACTTCCTCCCATTGATGAGGGGTAACCTGGAACTGTGAGTTCAGCAAACAGTTTCTTCTCTACATTGTTTTGTCAAAGTATTTTCTGACAGCAACCAAGAGAAACAAAAGACAATATATAATTTTCAACCTGTCTAGTTATTACCATACTACCATCCAAAGTAATAGTTCAAGCATTTAGAGTGATGCCCAATCTTGACCAAAATTTCTGTTTCTCCACACTCTCTGCAATAGTTTTATCATAATCTTAAATGTTTGGAAACACAGTTTTATACTGTCATGTGTAAGTCCTCATAAATAATAGGGATTAAATAGGAAGGGTATGTATTACTGAGATAACTGGATATGAGAAAGTTGGTACCAGTTCACCAGGCCAGATAGAACTGTTTCCATGGAGGTAAGAAAGATGTTGAATACAGCATTCAACAATTAGACACTTCTTTCATCTCAATGCTCAGGAGTTAGTCAGTGTACAGTGTATCCTTATCATATATATCCATAAGGGAGAAGAGAGTGCACCAGGCCACCAACCAGCAGCCAGGAGTGACTACTGGAATGGTAGAGACAACAGTGATAGCCAGGAAGCTGTTAGAACCGATTTCCTGGCTTCAGCAACAGGTAAGCCAGGATAGGATACAGCCCTTGAGCCTCAAGCAATCAAGAAACATAAGGCAGCACGATATTATCATATTAGGATAAGGAACCCAGAAAGCTCATGGGGAGTCGCTGAATATTATAAAGGGCTAGATAGGGGCATATAAGCCACTCTGCCCAATAAATCTTGATTTAGAAATCCTTAATAAAAGTAATAAGATCTTTCCACACTGTATTGAGCTTCGCTAATATTTCGGTTTTAGCATCCTCCCAGCTGCATAAAACCAGCTGGCACTTCGGTGGAGTAGATGGTGGTGGGCTTTCTGAGCTACTGCTCATCCTCTATAAGAAAGTGTCTTTATGTAATGTTAAACCTTCAGTGTCTTATATATTTGTATTCACAAAAAAAAAGGATGAAAATCCAGAAAATGGACTAACTAAAGAGTTTAAAAGAAGATGCACAGCACAAGAAGAAAATGATACCTCTAAGAGACATAAGGCTGCTGGGTTCAAATCCCATAGTCGTGGATGTGTTGTCACCCTGTTACTTTGCTGGCCAGGAAAGTTTCCATAGTCCCCAAAATCATAAAGGTTACTGCCACGTTTCCATGTCAGAACTAAACAGTAAAATCTTCTTGATGAAGATACTTGACGCTTTGGCTACAAGGCATGAAAAAAATCAGACTTCAGCAAACCGGAAACCTCTCACTGCTGGATGACGATAATACAGCATGTTAGCCAACAAGGGAGAATTATTTCTAAAAATCCTACTCACATATGGACACTGGGCACTATGGTATCAATGACCCAAACAAAATGTGTCCACTGGTCCAATAATGACACAACTATTATAGGTACAACCAACTCATTTCTGATTAGATTTAAGACCTGTTCTACATGATAGAATGCATATGTGGTACGATAAGACAGAGCAAAAGGTAACATCTGGAAAGGTCATAGGCCAGAGAAGATAACATCTGGAAAGGTCATAGGCCACAGTAGCAATGCTACTGTCATTGTTTTGTTCAGTGAGCATGATATTCCTATTGAATTGCCTTTCTAATATTTATTTCTGCTTACACCCATAAATTATTGCTGTTGACAGCCTCAATTGGCCATGCAGGGAAACATTCCTTTTGCAATGGACAGTGTACTGCAGGGACTTATAAACCACTAAGTTCATGAGAACAAGTAACTTCCGCTGTAGAATAGTAGCCCAATACATAGAACATAGATAAAGAAAACTAATCAGACATCTACATACTAATCTATAAGTCTCAGAGAACATCCTAAAGGTAGGGAGTCTAAGAACCAAAGGAATGGATGGAGTGCTATATAGACATTTCTCTGAATTCAAACATTCCACCCTTGAGGGAGGCTCATTAAGTCTCAGGAACTAAACAACTTACAAAAAGTTTTTCAGAAAGTTTCAGAAACAAACAGGGTTAATAGGACCATCCCAAATGTTGTATAACCAGTAAAAACTGCTGACACGAAGAGACTTTCACTGTGGTCAAGATCCTGGCAAGTTGTTAAGAAGTTCCAGGGATGCAGCTCATGTACTTTGTAATTCATTCTCGAGTGGGCTTTCCTATGATGGGAGTCATATGTGCTCCTTTAATCCATTACTCCTACAAGTAATCCCAATATACTTGGGTTATTTTGCTTGTAATTGGTACTCTATATTGAGTGAATGGACTTTGTTCCCATTCTCTCCAGGGAACACAACAGTAGCATATGTAGAAGATGAAAAATCTAAGCTGTAGATACTCATCAGCAAATCCAGGGGTATAGATGCAACTACTTTTAATCAAATACTGGTCTGAACATTAAGCTACTGAAACCCAGGGGTGCTCCCTAGAGGAATTAAGTAAAAATATTTCTTTCAGTCTTGAAGATCCAATGATATCTGCACTGGATCTGCCAAGAAAGGCTAGATAGGGAATCTTTGAGCCACAAGAGCTTTGCTGAGCTCAAGACAAACTGAATTCCCCAAACTGTGAAGCACATGTGCACATGCTCATGCACTTAGGCAGGCACACAGACAGACACATGAACCTTCCAGGGAGAGCTTAAACACCAATTTGAGCAAAAACCAGTTGAGACAAACCTGGAGGTGACTTCTAGTAAACCACACTAGATAGAAAAAGACAGAACAAAATAACATCACAGGCTACATACAGTAAGGAAAATCAGAGTTCATCTAGCCAAGTGGCTAAATATACATAGAAATTATCAAACAAATAACACCAATAAATTTCCAGATGAGGTATTTATTATCTAGAGAAATAATACTAAGGGATTTTTAAAAGAGACTTCTTGGTCCTCTTACTAATAGGTTTTATTATTTCTTTTAAAAATTTTATACATAAGTACTACATCTACCTCACCCCTGCCCTGCCCTGCCCTGCCCTGCCCTGCCCTTCCCTTCCTTCCCTTCCCTGCTCCAGTCCCTCCAACCTATAGTTAATTGATGCTCCCTTCTGTAATCAGTATTGTTACATGTATAAACTGCCAGGCAAGTGTGCATATAAAGAGTTGTTTCAACCAAAACTTACATGTACCTTGCATAAAAGCCAACACCCACAATCAAAACAAAATCAAACAATGAATAATCACTATACAGCAAGCAGTTTCTCTCCAGGACCCAAACGTTGGCTAAAGATTTTAAGGGCTGTCATTAAAAATAAATACAAGGAAATAAGACACAACAACCATGTCTTACTAATCAGATGCCACGAAGAAAAAGATATAAAACTGTGAGAACCAAAAAGAAAAACTTCACATGGGGCTAAGTGGTCATTTACATTAGTGGAAACAAGAACTGGCTCGTCTGATGACAGATGATTAAGTAGTCTAAAAAAAGAGAAGAAAAAAAAACTAAAGAAAAATTCAGAGGGCCTTGGAAACATGAAATTATTAAATGTATGAATATGTTCATTCTGAAATTTCAAGAGATACAAAAAGAGAAAGGAGAACAATAATAGGCAAAGAAATATCGTGAAAACCTTCAAGTTGGCAAATAGCATCTCCAGATGTTTGATGTATCCAGATCTAAAAGTGCCAAGGATCACACTAGACGGGTGAGAAGCTGAAAGCCAAAGATCAGCTCCTGAAATCAATAACATTGTATGTATTCACTGTGTGTGATAGGCACAATAAAGTGTAAGAATTAGTAAATACATACATATCACACACACACACATACACACACACACCAACAACAGTATGTTGTAATTATGTCACAGGTCCAAAGATTGTTTTCAGAAACTTGCTATTTTATGAGAAATTAATACTGAAAATCACCTGTTTAGATTGTTTGGAAATTTATGAGAAATTCAAAGGTTTTTTCATCTCAGTAGGCCACTGAGATACACTACTTAAGCAGCTGTGACAGCAAGTCACTTTGTACTTAAAGTTGATTTATAGAAAGGCAGAAAATCATTTATTTGTCCAATAATTCTGACTAAATTATTAATAACAATTTACAAACACATGCCATATGGGATGCAATGTGACCAGAGAAGTCATTCATTCAAATGTGTTACTGCATATGTAGGAGATAAAGTTTGTGTTGTTTTGTTTTGTTGTTGTTAAGTAGTGGACACAAAAAGTGCTAAAAGGATCTCCTTTGTAATGCCAGAAAAGTGCCATACTTGGCACTGCTGAGTCACAGAAGAGGGCCTGGCATATCAATAAAGCTGGGGTAATAC
Source organism: Mastomys natalensis (assembly GCA_021653895.1). Taxonomy (NCBI): domain Eukaryota; kingdom Metazoa; phylum Chordata; class Mammalia; order Rodentia; family Muridae; genus Mastomys; species Mastomys natalensis. Next base: position 234,609 of record JAJTUV010000981.1, on the reverse strand, counting down.
GCTAAGACAAAGAACATCAAACCCAATTTCGAGCCCCCTGGATGTACACGTCTCACCTGCACTTGACACATCATGCTGGAATGACTATAATTTGCTGCTGTCAGATAGAAACATAAATTACCAACAACAGAGAATGATTAACGGATGCAGAACAGTAGTGATGGTAAGGCACCTGTATCAGACAGGGAAAACAAGAGGCCCCAGCGGGGATGGAGGCCAACAAGCCATTGCCCAAACACAAAATCCATAAACTAGCTCTGCAGCATACTCAGGTTAGATAACAAGTATGTAACGAACACTTCCAAGAAACACTGGATGCTCGTGAATACATGAAGCAATGTCTTCTTTTGGCTAATGGGACACTTAACTATATTCACCAAGTGCTGGTCTAGCACAGAGATAACTGACACACAACTTTGAGAGTTAAAGCGACATTGCGCATATCAAAAATTCTAAAATAATAAGGCTCCCTCTATAGAAAGTAGTCATAATTACATTCTCTTCACTTGCCAGGCATAGACTAAGTCTATGTTGCTTTAACAACGTGCCTAGGGTGGTTCACATCTTTATCCCCAGCATTTGAGAAGCAGAGACAGGCAAATCTCTCTGAATCTGAAGCCAGGCTCATTTTCACAGCTAGTTCTAGACTACCCAGGGCTGCATAATAAACTCTTTCTTAGAAGAAATGAAGGCAGACAGGCAGCTAAGATTCTCATTTTCTGGATAGCAATCCTATGGCTTACTCGTTACATCACCCTGGGCAGGGGTATCACTTTCTCAATACCCGAGATTCTTCAGTTAGCTGTATTGTTACTAAAAGTACCTGGAAAAAAATAAGCTTTTAGTTTGAAATAATTTAAGGTGAAGTAGGGTTTATTCTAGCTCACAATTCAGGCATGTACTCTATATGCCAAGCACTTGATCTTTCATGTTTCCCATGGGGAGCAAAGGGAGATGACCAACATTGCTCACTAGCTTCTTGGTTTTATGTAGTCTAGATCCCAGACCCATTGGTGGGAAAAGATATTATTCTATCATAAATTACAAATGAGTCATCATTAAAATTGGATTGAGTCTAATTATAAAAATGTTTGTAAAAAAAAAAAGACAGAATTTGGGTGCACAGTGGCTAAGATCTCATTTTCTTGTCTCAAATAAACTACAAAGCTAATGCAAAGAGAAAAACAAATGAGGATCCAAGGAATCAAAATGGTCTCCTGTGTGAGAATTTCCTTGAGTTTTTACTTTTTCATAATGAGTATATATGACTTTTATAATTCTAAAAGAAAAGCTAGAATATTAAGTCCCATGAAAGCCTTGGATGTGGCCTTGACAGTGCTGGTTCCCAGGACTATATAGGGGAGTTAGTGTGTATGCATGAAAGGCCAAAATCAAAATGAAAAGCCAAGTAGTCATCTTAAGCCAACTGCAAGTGCACAGGGCTGCAGAGAAGCCACAGCCTAAGCACATGAGTAGGAAGAGCAGAGAGGAGTGGATGGGCTTTCCATATCCCCCGCCTTGGTGGAGCTTATGTGTTCAAAGCAAGGCAAATGAGTGCTATGCTTCCAATTCCCATCACATTCCCAAAGAGGAAGAAGATCATACAATTCATTTCCAGGGCTGCATAATAAACTCTTTCTTAAGCAAGAAATGAAGGCAGACAGGCAGGCTAAGATTCTCTTTTCTGGGTAGCAATCCTATGGCTTCCTCATTATATCAACCTGAGCAATCATGCCTTAGTAACAAGTTAATATTCTTGTGTGTGCATGCCAAGAGGTGGTATAACAATTTCAATCTTCAAATCGAAGGCTGATCAAAACCCATCTCTTCTACTGATAAAATACATCTTTCCCATTGATGGTTGGTGCATTGTTCTTACTAACTTTATGAACAAGATACTCAACAATAGGTGAGGATCTCTGTAACAACAAAACAGAAATAAAAAGGACTCTATTTATCAAAAGAATATGCACATAAGCCACAATGGAGTGAAACATCATGCCATGCCTCATAAAGATGCATAATTCTTTCAGTCAAAAGCAGAATAAATAACATGTGGGAAGGAACCTTCACCTTCACAGAGCACAGTATTTTAAATATGAATAACCACAAGGGCATGGAAACATCTAAATATACAGAACAAGCTATGATGCTGTTTCCTTACATTTATGAGCTGCCTTGACCTTGGTAGATCACAAAAACACTGACTAGAATCAGGCCTGGAAAGAGTTTCTAGGAACAATCTAGAAATAATTGATTCACGCATACAGAGATTTATGTTTTAGAAGCTACAGTTTCATTTTTTTAAAAAACAAGTTAGAAAGAAGTACTGCTGGGGGCTGTGGAGAGATGATAAAGCCACATTTGCTGACTGTGGGAAGGGCGTGCTTGATTTTCGTGACTCTAACGACTAGACCAACTGTTCTTGGTATACTCAAGGAACATAAAAATAATCCTCAAGGTCATGCATCTGAGCTACTAAATCAGACAGCTAAATGAAGATCCTCTAAGATAAGAACAGTATGTTCCATCCTTCTGACACCCCTGTTTAATTTTTGGTATAAAGTTGACCCATCAAAGCTAGTGGAAGGAGGGATAAAAGGACGGAAGGAATAATATATCAGGCCATGGGCAGAAGGGATGCCGCTCCCACAACAGTGTTTTTAAGGCAGAATCACCTGATCCAATCCAGAAACTAATTAAACCCTCATTATCCTATACGATAAGATGAGAATACTTAGAAGTGGAGCTTAGGAACTCCTTTGTAAGTGTAGTAAATGCTGCCACACAGTATGTCACACATCCTTTCAGGCCTGTCCTTAGTGGCATGTCAGGTCAATAAACAGCATCTCCTCTATATTTCAGTTCTTCAACTGCTGGCAATACAACGGGACGCTTCTAAATCACAGTAAGAAGCTCCAACTCCCTGTGAAGTGTGGAAGAGCATAATCCAGTGCTGCAAAAGCATCTCCCTGGATTCTGCCTCTGCTTTCTGCTGAATGTGTTTACTGCTTCCCCATATGGCAAATGCTAAAGTTTTACCGAGGCCATCTGGAGATGCAAAGTGTTCGGCAAAGAAAATATCAGTAGGGACTTAGAGTGCTCTGTTTAAAGGCATGGAGCTCACCTAGAAATTCAGTTGTCTTTTGCAAGAGCCTAGTCTAAGCAGTAGCAGAAAAGATAGATACATGAAGAATAACTTAAAGCGTGTTTCCATGTCTGTGATTATGACCATGCATTGAAATTCATTAAATGTGTAGGATCCAGAGATTTTGAAAAGAATCTTAACATCCTTTGGAATAAAGTAATAAATCAACAGTCAATATATCTTTGAGTAGCACCAACATATTGATAGCTCATTATTGCATACTGTGTTTGCCTCACATAGCTTCATGAATTTTACCTTCTCAGAAATAGGTAGCAATCACTGCATGTTTCTCTCAGTGGTGTTATATCCCTTCTATATTCTAGCTGTTTCCAGAAGAGACATGAATCCTTAGCATATGGTATGTGTATCTGGCTCCTCAAAGAAGGCAGATAGACTTCTACTAAGTGTCACAAGCTAGAAAGGAGGCACCGGATGCTCACAGAGATCTGGAGGTGACTTTGGAAGGAAGGGAAGAATATGTTCTCAGAACTGAGTGGGGCTATGGTTGAGTAGAAGTTAGACTCTGCTCATGACTGCACTGGAGAAATCCAGATGGAGACTAGTAGGGAACTGACTTCAGCTAACACACGAAAGAAGTTTGTAACTAAAGCAAAGGTGTCTAAAATAGAAAATATTTTAATTGAAGCAGAGAGGTATATTAGAAAGGTTTTGTGCAGAGACTTGGAGACTTAGCCACATAAGCTATATAGTGCCTGTTTTTGAATTGATCCTCTTGCCTATACTTTCAAGTGTTGGAACTTTGCTTCTTCCTCTGACGTCCCAAAGTACTCTGTACACAAAATACACTTAGCAATGCCCTTATTCTGATATCAGTGCTTTGTACTTCAATCTCTCTCCTCAGTCAGTAAGCCATTGAAAACAAGATGCATAGTCTTATTCCTCTTTGCATCCACACTGTCCTTCCATAGTATCTAGAACATACTAGAAGCTCAAGGCATATTTGTTAAATTAATGGATCACAGTTCAGCTGTTTAAAAAAAAAAAAACATTACCCTAATGTGTATATGTCTATATGTATGTATGCATACATATAGTTTATTATAGTTTATAAAGTGTCCCAGAAAAGGACATTGAAAGCCTGGCCTCCAGTTCCTGGATCCACCCATTGAAAATTTAGTCATGAATGACTCTGACTTAGTTAATAAATCTATTTGTAGACTTGTAACTTTACTAGATGACATTACTAGAAAATAATGGAAACTTCTAGAAGTAGAGTCTAATTGGAAGAAGTAGATTCCAGAGGTACTTCTTGCCTTTGGCTTCTTGGGCCTCTCTCTGTTTTTAGATACCATGAGGTGAGCAGTTCTGCCCAGCATGCCCATTGGTTTGAGAATATCCAATAAATGGAGCTGGCTGAGCACAGACTGAATCCAGGAGCCACAATAAATCCTTCCTCCATTGTACTGTTTTAACAACTACATCCTGACTAACACCAGGGGCTGGTCACTATACACACACACGAATTTTTATTCATACTAAAATCCCTTTACCTTACATGCATTCTTTGCATTCACATGTTAGTCCTGATTTATAAGCTCTTAATGATGCTGCCTGGTGGTACTTTAAGTACCATGGATAAATGCATGGGTGGCCCATTACCTATTAGGACACTAAACACAGTTCTGGAAATAGGCTAATACCTAGGGCCTCACTCTCTGCTGAGGCGTATGGCATATCTGTGTCTGTGTCTAGGTACAAATCACACATCTTTGGTTTCATGAACACACCAGTGAGAAACAGGTTTTTACGGTTGGGGTTAGGAAGTTGGTAAAACGTCTTTACTGAAGGCTTTAATAATGGTGTCATGCCTGATGATCCAGCACTGAAAGGGCAGCAAACCTGGCAAAAGATCACAGAAAATGGCTTCCTGAAGCAAATGTTGGAATGAAAATAACACTGACTTCTAACTGTGCTTCATGGGACTGATGACAACCTGTCCTTCTCAGCTTTGTCAGTACACCAGGTAAAGGAAAATGTCAACATTTCCTAAATGGCTCAGCTTTCCAGAGAGTGCTGCCACTTAAACTCCATCCATAGGTGACATTATGAGGTTTTCAGTCCACCCGTTAGTTCACCTGGGCCATGGCACAGTGTACCAAAGTTTCTCCTTCTGAAACTCCAGGGAAGAAGATGGCTTCCTCCAGGCCCTGCACAGCCTTCTTGGGCCTCAAACAGACATTTCAACACATGCTAAAAGGTCTTTCTTTTTCTTTCTTTTTTTTTTTATTTTTTAAAATTTTCATAAGATCACTTGGGAAAACATATCATCTACATTAGAAATAAATAATACATTTTAATATAGGTGAAAATCACAGGTCTGAGATGTGGGGCAGGAGTGGAGTCCATGCCCAGTATATGCAAGGCCTTGAGTTTAGTATCAGCACATATGTACAGACATCACACACACACAAATACAATATATACACATATACACATATACACATGAGCCATAGGAGCAAGAAATAAACTCATAAACAAAAGTGTCCAAAGGCAACAAAACCAACCTCTATACATAGAGAAAAACAGCCACACCACAAAGGCATCAGCATGAAAGAAAATACAACAGCACTGAGAAAGGAATTCTTTTTATCTAAAACATGAAACCCCTAAAATTCAGGCTTTATTTTTAGATCCAGTAAGAACTAAGATCTGTTATAACAAAGAACCTAAAATGAACTTCATATTTCTTTAAAACTAAATCTTGTAATCGGGTTGGATTTGCATAGCCTAATTTCTTAAATGGGGCCAAGCAGTCTTTAAATAGCACACTTTAAGCATCTCTGAAGCTCCCTCCTTCATCCAGTAAGTTTAAAGCAAACTGAAGAGTACTATCTCAGCCACACAGGGGTCAGCAGGCTGCACATCTGGCAGAGCCCTGACCATCACTGCATGGTAGAAACACATCAAGTTCAGGAGTCAAAAAGCATATGCAAGCATGTATATCTAGTTCTTCTATATGACTGCACTTACAAAATCAAGTCTGTTGGTTCAGTTTTCAAACTTGATATGTTTGAAAAGCCAAACTTAGAATATGCTCAAACTGGAATTATTCTACATATAGGGTTCCTGACTTCGTTAAAGTATAGTTTCTCTAAGGAAGAATCACTTGATGCGAATAGAGACCAAAAATAATTTAACACCACAAATACAAAGCATAAAACACAATAATCAGTAAGGATTAGGAAACAGTGGTACTCAAGCCTGCACATCAAACTGAAATACAAGTCAAAGATGGGCCAAGGCAAAAGATCTGAGAGATCCAGATTAATGCTCAGATGCAGGCACAGAAGCCAGGAAGAGCACAGGAGTCATGGAAGAAAAAATCCAAGTCAATGAGGATAGCTCAAACCTAGACAGACTGCTCCACCCTATCCCAGGGCTTCAGGGGCAGCGTTGACCCTCAGACCAATCCTAACAGCCAGCCAGAGAGAAAGGTGTTTTCACATTAACTCTGAATACTCTGCACAAGGTGCTGAGAACAACACACACCAACTCCACATGCTTCCAAGAGGTTAAGCATAAAAATGTGATTTTCTCAGCACTTATATTTGGATGGACAAAGACGAGTAAGCAGCTATAAATATTGGGAGTATGTAAGATGATGTACACTTAGGAAGTCCGCCTAAGACTTGTTTGTGTAAAGACAGAATTTGGATTACCAATTACAAGTTCAAGGCTGCTAGCAAGTATCATTCTATTTTGATGAAAGACAAGTACATTTTAACAAGTTAGCTGGAGACTGAAATGTGACATTAGAAACTCATTTAGTTTGTGTTCATGAGTATACCAACGTCAAAAGTTCACAAGGAGTCAAAGGTCTTAGCCAAGCTCACAGAGCATCCAGGACGCACAGTTCTGCTAGACATAACAGCCATGTTCCACCTGGGGTATCAGGCTATTCTCTTAAGTTTCCAGTCTTCAACATTTGTCAAGCAGTGGATGGTTAAATATTGTTGTCTGGAATGCAGGCAATAAGCAGTAAATAGCTTAACACAGAGATACACCTAAAACCCTCTCTGTGCTATAGCATGTTACAATACCCTTGAAATAGCCTCCACTTACATTGTATTTTTCACTATTTTGTTGAATCAAAACCATATTGCAACCTTACTATAGACTTTCCTAACTCCTGGTAAGGCTCTATGTGAGGAGGATTTTTAAATGTCTTTATTCATTTTAGTAAAAGATTAGACTTAGGCATCAAGAAGACAGGCACATATAAGGAAAACCTAAGTACATGGTACCACACAGCCAAAGCTGGAAGAAGAAAAACAAACATACAAGTCCTCACTCACAAATAGAAGTGTCCATTAATACAAAAGAAATGATAATGAAGATAGTGTCTATCGTATACTTGCTTAAGAACATCAAAAAGATTCAATGTACTGTATCTAATTTATGATGGAAAAATTATTGTGAAAAATTTTACCAAGGGGAGGAAAACAAAAGACTCATGAATTATTTTGGAAATACAACTTACTCCTGTAGGGTCTGGCAAGTCAACAGTCTGGTACATTATGGATGATGGGAAAACTCACGACAGGAGACAGGACAACAGGCAATGTGGCAAAGGGTTGAAATTAGGCATGCATACACACATACATACACACACAAACACACATTCTAAGAAAATGAACATAGACTTTCTAAGGTTTGGATTCATAGCAAGAACTGTGGCATGGGGGTTAAGACACCTGGAAACTAAGGCCTACTTAGTGCCCAAGGGACATCCTTTACTACTGTCATTAAGAATAAAGGGGGCAAACTCACATGTTCCAGTACTAACTAAGCTTTTTAAAATAATATTTGAAATATTATTTATATTCAATGAAATTACTTTGAAATTGTTCAGTGTGTTCTGATCAGTCTTTACCTCTAGATCTGCAGAAATTTTATTAAATTATTTTTCAAAAGAATTTTGGTAAACTATCTATCACATGTTAATCTAAATGCATAATAATAGTCATTTAAAAAATCAAACAGTATAACATGAAAATATGAGCAATAATCTCCCGATTAATTGACCTTAGAAGCATCTCAAGTTTCCTTATAAAATGGGTTTTATAGCCAGGTGGTGGTGGCACATGCCTTTAATCCTAGCACTCAGGAGGCAGAGATAGGAGGATCTGAGTTCTAGGCCAGCCTGGTCTACAGAGAGAATTCCAGGATAGCCAGAGGCTACAGAGAGAAACCCTATCTTGAAAACAACAAACCAATCCAAACCAACCAACCAACCAACAAAAAGAAAAAAAAAGTGCTTCACTTAGGTGATTATTAAAATGCTTTTCTTTTTCTTTCCCTCTAAGCAATAGAAATCCCTCAGATAGCTCTCTGTTGGTTCTCACTTTATGAAAGGTAAGAAATCCTGAAGGCAACAACAACTTATAACTTCCACATCACATTTGTGTTAGCTCTTCTTTAAAACTGTGGGGACCCTGCCAATGGCTGAGGGGACCCTGCCAATGGCTGACACAGGAATATCTTGAAAGAATTATTAGAGGTTCCTGGGCTGTCATCCGTCACAGTTCTATAGATAGGACAAAGCAATGAGCTTCAGTCAGGTCAGAGCAAGATCCAGGATTAACTAAAGGATAATCAAGTGACGAGCCCAGCTGACAGGGAAGCATTAACAGACTCAGAGCCTGTGGAGCCCTGTAAGGGAAGCACTTCTAAATTTAGTTGGACAGCAATTTCTACAGCATAGCCCTCCAGTTTTAAGTAATTCAAAAGATGCAGAATGCACTGAGTCTATGTTTTTATGTATGTGTTATACATCAGAAGATTCATTTATATATTCTTTAAAAATGAGCATGGATATTAAGGTACTAAAGCTGTGTAATTTTAATGTCAATGGAAGGAAGACATTCTATATTCATATGCACACAGTGATAGCCTCAGAGGGAAGATGGCACAGCAGCAAGGTACCTTCAACATAAATACTCCCACCCTGGAGGTAGAAATGGCTGAGGTGGAAGTACGTGAGGCTTGCTGGGTTTCTCTACTTGCTTTTCCATTTTTACTGTTTAGGATCAATGCATTGTGGTTGTATTTGGGAGTTTGTTTGCTGCATTGCAGTGTGACTACTTCTCAAAACATGTGCATCACTATACCAACATTATTAACATCTTCCACAGCTCCTTCTAGTGCCTTGTGATTTCCCATAAACCTAACACAAAGCCAGGTTCAAACTGTGACTTATTCCATGTGGACTTTATCCATAGATAAGTAGAAAGGACAACCACTGATCCAATCTTTCTCAGTTGTCCCAATGCCATTTATAGAATTATCTGATCTTTTTTTTAACTGAATTGAAACCCACTTGTATCTTACACAAAATTTCCATATGTGTTTGGGTCTATGGACTCTTTATTAACGTTTAATGATCTTTTGTTTATAATGAAGTTTCAGTGTTTTAAATAGGAAAGATTTTAAAATGTGTTTTGATGTACCTTAAAGATACTTTTCACCATTATCCTTTCTTATATTTCCATGGCTATACCTAACTATTTTTCATATAATTTATGATAAGATTATCCTATTATAAAGAGTGACTTTTAGGCCAAAGGATATAACTCATAATTCAATGGTACAGTGCTTGCCTTCCATACACAAGGTCTTAATTTAAAAAAAAAAAATATTGCCAGCCTGGAATACATCCCTCCTTTATCAAGCTGTCTTTGCATCCATAAAGTCACAGTACTCTTTCATATTTCTAACGTTGTTAAGGAGGAGTTCTATGCAATAGTATTTTTATATTTCAAAAAAGGAGAAAGTCACCTTGAACCATCCCTAATTTTATCATTCTTAAATGCTACTGCAAATGAGATTTTTTTCCTTCACCTATTTCATCTGATTGCTGTCTGTATCTATCTAAGCTATTTCTGTATGGTATTATAGCTGTGTGTTAAAAAAAAAAAAAAAAATGTGCTTACCATGGATTTTCACTTGAGTCTGTAAAATGCTAAAGATAACAATCACAGCATATAATAGCAATGATGTATTTTATTGTATCTTTCCTAGTTTCTATACCTCTAGCTTTTTTCCTGTTGGTAACAAAGTACCTCAAAAGAAAGTTAAGGAATAAGACAGAGAGTCATGACTTCTTGACATGCTGGGAACATATCAGTGTCCTTATGGTCTTGCTTGTGAGGTTGAAAGAGATTAAGGAAGCACTGATTGGCTGATAATAGAACTTAACAAGGAATAAACGCTGAACTTGGTCAAACATCAGCAATTATATTCTCTCTTGTGTGATATTAGGATGGATTCTAGAACTTCATGCATATTAGGCAAGTCCTCTACCTGAGCTACATTCTAGTCCTCTTCTGGATAGTTTTATGTCAACTTGACACTGACTAATCTCACAGAGTAGGGACCCTCAATTAAGAAAATGTCTCAGTGAGACTGGGCTGTAGGCAAGCCTGAAGGTCATTTTCTTTATTAGTGATTTGTTGGTGAAGGCCAGCCCACTGTGAGTGGTATCATCCTGCGATGTTAGTCCTGGGTTCTATAAGAAACCAGGCTAAGCAAGCCATGAGGAACAAGCCAGCAAGTAGTACCCCTCCACTGCCTCTGCATCAGGTCCTGCCTCCTGTTTGAGTTCCTGTCCTGACTTCCTTCAACGATGAAGAGATATGTACAGTTTGTTTTTTTTTTTTTCTTTTTCTTTTTCTTTTTTTTTGGGTTGGATTGGGTTTTTTGTTTGTTCTTGGTCATTGTTCTTGTGGTGTTTCATCACAGCAATAGTAACCCTGACTAAGACAAGTCTCCATTAGAAGTTATGGAGATAATTCTATAGCTACCATCTATCTAATTCCATGCATTATGGAAACTGTTTCCTTGATAGTAAGTAATCATTACAGATCTGTAACAAATCCAGAAAAAGAGAGACAGAAAAGAAGAAAGAGTCAGGGGTAGGGGGCAGCTCAGTGGGTAAAGCCGTCAGTTGCTGTGTAAGTGTGACAGCCGCAGTTCAGATGCCGAAAACCATATTTGCTGAAAAAGGGATGTAAAAAACAATGCAAGGATTCTCATTCACCTTGACTTTCACATTTTTTATGTGTGTGTGGTTATTCATACATCCTTTTATGCTAACCATTTGAAAGCAAATTACATTGTACTACTTTATGCCAAACATTTAACCAAATATCTCCTAAGAATAAGTACACTGCCTCCAGCATTTACTCCAATATCCCACCTAAAATCAATAACTTCCTAGTATCATTTAATATCTGATCCATATGAAAATTTGTCAAACCCACTTACTTCCTAACATTAATTTTCAACAAGAATACAATAATAATTTACACACGACACTGAGTGTTGCATCTTTAAAGCCTTTAATCCTGAAATACACCACTCTTGTTTTAGTTTTGTCTCACAAAACTTTTTTTTTCCAGTTGTATGTTTTTCTTCTGTACCTCAGGTTAACCTGGAACTTATGATCCTCCTGCCTCAGACTCACAAATTCTAGGAGTACACATGGCCATAGAGGTTATCGCTAACTTTTTTTTTTTAACTGAACAACTGTTTTTTTTTTTTAGAAGACCATACTCCATATACAGGCTGCATGTTTGGGATAGCCCCACTCCAGATGTTTGAGACCTACATGAAAACCAAGCTGCACATTTACAACATATGTGCAGGGAGGCCTAGGTTTAGCCATGAGGTAGATCTTTTTGAAGGGACCAGAATAACAGTATTGAAGATTTCTTCAATTTGATTTGAAAATACTCTAAGCCTCAGACCTTGTAAATATTTCCTGACAGTAAGTCACCCATCCTATCTTTTGTTTCTCTAATTTCTGATATAGACTCACCGTGCTTTTAGTTGGTTTCAGAAAATTGTTTCATAAATTACTCTCTTTATGTGTGTATATGCATATAGTATATGTATGCATGCATGTATGTGTATGTTTTACCAGAATCTAATAGTGGGTTATATACAACACTGGTGTGTAGGTGTATGTGTCTGTGTGTGCCTATGTGTGTGTGTATTTAGGCACACCAGAAGACATAAAATCTGGTTGTCCCACTATTATTGATGTGTAATCTCAGTTCGATCATTTGATTGAGGTGATGACCACAAGTTTTCTCCGTTATAAAAATGTATTTTACTTTTCATTTAGTACTAATTTTGTGGAATGACACTTTTACTCTCTAGAAATATGTTACAGGCTTTAGCATTTTTTCGTATACATTCACTAGAATCAATTTGTTATTGTTGATTTGAGAATTATGATTTTTTTAACATTGTTATCCCTTATGTATAGTTGATAGCTTTTATCCTATTTAAAAAGGAGAGAAAGAGACAAAACAAACTAAACAGTATTTTTAGAGGTTCATTTTGCCTCACAATTATTCACTGAATTAGCTTATATAACTTTAGATTATATATCCTGAATTCTGACTTCGTTTTCATGGATTTTCTGTATGTATGAACATCTGTCTCTCAGTATCTGTATTTGTTTATGCTTTTCCTTTAGCTCTTATTTTTCTGTTTCTTGCTTTGTCCTACTCTGGCTTGTTTATTTTATCCTAAATATTTCATTATTATTATTTCAGATGCCTGCATATATATATTCTAAAGAGTGCAAGTATGGGTGTGGATTTAAGTGGGTGGGGAAGTGAGAAGGATCTGGGGGAATTAGGAGAGAAGAAACCCTAATTAAAAGATTTCACATAAAAAACAATTTTCAATAAATAAATAAATCATAATGTTAAAAAGAAGAGAGACAAAAAAGAAGAAAGAGTCAGAGGTAGGGGCAGCTCAGTGGGTAAAGCGGTCGGTTGCTGTGTAAGTGTGACAGCCGCAGTTCAGATGCTGGAAAACCATGCAAAGCTGGATATGGCTACACATATCTGTAGCTCTGCCACTCCTATGGCAAGATGGCTGATGGAGACAGGTGAGTCTCCAGAAGCTCACGCGTCAGCGAGCCTGGTGTACACAGCAACAAGAAGTGACTCTGTCTCACAAAGCTAAAGATCCAGACTTACTCCCAGAACATGTGCACACATGCATGCACGAACACACACACACACCACAAAGACAAAGACAAGTCCTTTGGTTTTAAAAGAAAAGCCCAGAGATAAGCATTCATTTAATGCTTTTGACCCTGAACTTGAGCTGTGTAGGAGCTAGTTAAAAGCCATTTTAGTTGTGTGTGCAGAGCACCATTACCAATCCTTTATTTTCAACCCTTCCAAATCTCTCTATTGTTAGGTGTGTCTCTTTCATATAGGATAGGGTTGCTTCTAGCTTTCTGATCCCAAGTGAAATCTTTCTTATAAGCCAATTTCACCTCATAATTTTATAGTAAATGTAGTTTTATGAGTGATTTCCAAAAACACAAGTTGAAGACAGACTCTTTGTGGATGTGACCTTATTTGGAGATACAATTACATTTAGAATCCTGTACAGATGGAATCAAGATCGAATAATAATCTACATGGTTGACTCCTGTAATAACTATGACTGGTATAATTAATAAAAAGTGGAAAATGGGTTGGAAAAATGTCTCAGCAGTTATGAGCACTTATTCTTACAGAGGACATAAGTTTGATTTCCAGCAGCCAGATGGGAATTCATAGCTGTCTGTAACTCCAGTCCCAGGGGATCCAATGCCATCTTTTACCTTGACCTCCACAGGCATCAAGCACACACACAGGGTATACAGACATGCATACATGCATACACTCATACACAAAGTAAATAAACCTAAAAAAATAATTTATTTTAGAAAGGGCAACAGATAAAAGAATGGCATGTGACAAAAGAGAAAAAGGCTTGGGTGTTGCCCCTAGAAGCCAAGGACACAAAAAATCCAAGAGGAAGCCATTGAGTAGATTAACCTCTTGAGCCATTACCAAGCATAGCTGCTGACACTGTAACTCCAGATTTCTGTCCTACAGAACTGTAAGAGAATACAATTTCTTTTTGAAAGTTTGTATATATAAGCTGTATTTACATTTCCCTTGCCCCTTCAGTAAACTTTTTCTTTATTACTGGTGTGTGTGTATGTGTGTGTGTGTGTGTGTGTGTGTGTGTGTGTGTCTGTGTGTTTGGATAACCAATTAGGGGCCACACACTTCAGGAGATTGACATGCCCTCTCATTAAAGTCATTAACTGCCAGTAACTCTTCATCTAGAAATGGGCTTTGTGAGATTTCTCTCAATCAAATTGGCATGTCAACTGGCGTTGTCATTGTTTATGTCATTAAGGTTCCCTGCTCACAGAAATGTGTCACAATGGCACCAGAAAAACAGTACCCACTTGTTCTGATCTTAATTCCATTGTACTTTATAATGGTTTCTTTTTAAGTTCAAAATAATTATTATTGACCATTTTAATATATATAATCTAGACATGTACAAACATACTAAAAGTTTTTATTAGGGCTGGGGAAATGATTCAGTAAGTATAGTGCTTTTAAAAAGGAAGTAGCTTTCATAGTACCAGAAGGTGCTATGCAATTTATGGGAGCACAAAGTCATGCAGAGCTATGCTTGGTGATGGCTCTACTAGACCCCACTAGCTGTGCACACAGTGAGTTACCATAATGTACAGCATGGCAAGAAATGCCCACATGAAATGTCCAAGAGTGGCACATATGTATTGTGAGATAAAAAAAACAACAAAAAAATACAACCAAACAACCAAACAAAAGAATCACTTTCTCATTGGATTTAAGACCCACTGGGGTGCGGGGGAGAACTCATGCCTGGTCATATAAATCTGGTCAAAACCCTTGGCTAGGGAGCTTACAGACCCCAGGAGTAAATCTATTGTTTTGCTAAATAGAAACAGTCTCAAACTGCCTTCTAAACTTGACTCTCTCTACCAACAGATTAGTACTCACAGATCTCAGAGATGTCTTTGCATACTGGATAGTGGATAACAGAAATACTCACAATGGATAGGAGAGCAAAGAACATGTCTATGGAGTGAATGCTTGATGCAAATGGGACATCTAGATATCACAACGAATCTCCCCAGGGCTCAGACCATCAGAGAAGAAAAAGCAGCTAGACTGCTTGAGAAGCAGAGGTCAGGAAGGATGGAGTGAAACAATGTCTTCTGGATATGACAGGATCGCTGCACACATGAGCTCACAGCAGCTGACACGTAGTTGAGGAGCGAACACTTAGGCTTCTAGGAGAAGGTTTTTCTTTAAGGGTACAGCCCCTGGAGAGGCAACCACATTCCACCAGCTGCTTCCTATTCAGGAGGATATAAGCAACACAAATTTGATCCAACTGTGTTGGGAGCCATTTTGTCTGCTTCTGTAAAAGTCTGACTACCAGGCAGAGTCAAGGTCTGCTGGCAGATTTCCTGGTCTGTTTACTCATGTAATGTTAGAAGAAGATAACATCTGAGACTCACAGTGAGAGGTAAAAAGTTTTATTGACTATGGTAGAAGAAACAGGGAAGCCTTTGGCCTCTGGATGGGAACAGATACCCTATGTATATGTCTACCATTATCTCTGCAAGCTTGTGATTTTGCTTCCCATAACACTGTGGGGTATAAAAAGGCTATCCCAAATAAACTTGGAGCTACAGTATTCATCTACAGTCCTCTGGAATCTATCTCTTGTCTCTGTGTCTTCTTTCTGCCTTTCCTATCATTGATCCTCTTTCCCCACTCAGAGACAGTTCGATTGGTGCTGGCAGGCTCTAGCACACAGCAGCTTATAAAATAAATAAGCAAACAAACAAATAAATAAAATGAAGTTAGAAGGGGTGGATCTGGGATGAGCTAGGGGTAAGAGTAACAGCGGACATGTTTAGAAAACATTGTGTACAAGTATACATTTCTCAGAAAATTAATAAAAATTATTTAAAAAGAAAAGATGAAGATAAAGAAGGAGGAGAGGGAAAGAGTAGAGGAAGGAGGAAAAGGAGGAGGAGGAAGAGGAGGAGGAGGAAGAGGAGGAGGAGGAAGAGGGGAGGAGGAGGAGAGAAGAAAGAAGAAAGAAGAAGAAAGAGAGAGAGAGAGAAGAAAGAAGAAGAAAGAAGAATCAACATCAACCACCAAGTACCAAGTATATGCCTGCAATCTCAGGGCTAGGGAGGCAGAGACAGAAAGACCACTTGGACTTACTGACCAGCTAGACTAATCAGAATCAACAAGCTCCAGGTACCGTGAGAGACTGATTCAGAAAATGATACAGTTATTGAGAAAGATACCAGATGACAGCCTCTGCCCTCTACATGAACCCACATAGGCATACCCCTGCACACACGTACACACAGACAGACAAATAGTTATTATTCAAATACCCTAACTCCATGAGAGAATGACTTCCTTTCAAATTGTCTGATCTGAGAGACTCCAAATCCCTTATGGTAAATTCGCCCCCGTCCTCTCACATCTCACCATCATTTGTCTCTCCCCTCAGCACTCACTGAATAACAGGGACTCTGTTTCCTGTCCATATTAGGGTATTGATATCGCTTTCAGTTTCTGCAGTTCATGAGGACATGTAACCATTAGGTTTTGCCCTAGATTTCTATGTGTTTAGTAAGGAAGGGCTTTTGAGAGTCTCTGATCTTGACCCCTGGGAAGACACTGTGTATAATCTACCCATCATGTGCTAATTATACTTTTAGATACCAGTATTCTTTGGTGAGTATGTGACAGTATTTTATTGCCTCCCTCTCTTCATCTGTGAGCCCACTTTATCCTGGGAGGATACAGAATAATGGGAAGTTAAAATCTGAATCTGGACTTTTACCATTGAGGCTAAGGCCCACTGTGAAATCATGTGCCCCAGGGCAGATACACATGTAGCATGATGAAAGACAGACAGACATTCTATCTACATCTTATCTATATCAGAAGCTACATGGCCTTGCTTGTGATAACAGAACTTTAGCCCAGAAACTTGTAAATTCTAGGAGATCCTTCAAACCAACCACAAACAAGGAAGACAGGAATATTCCTAGAGAATAAGGTTTAATACTGGGAAATCTTGAAAAACTCAGAATGACAAAAGAATCTTGCCAAAGAACCAAAGATGAGAGGCTGGGAGATGGCTCTGAATTTAAGAAGATGTACTTCTCTTCCACCAAAACATGAGTTCAATTCGCATCACTCACTTCAGTCAGCACATAACCACCTGTAGCTACAGCTCCAGTGGATCAGACACAGCAAGCTATCATAAGTACATGTGTTCATGTACTCATATCATATGCACACAGACATACAAACACATATTTTTAAATGAATATTTTTTAAAACATGAATAATTGTTGGTTACCTTCAGGAAAACAGCACATATTCGAAATTTGTACTGACTAGTCTATGGCCATAAAGAACCTGGGTAATAAAAAGGAATAAGAAAACATCTCTCACTCCCAGATTAGAAGAGACCCTGCCTCAAAAAATGTTAATATTATATGAAGAAATTCTGATGTGTATTCAATTCATAATGGGTTTTAGAGAAATACTTTAGTAACTTACCTTGCTGAATTTACACTTAAGTCACAGAATGAGCCAAATATATAAGGAAACATAATCAAAAGATCAGAAATGCTTGGAAGGCTAATAAAAATCTAGCACTTCCTTCAGTATCATGGGTGACCATGAACTAAATATAAATAGTAGCTTGTTCTCTGAATCCAAATGGGTCAAGACAAACTCAGCACAGAGGTTCAGGGGACAAAACAAGAAAAACAATAGATCCTAGGAGAGGAATCCATAAAACAAAGAGTTAAATTTCTCTAGAGATAATTTAGTCAAGTGTGTGGTCATATGTTCCGTTTTGCAGAGCATTGTAGCCAAAGCTGTTTTCTTGCAGAAATCAATATCACAGAGGACGTGAAGGGCACCCTGATGCTAACACATCAATATAAATGGCTATCATTTATTCTGGAATACAATTTGAAGTCGGAATGTAACAACTTTACCTTTTGATACAGTATCGTGATGCTACAGTCTCTAAAGAAATAAACAGAGATCCAAAGGATATGCACAAAGACACCATGATGAATACTGCAAATGATCTAAATGTTTAACATTAGGTAGCTAGCAAAATAAATGACAGCACAGGTCATCAGAGACATACTATGTGACACAGAAAATATATGAGGTATTGATCTAACTCAGCTGCCTATATTCAAACAGCCACATGGTTTACTTTGGGATAGTAGGCTCATGAGAAGTCACAGTCCCATGGATAGCAAAGGTGGGTCAGTGTTCCACAGCAGAACCCCAGAGCACATATTAAAAGGTAGAGAACATCAGAAAACAAGAAGGTAAACAGCTCTGCCTGCTTAGAGCAGGTCTCGATGAAATTCTTTTTTGTGGCTATGTAGACTGGGTGGTAGAGATGACGAAGGGCAGGAAAGAAGAATATAGATGAAGATATCCCTGAGGGCAATACTGGGATTCCTTTCAATCTGGCAAGGATGTATTTCAGTTGAGTTTAATTTAGTTGTAGGAAATATAAGATGGAACTTCTTATTTCCTTCACCTTGGATGTTATGAAACAGCTCATGCTGCTTATACAAAACTCTAACAGTACATTTATCTATGATTGGCAGCACCTCAATCAGAGCTTCATATGTATGGAAATAAATCAGGAAGTTTTGACTTTTCCTTCCCACATCTTTCTACATTTGACCTTTTTTTCATTTTAGAATTTGCATATATTATACATTGGAAAAAGAGAAAATACTACAAGAAAAATAATGACTGAGAATAATAATTTTAAAAATGACTAAATGACCCTTTAAGGTCAGAATCACCTTCTCCTGTTTTGTGATCTACACAGAATAGGCTATAAAATAGAATGTAGGCCAATGTCTTTACATATGCCAAAACAAAGCGAATAGTCTGTTGTATGACCTCTGTAAAAACATTCTATTTATTTTTTAATCTTATACTAACTCCTTTTACATTTACTTAATCCTTTTACATTCCTTTTACATTTACTTATAATTCAGCAGCTTTAGCAGATGAAATTCATTTTGTTGTTGTTTGGTTGGTTTTTTTGAGACACAGTTTCTTTATTAATAGCCTTGCCTGTCCTGGAACTCAGTCTATAGACCAGGCTGACCTCAAACTCACAGAGATCAGCCAGCCTCCACCTCCTGAGTGTTAGGATTAAAGGCATGTGCCACCACTGTGGTCAGCAGATGACATTTTATCATCTTATCTCTTGATATTTCATTTTCTCTTAGTTTATCTAAAGACTGAAATTAAAACCCTTCCAACTAAACATATCCATATAGACAAAGACATTTTCCAGAGATTTTCATCTAGTTTTCTCCCATTCACTAAAACACTCAAATGTCTGCCCAGCCATTCTTCCCTCTATTTTTATATAGTCCAGAACTCGGAGTTCTCTGGAAAGCTATCTATGCTCAAAGCTGATAATAAAAGTAGTAATCATTCTCAGGTGCCAGGCCTGGGCAGCAGATCTGAAGGACAGCTATAAAGCTTACCGGGACCATCCTAAGCTCGGAAACCTATAAGGATGTTTGTCATGGTTTCCTTACCTAAAGAGTTTCAACAGAAACTCTACACTAAGGAATTTCTAACTATGCTTCTAAAAGATACCACTTAACCTCAATGACAAAATATCCTCAGGTATTGTTTTGAACACAAGAGCCATGACATAGACACTCCATTTGAAGATAAATCCAAGGTAAATACCATAAAGTCAGTTGTGAATATGGAAGAAAGCACAAGTGTACCTAGCTATTAGCACTGACTCTGACCAACCTGAGATCCCAGAATCTTCATCCCATATGGCCTTGTAGGATCCGTGATTTGAGAGACCTGATTCCTGATGAGGAAATTTCACTTTGGAACATCAACGTCAACGTCACAACACTGGCCTTAAGTACACACTCCTATCTGTAGGACATGTAGAGGCTTCTATGTTTCCAGTCTGCCCCAAAGTCCTCTTTAACAAGTACAAAGTCTCAAGCAGAAAAGAAAGGTGAAGTGGCTGCCATTTAGAAGCTGTGTCTAGGCCATGAAGACCACGTTAGCTGGGCACCCACATCAAAGCTGTGGGCCGAGAAAAGCTGTAAATAGAAGAGAGGCTCATACCAAGAATAAAGGGATGGATTTCTCTCTTTTATCATAAAACATGCAAATATGCTTTCTGCTTGGTTTCATCCAACTGTTTTCATTACAGTAAATTTGCTTGAAGGCACAAATATAAATTTGAAAACATAATTACAAAATTTAAAAGCATTATGTGTTGAGAATATTCTTAAGAATTATAATATCATCTTTAAAGGTCTCTTAAAAATAGCTTTGTAACATCATTAGCTTGGGCTTGCCCTGGGTTTTTAAAACTACCCCTAATTATCAAAACTGAAGGGACTTGGGGATGCTAGAAGACCTCACTGGAAGAAAAAAGAAAGGACCCAAGGAAGCCACAAAATTAGTAAATGACTTCAGAAAGCCTCAGACCACAGTAGGCCTGTTTCTCTCCTTTTCCGGGTTTACTGGTTGGTTGTCCCACATTAAATCAAATGATATTTGCTTTAATTTATCATTATTGTCTTCTCTCTGTTCCTCTATCTCGCTGTCTATATTTTTGTCTCTTTCTCTGTGTCTCTGTGTCTCTCTGTGTCTTTCTGTGTCTCTGTCTCTGTCTCTGTCTCGGGGGGGGGAGATGTCTGTAAAACAGGATGAGTGTGCAAGTATTCCTATGCCCATGTAGAGACAAGAGGCTCATTTTCAGGACTAGGTCCTTTTTTCCATCCTAGATTTCAGGGCTCCAACTCCGTTCATAAGGCATGTACAACAAGCACCATTATCTGCTGAGTCATCTCACTACCACATCAAATGTTTGTTAAAATGCAACATCTCTTAGCTCAAAACAGCCAGCTGTTTATGAAAGAGCGCTCAAAGAAATAACCCTACTATCCCCCACCAATTCTTTCAGATAAAATATCATTCTCCTATTTCAAAGAAATCAATAATTTTCCCTGATGTTTTCATTTTTTTTAAAAAAAAGTTAAGTTTTTCTTTTCTTATTCCTGCCAAGAAGAAATCCACCCCGAGTACTCTCTCTAAAGGCCACCCTGACAGAAAAAGAGACTGTGATTATGTAACTGCCATTCGACCCACCACCACCCGCTAGCATCAATACAGAAAGAGCTTTTTATAGAGAAGGTCAGGAGGCCCCAGGCAAACACGCAGGGAGTCCAGTCCCTCCTAGTTACCTCCCAATGGTTGCCATCTGCAGGAGTGTACTGAGATCCAAGCACTGACATTTGTTTCCCAGATTATATGACACAAAAAACCTTACTTAATAATCCAATTATTCCTCGTGTACGCAGACACCCAGGTAAGGTTTCTAGCCTTTTGGAAATAAAAATCTCCCAATATTTGCTGATAGGTCAGACATCTAATCTGTGAATCAAGCAGTGGGGGTCCCCCATTTCTCCCACATCTGTTGCATGTGCCTGTCATCCGAAGGAACCAGAGGACTGTATTTCAGGCTGAGGAAATAAACAGCTTGGTAGGATGTTGAGCTAAGAGATGCTATCGAAAAATTGAAATCTCATCAACTTCATAAAGCCACAAAAGAAACAGCAGGGGAGCAGGGTAGAGAATGGGAAGACTTCCATGGCCCTGGGCTCTCTGCTCAGTCACTCCCCTATGCTCCCCGCAGTCAACCTTCCAGCTTCCCATCTTCATTGCTTCAGACATTTTCTCCTTTCTTACCTACTCATCTCACAGGACTTTGAAGTAGTCGCTCCCTGTCTTTAACATTCAATGCTGTGAAAAAAGCAAACCCCAAGGAATACAGCGGCCTCCACCACCTTCCAAGCAAAACACTCAGAGAGATCTTAGCAGGATCTATATAAGTTTTTGCTTTTAACCCAATTATTTTAATGATTTAGAGAAATACCTTAAAATAACTCCTTTCCCACTGCACTGTCACAGAGCAAGCTTTTGCTCTTGGTGGATAATTTCATTTCTAGCTGCCACACACCTTCAACATTCATACTCTCAAATGTGCCCTCTTGTTTGTCCCTTACCTTGACTCTCCTATCTCAGTTAGCAGAAAGGAAGAGAGATGACAGGCAATGTTTTCTGCTACTGCAGGCACGCCATACTTAGTGTGCAGCTGACCTAGAGATCTCGGTGTTGAAAAGAATGCCTTCTTACCAGCATAAACAGCACGCAGTGAACACCAGCCTGGGAATATCCCAAGCTCTCCTTCTGTCTCCAGTTTTCTTACTAGGATTTTCATCCTCAATGAATGTTTCCAGTCAGAAAAAAAAATTACTACTAAGGGAAATCTTGATAATATCATTAGGTGCAGAAGAAAGAAAAATATAATCTAGTATGTATTTTGCATAAATTCAATCACTCACAAGCTTCCTTACTTTCCAATATACACAGTCATTGTGTCTTCCCATAGTTCATTGACTGCCATGATAATTATATCCAATACACAATTATTACTCAATATAATACTGACACTCAGTGCCAATTCAGAATGCAAACTAAGACGCCCCTCCCCTAACACTTCCTTTATCAAGCATTCGACTTAGTGCTTCCTTCATCAGCCCAATAGAAAACAGCACTTCTTTGTTACTGTTACTGTTACTACAACTGAGCTCTTACAAAATAATATCTAAAAAGGAACCCACTAATTCCCAAGTGGCAATTGCATTATCCTGTTATTTGCCTGTATAGACTATTGTAAATGTAAATAAATATATAAATAAATGGTAGAATAAAAGTCACACATTCCCCATTGCATAGGGAAATTTAACAAGGCCCTTTCCCTAGATGAAGAATTATAAGTAGTTATTTACCACTGAGAGAGGAAGAATCCATCTTATCCAGAAGATCCCCTCCCCCCCGTTAGATTATCCAGTACCAAGTACTCAGACCTAAACACATGTATACAGAAGCAACCTTAAAGGAAGTCAATAGTATGTGTATGTGCATGCACTTGTGTATGTGCATGTGTGTGTGTTTGTGTGTGTGTGTCCCCCAATCTTGACATCTTAGCCATAGAAGCATTCTTCAAATGCAGAAATGGCTTTATCCAGAGATGTTGGTATAAAAGGCCACTTGTAAAAATACTGTTGACGGCTTCTAGGTCTATAATTAACAAAAACAAAAGATGCAGCTTTAAGGCTACTGAAGTTCTGGTCCTTAGGAGAAATTATCCAAAAGTAGAAAAGTAAATGCAAAGGAATTTGAAGTATTTAGTCACTATTCCCTTAAAAACACAAGAAACAAGTCACCTGTTGGCATAATAAAGTAAAAGCAAACACATAAATGTTAGTTGACAGAAAAGCTAACATAGGGTACCTCCTAGGACACATCAATAACTTTAAATAACCACACTAGAGCTCTTGTTAGTTACAAAAGACTTCCAGTAACTCTACTGTGCAAAGCATGTGTCTTTCTCCAAAGCGTGAGCTTATGAAAACTGAATTTGCCACAACTTCTGGAATAAGGCTTAGGAGGCCAGGGGCCAAGATGCACACTTCTCTTTCTTCTTGCTGATCTCCATGTTTACAGTCCACTCAGGAAAGATCTACTGGGTGACCTGAAGACCGTGGACATGCTTTGTGAGTAAAGAATTGCCACTAACTGAGGAGCATTTGTTGCATTATGAACTCTCCATAGTCTTCGTATCTCCCAGCTGTCGTTTTCCAGTTAATTCTGGTAAGTGTCAGTGGTTGGAAAGGGAATAGGAGGGTGTTGATTCCAACTAAGCAGACTTTTCATGGGAGCCAAGGTATATGCGTTGCTAATGCTGAAGCTGGTGATGGGTGTTAACACCTGTCTTAGGCTTAGCTGCACACAGGAGCTTAGTGTCTCCGCAGTATGATTATCAGACTTGATAAAGCTGTGTCTGCAAAGTGTCTAGGTTTTCCAATCCAGATGCTTGGTTAAGAAACAGTCACAGGAAGCCATTGGTTTTAAACAGGACATAGGATACAGGGGAAACCAAGGTCAAAGCCAAACAGGACAAACACAAAGGGAACTGCTGCATGGTGGTGCCTAGATTGTGGCAGGAAGGGCAGGTGGAGAGGAGTCCCCAAGCAAAGCCAGCCACACTTAGATTTTAATGCAGTGCCCATGGCCTCTAAATGGGAATTCAGGAAGCCATTCAAGAAGAGATGTAAGCAGATGCCAGTATGTGTCCCATAAACAGTACTAAGCAGTAACTCCCTACCAGGCACTGAGCTACATACAGCAAGGAACAGAGATAAGTCAACTGCACAGCTACTGGAGCACCCACAGCAAGACAGCCTTTGTAACAGAGCCAAAAGCAACACACTGTTGGCATTTGGAAGAAGGACTGGGGCATTCTTGTGATATGTCTCCAGCCTTCCCCTCCCATATGCCACAAATCTGTCTAGGGACTACAGATATAACAATAAACACAGCTGACAAAATCCCTGGTCTCACATGAACTAGTTTATATTAGGGTGGACATAAAAGTAAATTATTATTATTATTTCAAGACATGCTGAGTATTATAAAGAAAAACTACACAGGTTAATGGTTATAAGCTACAAGAAATATCAGAATGAACAGAATCATCAGAATAAATATTTCTAATAAAGCATTGTTAAAAAAAAAAAAAACCAAACAAACAAATAAATAAGGCCAAATGAACAAGGGCCTGGGAGATTCCAGGAGAAAAATGGGAAACTAAAGGAAAGTACCATCTGGAAGTGTTCAAGCACAGCAGCAAGGCCACCATGGCCAGGCCAGAATTAAGGGAATGGCTGAGAATGAATGAAGAGACAAAGGACCATATGAGGTGAGTCTTATAAGCTATCAAAGACAGTCTGAAACAGGCTCACATGCCTAGGATTCAAATATGTGTCTCCTAGTTACACCCCCTTTTAACATATGACACATATGTAAATCCATGTAGTAAGATTGTCTATGTACAAGTGGTACACAGACTACCTCTCTCCAGGATTCCATCCAAGGTACCACAGTACATTTAGTGTTACTGATAGATATTCCCTTAGGCTCCTCTTAGATGTGATAATTTCCCAGACTTTGGTTTGTAGTGGCCTTCATTTGAGGTACAGTAGTACGTGGTATTATAGGTTGTCTGTCTGGTGGATTTTGATGGGATTTTATAATTACATAAGGGTTGTGGGCTTAGAGCAGGAAGACCTCAGGGGTATGTAAAGGAGAGCTTTTCTCAAATCCTACCAGCATGCTTTGTCCCTGTTGATACTGACCTGGGTTGTGGAGCACCTCTCATGTTTCCTGACTGCAAAGTTGCTCTTCCCCACTCCGCTTACTTTACCGTAGCATTGTAGTCTCAGCTGGAATTCTGCATGAGCACCTCACCCTTGGGAAAGGCAACTTAAAATCCTCTCATTTTAGGACAGAGTTCAGACATTATTCATAATTCTTCTCCAGAAGAAAATAGTTCCTCCTTCATTTCTGAACATATTCAAAAACATACTTACATTAGCATGGACTCACGAATATTAACTTGATATTTCAACTTATGATACAATACTATCTTATTCTCTCTCCTCTCTCTCTCTCTCTCTCTCTCTCTCTCTCTCTCTCTCTCTCTCTCCTCTCTCTCTCTTTGTGTGTGTGTGTGTGTGTGTGTGTGTGTGTCCTCCAGACTCATGAGATGAGCAGCATTTCTCTGCCAATACCCCTCTCCTAAAGTCCTCAGGCTATTAGGACTCCCAGATATAGTCCTGTATCCTCTAGAACCACTAACCAAAACTATCCTTTTCTTCTTGTGAGTCAATCATCTTAGGCAGTTTATTACAGTCATGCAATTTAATACAGATGGCTTTACATTAGGTGGATGGAAATAAAGCAACTAATCTTGGTTCTACTTCACATTAGACACATGGCTCTACATTAGCACAAGCTCAAAACAGGTTCAGAGGTACATGGAATTTCAAGTAGAGTAAGAAAAGAAGTTCTAACACTATGAGAGAGCTACCACTATCATGTTGAACACCCGTGTGTCTTTCCAATGATGTACACATATTGTACACATATACTATCAGTCATATTTCAAGTGAGTTTTGTTACAGAACACACTTGTCTTTAGGCAGAGACCTTCACCATAATCACAAATAAGAAACACATCTTAAATCATAAGCCCTAGATAATAAGTGGTCTTTGAGATCTCTTTACATAAATCCTTAAGATTCATTATTTTGCTTTTAATTACCATAATTACAATAATTACTATAGGTACTATAATAATTATAATAGAAACTCAACATAATAGTGGGTTATCAGGGACAAATAAATATGTATCTTAGTCTTAATGTATCACCAGGACAGAAAAAATAAATCACCATTTTCCATAGGAAACAAGATTTCCAATTTAATTATATGCATGTTACAGATTGCTCTTTAACAATATTATCACTGCAGCATCTGATCTTTTGTGAAGGATGTATTCTTAAAATTTCATTCTATGACTACAAGTCTGTTTATAATTTAAATTTATATTCTTTAAAAGTTTATATTCTACAATGAATATGCTATTCTAGTGCAAATTCAAATAAAGTCACAACACACCATGGATCTCAATTTCCCTCCAACACTGCAAAACGACTTTAATGCAGTGACGTCCAGAAGTGCCATGAAATCTCACAGGAAAATCTTTTCCTTTGCAGATCATATAGTGAATTGTGAGCTTTCAGTGTCCAGTACTGACTTGGTTAATGAGACCATGCTAAATACAAGGACATGGTTAGAATGAAGAAACACAGGACATATGTTAAGTGGTCCTGTCCATTAAATGAGCATAATAATGTCAGCACATATTTGATATAGGAATCAACATACATAAAAACACTAGTTCCCATCTCCAATTACATTTTCAATCTATTCAATGTGCATCTTCACTATGGGGCTCCTCATCCTACTACTTCCAAACAGAAAGGACTATGGTGTAGCTCACTGCTCACTTGCTTTTTCTTGGAATGACTCCACTATCCATCTTTCCATCTGTCCACCAATAGAGCCTATAATGCCTAATGTGTCGACTTGGCTTGCCCACAGTATTCAGCTAGACACTGACGGAGGCCCTGTTATCATGAGACCACTTATACACAGCTGAATTGTACAGGCAGTTGCTTTAAGTCAAAGAGCTCGTGTCTGTAACATGGATTCATTTCATCCAATCAGTCAAAAGGCCTGAGAAAACAACAGTGATGTTTCCCTAAAGAAAAAAATCTTACAAGACTGCAGCACCTCCTCCTACTGGATAGTTTTCCTTCTGATCCCAATGAATTTGAGGTTCATCACACCTTAAAATAGCATGAGCCAACTCCTTGAAGTAAACATTTTAAAAGACAATGTGCATATGTGCATACATGCCTGTGCATGAATGCATGGGAGTGAAAACACACACACCACACACACACATCTGTCTCTATTTCTCTGGAGAACCCTTATTAATACAGATACCAAATATATTAACATTATAAGTCACCAGGGCTACCATAATGAATAGGATCATACAACCATCAAAGTTATGGCAAACTCAGACATTCAGACTCACGTTTCTTTCATCATCACCAGGGTCAGTTCAACATAGCCCTTATCCTCAGGTCCATGCTCTCGCAAATGTGAACAGTGAAACGGAAGTGACGAGGTGTTTTGAGTATGTGTGTGGCTGGGGGGTATGCACGCACACAAAATATATCCAACCCGTATTTTATTATTGAGTACCATCGGCCTTTTACTTCATGTCTGTCATTTCTATTTTTTTCTTCTGTCCTGTTTCCATACTGGATTTAAACTGTCAGTGCACTAAAATACTTGACAGTGCCTAGTGTTAACCTGTCTTCACTCCCCAGATTCTCTCATTTCTGTTACAATGCTTTGTCTTTCCAGTATTTTCATTTTATTCTGTATAATTACAGTTCTCAGTCAAAGTTCCTTATATTTTCATATATATGGTCTACTCTTCCTCTAGAAAATTTAACATATCAAAAAGTTATTCTAAGTTCTTATACTTGTAGTAGCTTGGCATTACCTGAGTATGGTTCTCCTGATTTTTTTTCCTCCTACATATGTATGCTTTTTCCTAACTTCTTTGGACCTCTTGGTAAACTGCAGCTGAAAGACATCTTGTGTAGAATTGTAAAAAGAAGAGCAAACCATTTTTGTGCCTGGATATGAGCATGACTTCTCTTCTGCTAATCTTAAGAGAAGAATCAGTTCAATTTAGTCAGAATGTAAAAGCTAAATTTCGGTTTTACTGTTGCCATGGTTACCGTCTTCTCAACCCGCACTTCATGTGACACTGTGTTACTTTGTTACTTTCTGGCATAACTGGCTTCTGGACTGTTTTTCTCCAGTGTCAGCTCTATCCTCTAAATTAAACCTTCCCTCTGTGTGAGCGCCACAGAGACTGTCTCTCTACATTCCTCCTGCTTCCATTGCAGGAGAAGGACCTAGCATCCCCCCACCCCCATGCAGCGTCTGCTGTCTGAGTGCAGGAGATGTCCTCTTATTCAACAGCAATCTTAGATGGGATCTGTGTAGCTGGGCATCGGGCCAGGTCCTTCCCACCGATTTTGCTCCTCCAGCAGTGTTAGGATCTCTAACAGTCATAGAGGAAAATCTCCTTCCCTCCTCCTCTAGATCATAGCTTCTTAAAGTGTGGGTTGCAGCACGTATAGTTTTAAACTGGGTATGGGGGCACAGACCATACTAAAAGGTTTCTGAATGTACAACATCAACACAGTAATTCAGAATAAAAATATAAAGGTTTCCAGTGTTTCTAGCACCGCTGGCCCTTGTTACATCCTGCCTTGGTTCTGAACATGCAACATGTATGTCGGTACTGTTCATGAATACATCCATGCAACTCTAATGAACACCTCATGAAATACTGGGACTCAGAAACCTATTCTATGCTCTGAATTTCAATAAATTTCCCTTACATACAGTCTTCTCCTCTTATAGAAACATTATGGTTTAACTATGGAAAACAAAAGAAAATTTTTTTCTACCATGATTGCTAGACATTTAATTGTCAAATTAGTACACCTTTGAATTGTATTGTGTTCAAATGCTTGATTTTTAAAAATTGCTGCTTGAGTTACTAACTTGGTTTCACAGTAAAATTATTAAATGACTTTTGGCCTGAGATTAGAACAGGTTTTATTAAAAATAAGCCAGAAATTTATCTAATATATTTGATTTTCCTTTGCCAATGGTAAAAAGCATTAACCACTAAAAAAAAAAAAAAAAAGTTTTTATGTTTATTAGAAACTATGTGATTTATAAATCTATTTCATATAACTATATGCTCAGAGCTGTGTAAATGTTTCTTATTTTTAATAAAGAACTAAAACTTGACTGAATATTTGATACTGCAGGATGTGGCATCATTATTGTTTTTTAGAGCTGATTTGACAGTTTGACTCAATGATCGTTATGTTGAGAACATTGCTTCACATAAATACACACCACAAAAATCACAGAAGCGTGTCTGTGGTCTCTCTAGAACTGTTGGAAAACCTGTTCTAATCTCAGGCCAAAAGTCATTTAATAATTTTACTGTGAAACCAAGTTAGTAACTCAAGCAGCAATTTTTAAAAATCAAACATGACTACAAGTGGACAATTTTTTAAAATCTTGCTGAAGATGGAACAGGACTTGTTTCCTGAGACTAAGCCCTTCCAATCACTTAAGGATCAAAAAGGTACTCCACACTCACAGAACAGGGATCAAGCACGTGTCACAATGTTGACATCTGACAGAGTAGACTTAAACCGAAGCTAGCTTCAGGAGATGAACAGAGTCCTAGCCTCCTTTGAGATGGAGCATCTCTCTGACCTAGGCTAGGCTGGCCAACAAGCCTCGGGGATCTGCTGTCTCTGCATCCCTAGAGGTAGCATTATGAAAGGTATTTGCCATAGCTGACTATTTTTACATGGGTTCTAGAGATCCAACTCCTGGCCTCATACTTCTGCACCTTACCAGCTAAATCATCTCTCCAGTCCCTAAAATACTACCATTTAGAAGAAATTCAAACTTCTACACTTTGTGTTTCATGGTGATTTTGATATAATTGGTTGATATGATGCTAGTTATTTATTTATTTATTTATTTCTGAGAGTGTCACCATTTAGCATAAACTGACCCTGAATACACAACCTTCCCACTTTCCTCCTGGCAAGGTCTGATTACAGGTGTCTGTCACTATTCACAGCGCTTCTGTCCTCTTTGATATCAGGTTTTCTTTACTATGACAACAGAGTGACTCATGACACATTGCTGCTCCATAGAAGCCCTAAATCAGATTTAGTTATTTATTTTTATTTTCAAATATCAGTCAAGAACAGAAAACAAGGAGAAGAAAAACAGAAACATTAATTGTCATTATTCCACACTATTACTCATTATAGTTCAGGATCTCTAACTCATGCAAATTATACAAATACATTTTTTTTTTATTGAAAAATTTTTTATTTTTTACATTTCAGATGTTCTCTCCTTACCCCATTTCCCCCCCTCCCTCCCAGGAACTCACTATCCCTTCCCCCCTCTTCCTGCCTCCACGTTGGTGTACCCCCACCCACCCTCCCCTGTACCTCACCTCCCCACCCTCGAGTATCCCCCCCATGACGTCGAGCCTTCATGGGTCCAAGGATCTCTTCTCCCACTTATATATAGCCCCTTGCCTATATAGCTGGAGCCTTGAGTCCCTCCCTAGGCACTCCCAGGCTGGTGGCTTAGACCCTGGGGGCTCTGGTTGGTTGGGGTTGTTGCTTTCCTCATGGTGTCTCGAATCCTCTCAACTCCTTCAGCCTTCACTCTATCTTCTCCACTGGGAACTCCATGCTCAGTTTAATGGTTAGCTGTGAGCATCTGCCTCTGAATATGTCAGACTCTTACAGACCTCTAAGGAGACAGCTATATCAGGCTCCTGTCAGCATGTACATCCTGACATCCACATCAACCTCTGCCTTTGGTGACTGCACATAGGATGGATTTCCAGGTGGAATGGTCTGTAGACGGTCCCTCCTTCAGTTTCTGTCCTGCACTGTGTCTCCATATTTGCACCCTTGAGTATTTTGTTACTCCTTCTAAGAAGGACTGAAGCCCCCCTACTTGGTCCTCATTCTTCATGAGCTTTTTGTGGTCTGTGAGTTGAGTCTTGGGTACTCAGCTTCTGGGCTAAAATCCAGTAATCAGTGAGTGAATACCATGTATGTTCTTTTGTGATTGGTTACTTCACTCAGGATGATATTTTCTAGTTCCATCCATTTATATATGAATTTATCAATTCATTGTTTTTAATAGCTGAGTAATATTCCATTGTATAAATGTACCACATTTTTTGTATCCATTCCTCTGTTGAAGGGCATCTGGGTTCTTTCCAGTTTCTGGCTATTATAAATAAAGCTGCTATAAACATAGTGGAGCATATTTCCTTGTTATGTGTTAGAGCATCTTCTGGATATATACCCAGGAGTGGTATAGCTGGGTCCTCAGGTAGTGATATGTCCAATTTTCTGAGGAACCGCCAGACTGTTTTCCATAGTGGTTGCACCATCTTGCAATCCCACAACAATGGAGGAGTGTTCCTCTTTCTCCACATCCTCACCAGCATCTGCTATCACCTGAGTTTTTTTTTAGCCATTCTGACTGGTGTGAAGTGGAATCTCAGGGTTGTTTTGATTTGCATTTCCCTGATGACCAAGGATGCTGAACATTTCTTTAGGTGCTTCTCGGCCATTCGGATTTCCTCAATTGAGAATTCTTTGTTTAGCTCCTTACTCCATTTTTTAATAGGGATATTTGGTTGTCTAGAGTCTAATTTCTTGAGTTCTTTGTATATATTGGATATTAGTCCTCTATCAGATGTGGGATTGGTAAAGATCTTTTCCCAATCTGTTGGTTGCCGTTTTGTCCTATTGACAGTGTCCTTTGCCTTACAGAAACTTTGCAATTTTATGAAGTCTCATTTGTCAATTCTTGATCTTAGAGCATAGGCCATTGGTGTTCTATTCAGGAACTTTTCCCCTGTGCCTAGGTATTCGAGGGTCTTCCCACTTTCTCTTCTATTAGTTTCAGTGTGTCTGGTTTTATGTGAAGGTCCTTTATCCACTTGGACTTGAGCTTTGTACGAGGAGATAGGAAAGGATCGATTTGCATTCTTCTGCATGTTGTCCTCCAGTTGAACCAGCACCATTTGTTGAAAATGCTGTCCTTGTTCCACTGGATGGTTTTAGCTCCTTTGTCAAAGATTAAATGACCATAGTTCTGTGGGTTCATTTCTGGGTCTTCAACTCTATTCCACTGATCTTCCTGCCTGTCTCTGTACCAATACCAGGCCGTTTTTATCACTATTGCTTTGTAATACAGCTTGAGGTCAGGGATGGCGATTCCTCCAGAAGTTCTTTTATTGTTGAGGATGGTTTTCGCTATCCTGGGTTTTTTGTTGTTCCAAATAAATTTCAGAATTTCTCTTTCAAGTTCTGTAAAGAATTGAGTTGGTATTTTAATGGGGATTGCATTGAATCTGTAGATTGCTTTTGGCAAGATGGCCATTTTTCCTATATTAATCCTGCCAATTCATGAGCATGGGAGATCTTTCCATTTCCTGAGATCTTCTTCAATTTCTTTCTTCAGAGACTTGAAGTTCTTGTCATACAGATCTTTCACTTGCTTGGTTAGATTCACCCCGAGGTATTTTATATTATTTGTGACTATTGTGAAATTTCCTAATTTCTTTTTCAGCCTGTTTATCTTTCATGTAGAGGAAGGCTACTGATTTGTTCGAGTTGATTTTATAACCTGCCACCTTGCTGAAGTCGTTTATCAGGTTTAGGAGTTCTCTGGTGGAGTTTTTGGGGTCACTTAAGTATACTATCATATCATCTGCAAATAGTGATATTTTGACTTCTTCCTTTCCTATTTGTATTCCTTTGACTTCTTTTTGTTGTCTAATTGCTCTGGCTGGGACTTCCAGTACTATATTGAATAGGTAGGGAGAGAGTGGGCAGCCTTGTCTAGTCTCTGATCTTAGTGGGAATGCTTCAAGTTTCTCTCCATTTAGTTTGATGTTGGCTACTGGTTTGCTGTATATTGCTTTTAGTATGTTTAGGTATGGGCCTTGAATTCCTGATCTTTCCAAGACTTTTACCATGAAGGGATCTTGGATTTTGTCAAATGCTTTCTCAGCATCTAATGAGATGATCATGTGTTTTTTTTCTTTGAGTTTGTTTATATAGTGGATTACATTGATGGATTTCCGAATATTGAACCATCCCTGCATTCCTGGGATAAAGCCCACTTGATCATGATGAATGATTGTTTTGATGTGTTCTTGGATTCGGTTTGCTAGAATTTTATTGAGTATTTTTGCATCAATATTCATAAGAGAGATTGGTCTGAAGTTCTCTTTCTTTGTTGGGTCTTTGTGAGGTTTAGGTATGAGTGTGATTGTAGCTTCATAGAACGAATTGGGTAGTGTTCCTTCCGTTTCTATTTTGTGGAATAGTTTGAAGAGAATTGGTATTAGGTCTTCCTTGAAGGTCTGATAGAATTCTCCACTAAAACCATCTGGTCCTGGGCTTTTTTTGGTGGGGAGACTTTTAATGACTGCTGCTATTTCTTTAGGGGTTATGGGACTGTTTAGATGGTTTATTTGCTCCTCATTTGACTTTGGTACCTGGTATCTGTCTAGAAAATTGTCCATTTCATCCAGATTTTCCAGTTTTGTTGAGTATAGGCCTTTGTAGTAGGATCTGATAATTTTTGAATTTCCTCAGTTTCTGTTGTTATGTCTCCCTTTTCAGATCTGATTTTATTAATTTGGGTACTGTCTCTGTGCCCTCTGGTTAATCTGGCTAAGGGTTTATCGATCTTGTTGATTTTCTCAAAAAACCAACTCTTGGTTTTGTTGATATTTTGTATAGTTCTTTCTGTTTCTACTTGGTTGATTTCAGCCCTGAGTTTGATTATTTCCTGACGCCTACTCCTCTTGGGTGTATTTGCTTCTTTTTGTTCTAGAGCTTTCAGGTGTGCTGTCAAGTTGTTAATGTGTGCTCTCTCCAATTTCTTTTTGTAGGCATTTAGAGCTATGAGTTTTCCTCTTAGCACTGCTTTCATGGAGTCCCACAAGTTCTGGTATGATGTTTCCTCATTTTCATTAAATTCTAGAAAGTCTTTAATTTCTTTCTTTATTTCTTCCTTGACAAAGTCATCATTGAGTAGAACATTGTTCAGTTTCCACATGGATGTGGGTTTTCCCTTGGTTCTGTCATTATTAAAGACCAGCCTTAGTCCGTGGTGATCTGATAGGATGCAGGGGATTATTTCAATCTTTTTGTATCTGTTGAGGACTGTTTTGTGACCAATTATATGGTCTATTTTGGAGAAGGTACCATGAGTGCTGAGAAAAAGGTGTATTCTTTAACTTTAGGATGAAATGTTCTATAGATATCTGTTAAATCCATTTGGTCCATAACTTCTGTTAATTTCAGTGTGTCTTTGTTAGTTTCTGTTTCCACGATTTGTCCATTGGAGAGAGCGGGTGTTAAAATCCCCCACTATTATTGTGTGAGGTGCAATGTGTGCTTTGAGCTTTAGTAAAGTTTCTTTTATGTATGTAGGTGCCTTGCATTTGGAGCGTAAATGTTCAGAATTGAGAGTTCATCTTGGTAGATTTTTCCTTTGATGAGTATGAAGTGTCCTTCCTTATCTTTTTTGATTACTTTTGGTTGAAAGTCGATTTTATTTGATATTAGAATGGCTACTCCAGCTTGTTTCTTGGACCATTTGCTTGGAAAATTGTTTTCCAGCCTTTTACTCTGAGGTAATGTCTGTCTTTGTCACTGAGGTGCGTTTCTTGTATGCAACAAAATTCTGGGTCCTGTTTATGTATCCAGTCTGATAGTCTACGTCTTTTTATTGGAGAATTGAGTCCATTGATGTTAAGGGATATTAAGGAAAAATGATTGTTGCTTTCTGTTATTTTTGTTATTAGAGGTGGTATTATGTTTGTGTAGCTACCTTTTTTTTTTTTTTTTTTTTTTGGGAGGTTGTTGGACGATTACTTCCATGTTTCTTCTAGGTTGTAGTTTCCTTCCTTGTGTTGGCGTTTTCCATCAATTATCCTTTGAAGTGCTGGGTTTGTGGGAAGATATTGTGCAAATTTGGTTTTGTCATGGAATATCTTGGTTTCTCCATCTATAGTGATTGAGAGTTTTGCTGGGTATAGCAGTCTGGGCTGGCAGTTGTGTTCCCTTAGGGTCTGTATGATATCAGACCAGGATCTTCTGGCTTTTATAGTTTTCTGGTGAAAAGTCTGGTGTAATTCTTATAGGTCTGCCTTTATATGTTACTTGACCTTTTTCCCTTACTGCTTTTAGTATTTTTTCTTTGTTTTGTGCATTTGGTGTTTTGATTATTATGTGACAGGAGGTATTTCTTTTCTGGTCTAGTCTGTTTGGTGTTCTGTAGGCTTCTTGTATGTTTATGGGTGTCTTGTACTTTAGGTTGGGGAAATTTTCCTCTATAATTTTGTTGAAGATATTTACTGGCCCTTTAGATTGGGAATCTTCACTCTCATCTATACCTATTATCCTTAGTTTGGTCTTCTCATTGCATCTTGGATTTCCTGAATGTTCTGTGTTAGGAGCTTTTTGCATTTTGCATTTTCTTTGACCTTTGTGTCGAGGTTTTCCATGGTATCTTCCGTGCATGAGATTCTCTCTTCTATCTCTTGTATTCTGTTGGTGATGCTTGCATCCATGACTCCTGATCTCTTTCCTATGTTTTCTATCTCCACAGTAGTCTCCCTTTGAGATTTCTTTATTGTTTCTATTTCCAGTTTTAGATCCTGGATGGTTTTGTTCAATTCCTTCACCTGTTTTTGTTGTGTTTTCTTGAAATTCTTTAAAGGATTTTTGTGTTTCCTCTTTAAGGGCTTCTACCTGTTTACCCGTGTTCTCTTTCAATTCTTTAAAGGATTTTTGTGTTTCCTCTTTGAGGGCTTCTACCTGTTTACCTGTGTTCTCCTGTATTACTTTAAGGGAGTTACTTATGTCCTTCTTAAAATCCTCCATCATCATCATGAGAAGTGATTTTAATTCTGAGTCCTGTTTTTCCTGTGTGATGGAGTATCCAGGGCTTGCTATGGTGGGAGAACTGGGTTCTGATGATGTCAGGTAACTTTGGTTTCTGTTGCTTGTGTTCTTTCGCTTGCCTTTCGCCATCTGGTTGATCTAGTTTACACTGTGCTCACCTGTAGTTCTGACTGGAGTCTGTCTTTCCAGTTATCTTGCTTGTGTCATAGTCTCCTCGGATTCCAGATGTCTCTGTGTTCCTGTGATCCTAAGCTCCTTCTGCTCTGGATGCAATAGGTCCTTCTAGGATTGTTTCAGGATTCAGATGTTTCCACAGGCGCAGACCAGTAAGTGTCCTCTGCACTGGATGCAGTATGTCCTTAGGTGTTTCAGGATCAGGTGTTTCCACCATAGCGTACCCACTGAGGGACCTGTGCTCTGTGTGCAGTGGTCCCCCGATGTCTCAGGATCCTGTGTTTCCACAGGAGCCGACCAGCAACGGGCCCGCCCCAGGCCAGAAGGCCAGGACCCGGGTGCACTGGAAGTTATAGTCCAGAGGGGCGGGCTTTGGGTGCCTGCTAGTTCCTTAAACCCCACCTGGCTCCCGGTTGTAACTCTGGGTTTTGGGCTAGTGGGCAAGGTGACTTACCCTCTGCTCTGTGTGCAGTGGGTCCCCTAGGATGTCTCAGGATCCTGTGTTTCCACAGGAGCAGACCAGCAACGGCCCGCCCCAGGCCAAAGGCACAAATACATTTGTTTGCCACTTACCACTTCCTCCTCAGCTCCAGGCTTAAGGCTAACACTCATCAATAATACTGTCTATCATAAGTATCTATCTACTGTTGTCCTATGTCCCAAGTAATCAATCTTAAAAGTTTTTGGAAGCTTGTAGACACATGAATGGACAAAACGTTAGTGTGAATTGTATGAAATAATAATATTCACTTAGCACCTTAAGGAAAACATCATGGAACCCCAAATAAGCATGTAATAAAAATTTTAAAATGCTAAAAGCAGCTGGATGTAGTAACCTCCTTTAATCCCAGCACTCAGGAGGCAGAGGCAGGCAAGTCTCTGAGTTTTAGGTCAGCATGGTCCACAAAGTGAGTGCCAGAACAGCCAGGGATACCTAGAAAAACCCTGTCTCAAACCAACCCACTAACCAACCAACCAAACAACCAACCAAAGATGCTAAGAATGCTTCTAATTGATATTTCCTTGTATCAATTAAAACTAAT
This sequence comes from Mastomys natalensis, assembly GCA_021653895.1. NCBI lineage: Eukaryota > Metazoa > Chordata > Mammalia > Rodentia > Muridae > Mastomys > Mastomys natalensis. Next base: position 197,156 of record JAJTUV010000981.1, on the reverse strand, counting down.
ACCAAAGTATAGCCTTCATAATACCAAGGACTATAGCTCTAGCAAAACCTTACAATCCACATGTGATTAAAAAGTCTAAGTACATAGAAGCTACATCATACAGTGACAAGGACACAGAAAAGGACAAAGGGACAAACAGTGGGACAGTCTGCAGTGCACACACAACAGGGCTCGGGCCAGCCCACAAATGTTATAGACACACTATTCTTATTTTAAGAAGACAGAACTAATCTGAGGAAACTGTAGTGAGGCTAGGTAGCCAAATGTCACTTATGAAGTCATTATAAATCATATCATGAGATATAATATGCAACAACATTTGTGAGACACAACTTAAAGTATTGCAAATGTAGCTCTTCCATACTATTTGCTCAAATATTTGTAAAGCAAGAAAAGGAAAGAAATGAACAAAGAGAATTATTAAGTCTAGTAATAAAGGTTAACAATCAGCTATACATCATATGGTGAATGCCAAGGAGTTAGCACAACTACTAAACTTGGGTGCCCTTCTCTTCAGCATGACCTTTTACCTTTTCTCATCTCCCAGCCCCCTGAAGTAGATACATAGCTTCTAAGCACTGAGGGAAAAGGCCTCCATGAGATAAATCCAATATACAAGTAAAACCATTAGAGTTTTCCTACAATCATTACTGAGAACAGATAACTGTACTAGACACAGCATGAATGTATTTTTAAAGCATTGTTACTTTCCTTTCCTCTTTAGTAGGCAAAGAATTTTGTATGGGTGGCAGGGTTAGGGGGGCAGGTGTCTATGCAATGTCTAATACTTTGCAGTAAAAAAGTTCGTTGTTATTTTGAAGATGGATACTGACATTAACCAGATTCTTGTAATATTCACATGTTAGGAGAATTTCCTTCAGCATTTAAAGGCAGTTCCCAAATTTGTACTCCACTAAAGTAGCAAAGCAAGGTGCCTTAGAGGTAGAGTTCGTTTCCCCATTGAAAGAAGGTCAAAAGCTCTGAAGTCAGCCAACAATAGCTCACTAATACACAGTGACTGAATACAAACCTTACCTTAGCTATCAGCTCACAGAATTTCTATTTCAGGAAAAATACTCATAGTGGTAGTTAAATGAGGATATTATTTTCACCTCTCTGTGTACTGGAAGTGCTTCCTCTTAATTAAAAAAAAAAAAAAAAAAAAAAAAAAAAAAAAAAAAAGATGGTTCATTCCACAGGGTCTTACTGAAAAGATGACAAAGTCTGCTGTATGCCACAGGGCTCTAAATGTTTGTGTGCAGTTTCTAAAGTCAAGAAGCACACTCTTCTGCAGAAGGAGCATGGTTTCTGAAAGCAGAGAGACCTCCGCTCTGCACAAAATATTTATGAATCAATTCAAGCCTTAGCAAAATCTCAATGCAATCTTTCCTAACATTTTAAAAATAATATTCAATTCCATATTGAAAAAAATTTTAAAGATAGTCAAACAATTCTGAACAATAAAAATAACTGCTTGAGATATGGTCACTCCGAATTTCAAGTTAGACTAATTAAAATGAAACCAAAAACATGCTACCACCATAAAAAAAGCACATTGACCAACAGGAGAAAACTAAGAACTTCAATATAAATCTATACACCTACAGTCTCTGTTTTGATATGTTTGTTTTTGTTTTTGTTTTACAAAACATCAAAATATACACTGGAGAAAAGATAAGATCTTCAACAAATGGCGCTGGTCTCATTGGAAAGATGCAGGTCAAAGAATTAAACTAGATCATTACCTTTCAGCCTATAAAAAACTCAATTCCAAACGGATCAAGTCCTATATAGAAGATCTGATACCATGAATATAGTAGAGATATTATGGAACATTCTTGACCTTACAGGCACAGAAAAGGCCTCTCTGAACAGGATGCCAGTAGCACAAGTATAAACACCAACTGACAAATAGGACCACATTGAACTAAAATACTCCTGTATAGCAAAGGAACCCTCATTCAGTTAAAGAGGCAACCTATCCTATAGGGTAGGAAAAATAAAATCTTTACCAGTTATATACAACTGCTATCTAGAAAACATGTAAAAACAAACAAACATCCAAGCATCAAGAAAACAAACAATCTGATTAAAAATTTGGGTGTGAAAACTAAATAGAGAATTATCAAAAGATGAAATACAAATGTGTTAGGAACATTTTTTAAAATGCTCAAGTGGCCTTAGCCATCACAAAAATGCAAATTAAAACAACCTTGACATTTCCTCTAGCCTAGGCAGAATGGCCTAGTTAAAAAAGCAAATGACAGCATATTATGCAGTAGCTGCAAGGAAGGGAAAACACAATGCTGGTAGACCATTGCTACAAAAGATACAACCAATGTGGACTCAAGGTGAAGCATCCTTGAAAGGCTAGGAAGAGAGCTACCACAAAATCCAATGATACCACTGCTGGGCATAGCCATATATGGGATGCACATAGAGGACTCTATATCTTACTACAGAGATATTTGCTCACCTAGGTTCATTGCTGCTCTGTATTTACAACAGCCAGAACATGGAAACATCCTAGACACCCATCAACTGATAAATGAAAATGGCATTCATTTACACAGTGAAATACTATTCAGCTTTTAAGAAACAAGAAATGATGAAATTCAGGGTAAATAAATGAAACTGCAACAGTTATGCTGATGAGGTAACCAGATCCAGAGAGACAGGCAGCATGGGGTCTCTTTCATGTGTAGATGCTAGCTTTGTAATGTACATTTGATTTCAAATACCCACAGTGGTTAGGTAACTAGTAAAGGGCAACAGAGAAGGAAGGATTTTCTAAAAACAGGCAGCTAGAATATGGTGATATAAAAAAGGAAAAACGTATATAGAAAGTGTATATAAAATGTACATAAAAGGATATAAAAAGGGAAAGTGCAAAGATTAAATACACTGGAAATGAGATGGTAGAAGGGGTAAAATGGGGAGGTGTAACTAACAATAAATGTCTTTTGAAAGAACCATAGAACTTCCTAAAATAATATATATGCATATACACAAGAGGAGTACAAATAGTCTTACTCTATAATGGGGACAATACCCCCAATTACACACCCCATGCTAACAAAGGAAAACCTCAGGGTCAGGAATGGTTACCACCTACTGAGTGCTATACACACTATTGGAGTAGAAAACTAATCATCAGTCTCACCCAGCTGTGAGCCTGTGACATATTTTGTGACCTGTTTAGCAATACATGTGCACTGATGTAATGTGATTCAAATGTTACGGAGTAATCAACCACTTTATGATTGGATTTATGGCCTACTCCACAAGATGGAACCCATACCTGGCACCGTAAAAAGGGCCAAGAAACTGTGCCTAGATAAGTGATAGGTGTAAAGGGGGTAAATCTACTAATAAAACTACTACTAAACTATACTACTACTAAAGTTGGTCTAGAAGAACATAACATAAAATTGATTCCTAATGACTTTTTGCTTTACCTGCATATCAGAGCATCTCTCAGCCCTCATCAAAGATGGTTTTTCTTACAGTTGATTGGGATTAATAGAGATACCCTCATATGGTCAGTATGCAGAGAATAAGAGACTGTGGAATGATCCTAAAGTAGATGGCTCTATCACACCCATCCTCAAGGTTCAGGAATCTTTGTGGATTGCTCCACTCCTCTTTGGACTTGGTATGTTATTTTAAAAGAAAAAAAAAAAAAAAGAGGACATGAAGTTTCAAGGAAGGAAGGAGTGGATCTAAGAGATGATCTGGGAGAAAATACATTGCATGAAATTCTAAATGAATTAATCAAAATACAGTTGGGATTTGTTTTTGTTGTTGTTGTTTGTTTAGAAAGGGAGACATACAATGCTTACAGTGTATGGAAAGACTACCACTGAAATAAGACAATGTACAAAAGGTGCCCAGGGTTTACACAGTTCTAACAAGGAGTACTATGCTAGTGGCAAAAAACAGTCACAAATGCCTTCATCCTTTACATGTGACTTAGCTGTTCTTCCCATCCAGATAAAATCTGTTTTCAAGACTTGCACAGATCAATCAATGCAACAAAGTGCTGCAGCAAACCTTCTGGGCCTGCATCTAGAGGCCTAGCGTTTCTACCCACACTTACTGCTGCTCCTAGACTATCACATAAAGAAGCAGAGGGCAGCCCTGCCAAAGTCAAAGAAGCTGGCTGGGCAACAGCAAACTTAGACATGTGTGAGGTCACATGAACCTCAGGATGCACAAAATCTACAAGTGACTCAAGAAAAGACCTGAAGAAGACACATTCATCTGAAACAACCTAATCAGTATTTTTCAATAAAATCAACAACAAATAAAATGTTTATTTTTTTAAGCCACTCTGCTTTGGGGTGGCAGATAATCAAGAAAAATACAAAGAATATATCAATAATTCTCAAGGATGCCTTGTGGTGGGAGTCAAAGACATTCCTCATTACCCCTTTACACAGTAAATACTGCATAAGCAAAAACAATGTCAACTCTTTATGATTTAAGTTGCCACAATACATAAGATGGATATAAAAGGAAAATACAGACATCTCCCACTCTAAAAACTTACAGATAAGTTCAAGGAAAATAAATACAAATGTATCACAGAGGCTTACACAGGGCTTTGTATGGAGACCTTACAGAAAGATCTACTGCCATAAACTAGGATGGAATAGATGGGTAAGCAACAGAAGCTAAAGAACAACAACAACAACTGCACAGAGTCTTGGAAGTAGAAGAGTTAAGACATTGATCAGTAAGAAGAGACAGCATAAGTGAAGTAAGCTAGTAAGGTATCAATGACAGCTACAAAACAAAGTCTGTTCTTCATGGCTGTGTTCCAAAGTGTACCTGGAGAGTGACAGAAATGCCTGAGCTCCTGCTGAGATGTTAGGTCAAGCAAAGAAGTTTAAATGACCTTGTTAGTGATCCAATATCACACATAAAACATTGCAATGTGGTCAGAATTGTGTTCCTTAGAAAATCCTTGTGGTTATAGTTTAGAAGATTGACTCAGAGGGACAGCACAAGGTGAAAAAGGACAAGCCAAGGTCAAAGTGAGAGAAGAAACAAAAAAGAATTTCTGGAGAGACTTGTGAGGCAGAACTGGGGTGTAGGGGGAATGACACAGCAAATGTCTGTATGTGAGGGTAACAAGACAAGAAGTATAAAAGTTCCAGGACAGTTCTAGGTACCAACCAAGACAGTGCAGAGCAGAAAAGGCACATTAACCTTATCAGACATGTAGACAGGAGAATAAGTCCTTGCAGGACATTTTGAAATTTGACCTAGTAGTAAAATGTTCATTATATGTTGGACTATGAAATTCTAAGTCTTGAAAACACGCATGAGGCTAGATGCACACCATTGGGGGTAATCTATATCAGAGTTAAACTGATGAGCTAAGCTCATCCATGGAAAGCTCATACCTACCTCGAGAGAGCTGTAAGGGAAGGAACCTGAGTCATCTAACATAGGGTACTTAACTCATGAACCATTTGTGAAAGCAGTCACTTCTTAGGTCTCCCAGACTGAGAATGAGGAGGTAGGTATTGTTCAAGAAAGTAAACTGAGCTTGCTTTGAACTATACAACCTAGTGAATTAAGGTCCCTCCAATTCACTCGACTAAATGTCTACTTAAATCTAAGTCGTTCTCGAGGTCTGCAGTCATACCATATGTATCTGGTCCCCTTTCTGGGGGATCCTATTACCTGATTCACTAACCTTGCCAAAAGGAGCTCCAGGTCAAAGAGCTTAGAAGTCAGCTGACTATAATGGTTGTTCAAATCTCTGCTCAGTCAATTATTTATACTTTTAGTATCTTAGAATAAAGCAAGTAGAATACACATCTGCTAATAGTGTGTGCAGTTGTTTAGGAAACCAGGACTTTTTAAATTTTCCTTCTCTGTTCTCAATTTTAACGATTGCCAAGCCACAAACCTTAATATCTGTATCAACCCAAGTGACCACACATATGGAAATTTACCACCTACATTTTCAAGACCAACAGACAAATGCATGTATCTCATGCACCAAAGCAGATTTAGGTCAAAATAAAACATCAGGTTGCAGAGGTCAGTTTCTAGTTAAGCTCCATGGGACTTACCCATCCCTGACATTAGGAAGTAGGCAGTTCCTAGTCAATTCTATTGACTGAAGGGGGATTCATTAGCTATGGCATTTCATCTCAGCAAGGAATGCTCACAATATTTAATGAGGAAACAGAGCGGCTAACTATCTACAGAAGTGCTGAGTCAACTGCAGTCTTACAAAGTCAAGGTTACCAGATGTCATTACCAAGCATTTCTAATGCCATTATTAATTCTGTGAAGTTTCAGCTTTGGCTTTCAATTTCCTTCAGTTATTTAAATACATACATATATATATATATTATATATATATGATCTTAAATTTCTCAGTATACATGCTGAGTATGGTCTGGCAGTGGGTCTAGAGATCTATGCTTTAGTGTATATTCCTTGTGATTCTGTGCAAAAAAGGGAAAGAGGAAGAAGAGGACGAACAAGTCTGACTCCACCAGTCACTTTCTTACAGCTCATTACTGTGAAATCCTGGAAAGTACAAACCGTACCAAGGTGAGACAATTTTCCTGCCCTGGGTTGTCGAAACAACAAAGGAAATACCTGATCGTCACCTGCAATGCCACCAGCAGGATAAATCACCCACAGACATGTAAGCAATCTAATAAAGCATTTTTATTTATCTGTGTCTGGAAGACACTTTAAAAAAAAATCTGCAAGTGATATTAACCTCCACCAAACATGAAAGCATACTAAAAAGCTTTGATAAATGAAAAGTTTAGCAATTTTTAATGAAAATAAACATGTAATTATCATGTAATTCAGTGATATTACCCTAATGGGCACTTATCCTAAAGAAATGAAGCCTATACTCACAAACAATCCTGTACATACATGGCAGCATTATTGACAAATACAGCGGAATATGTCTGCTGTCTTTCACCAAAAGAAGTGTTGAGCAATCTGTGGATCCCTCTGCAATTACTCAGTAGTAACCAGGGTTGTATGTACCAGCTCAGTAATGTACTACAGTTTGGATGAATTCAACCAAGCATGCTGAGAAAAGCAAGGAAAATCAATTCCCTAAGATGACATATTGGGATGACAAAACTTTCAAAGACACGCAAGAGACAATTAAATGCATCACATAAAATGAATCCTGTACTCAGCAGAGGGGAAATTCCATACAAAAGACATTACTGGGACTACTGATGGAATTAAAATGTGTGAACTTGTTGAAAATTTTTATCACTCTATTTACATTTTATAAAACATTTTGGGATTTATTTAATGGTGGAGCACTTGTCTAAGCAAGAGCAAAGGCCTGCCTTCACTCCCCAGCTCCAGAAAAAGGAGGAGGCAGGGGTGTTCTAGTATCTAGATATATCTTCTGAACTATTTGTGGGCAGCCTACACCAATCTACAAATGTGTAGAAAAAAGACAGCATATATGCGGAGGGAGAAGGGATAGTAACAAAGGCAATCAGGCAACTTTGGAAGGGTGATGACTCTGGATCCAGCATCCTTCAACGCCTATTTTCTGACTCTTGGAATTCCCCTACCTCACTACATTTAAATTTTAAAGTTACTTTAAAACTAAAATTTTCTTTCAAGTATAACAAAAAACAAACACAAACAAAAAAAAAACCAGTTCCTGATATTTTTATGAATAATTCTCTTTCCAAAAGTTCACTATTCTCTAAGAAAAATGAGGAAACCAAGGGATAAAAAGACAGCACTGGAAGAAAAGTTGTTTGTATCAATGGTCAGACAATATTTTAATTCCTTCCAAGAGAGTACTCTTAAATTTTCTACACAATATATATTTATAGCAATCAAAGTCAATATTTTTCCTTTTCAGATGTTAATCTGTTTTAATATAGTGTAATTACATGTAAAACTTCTCCTTTTCCAAATTCTTGACTGTCTTAGGATGAGGTAAAAGTTGATTCGACTTCTTTTCCAGAGCAACAACACACAAAGGCAAAGAACCAGAGCCTGAAGTGAGTGATTCCAAGGAAGCCAAGGACCACAGGCACAAGAAGCTCGATCCAGCTTTGGTGCTACAATTGTTGTGGCTTGGTTTCACTTTGCATCACAAGCTTACACATTCAGCTCGAATTCCTTGCACATTCCTGGCAATCCATTTTACCCCAAGGACATTAGGAAAACAGTACCCATATTTTAATTACAACTTTTGGCTTAATAACACTCCTGACATGTCCCTCAGCAGCTAGCAACTTCATTTGGTCACACTTAATGAGTGCTTGGCATAGTAAACATGGTTAGGCTAAAACTAAAGACCATTTCCAAAGGACAAAAACGTATATATATTTTTTTTCTCCATTAGGATTCTGTTATTTAAAACTGCCACTGGTGGTGATAAAGAGCAAGAACTGGAGATGAGAGAAGTATCTCTCTCCATACGAAGTAGTAATAATAACGGCTTCACTAATGAAGTGCCAAGACTTAGATCATGGTATTCCAGTAGTCTTGATTTAACTTTAAGAGAGTTATTTTGTTTTTTGTTTTTTGTTTTTAAGTTGCGATTTATTTTAGCTTCTGAGCTACAGGCAGAAGCTTCACTTTAATCACAGATCCAAACAGTCAGTCTGTGAGAGCTGGGTTATGCTAAACATGATACATTTTTTTTTATCAATTGTGGCATCTCTATGATGGGTCCTTCCACAGAACCATTAATAAATGTGCAATTAGCAAGTCACTATGAAATGTCAGACCTGATAATGTCAGACCAACAACATCAAATCAATATTCCAAAGGCCTGAGTGATGATGTCATTCATCCCCAGAATAAATTCCTAGCAGTTAGTTTTGTATTTTATAAATTTAAACTTAATGAGAATATATACTAAAATTTGATCCAGCAAAGGCATAGAATGCATAGTTTCTAAAACAGTAAGAAGAAAACAATGAAAAGATAACAAATGGAGCAAAGCAGGGAGCAAATGTACAAGGAGGCAAACCCAGAGTACTGGGCACACAACCTAAGGCCCTACTAGCTGCAGTCCAGCCCTACCTTCTTATGCACTTAATGCATGCATTCTGCTATTAACAGACTCTGACAACAGAGACACTGAGACATACAAGGAGGGCCCACTTCTCTTAAACCTGGGAATACATAAACCATTGTTAAAGCATTTTAAAAATTGTGTTAAAACTATTAACATTAATGACTCATTTTATTTCTTTGTTTTAAATACTCCTTCTGATGTTCTTTTTCTTAGAAATAAGAAAGCACACTGGAAATGGAAGAATCTGACTCCTTATTAAGCAGCTATTGAACTGTCTAGTGTCATCTACACTGCTTCGAGCTGAAGAGTTCTTAGTCATACAGATGGCCAGAGCCATCTTAAGCATGTACAGCCATCTTTAATAATCCACAGACACCTTGAAACAACTCTAAAAAACACCACTGTCAATTGTCCTAACTCTTGAAGACACAGTGCCAGCCAGGGATGTTTAGCTTTTTTGCAATGACATGTCTTGGTAAACCATATTTTCAGCTTTGCCAGAAGGAGTACTGGTAAAGCAATTGTCCAAGTGGAGACTAGTACCTAGATTTGTTCTAGCAGGAGTCATTGACCACTAGAGTGGTTGAACAGTTTAACAGGGGTTAGGATAGGGAGATGAGTCAGAGGCTAAAGTACTTGTCATGTAAATATAAAGACCAGAGTTTAGAGCCCCAGAACTCAAAATAATGCTGAGCAACACTCAAGGAATCTCTGGAGCAAGCTGATTAATCAAAGTATGCACACAAGTGAACCTGGGGTTCAACTTTGACACCATACCTCACTGCATAAGTGGGGAGCAATCAAGGAAGATGGACCTCAACCTTGAGCCTCAGCATGCACATGTACACATAAGCTTGAACACACACACACACACACACACACACACACAACACACACACACCATGTACACACGAGAGCAAGAATTTAGAAAAGAAGAGCCAGAGCAGAAAGAAACGGAAACAGAAGTAAAGATAAGAAAGGGCAGGTTGCTGATAAAGGGGAGCAAGGGACAGGAACCACAGATCCTGGTGACCAGAAGCATTCCAGGGAGCTGTCAAGTCTTCAAGACCAGGGATGTCAGACATGTTCTGAGAGCTGGAACACTGATCAATGTCCAGGTCTGAGGCTCTCAGTGTCAAGGGCTTATACCAACCAAGAACAAGCAAGGTCCGATTACAGAGTCTGGAAAGAAGGTCTATAATATTAGAGGATGATACTTACTGCTGCTTCTGCTATCTACCATGGCTGCTCCAGAGGGTATAAAAGCAAAAGTTAATGAGTTACTCAAGAAAATGAGAGATGAGGAAAGAAAATGTTTCTGATGCCTTGTTGCTCCATTACCACTAAGATCAGGACCAAGAACACAGTGCTGAGTCCTGGCTCAAGCAAAAAGATAAGAGAAAAAAATAAAAGGGGTACAAAAGGAAAAGACATCAAAGTATACCTGTCTGCACATGGCATAATTCTGTACATGAAAGACTCCAAAGAAACATTTTCAGTAAAGAGGCAGGTTATAAAATTAACATGTCAAAATAGCCTTGCATTATGCCAAGACAAATAGACTGGGAAACAAATCAGGAAACAATAGCATTCATTATAGCCTCAAAATAAACAAAATACCCTGGAATACACCTAACTAAAAAAATTAAAGAACTAAACAATGAAAATCTTCAAACACTAAAGAAAGATACTGAAAAAGACACTGAATGTTACAGAGACGTCCTGTGTACACAGACTGGTAAATGAAAATGCCCATCATACCAAAAGCAACATACAGATTCATTGTAATCCCTTAAAGCATCATCTCTTCAAAAATAACTTCAAACAACTGTTAACTAAAATTGGAAAAAAAGCCTTAAAATTCATATGCTTAAAACTTATATTGAAACACAAAAGACTCTGAATAACAACATCACAATCCTGAACTCTTAATGATGGAGGTGACACCATTCCTAATTTCAAGTTGCATAGCAGAGCCACAGTTGTAAATACAACACAGAACCAGACACACTGATCAATAGAGTAGAACTGAGAGGCTGGTGTAAGTCCACACAGTGACAGCCATCTATTTTTTGATAAAGGAGCCAAATATATACACTGGCAAGAAGATAGCATTTTAACAAATGGGGGTGGGAAAATATCATCTACATATGTAAGAATGAAACTTAAACCTTCTCTCCTATCCTGAAAACAAATAAATTCCAAATGGATCCAAAACCCAAATGATGAATTTTTCTGGAAAATCTGAAACTTCCTGAAGAATAGGGTACACACATTAGGATATAGGCTCAAGTGTTCTGACTAGGACTCCAATCTCCTAGGGAATAAGGCCAACAGCTAACAACTAGGACATCGCAAAATTAAAAGGCTTCTGTACTGCAAAGGAAGCAATTGCCTGGGACAGCTCACAAACTGGAGAAAGGATCTTTGCCAGCTATACATCTGACAGAGGATTAGAGTCTAGAATACACAAAGAACTCAAAGGTTTAATCACAAAGAAAAACACACAACAAAAACAAAACAAATCAAAAAACAAGATATGGAGCTGAAGGGAGAGTTCTCAGAAGAATAAACACATATGGCCAAGAATGTTTTGCAGAGCTGTTTGCCATCCTTAGTCATCAGAAAAATGAAAATAACAAGAATTTAGAGACTTCATTTTACCCTTGTCAAAATGACTAAAATTAAGAAAACAAAGGTTGTCATGGATGTGTCATCCATTGCTGGTTAGAGTACAAACTAGTACAACTACTGTGGAAATCATTGTGAGTATTCCTAAAAAACAATACCTAGAAACAGATCCATCATATGACTCAACTTTGTCACTCCTGGGCATGTACCCATATTGCTCCATGTGCTATTAGACACATGTGTATCCATGTTCATCAGTGCTCTGTTCACAAGAGCTCTGACATGGAAACAGCCAAAATATCCCTCAACTGAAGAATAGACATTGGAAATGTGGTACCTAATTTCAATGGAGTTTTATTCAGCTGTAAAAAAAAAAAAAACAAAAATATGAACTTTGCAGATAAATGGATAAAACCCCAAAAGATTATACTGAGTGAGGTAATCCAGACTCAGAGAGACAAGCATCGAAAGTTCTAACATGCTCCTTGCTCCAAATCTTTAGATTGGTATGCATAATTTGAAGTATCCATAGAATCCAGGAAAGGAGAAAGGGGCCACTGGTAAGGAAATAGATCCTCAGGGATGCCAGATAGAAGAGCACAGACGGAAGGAGACTAATGGGGAAGGAGACAGTTGTTTAATTGGAATTGCCCTATGCAAGGAATAATGCTCCCCCAAAAGCCACAACTGTCAAAAAACCTCCAGTGCCAGGTGTGGGATATCTCCCTTCAAACTGTTGATAAACTTTGATCTAGGGATTCAAATTATGATGTGATGTAATGGTGATGGTGATGATGGGCATTGGTTCTAATGGTTTGAATTAATCGGAAATCTGCTTGTCCAAACACTAAAGGTCCTTGTCTCCAATTGGTTTTTGATCAATCAATAAAGAGCCAACAGCCAAAGGCTAGGCAGAGAGAGGGGACAGAACTTTTTAGATCGTGCAGGCTAGAAACTGGAAGAGGAGAAGGGAGGCTCTCCATGATGGGGTAGTGGGGAGAAGGATAGCACGTAAGAGCTGCAGGAGAGACAGCCAATCTAACAATTCAGGTAAGTGGCCAAGGCTACTTCCTGATTGGGCCTGGGGTAGCAAGGGAAGGTTTAGAAGTGCTCAGCCTTTGAGCTAGTCACAGCATGTCAAAAATTAACTGGTGTGTGTGTGTGTGTGTGTGTGTGTGTGTGTGTGTGTGTCTTCCATTCACAAATCCAGATAGCTCCTGGGCAGGTGCACACATGTGACCTGCCAGCAGCCAAAGCAGTATAGCCCAAATTGTGACTACAGAATAATAATCATAATCATAATAATTACTTGTGGTTAAGACTCTATTGCTGAGAACACCCAAACTTTGGTCACAGGACATGCAAAACTCTAGCTGGTACTGACCAGGAAGCTTCCCTGTTCCTACAGAATTTCATAGTATTGGAAGGTGCTATGTCAGCTGCTGAGGGAGAAAAGTCATCAACTTTTGAATACATTAGTAATAAACTAGAGTCAGCAATTATGTATCCATGTCACATTAAGGACAGAAACCAAGAATAGACTTCCCCCTTGGTGTCACTTGACTAAGAGTGAGCCCAAGTTTGAAACTGCATCTTCTGTCATCCCTGACTATTTCTTGTATGAGTCTGAATCCATGCATGCCTAATGATGTTTTGTGATTGTGTGTGTTGTTGTCTGTCTGTCTGTCCCTAACAAGTGACTTGCTCTACATTTATTTAACAGCATAGAAAGCATCACATGGTAAAGGAATAAGGGCTACTATATGGACATCTGTAACAGAGTTTTACCAGGCATTAAATCTGTCCTAGGTAATAAGCAGTGCTCTAAATATCATTGCTTATTGACCAACACCAATTTTTTATGATAGATAACCCATTTTACAACATGGCTTTCAACATGTGTTTGCTGGTTTTAGCAAGTGATTATCATAATACTCATACGAACACATATGCATTGCTCTTGGTTCAGAAACATTAAGAAAGTGCATAAGGTTAGAACAATGGATTAGCCTAAGTTGTAAAAGTTGATTGTATGGAATATCCAAGGTCAGCAATGTTGAGTGTTCTTTTTAAAACACGTTAAACAAACAGTATGAGTACACAGACTGACTGACAGCAGTCTTTGTCTTAAGCGACTTCAAGGTGTATTATTAACTGTGGCTGTGAAGTCCAGCAAGACTTCCACCCTCTTAAAATGCAGGAGATATTGTTATCATCATGCTTTCCCCCAACCAACAGTCTTCCTCAGCAGTGAAGCCTGTGAGCTACAATAAGAACTGCTGTGTTAAGATAGGAGCCATAGGAGCAAACGGTAGCATGAATATAAGTCACAGGGTAAGCAACCACTTTATGTTTGATGACCCACCACTTTCTGATCAGATTTAAAGCAGACACATGCCTGGTACTGCGAATCTAAGCACTTAAGGGCTAAGAAGAATGGTTAAGGGGCTCAAAAGTTCCCAGGGTAAGCCAAGTGCTGCTATTTGCTAAACAGACATTCAATCAAACTCCTCTGTAAATTCTCATCTTTTAACCATAGATCAATTTAACTCCCAGACTTAATAGGGGAATTTTCTTTCTACGGTAGATTGCATTAACTGGTCAAAGTGTAGAGATACCTGTATCACAATCGCCCTCCAAGTTCAGGAGCAGCTTGGAAGAGGAGGCAGAGGTAGGGAAGGACTGTGGTGCCTTCTGGACATGACAGATCACTGCACTCATGAGCTGACAGCAACTGTGCTTGCCTGTATAACATCAAGACAGCCAGTACTCCATCATGGAGTGGGAGGGGCTCATGAGGCCCTGCCCTTAACTGAGAAGCTATTAACATCTGATGACTTCTGGAGAAAAGAAAGTCATTTGTCTTCAGTAGTGTGGCTCCCAGTTGGTTGACTATATTTCAATGATGGCTCCACACCTATATATTTATGGGAGCAGATACTGGACTGGATGGGTTATTTACAGAGTTTTCAAAAGGACATTAAGTTGGGAGGGGCCAAAATAAATTTTGGAGAATTTAGGGAGGGGTGGGGGATAAATGTCATTAGAATACATTGCATATGTGTGTAAAATTCTCAGAGGGTTAATTAAAAATAATGTAAAAACTAATGCCTCTGAAAAACAAGGCAAAAATTCCTAGCCTAGAGCTGGAGTCACCACCTGCATTTAAGCTCTCTCTACTGAAGCATCAATGGTCTAATAGAGAATAAGCTCTGTAGTGGACCAATAGCACAGCCAGTACCACACATTCTTTGTCAAAACTCTGTGCTTACTGCAAAGCAACACTGGTAGCTTGCAGGATGAACGTTCAGCATGTCCCACAGCAGGAAAGTGGTTGTGTGGGATCAGTGGGGGATACAGCCCACCCAGAAAAGCTGCTGGACACATAGACTCAGAGGTACAGTTAACCGGAAGTGCCAATGCAAAGCAGCCATAACTTTTCACTGCTGAGTGCAAGAGAGGATGCTTACCTCCTGATGCTTACCCATGAGCAACTGTTTCAACTTTCATATAGGCCTGGCTAGACTAGGTGGTTACACCTAACTAGAGAGCCCACTTACTTGCCTGTCATTTTGCAATTTTTTCTTGATACATTCTTACCACAGCTAAACCTGTAAGAGATGAAGAAACTGCTCTTTATAGCCATGAGCTACAATGATCTACATAGCTAGCAGGTGAAGAGTCACACTGCAAGTGTGTCTGCTTGATACTCCCTGTTGAGTTGACCACACCCTTCATTATACAGAAAGGTGGAGGTAAGCCTGGGGCACCAGTAGGTCCTGAGATGAAGTCTTGGCAAGTACATCGCACTATAAACACTGAAATATTTTTGAATTCTATAAAGTCAGGATAAGTGGTAGTATCTCTAAGGACAGTCTGGAGGTCTTCAATATATTCTCCAACCCAATCGTTTCAAACAACCAATGAGTCAATAAATAAATCCACTTTAAAAACTCACGGTAACAAAGGTCACTTTAAACTATCTTCCAACAAGCTCTCAATTCAAGTAAAAGATTACTGTGAGAATAATCCATAATGCTCACACCCAGTTTAAGTCATCCTGTGTAATGTAGCAGTGTGGCTGGCATATGTATCCAGCATTTAGCAAACAACATTATTTGTTCTAGTTTACTAATTGCTACTATAAAACATTTTTCACACATTTGATGTAATGACTTAGTAAACCCAGATGAAACCATGATTTTTGCTAAGTATCCCAAAGAGTTGTGGAAATAAAATATGTCCTGAAAAGATCTCTAACAGAAAGCAAGGATCATAATTCTCTATAAAATCACATTGAGGAAAGGCCACTCAGCTTGCTGTAGCTCTGTGCAATAGCAGGTCTGTATTTGCTCTTTCCTACAAAAGGCAAGTACTTGGAGGAGGCTGCAAGGTTTCTCTTAAGAGCAGTTTCTCATTTAAGAGGACAGAGGCAGATTGAGTTCTATTAATAATTTCAGTGATTGTCAAAAATATAGCATCTTACTGCTCCTTAAACTTGATTCTCTGAAGCGAGACTATAACCAGGAGGAAGCTTTCCCATCAATCCTGCCTCAAATGTGAGCTAATGAGGTGTCAGCCGTTGACTCTGCTCTTCTTTAATCTCACTCCGGATTCTTATCTACAACAGTCATCTGAAACAGCCGATTATTATCACACCAAAAACATTACATGGAATCTTAACATTCACAGCACTCCAAAATGAGGTCCAGAAAAACCTCCCACTAAGGTAACAGATGATTAGGGTTGAGAGTTTCTGCTGCAAAAATAATGATGAAAATAAAGGGCTTACAATCAGGTAAACTAGAAAAAAAAAAGAAAGTGTCTTCAACAAATGGTGCTAAGAAAACTGGATGTCCACTGTTGGACCATGGAAGAGTTGCCATTGGCCTGGAACCCTGAGATTGCAGGTGTGGCCATACCCCCAGAATCGGGGCCCTCTCCATTTCACCTGTGATCTTAAGTCATGTAAGACATGGGTAAGGGGCATGCCTAAGAGCCCTCTGCCTTGAGATTTGCATATTAATGAGGCCGGGGACGTAGGTAATTAAATTTCCCCTCCCTAGCTCCGAAATTTAAGGGAGCTTCTCCTGGCATGTTGCCGGGAGCGCACCAGATTACCATTCTCGTCAATAAAATTACTTCATGGAAGCCATGTCTGCATGTCTTTATGGGCCTACTTCTACGACTGCGACCATCTCAACCATTGGGAACCAACGCTGCGGGAAGTGCTCCAACCCAGGCTGCCGCTTTGGCCCAAGGGACTCCGACTCCGGGTCCGAATCCATGTGCGAGACCCCCGCCGCAGTCTCGGGCCTCTTCACTGGGCCCCCTGCCTGAGTTTTTTTTATCCCACAGTCCACATGCAGAAGAATGAAATTGACCCTTCTCAATCAATGTCTATCACAAGTAACTCCAATGAGTCAAATACATAAACCTGAAGCCTGAAGCAATTAAACTACTAGAAGAAGACATGGGCAGGAACCTACAGGATAAAGGAGTCAAAGGGGACTTCTGAATAGGACTCCATTTGCCCAATAAGGCCAAAAATTGACAGCTGGGACTTTATAAACTAAGAAGCTTCAGCACAACTAAAGAAACAATTAACTAAGTGCAGAAATTATTCAAGGAATAGGTGAGACATTTTATTAGCTATATATCTGACAGAGGATCAATATCCAGAATATATAAAGAACTCAAGAAGAAATATATATGAACCCATTGAAATGAATGTGTTAGAGACCTAAATGGAATTCTCAAAGATAAAACAAAAATAGATTAGTTATATCTCAAAAAAAAATTCATCTTCCCTAGCAAGTAGGGAAATATAAATCATAATCACTTTGATATTTCATCTTAAGATAGCCAGAAATGCAAAGATCAACAAAATAACCAACAACAAATGCTGTGGGAAAGGCCAGGAAGAGAGAGGACTTTCATTCACTGCTGGGAGACTGTAAACCACTGCATCTACCATGGAAATCAATGTGGAGATTTCTCAAGAAGCTAAAAATAGATATATATTCCAGCACATGACCAGCTATACCACTCTTTCCCATATTCCTAAAGGATGTGACATCCTACTCGGTGGATACTTCCTCAGCCAAGTTCACAATACCATGTTCACTAATGATCTACTGAAAATAAACATTATGGATGAGTATTCAGCTGTGAAGAAGAACAGAGAGTAGGTAACCCAGATACAGAAACACAAATATTACATGTTCTCATCAGTGGTTCCTAGCCCCAAATCTTTAGATGTGAATACATACCCTGAGTAACTACAGAAACCAGGAAAGTAAAAAGAGTCCATTGAAGGTAGTGGGATGGGGGAGCAGTAAAGACGGAGAGAGCAGGGCACAGATGATCAGGAAAAGGGAGGGGTGATAAATACAAAAGGTGGGAGGAAGGTAAAGTAACAGTAAGGATGTATGAAAAAGCCAAAAGGAATCAAACTATTAACACTCTACCTTATGGGAAAAACTGTAATACATGTTAGCCTGTGTATAAATATGCATACATAACTTAAGTGAAATTTTCGCATCTACAATAACAATGTTCCCTCCCTCTAGGTGCCACAGACCATCTCACAATAACCCCACTATCAGGCATAAGAAATGTTGAGCTGTTAGTTAAGGCTGTCTAAGAGACTCCTCAAACAGTACAAACTACTGTCATTGTCCTTGGTTGCCCACCAGATATGAAAAGTTAAGTTCCAAATATGGAAGACACCATGGACTTCAGAATCAGGACTCAGAGAACCCTGATCTGGAACTGTGGAATGTGTCTTCTGAGAAGACTAGCTGTCGTGACAACAGAAAGCACTGTGAAAGCTTCCAAAGGAGGCAGTCAACCAACAGTCCTACCTAACGATGATGCTCATGAACCACAAACGATCATCACAGCATGATAATCTGCAGTAGTACCACGAATACCTTGTTAATCAACAGTTCTTTAATTGTGCTTAAAATCTACTCAACAAGAAGGAAGTCATGCCTGGTACTGGAAACCTAGTCAGCCACACAGTATTAGCAAAGTCATGGATCTTGAAGAACTTAGAATCACCACTTTATTAAACCAGTATAATCTCTAACTATATTCTACATATGTCTTTATACTCAAAGATATGAAGTCTCCACCCCTCACCAAGGAAATTTCCCTTGGCAACAGACCAAGACCATCACAGAAAACCTCAACCAATCAAAATGCAGAGTTGTGAAGCCTGGTCCTAATGTGTACATATTTGAAAGACATCCCTCACCTGAGTCTCTGAAAACATAAGGAAGAGAATGTAGAAAGATTATAAGAGTCAGAGGACCAGGAGTTTCTCTGAGATTTTGTCTCCTGAGAATGTAAGGCACTATACTCATACACAAAGGCTGAACACAGATTATAACATATATGCCAAAGTAGAGGAGGGAAAGCCCATGTGTTCTCAACCCTAGTTCACAAAGAACTATAGGCAAAAGAATGCTGAGAGTGGGAGAAACAATCTTCTCCAGGATAGAGCTCACTGATTGCTTCTCCACTACCAAGTGCTCTGCTCTGAAAACATGTGCAAGTAATACTACACAGACTGGGAGGAATATATTTAGGAATAAGTGTATATATATATACATACATGCACATAACAATAAAAAAAGAGGCCATGAATCTGAAAGAGAGCAAGGAGGGGTATGTGGAGGGCTTTGGAGGGAGGAAATGGAAGGAGAAATTGTGTAATTAAATTATAATCTCCTTTTGATCTCTTGTTCCTCTCTCGCCTTCTTGCTCCTACTCTGTCCCTTGTCCCTTCCTCATTCCCCCCCACGTGTTTATGGCCAGCCTCTACTTCTCTACTCTTTCTCTCTCGGCCTTTCTCTGCCTCTACTACCCTCTTAACTCCCCACCCAATGTCTTGAATAAACTCTATTGCATAAATAAATAAATAATAAATAAATAAATATCTCAAAAATAAAGAAGTTTTTGAAAAAATAAAAGTTTTAATGTATCTTAGGTTAATCCTCACAATTATTCAAGGACAGGCAACTACTATCATTCACTGTGTAGATAATGAATTCAAAGAGTTGCAAGATGAAGGAACCAAAACTTACATAATGAGTTCCATTGCGTTAAGCAAATGAGTTGTGCACACTGCTTCTCTGTTGACAAAGCTCATTCAAACACATGATCCCAGCTGGTCTTCACAACCGCCTCAGAAGGCAGGTGTTTTCACTACTGCCTCTAATTCATAGAAAACAGATGCACAGGGATGACAGACCTATGAAGCTCATGTAATTACAGAGGCTGTCATTTAAGTTATTTCCAGTAGACTACACATGCTAGCTGTACGGTCATGTTCCTGCCAAGACCACAGCTCTTGTCTGTCCATAGTTAAAGATAACTAGACCATACTCCACCTCCAAATCCCTATGTGTTCCCCCTTGTGTTCCCAGTTCTATTACTTGCCACGTGTACACACCTCTAGGCAGTGTTTATGACAGTACACCGGAAGGCCCTTCCTACACTCCTACTAGGAAATTCCTAGAATGGGAGAGCATGTGTCACTCATCATTTAATATGAAGTGTGCTTGGCACTAGCAACTGCTAACAGAATTGGAACTGAAATACCAAGCCATTGTGACTGCAATCCCGTTCTTCCATGAGGTAGGTCACTGATCATTACCCAGAACAGTCACATTTTATTTATACTTTAAGAATCTTTGTATTTGTCAATTCCAGGATGGGTCTTTGCTATACTGAACCTCAAAGAGTTATCTGCCACCCAATACATCATCTTCTGGAAGCCATTGATGAACTCATTGTTTGATCTTCACCATTAGAAAGAGGGAAAAAAGGGAGCATTTTTTCATAAAATTATATTTTCCAAACTAAATTATGTACCATTTAACGTGTCAAGTAATTGTGTGTATTCTTTAAGCAATTACAAGAATATTCAGTTAAAAGTCTTTTTGATATGCATGAGTGATGTTCAGAGAATTCAAGAGATCTGAATGTAATGCAAACAGCTATCACCCAGTTACTTCTCCATGAGCATCACAGATATGATAAAGACAGCAATAATTGACATGTACTTCTGCAATGTGCTGCTACTGATTGCTTATGATAATGGCATTGCAATATGATAATTTTCAGCAGTGTACATGCACAAGGTCATCTACATCACTAGCAATCTACATAGCAATAACACAGTATTAGGGAGTTCTCATTATCTACCCTCAGGGAAAACTCTTAGCTTTCAATAAACTGGCTTTTATTGAAAAGGCCATCAGATACTCTCCAGATTTTATCAAATCTTGGTGTGATGGTTCATCTTATCAACTTTACTGTATTAATGTTCTCTGAGGAGCCTCTTTGAATATCTCTGAGGACACTGCACTAACTGGGCAGGGACGACACACTTGACTGTGGGTGGCACCCTTCCATGGGACCAGCTGCCTCATGCTTCCACACTGATAGAATGTATCCCCACAGACTGTGAGCCAAAATTAACCCTTCTCAACTTAAGCTTCTTTTGCTAAGTATTCTTTCACAGTGGCAAGAAAAGTATGATTGTTAGTTTGTTCATTTTCTGAGTAATATCACTCATCAAAAATATGAACAGACCTTGTAATCTAGCTGTCCTTGCATGATCATCAGGGCAGAACATTCATCAAATAATTACCTTAAGATATTTTCTAATAAAAATGACTTAATGAGATAATATTATATAGAGAATATTAACACATTTCATGTAGAAATCAAGGAATTTAAATACTAATAACAGCTAATTTTTAGAAAGCCAACATAAGACAGAGAGTTTTAAATTCTTATAGTTATTTTTTCCAAAAATTCTGAAACCTAGGTCTGGTGGCACTTACCTTTAATCCCAGCATTCAGGTGGATTTCTGTGAGACTAGCCTAGTCTATGTAGCATGTCCCAGGCCAGGCAAAGCTATATAGTGAGACTTTGGCTCAAAAAAAAAAAAAAAAAAAGAAAAGAAAATGAAGGGGGTTGGGTGGGGGAGGAGATGAAAGGAGGAAGAAGAGGAGGAGGGAAAGGAAAAGGAGGAGGAAGAAAAGGGGAAGAAGAAGAGAGGAAAGGAAGAAGGAAGAGAAGGAGGAAGGAAGAGGAGGAAGAAAAAGAGGAAGAGGAGAAAGGAGGAGGAAGAAGGAAGAGGAGGAAGAGGAAGAAGATAAGGAGGAAAAGGAAGAGGAGAAGGAGGAGGTCCTGATTCCCAGTAAAGCAGTCCAAGAGCAGAAGGAAATGGACAGATAGCTTTGTCCTCTATCACCAGAGTGAGTCTTTCCATGCAGCCTATTTTTGAAGCAAAGAACACTCCCAGTGACTCCAGGATCAACCACATTTTATCACCACAGGCACTAACATTTCTTATGAGAAAACAAGATTAATGACCATGAAAGTTATGTCGACACTACTATTTATCCAAAGACCAGAAACTTAATTTTCCTTTAATACTAAACAAACCGGAAGCTAGATTTTGTTTACAAACTTCTCTAATACTTTTTGTCCATGAAGTTACAGAGAACAAAATCCAAAATGAAAAAAAAAAAAAAGAAAGAAAGAAAGAAACTTTATTAGAATTGATTCCTTAGTATTGACCAGTTCATTTACCCCTGAAATTAAGGTCAATTTACCTTAAAGCCACCACAGTGCTGTAAATTAATCCTGTAACTTTTTATTGCTTCTGTAATTAAGCTGAGCTTTAAGCCAAAGCATACCTTCAAAGCATCCCTGTGATGCAGAACCACAGCTCTCACTTCAAACGGACTACGAGACAGAAAGTTCATTCTGAAGACAAATATGAGTGTCCATGGCCAAGGAACACAGATTCCAAGTTACCCTAACACTATACTTCAAAGTGATACCAGTTCTATGAAGTTTTCACAGTAACTAACAGAGAAAGCCATATATCCAGGAATTGTAAAAAAAAAAAAAATTCATTTGTGAGAACATCAATTAGGTAGTTCAAAGCAAAACAGGAGCTTCTCTGCTATCGGCCTCAGATACTCTGATGGTGCTCTTGGTCTTCTGTTTGTAGAAGTTAGGGACCCTCTTTGTATATTCTGGAAAGAGTTTCATCTAAGAGGCACAAGGGTATTAGGTCAAACAGAGAAGTGGGAGGCTAAAGATAGCCAAGACAACCTGGCTGTGGACAAGCCAGCTTTCCAGGCTTCCCCAGCCACAGTCTGTCAATCAGCCTTGTAGGACCTTTAACATATGTGTGGCTTCTCTCGGGTGGGAAGAGATGTTCAGTTCACATTCCCAAACAAGATTAAGGTTTTACATGTTGAATACATATATTTTCAGCTGTTGTCAGAGCATATAAATTTTTTAATGTGGCATCTAAACCAATACTTCATTAGAAATAAAAAGCACATCACTAGAAACCAGCACCCAGTGATAGAGAGGGGCTTCTTTCATAAACACTTCCTTCCAAAAGTGATTTTAAGACACTCAGAGAACTTAAGAGATGAATCAGCCCATGGAATCTTGATGAAAACTATGACAGACTAGGATTGAAAGACACACTCAGTTACAGTCAAGAAATGTGGATTCCTGTCTAAAGTAGCCTGAGCCACCTCCAGCCTCTCCATGGGACAGAGCAGGCTGGGCTGGACCTGCAGGGATTGGGGCCACCACATGGCTCATCTATGTACAGTGTGCCTAAATGCTGGGAACAGGCTTAATGAGCAGAGATGAGCTGGAGAAAGAAACCAATGTCACCATTCCACATATAAAGTAACAGCAATGCCATCACTGTATCAAATGCTTATTTATGTATTGTTTAAAATGAATGCAGTGGCTTCTCTTAGTCATTTCTGATTATTAATCTTTAACATAAAACAAATTTATCCCTAATTCACTGGGTATGTGTGCATCTATGTGTGCACATATATGGATGTGTGTTCCTATCCATGTGGGGATAGGGGGCCATGAGGCCATAAGACAACTCGGTCTTGTTCCTTGGAGCCTTCTACCTTGTCTGTTGAGACAAAGCTCATTGGGACTTGTCAAGTGGTTAGGCTGGCTGGTTAGGAAGCCTAGTGAACCTTCTGTGTCTGCTTCCTTCTGGGATTGCAAGTGTATTACCACATCCATCTTTTTACAAGCGTACTGTAAAGAGATTTCACATGAGTCTTCATGCCTGTTAGCAAGCATGTCACTTACAATCTCCCCAATCCCTTTAACTTTCTTTTGATAACTCTTAATGCCAGAGTCCAACAGGTATGAAAGCGTCCTAAGGAAAGGGAGCAAAGGGTATAATGATCAGTAGTCTAGGCCAAAGCATTTTATCTTTAGCAATTCTTCTGTTTAAACTATTTGCTATTCTAAGGCCAAAAGCCATTGGCTTTTACTAATTAATTCCTACTGGCACCAACAGGAGATTAAGAGGAAAAAGGGCTTAATAGTTGGGATCTTTTCTCTTTGGCTCAAGCACCTCTATTGCCAGGCCAGAGGCTAGGAACTCTTTAACTCTTTGTAAATCAGAGAGAAAAGGAATGAATGAACTTCATTTACACAGACAATGCACATAGTCACAAATACATTAATACACACATACATTCCGGTGGGCCTGACCACCTGTCTCATCAACTCCACAAGGGTTTGTGGATACTTACATACATACATTTACCTATATATGTATGTACACACACACACATACATACACAGTCTATATATGAATGTATATACTACATATACAAATATATATGTTTACATATATATATATGTATTGTGGGTGGGGCAGAGCCCCTCAAGCCACACTACATTGCTCCTCTCAGCCTTTTTATACCTTCTTAGAAAAAGTTCTTTATAAAATTACCTCATTAAAATATTACATAAAAGGGGAGTTTCAGAAGGATGTCGATAGTGAGTACAAAGCAGTGTTTCATTCTGTCGGCTCATTATAAGTTCAAAGCAACAGTTTCACATGGCCTTGATTTATCACAGTGTACACCTGTGGCTTCATCCTTAGATCTGACCTAGAAAGGATGTTCTTCCTTGATCACAAATTTGTCCCATACCTATTTCTCTTTTTAGTGTAATTGTGAAAACTCATTGTATTCCTTCTTATGAAGCCTTTACTTACTAATCTATGAGGAGTGGGCACATTCTATTCTTGCTAACCTGATTACATCTTTCTGGCAAAACAACTAAAACCATCTCCTAAAACTTCCTTCCTAAAATTATTTAATTCAAATCTGGAATTCTATAAAGTCACTAATTCATCTAAGCAGCAATAATTCATGAAAGTTCTTCTTTAAGCCGGGCAGTGGTGGCGCATGCCTTTAATCCAGCACTTGGGGGAAGGCACAGAGGCCAGCCTGGTCTACAGAGTGAGTTCCAGGACAGCCAGGGCTATACAGAGAAACCCTGTCTCAAAAAACCAAAAAAAAAAAAGTTCTTCTTTAGGTTGATCTGCAAGGAATTTGGTTCCTAGGGTGGGCTGATGCCCAGGAATCATTAGGCCATGTGATAGTGACAGGAAAGGCATATCAGCATGAGAAGCAATCCTGGGATGTAGTCTTTAAGGACCCAACATTCTTAGAGCTCACCCATTGCAGGCCACTTGCATGCCTTTAACCTTTCCTAGATAGCTTCTGACACTGACAACTCAGAGTCAACTTACAAGGACTCTAAAGCATCCAAGAAAATGCCTTTCACACTGACTTATCAGAAATGGACATTTTTCATTCATAACGCCACTTCCCAAACTTATCTCAAGAGGGACAACCAAACCATGCAGTAAACATACTACATAAGGCATACCTGCCTTCCCCATCAGAGAACAAGGATGACAGCTCATGGGGTTACTCCTTGTTTTGTTTCTCTAGCTGTTTAGAAACAGAAGCCCTATATTTATTGATCAGGATGATGGTGGTGGTGGTGGAGGTGGTGATAATGTTGATTATCAGATTTGTTGGCTAAAGGAGCAGGGGAGGAGGAGGAGGAGGAGGAGGATCTGACTTGTTGGCTTGCTATATTCCATTTTTCCATTCTGTTTTCTCCACAGAGAACATGACATAGAACCTCTTCGTGTCCACAGAGTTTTCAGGGAAAACAAAATGCATTGACTCTCCAACACCCACTCATCACCTCCACCCACTGAAGACTGTTCACAGATAGCAAAGAACTACTGGTTCTGGGAACATCTGCTGAATAGAACTACATTATTTTTTTGAGACTTAGTTAAGGTCACTGCTCCTGTCCACCTCCTCTGCCCACAAGCTGAGGGCAGTGGAAGCTCCCAGGCGCTACCAGAAGCTGGTACTTTGTCTCTTGCTGTTATTTTGTTTCCTCCACATCTATGATCCAGCTATGTCCTAGCTGTCACAGCAATGATTCAGCTATGTCCTAGCCGTGGGACATTTCACTCTGTCACTAGATAATGTATTCTGACTTACTCTGTTCAGTAGTTCTTTTTTATTGCAACTACTAGTTAACCCAGTGAGATTAACCTTTACTTACAACATCATTTTTATTATTGTTCTTTTTCAAATTCCCTCTTTCGAGAGTCTCAGGCAATGACCATACTGGATTCCAACCTATGCTCCTGAATTAGTCTTACAGTCAGTCAGGCTGGTGTCAGGGACAAGGTCCTACCAAGAAATCAAAACCTCAGCTGTCCAACCCAGAAACCAGAGATGTCCTAGTGCTGCATTTGAGACTGCTTAGCCATTCGTTTTATAAACAAAGCTTCACTGAACATAGGAGAAAAATAATGCTGCCCCTTCCCTCTAAGCACGCAGTGACCCAAGGGAAACCTCTGAGCACTGTGAAGTCACCACCACAGCAGACAGTATAAAAGATTCATGAACAAGACAGAGACAGGCCAGGCAGCAGGAGTCTGCAAGCAGAAGGGTCATCCACCTACAGACATATTAACACTTCCATTCTGGTTGTCTTTTGACTGGGAGGGAAGAAGATTCTCATTTAGCTTTGTACCCCTCACCCTTCCACAGCATGCTGGCCTCTCCTTGGCATGACATCTACAAGCTGCTAATTAGAGCAGGAGTAAAATCTAAACCTAAAGGGCAGAGTGAACAGTTGCAGGCGGCGTGTGATATGTAAATAACACCATTCAGCTACTGTTCTCAGGTTTAAAACATCTCTCTCTCCGTCATTTTCTTTGGCCATAAGCTGGGTATTTTCTCCCTAGTCAAAGCCAGGTTATCACAAATCCCCATGCCAGTTTCCTGTCATTTTCTCCATGAATATTCACCAAGGAAGCTCTCCTCTTGTACAAAAAAATGGCATGGTTCTTCCACTAAAATTTAACTGCTCTCATCTTCCAGGCTTTGTCTTTAAGTAGCGGTGAGCAATGTGTCATATGAGCACTGGCCTTCGCTGTCCAGTTCCACACATCCTTACAGGCCGAGTGACAGCTTTGGCTCCTGGGGCTCTCTCACCACTGTACCCCAACCCCGTGGCCTCCTGGAGCTGGAGAAACTGCTGCTCATTCGCTCTCACCACACATTCAGTCAGGGACTCTCTAGAGGCTTCATGGAAAGTAGCAGAATAAGCTACTTAGAGTTCGGCTTTATCTGCCAGAGCTCAGGGAAGAAACTGAAGCGGTGCCTAGCATAGAGGGAAAGACAGGACTTTCACCGAGGAGCCCTTGCCTCCTTTAGCTCCTGCTGGAAACACTAACTTCAAAGATGTTCTCCTGCAGCTACATGAGCCTAGCTTCAGAGGAGGTGCTGACTGCTCAGAGAAAGGACTGTTCTCAGTCTAACATAGTGAGAATATCTAACATGAGAACTGCTTTACCAGTGCTGGGTCCAAAGGAAATTCCAATCCCCCAAATTCCAAAAGGGAGTTTAAATATCTCAGCCTGGATTAAGGAGGATTTCTGGAGGTTAGATCAAAACCCACCCTCTTCAGGAACTTGTGCAACCCTGTTCCCATCTCCCAAAAGGAGTCAGGCCCTTACCTCTGAAGGGACATATTCTTACCCTGGGGTCTATCAGCATATCAAAACTCATGCTGGTCTCCAGGCTACCTCAGTGTCACAAGTGGTTGTTACACATCTCAAAGTCCAGGCTAGCATGGACTAGCCCTTCTGACCTCCTCCTCTACCCTAAATTCCCTCCAGCTTCCCTCCCCTCAGCTGCTCCTCTGTATAACCCTGCTGCTTTTGCTATGTTTCCTCTTTGTGTTGCCACTCTACATCGTATGCTCTCCCTAATTTCTGTCCACTGCTAGTCTCCCTTATCTTACAGATAGCCCTGGCTAGGCCCAGTCTGCTGGCCATATTAAGTCTATTTCTTTTTCTCTCTCGTCTGAACTCTTTCAGATCCTTCTGTCTAGTCTATCTCTCTGTCTCTGTTTTTCTCTGCAACAAAACTCTTCTACACCATGGGCTAATCACGCCTTCAGTTTATACAACCAGTACATCCAGTCATATGCATGATAAAGAAATATTCTTATTTTTATTACTTATAATACAGCTGAATTGTATTGCTTAATATCTGTATATCTGTTCCTTGGCCTTATCAATCAGATTTTCTTAGACAATCTTTGTCCACATCCAAATTTTCTAGGCCTGGTTAGGTATCATAGCTTCAGTACATATCTGTGATGCTACAACAGACATCAGAGACTGCTGTCATTTGCAAAGGACAAAGGTGGGGGTTTTCACAGTTCCACCTGAGGCAGCCCTCAAAGTCCAGTCAAACACCAGCAGGTAATAAAACTACCACATACTGTTTTGAAAAGGCAAATAATTTAGGATAGCCTCAGGCAAGAGAATTAGGGTACAATAAGCAATGGAGCCAGACCACAACAGGGCAAATACAAAGACTTGGCGGAGATGTCTGCCTCACACCTGCAGGAAAGCAGGTGGACAACTACTGAATCGAGAGGTGCAGAAAACAGTAATAACTGAGAATCAGTAAGTCGATAAAGACAGTACTGGAAATATAAAAACAAAAGGAAATGAAAAGTTATCATCCTAAAACCCACTCCAAATCAATACACATTTCTCAAAATGATAGCAGAATCAAGAGTTCTTTAGATAGGCAGGGACTGAAAGAATCCACCGACAAGAGACAGTAAAAATAATGCAGCAATGTAGCTATAGCATCATGGGATTAGTGCGAGCTTGGCAAGATTACCCACGGTACAGTTTTCCTGTACCACAAAGATCAATAAGAGAAAGGAAACCACAGCACTAATTATCAGGGCAACAGAAACAATTTCTCCATAAACTAACCTAATAAAAATGATTGAAGAGAAAATGTTGAAATGGGAAAACAATGTTTTAAAATCACTGATTAAGTGGAAAGGAAAGACAGTTATCAGGGAGGTTAATAGTTTAGTGTTGTCAAAGTTACCTATAATTAATCCTCAACTTCAGAGCATTTCCGTTACAGTCTAGAGTCTAAAGGTTACATGTAAAAATATGAATGATGGTATAAAAGAAAATTAATAGCTTAGAGATTTGGACATTATTTCAAGAAAATAAAGCAAAAGCTAGAAGGAGTTTCTCTTTCCATAAACTATAATTAGTTATGGTAATTAAGTAATATTATAAAAGTGATTCCATGAAAAAATAATCAGGAAGTAAAAAAAATAGGCTATTCTACTAGTCTCTCTGTCCCTGTCTGTCTCTCTCTGTGTGTGTGTGTGTATCTGTCTGTCTCTGTTTGTCTCTGTCTGTCTGTCTCTCTCTCTGTTGCACACACACACACACACACACACACACACACACAGAGCTGCTTATGCACACAGACAAATGGGGAAAAGCGAAGATTCCAAAGTTAAGACAGTAACAGGTACCAGAATTTCAGCCTATGGAAATTCTTAGGGTTCTATAATTAGGACACCAGAGTGACCAGGAATGAGGAGAGAAACAGATAATACATAGAATTATAGAAGATGAATACCTAAAAATGTTCTAAGTCAAAAGTGCCATGGGCAACCTTTCATATATTCACATCCCAAATATGACAGGCTACAGTGTGTCTGCATATGTTCCATCTTTCACATTTACTCTGGTTTTACAAAAATTTCCTCAATGTACTAGTCATGAAAACATAACATGGACATCACCTCTTATACTCTAAAACCAAACTCTAAGAATGGCATGATTATTAAGTTTGAGAAACCAGGACATCATATTTTAAGTACTTCAAATTGTTACATGGATGTCATTTATTTCTAGTTTAAGTAAAATCCTAACAGTAATCAATTGTACTTATTTTATACCCATATACACTATATGCAATATTTTATTCCATAACTAAGTTGATGATATGAATGAAAATAACATTCTCTCAACTATTAATTAATTTATTAATTTGTGTATATATTATATATGCACATATAATGCCTCCGGTGACAGCTCTAAACCACAGTGACTCAGGAGAAATTTTAAGGTCAGTTCTCTCCTTTTACCACACATACACATACACACACACACACACATACATACTCACACACTCACACGCACACACACACACACACACATATGCACTACTAGTGGACTCAAAGAATTTTCTTTTAAAATAATAAAACATGAGTCATCTCATTTTTTTCTAGATAGAACATCTGGACATACTAAATACCACTGTGGTACAAAATCTATCAAAACTATTAACTGTGGGTTTTCTTTCTCATTTCTCTCTGTTATACCAGATGAATAACAAATTAGTCTAAAGTGTTTTATATTTGTCAAAAATTCAAGCATGGAAAGTTTTAGACTTCTCTGAGGAAAACAATGTTGCATAGTGTTTTGCTAAAAATAATAAACTGAGCATGTTATTTTTCTTGTGCCTGGACTATAACTTATTTATGTGAGTCAAATATTATATCATAAATTAATTCTTCATTTCAGGTAGAAAAAAATAAGTTTCAAATGTCAAACATTTGAGGACTTACAGGTTTATCCTTATCATACAATTTGTTTTGCATTTGTCAGGTTGAAAATGGGGATATCTTGACCAAATATTAACATATTTTTTATTAGAATATAAGAACTGAATGCAGACATGGGAAGATATGATAACATGGACTGCAAACACTCGCAGGAGCTGTGGATGGAATGGTGACATGGTTTAATTTCTGAGGGCCTGGAAGGGCCCTAGAAAGCTATACACTTGGAAATGTGTGTTAGTAGAGGACTGAAGTTCAACATTCGAGCACAGATTTTATAAAACTAGAAAACCACCATACCAAAACAAACAAACAAACATTTCTTCATAAAGCTCACAATATTGTTTAATGATCTCAATCAGGTGAAACCAAATATATTTTAGTTGCCTTTTTTTCTAATGTCCCTATTCCTTCTCAAATCATGTATTCTTACTCCTTAATCCTTATAACTGCTAGGAAGCAAGTGGCTAAGACCCAAGCTGCCCTTGGATGCTCTGAGAGACAGTTACTTCTACTGTTTCCTTGCCTGGGAACACTTGTCCATGAACACATTCAAAGATGCTGCTGTAGTTTCAGATCTGAGGGGTTCTTTATTAAAAACTGATACATCCACAGAGCATACACAGAAGCAGTCTCCTCAGAGAGCTGGAGTAGATGTGCTCAGGAGGACTCCAGAATCCCAAGGTAACTGGAAGCTAAGACCTCTGAGCTTGACACAGGCTAAAGTCATCTGGGAAGAAGTTCAACTGAGAAAACACCTCCATTAGATTGGCCTGTGGGCAAACCTGTGGTGCATTTTCTTGGTTAACAACTGATGTAGGAGGGGCCAGCCTGCTGGGACAGTACTCTCCCCAGCATGTAGTCCTCAGTTGCTTAAAACAAAGCAAGTTGAAAGGGCATTTGGAGAAAGCCAGTAAGAAGCAGGCCTCTGTGGCCTCTGCTTTGTTCCTACCTCAGGCTTCTGCCTTGAGTTCCTGCCCTGACTTCACTTCATAATGGGCTGTAAAGTAAAATAAATCCTTCCCTTCTCGAGGTGCTTTTGATCATGGTGCTTGTCATCCAAAAGAACCCAAACTAAGACAACTGTGAACTTGGGTAGATCTATCTCATCCTAAGATCATCAATCTTAGCCCACAGCCCAGCCAGTGTCCATCCTCCAGCAACACTTTCCCAGGCCGTAATCCTCATTCACAAAGTGATGAATGAGATGTGATCTTGACTACAGGGCTGAACTGTGTCATGAGATGACTTAGCACTGGCCTTGCCATGCCTATGTTCAAGTGGAAAAGTTCTCTAACGAAAGCAAGCATACAATTTACTCCAAACTCCACCCAACTTCTCAGACAAGGCGCCAACTACAGAGGATCCCATTACTGCAACAAAGACTCCATTGACTAAGTTCACACTGATGACGCTGTTCCCTTCCGGGTCATGACTGATACAGCAGGCATTCTGCTCCAAGCACAGTGGGAAGACACTAGACAACAGTACACGTGCACACATGAAGGAACTGCAAATTCCCATTCTTTTCTAGTTTCTAATAGGGCAGAGTATGTATTATAAAATTAAAACCATAAATAAAATCACCCAAGAAAAGAAATATAGGTAGGAGTCAAACAAAGACACAGATAAATGGCCTTCTTGTTGGTTTTGGATCTAAAGGTAAGTAGTACCAATTCAGTAGACTCCTCACATGCAATTTGAATTAAATGTCAATTCCTCCCCAATATAAATGAAATATTCAGTTTGATCTAGGATAAGGGTTATTAATTCCATGGCTAATAAATGTGCAAAATGGGGAAAGAATCGTCCTGAGCCAAAGATAATAGTGTCTAATTCCCTCTACCATTATCCAAACAGCTCAAGATCAGAGGTTATATTGTGATGTCATGAGTATGAGGAGGGTCACTGTCCAGAGTCAAAACCAGCATGGTGAATAGAGTTATAGCTCAGTTATATCATCCTACTATGGCTGAATGACGCACTATAAGCTTTCCTTATGCAAAGAGTTCAGCTGAAAAGTCAGCATGGTGTTACTTAGAAGGTGGGAATGTGACCTGGAATAAAACACTGGGGATTTCAGAGAGATCAGACAAACTGTTCCTCATGCAGGGCACCCATCTGCTATTGACCACCCCTCATGCTGCCCTTGGTGACAAGCACTCTGCACAGGTCTATAAATACATTCCAGGCTTCCAAATCCAAAAGCTGCTTGTGATAACCTTCTTTTTAAGAGATTATTATTTTTTAAACAACATTTGTAATTTTTATATGCATGTACACATAAAAATCTCACATTCAACCCTAAATAAAAGTTTATGAAAAATATAACAAGGAGATGAGATAAGATAACCAAATCTCTTGCCAAAGAAGCAAAGCATCCATTTGCTTTGCCTACTCTGTCAGATCTTAGCCATACAAAGTCTTAATGCTATACCCATAACCTTTTGCTGTCACTACTTGGCTGACAAATAGAAATTACAGAAAATATCAATTGTTTCTGTGTGGCTTTCAACCTTTTAAGCTATTCAGTAACAGTCCCTACCTTGAGGTAATAAGACAAGACCAGGAGTAGCTTAGCAACCTAAAAACTCTACTTTGCATTAGCTATGCACACACTCCTCTCCTGATAATACACCCAGCTTCCTGGACCCACTTTAGAATTGAGCTGCACATACACCCATCTTTAAACAAAGGGATAAGCCTCTCCTCCTTTAGCATCACCTCAGTAGGTCCACTTGCAATCTGTTTCCATTTAAAGACAATTAAACCATATTCAAGAACTGGAGGAGAGGGTCTAACACAATCTAAACTAGTCCTGGTCTGTTCACAGTAAGTTCACAGTAAGCACCTGGGTACATATGATTAGAATCACACATGTTATAGGAAAGGGCAGGGCCAATAAAGAAAGGCTTATACAACTCAATCTGTCAATTAAAACAGAAAACTACATCTAGCCCTACATCTAGCAACCAAACTCATTCTTTTCTTGAACCCCAAAAGGAGTCCCCAGTTAAAAGTAAAAACAATAACCAGTACCCTTGGATACAGAAAGTTAAAGAGATTCAGTAGCATCAGAGCTGTTGATTTACTTCTGAGTCAAGATTGCTACTTTGTGATCTATGTGTGCTTCTTCAATTTTTTGAAAAAGATGTCAAGAACCTGGAAAAATTGTGGTGTTTCTACATAACCACCCCTAAAATACTATAAGCAAGGAACCAAAAATCCCTGCAAAGTCAAGAGACCTGATGTGACCATGCAGGGTCAACAGGTTCACTTTAGAACAGAAACTACTGACCTATGTCTAAGTCTATATTTTTTTCCATCTACAGGCCTTATTTGCTTGGTAGATTTATATTACATTAAACCCTAGAAAAATCAGTGTTAAGAACAGCTAGGACAGCCATTCCTTACCAAATATATTCATGCCAAAATGCAAAAACAAACGTGACAGAATCAAAACATTAACTATGTATCCCTGTCTTAGAGTTTTACTGCTATGAACAGACACTATGCCCAAAGCAACAATTATAAGGACAACATTTAATTGGGGCTCGATTACAGGTTCAGAGGTTCAGTCCATTATCATCAAGGTAGAGCACAGCAGTATCCAGACAGGCATCGTGCAGAAGGAGCTGAGAGTTCTATATCTTCATATGAATGCTGCTAGGAGAAGAATCACTTCCAGGGAGCTAGGATGCAGGTTTTAAAGCTCACACACACAATGAAACACTTCCTCCAACAAGGCCACACCTACTCCAACAAGACCACACCCCCTAATAGTGCCACTCCCTGGGCCAAGCATATGCAAACCATCATATTCCACTTTCTAGTCCTCATAGTCTTGTTCAAGCACATGAGTCTATAGGGTCCACACCTACCCATAGCCTAACACAAAATACATTTAGTCCAATTTCCAAAGCCCCCATAGTTTATAGCAGTCTCAACAATGTTAAAAAGTTCAAAGTTTCTTCTGAGAATCATACAATCAAGTGACTGTAATCCCCAAAGCAAGACAGAAAACAAGCTGAGTAAACTCCAAACTCTGCATCTTCATGTCTGATGTCAAAGCAGTCTTCAAATCTTTGACTCCTTTTTCTTCTTTGTTGACTGCAACAAACTTCTTTCTCTTGGATTGGTTCCACTTCCTATTAGATGCTTACTTTGACAGGTATGCCATGGCTCTGGCATCTTTAACATCTTAGGATCTCCAAGTGAACTTCAACTTCACAGCTTCTTGTTCCAATGTCTGGATCCACACATGATCTGTGAGCTCCTCCTAAGAGCTGGGGTCACTTCTTCAGCTCTGACCTCTGTAGCACTCTAGGTTATGGCTGACTCCATTCTACTGCTGCTGCTGTTCTTGGAGGTCATCCCATGGTATTGGCATCTCCAATACTCTGAGGTCTTCTACTGCAACTAGGTTTCACCAATAACCTCTTTACGGTGCCAAACATCAACTACTTTGCATGACTCCTTCAGTCCTGGGCCATCAACTGCAATTGAGGTTGCACCTTCACCAACAGCCTTCAGTGGCCTCTCACAGTTCAAAGCCTCAGCTGTTCTCCATGACCCTTTCATACATTCAAAACCAGCACCACCTAGGTGATTCTTACACATTACCAAGTCTTGCTGGAGCACAAGGTACAACCTTGGCTATCTCTGGAACAAAGCTTCTTTATACTCTCAGAAAACACTTCCCAGAAGATTTCATTTCAGTGATGCTAGTCTTAATCACCACTCATTTCTTAGCTATAGCTAACCAACATTAATTGTCCAATAGTCCCTTCTATTTTTCACTCTAAAGTCAGAGTCACGTGGCCAAAGCTTCCAAGTTCTACTGTTTGCAGGAGCTGGAACAGGCCCCCCTTTTCTATTACATTGTCACTAGCTTTCTGTTTCCAACTCCTCACTACCTAAATGTGGCTTTCCTGGATCTTGCTATGTAGATTGACCTTGAACTCAGAGATCTGCATGTCTGTCTCCTGGGAATAAGGGTGTGTACCACCATGCCTGGATTTAAATTTAGCTGGGTAGGATCTTGCCCCAAAGTCCCACTTCCTTAATCTGTTATCTCCTAGAACATAGGATTCAGCTCCATTCTACTTCCTGGTGCCCCTTTAATACTTAAACCATATATTTCATATTTTTCCTTTCTTAACTTGCTCCTTTTCATTAAAATGTTCTTCATAAGAGTGAACTTTAGTAACCACACAACAGAATTTATACCAGGCTATTTTGAGACTTCCTTTTTCAAAGCAATTAATTTAAATCTTTTTACCTTAGCCTCAGGCAGACTCTTTGACCAATGGCAAAAAGTAGGCACATTCTTCACCAAAATACCACAAAAACAGTCTCTATGCCACATACTGAAATTCTCCACTGAAACCTCTTGAGCAAGGTCTGCCCAGTTTAAATCACTCTCAATAACAAAGTCATCCATATTCCTACTAGGATAGCCCATTAAGCCTCACTTAAAGGATTCCTCTGCTTTTCAAATCCAAAATCCCAAAAATCCATATTCTGCCAAACAAAAGCATGGTCAGGCCTATCACATCCTGGTACCAACTTCTGTGTTAGAGTTTTTACTGCTATAAACAGACCGTTGACTAAGGTAATTCTTATAAGGACAAGATTACAGGTTCAGAGGTTCAGTTCATTATTATCAAGTGGGAGCATAGCAGTGTCCAGGCAAGCATCATGCGTGCAGGAAGAGCTGGGAGTTCTACATCTTCATCTGAAAGGTGTGAGGAGAGGACTCACTTCCAGAGAGCTAGGATGAGGGTTTTAAAGTCCATGCCCACAGTGACACAAGGCCACACCTACTCCAACAAGGCCACACCTCCTACTAGTGCCACTACCTGGCTGATCATATACAAACCATCACTATTGCTATAGTTGGGGCTGCCTTCTTTAACATCTACTCCTCCCTCCCAGTTCCCAGAAACAAATCAAAGTCTTTCTTTCAAGCAGTTGCTGTGCATCATCATCTTTTCCAATGAAAGAAAGGGCTCCTGCTGTAGAGCAATCTAAACTAGAAGGGCCACACATTGTGGAGGGAAAAGATACCCCATTTATTCCTCCAGTCCCATAACTCTGAATATAAACTTGATAAGA
Organism: Mastomys natalensis; assembly: GCA_021653895.1. Taxonomy (NCBI): domain Eukaryota; kingdom Metazoa; phylum Chordata; class Mammalia; order Rodentia; family Muridae; genus Mastomys; species Mastomys natalensis. The sequence continues at coordinate 160,473 of JAJTUV010000981.1, read as the reverse complement.
AAAATAAAATGTAGCATGTAGGCCTGTGTTATATGTTATTTGTGAACTTAAATGTCTTGTTATATGAATTCAAAATTAAAATATTTTTTAAGTTTAAGAAAGTAAAGAACATTCTAACATATTTTTTATTTCCACATATCTAATCTTGCATACTCAGTATAAAATAATTGAACTACCCATTCCACAATTGGATGAGCAATTCATACTTAATTAGAATAGAGGTTGCATTCCCTGCAACTACAGTAACTGTGAATCATTTGTTGACTTTAGTGAGCCATAGTACACATCTATTTTAGTGGTTCCCTAATAGAATTCTCTCACTGATGAGTTAAAGAATGTCAGGAGACAGTCTGGTATTTCCCTCACACCCACCTGATCACATCATTACCAATAGGAAAACCTGTAAGGAATTATGGTGTCAGTTCAGAAGTCATATGAGTCATGGACTCTAGCTTCTCTCCATTCTCCTTATCAAGCATAATTCTTATTATGAATATTAGTCACTTTTTTCCCTCTGTGACAGTATACCTATAACACTATAAAAACAAAAGGTCTATTTCTCATAAAGGAAATGAAGAATTAAGGGGAGGGAGGTTTGTGTGTGCTGGAAGGATGGGAGGGAAGAGTAGAAAAGGGGTTTGGAGAGGGATAACTACCACCAAGGAAGTTTGAAAAAGCCATATGACAGTAACCCACTTCTTCTTGCTAGGCCCCAACAATCCATTGGCCTATAAATGTATCCAATAAATTTTCAATATATCAATGATGTTAGCACCCTCCTGATCTAACCTCCTCACTAACTGGGATACAACCCTTCAACACAGGAACATTTTTATCATAGAATTCATAGCCAAACTATAATAGTGTGGCCATTGATACTGCTCAGAAACCTGAGAGGAACCACGTTCACAGACTAGCTCAACACAGAAAACACCACAGGCTGTTATCAAAGCAGTTAAGAACATACAGAACATAAGACATACAGCTTTCTAATAAAAAGAACTTACCTAGGATCAAAGATGATTGATCCACTGATGTACAGAACCTTTCTATAGCATTTCAAAATGTAAAGTACATTTCCAATAAATATATGAAAGAAGGGAAGACCAGGATAGAAAACTAAATTTCAAACAAGAAATTAGGAATCTATGGTAGAACAATGAAGTCTAAAGAGTAAGGAGGAAATGTAGTTTTAATTGAATTGATTGTCTACTCAGAAAACAAAGCCTGTTATCAGATTCTATGAAAGCTGGAAGAAGCCTCCATCAGAGACAAAAAACTAAACAGAGTAGGTTAGAAACACCATAAATACTGACTGTGTTCAGGAGGCCTATGGTGAATTCTTGGATGACAGGGCTGGATCTTCATCTCTGAAGAATGAACTGCCAAATACCACATTTTTCTTTCTTTTCTTTTTTTGAAATCAAAATGTACTGCCAAAAAACACAGAACAGTGACGAATCTGCTACATGCACATCACACAGCTAACCATGTGTGTGGCTCACATTTTTGAGGCTTGTTTTATTAGCTGAACAGTTTCTAACAGTAAAGGCCAGAAAGGGCTCCACTCTTCACCTACCCAGAATCATTATGTCCAAGTCAGAGCTCCAACCAAAGCCAAAGCATCAGGCGGCAAGCACAGACTCTGGACACTTTCTTCCACTCTCAAAGGTCACATATGAAGTCATTCACTACTTATCTTTCCTCTTCATCAGTCTGACTGGATCCACACACAGAATAGGCAAGTTCCTAAACAATTAGAGTGTCCCAATCCTTTAATTCAATATAGATGAAACCATCATTAATAAAGAAATCCTTCCTGGCCTGGTACCACCATGCAGAGACTGAGCCTCAAATGCCCTACATGACTCATAGGATTCAGAATTTCCTAAGGCTGCTTCATTATCCACAGGGGTTGCCGTCTTTCTGTGAGTTGTATCACAGCTGCAAATGGTCTTAAAACAAGAAGACAAAGGAGCTAGGGGTGTCTTCTGCTTTCTGCTTACTTTCCACATTCTGCCTTTTCTAACCAGATCACATGACACACCATGCCTATGCTCATCTGTGAGCTTTTCACAGAAGACGAGTGCATTCAAGCACAAAGTCAAAACACACGTGAACAATGAGTGGCACATTCAGAAACAATCAGTACAATGTCAGTGACAGTCTAACACAGGATGAGCTCAGCTTAGTGGGAGAGTGGCCCAGCAAGCACAGGGCATAAGTCCTGCTCCTCTTAAATGTCTACCACAAATGTCTACCACACTGTCTTAAAGAATCTTAAAGGAAGGTAAGAAATCTGGGAAATAAAATAATCACATACAGCTGTTACCAGAGTTATTCATCCATTAATTAAATATTCAGAGCTTTTACTATCACTAAGCTGGAAAGGCTATTTCATGGCTTTTTTTTTTTTTTCAGTTTTTACCACAAATTCATCCACTTATTTTTTAATTCATTTGCTCAAAAATATTCATTAAATCTGAGTTACATATTAGAGTCTCAGAATGTGAACAAAGCTATATCCCCAATTCCCAAAGATATTGGTTCTGAGACCTTAATCTCAGCATTTGAGAAGTACAAGGAGGCAGAATGCAAGTTTAAAGCTAGCCTGAGCAGCAGATTTTCAAAAAGCTAAGTTAAAAAACAACAACAAATCAACAAAAGAAAATCATTTGGAAACCTCACCAAAAACTGAATGTCTCATTTGAGAGACCTGGCTAAAAGAATTTTGTTCTTTTCTTTTCTCCATGTGACTCCATGTAGTAGATGGCTTGAAACCACACTTTAAACACTAGTATAAGGGAAGGCAGACTATATGTAGAAATCAGTACTGGAGAAAGCTCCTGAAAGCCAGAGTTTATGGAGCCACCTTGAACCCAAGTGAATGAGGAAAATGAGTTGAGAGTTGACCACCAACAACTGGATGATCTTGAAAGAAAGGCTTAAGGCAAGCCAGACTCTCTCTGAATACAAAGCAAGACATCCTCAGAAGCTGGCAAGGATGCAGTGTGAGACTGCCAAAGCCAGTATGTTAGTCCTCTAGATGTCCCCCAACTACACTGCAGTCCTCCCCACACTACAGAGCTCGTTAGAGTTTCGGGAGAGGGACTCACAAACACAACATTTCATTTCCATCATGAAGCTATAAAACTACTGAAATTAAAACTCAATCTTTATGGCAAGATCACTCAACCCCACGCTTAAGAGCTCACAATCAAGGGCTAGAAACACTGGATGAATAGGCTTGGATCGAATAGGTCATCCCAAACCCAAGTCTCCTGGTTCCCAGCGATCCAAATGCCACACAGTTTCAAAGGCCAACATCCCAGCTTGTCTCTGAATCCTCCACGAAGGCCACATCCTGAACTCGGATGCAGCTTCACACGGTTGATGGACAGGGGGAAAAAGGCAATTTAATTTTCTAGAAGTTAATTAAAACATGGATTTTTATACACAGCATTACATATCACCATATGCTGCGGTAGGGTGAGTGTTACTTCTAAAAATACTAAAGCTTCTCTGATGGAATTGGATCTGAGATCAATCCCTAGCTGGCAACCTACATACAGCCTTCTTCCCCCCTGGAGATAGATAAAGGGGCAGCTGGCAGGGCTGCACCACTAATGGCTAGTGCCCGATACGCAATTTGAACAGGGCAAATCTACCCAGAATTTTTCACTTCAGACTAAAGCTACTCATTAAAAACAAAGGAGAAAATTAAATAAAGCAGCAACCCAGAGAGACTAGAGCCCCAAGCCTGCTGGTAAAGGCCTCCAGCAGAACCAGGTTACACTTCAAATTTGCTCATCTTAACATCATTACAGCAGCAGAAACATTTGAAGTTTTGGCTTCAAACCTTAGCAAGCTGCTCCACAACGGGGAGTGGGGGAGGCAGAGTTATACAAATTTAACACAGGCAGATGAGTTTGAAGCTAGCCCATACTAAAGTGATATAGCCAGTGGTACTACATTTGAGGAACTCATTAATGTCCCGATGCCTAACCATTTGTGAGGTTCTATTTAGATTGGGGCACTTAAGGAAGTGAGGGAGTCAGGGAAAGATTATACATTTTTCTAAAATGTGCTGGTAACAATGGCAAGCACTTAGTCCTCTTGGGATCAGTTTAAATATAACCTATAATTTTGAACAACAGGATCAGGTTTAATATAAGGAACTGGGTGTCTGAGGAGTGGAACGTGCCACGATCAACTGGTAATGGACTTCTCAGATAGTCAGTGACTTGGGCAAAATGCTACCTTGCAGAGACATTACTTCTCCAGCAGGGCTCTTGAAGCTCTTAGGTTCTTGTATATTCGTCCGTCGTCAAACCAGCCTGAGTGACAACAGAAGTACAAAATTCAAGGCGTGAAGAGGCTCGTGGGACTCTTCGCAGTCTCTGCTCACATTACTAGATCCCTAGAGCATTGACTCTAATATACAAGTTCCATCCTCACACCAGCCACAGAGCCACTCTGCACAGCAGGCATCTCCTGCACAAGGCATCTGGAACCTCTGCTGCAGGAGTCTACCTGGGCTTTACTCTCTGTTTACATACTTACCACAGAGGGAGGAAGGGCCACAGTAAGACCATAATAAATACCTTTTCAAACCACCAGCGCAGCACAGCGCACTGTGATGTATTTTTTAATTGATGACATTCATACTATGACATACAAATTATACTCTCAAAATTAAAAATAAAGTGTTCATGGCAATATGACTACACCTAAAACGCCCTGTAATTAAAATGAATCTAATTACTTCGTTTGCAAAGTAGATGGGGTGCCTCGGAAAAAAAAAAAGAAAGAAAAGGGGCAGAAAAAGACAAAAAGAAGACTGAGAGCTGATGTTTGTGTAACTTGGGGCGTGGAAAGAATGCTGGCTATGGAACCTGGCAGACCCGGAGTCCCTGTTTTTCTGTTTAATATCTGAAACATGTTATTTAGTCATCAGTACCAGAATTGCAGGTTTGTCTAGGAATCAGCTGAATCGGGGCCCGACGCGTAATGAAAGCCAGAGCAGTTGTCCTGCCTTCTGCAGGTACAGAAGGGAAAGGGATCCCAAAACTGTATAGTAAAGAAAGGCCATCCTGAAGGCCTTTCTTCTCCCTTGCCTCTTCCACAGGATAAAGGCTCAGAAATCTATGAAGGCCCCAGGAGACGGACAACCCACCATAGAAACGTGAAGAAATCAAATGGAGGCTGACCCTAGCAAAAGCCGTCTGGGGAAGAACATGCAGAAGTCAAGGGAAGTCCTCTCTCTCACGGACCACACTCCTGCAAAATCGAACACTTGACACCTCTATCTGAGATATCCAGGCACTTCTTAAGAACTGGATCAGGAGTCCTGAACCATGCTTTGGTTATTGGCAGAGGTACACTGGGATGTGCCATGCCTTAGTTACATAGATTTCTACTGCTTTACTACATAGTCTCTTCTTGTTCCTCCCGGTCTCCTTAAGTGCTGGGACTCAATCTGGGGCTAGACTAGCACTCCGTTGCTAAGCTATACCCTCTGCGTAGGTGGGGGAGGAGAAAAGGAGGAGGAAGGGGGAGGGGGAGGGAAGGAGAGAGGGCGGAGGGAGAAACAGAAAAGGGGAGAGGATGAGAGGAAAAGGGAGATGATTCCTTACTGCCAGGTGAAAAGCCCATGAGCAGAAAGCCTGTTATATTGTTAACAATATAACAAAAACAAACACAAGACAGGAAATATACATGGAGAACACCCCAAGTAAGCCTCACCTGAAGCCAGACAAGGTTCACTGAGGCCTCTATGGTGGTAGGAGTAGCTCTCTAATTTTAGGCCATCTTCACTGGCCATAAAGCCCCTACCTCTCTTCACCTCCCTCTACTCATTCCTAAACATGACCTGAGGCCACAGCAAATTGAAAATACTGACATGGACTGAGAGTCCCTTGACATATGGGGACAGAAAAGGAACAGGTGTTAGGTAGAGATCAGAACCCAGCCCAGACCTCCACCTGCTGAGCACACAAACAGGGTCCTGCATGAGCCATCTGCTGTATTCCATGGCCAGAAGCCCTCCTGTGGGAAGCACTACCAGATTCAAGAGGACATTTCCATCCCCAGCACAGGATAGCCCATCAGCTCAAGCAGAAGAGCACAGAGGAATACAGGGCAGGAGGCGGAGCTCTTCTGCACTGCTTGGTGACCTCGGGTAGCAAGACAGCTGCTTAATACAGTTTCCTCTTGTTGCCTGGGGATGATCTGAAGGTTTAAGACAGACTTCCTGGGACAAGCTCCCCAGAGTGACCTCAGACTCTTTTTCACTTTGAAAGTACTATTGTTGATACGATACGTTCTGCAAAACCACAAATAGGAAACTGAGAGAAAAGTCTGCTTCCCTTCCCACCCCCAACCCATTCCTCAGCCGCTAGATATTTCCAGAGCTTCCTCTATATTCCCATCTTCTGGGTCATGGACCACAGTGAGGAACACCAAGCTGAGAGAGGAGGCTCCGATGAGATGCTGATTCACCCCCTTACCAGCTGCTTCATCACCGCAAAGGGATTCTCTTTCCTTACTTCCCTCCTTATGAAATGGAACTTTCACACAAGGTTGCTGTCAACAGCATCTCATGGGAAACGCACAATCACATTCCATGTAGAGCAACACAGGTAAGGAATTGTCAGAGACAAGCAGGTAAATTGAGGATGGGGTCCCAGTAAGGAGGTGGGTTATTTTGAAACGAGCATGACTTGCCAGAACCCTTCACCACTGATTCAGCTCAGCCACAAAGTAGTACAGGGGTCCTAGACCAGAATCCACAGAAACCCAGTCACAGCCTGAGTGGCCTCTTGAGGCTGTTCCTTCCATGAAATCCAAATCTTCCTTCTCATTCACTCAGGAGCATCCAGTGTTACAGGAGAGCACACCGAACTGTGTGCAACAGGACAATGGAGACTGGTAAATTAAATCCCCAACTAGGATTCCTGTAACATTCCACTTGGTATCCACCCTCTTTTTAAACTTTGTTTCAGGATGAAAAGGATCAAGTGAGCCATCTCAGATGGAACAAGGTGCAATGTCGAAACAGATTTGTTACAAGTGTCCTGGGCACCCAATTAGAATATCCCTTTGCCATGGGGAAGTTTTCAGTTCTGCTACTTCTCAAGATCCCTCCCCTTTTAGGAAGGCTGCTAAAATTTCTATCAGCCTCTGACAGATTTCTGCCTAAAACTGGAAGCTATCCCCCCAACCCATTTGGAGACTGCAGATGGCTTATTTGCATATTGCAATTCTCCTACCTGATGACTGTTTGGGGGTATTATGGAAGAAGCAGATGGAGGACAAACTCTGCGCTAATGTGCCGCCCTGGCAAGTAACCAGGCTAATCATGAATCTCTAAACAATACACTTTCAAGACAATTCATAAAACATGCTCATTCAAAGATTACCAGGAAGTGGGCATGAGTGCAGATAATACTACAATACAAATACAGACGGTGGTGGGAGTTTGCCCAACTTTACATTCAAACTTGACATCTGAGATCAAAAGATGGAAGAAGTTAATAATTTCAAGAATTTATGTAAAATAGGCCTATTGGTTATGGAAAATCAAAATGGACTTATTAAAAAAAATTAATGGTTGGGAAGCCAAAGTTTTATTTAGCGAAATAGAAAACAAAGTAAAACTTGAGGCAATACTGGCATAACTCAAGCCAAAGCCATCCCAATTTTGTCCCAAATGATGAGATTTTTTTTTTTTTTTTTTTTTTTTTTTTTTTTGGTTTTTTGAGACAGGGTTTCTCTGTATAGCCCTGGCTGTCCTGGAACTCACTCTGTAGACTAGGCTGGCCTCGAACTCAGAAATCCACCTGCCTATGTCTCCCAAGTGCTGGAATTAAAGGTGTGCGCCACCCTGCCCAGGAGAAAAATTTGAGAAAATTTTTAACTAAAATATAATTATATTATTTCCCCTTTCTCTTTCCTTACTCCAGTCCCTCCCTTTTTCCCTCTTGAATCCAGGCCTTCTTTTCTTTATGTCATTATTGTTTTACACACACACACACACACACCCGGAGGAGGGGGCACATGTCTAACTATATCAGTACAAGCAGCTCATGCCTTTTAGTGGTATGGGGGTGGGAGGACATAGAGGGTGTGAAATAACTACTTGTTATTGGATAACCAATTAAGTGGGTACTCCTTGGGGAAGACTATTTCTTAGTTGCCTGTAGTTCTGTCTATAGAAAATGTCCTCTTCCAGATTGACACATCTACTGGTGTTCTTCTTCTTCAGGTCTTGCTTATACAGCCATAGTTGTGGGTATCATGGGTGAAGCTTCCTTGTCATTTCTACAAAACACAATTTTACACCTGGTCCTCTGGCTCTTAAAACCTTTGCATCCTCTCACCCTCAATCTTCCCTGAGCCTCAGGTGCAGGAGCTGTGTTGTCGATCTGTCCACTAAGACTGGTACCCTGTGATCACCTGTTCTCTGGGTTTTGACCACTTGTCATTTTCCATAATGGTCTCCTGTTGCAAAGAGAAGTTTCTTGATGAGGCGCGAAAGCTCCACTTACCTATGAACTACAAGGATAGATATTTAGAATGCAGTTAGGGATCATGCCAGTCCCTTTACTGAACCGGAGGTGGTAGGTTCTCCTCTAAGACATATGACCTCACCTGTCCCAGGTGGTTCGCCACATAATTTTAAGGAAAAATTATTTTCAACCTGAATTACTCAAAATAGGACTTTAATTCTCAACAGGCATGTTAGTCCCAGAGTCCCTATACTATGTGCAGTCATAGGTAGAGAACTTTTAATAACTAGAAATCTCCCTGACAGGGAGACTTTAGGCAGAACAAAGGAGCAATGACCATGTTCTCCTCTTTCCTATCTGATTATAGCCCTGACACTCCTTGGCATTATTCTGTGTGAATCAGGTACTGAGTGTAATTAAATAAAGCACAGTACACAAAGGCATCATGTAGGTACCACAGTAGGGGTATAACAAAAAGTAGCAAGTGAATTAAAGTGTACAAAGATCCTCAGGAGGACATTCAAACTACTGGTGGCAGGTACCCAAGGTGTCACACAATTTGCAGAATCTCAAAATTATTGTATGCAATGATTCTAGTCCTAAATTACAAAATTATTTTATGAATAAAGACATTCACTGTAAAATTATCTTTAAGAAAAAGAAATGCAGTTGTTGACTTTCTGAAAGAGACAGTGGGTCAAAGGCTCACCATGAGTCTCCTATGTCTTCCTGCTTCATCTATGGGTCTTAGTCCGTTGATGCTGATGTTGCTACTATTATGATCCTGGGAATTAAACACACGGCCTTGGCATGCTAAGCACATGGGTATACACAACACAGCTTACTTAGTAAGCATGTTTTCTGCAAACCGTTAAGGCTTTTTGTGAGATTGATATAATGATAGATAACATCTGCTGATCAAAAGCCTAAGTAGGAAGACCTGGGGAAGGCAGAAGGCCAGCTTCCAGGTCAAGACTCCCAAGAATACTCTCTGGGATCCAGCCACTTAGCCTCAATTTTAATTTTCTTATTTACAGTACTACAATCTTCCAAGAGACAAGGAAAATAAAGAATGCAAAATAATTGTTAAGTTACTAGTGAAAGTTATCTACATATTTATGTTGCTGTCTGAGTTAAACATTAAATATTCTACAGAAAAATGTAGAAGTATGTTGATGAAGACCTCTTTGTCATAATGAAGTATTTGCTTGATTTTTTCATTTAAATATTAAAATTTTTCACAATAAACATGTTTTAATTAGGGAAAATAAAAAATATGGGGGAAACTGACAAATGAGTCCTACATTTTTAAAACTTTAGACATAAAATCAGATCAGTTAGATAGTTACTCTTGTGGCTTTAAGAACTGCTAAAGCTTTCAGTAAGCACTTCTTTGCAAACAGATTTTAGGACAGACACATAGCCTCATACTGCTGAGGGGTCCTTACCTGGTAAAATACTCAGCAGTGGCTGATTTTCTCTACTCACTTGGCTTCTTAGCAGGCAATACATGGCCCAAGTGTCCACAGTAACTGGAAAGGGCCAAGGAGTTTTAGAAAAAGCTAAGAGCAGTAATGGCAGAGCATCCTTAAGATCTTAACTGACCTGGGGAATGGAGAGTTATCCATCCTACTCAGAAGGATCATTGGCAGAAAAGCCCACTCTGTAGAAATCCTGTAACAGCACCTTCTGAGTGTGTATCACTCTAAAGATCTTGTATTCTCACACTTATCTACCTGTGGCTCATCAGTTATATCACCACTGTAACAACTGCCTCCTTTAATGGTGAAGACAGGATGAACACAGACTCCACTGGTGGGAGAGAACGCCATCACCCAGCACAACAGCCTTCATAGCCCCTTTCCAGAATAAAAAACTCTGAGCCTTGGTTTTTCCATTTGCAAAGCAGTGGTGATAATAACAAAAGTAACAACAGTAACGCACAGCTCACGAGAGATAACACTTCACGGAGTGTACATCAAATGTATACAACACTCTGACAGTGAGAGCACCTTGCTGGATGCTGGATCTTTGCGATTTTCCCAGGAGTTTGCCCTACTAAAGAAAATAACTACCCTGTCCCGATTCCAGTGTCATCCAAGACTCTGACACAGATCTTTAGTGGGCCAGCCCCTCCTACTCCCTGAAGCCCAGCCAAGTCAATTTCCTTGATGTTAGGGCTCAATCAAGCTTTCCATTTCCTCCAACAGAGAGATCTGGCTAGACCTGCCAAATTAACATTTTAAGAGAGCAAGGGATTTTATCTCGATTCTCTTTTCAAAAAATATGCATTTTCAGCAACGCCCCCACCAAGAAATTTTGTCTAGACTTTGACAAACAAAACAAAGTACTTAAGAATTTGCTAATGACCAACACAACACGTCAGAATATCTGGAAAACAAAAAACAAAAAAAAAAACAAACAAACAAAAAAAAACCAGCCAAGTTAAAGAACTTTACTTCCCAAAGAAATCTGTTTAGAAAACATGTCCCCTAAAGTTGAAAAGCTAGATAAATGGCATTTTGCCCAGAGCCTTCTCAAAAAGAGCCAAATAATTGAGTCTAACCAGCAAATTGGGAAAGGGAGAAAAAAAGGCATAAAGCAAGCACAAAACCCTTTAGAAAGTGGCCACACAAGATCCCGGTACTGTGCCATTCATCTGATTTACTGGGCAGCTTGCCAAATAAGGCATAGGCAATTAAGATTAACTTAGACTTGGTTGGGAGGTGGGGAGGGGCATTTCATGTTGCTAAAAGAAAAGATAGCACTTCAAAAGGACCCTGTAATTTTTCTGGACACTTTATACTATACACATTATGAAATGACTTTTTTGAAGCACAATACACAAACCTAAGGACGTTCTATAAGACACAGTGCTTAAAGTCTTTAAATAGCAAGGAGGACTAAACCTTGATCTTTATTTGACTAGTTAGGATTATTAGAAGTAAGAACAGACAACATGGGAATGATTGATGCTTTTCTCTGGGGCTCTTGAAATCACTAAATGTTGGGGACTACGGGGAGCATACTGCTTTTAAGAAAGACAATTGTGTGGTTCCTTGCCAAAAATCCAGCCATTTCTGTTCTTCATCCGAACATAATATTTTCTCTTTTAAATTTCCAGCAACATCAGCTGGATATTTTGAAATAACAAGCAGAATTTTCAGCAGAAAAGCAGGTCTTTCCCTAACCTGGTTTCCTGCCACTAGCTTTGTGGGGAAAGTAGATGAAAAGTAAGTCATCAAAACTTCATAAAAAATAAAAAATGGAAATTACTATCATTTCATTTCTTCAACTGAATGCATTCAATATTGTCCTTGCCACCTCATGCAATTCTCAGATCCCGAGTGTGTGCTTTAGAAAAGCATTCAAATATTTAAACTACTCTTGTTGAATATGATAATAATGACACAGCAGTCTAAATTTTCTAAAGGCTCAGATCCACACACAACATAGATGAACCTTGAAAACACAGGACACGTGAAAAATCACCCTACAAAGAACTGTGTATTATGTGAATGTATTCACATACGAAATATCCAGAATAGGAACAGGAGAGGTGGCTCAGTGGTTCAAACCACACAATGTTCTTCCAGAGGATCTGAGTTCGGTTATCAATACCCAAGTCAGGCAGCTTATAGCTAGCCACCTGTGACTCTAACTCCAGGGGACAAGATGACTTTTTCTGGCCCTACAGGTTCTTGCATTCATGCCCATACCCACACACAGGTGCATGTAACTAAAAATAATTCGATAAATCCAATTCACAAAAGGCAGTCATCCAATGTCACTTGATAGTCTGGGGCTTTGAGGAATCCAGTGGGTGTTATGGCCAAATGGCATACCTACTAAACTGATACATTGTTTCTTTTTGTTTTGTTTTTTGGGTTTTTTGTTTTTTTGTTTTTTTGTTTTTTTTTTGTTTTTGTTTTTGTTTTTTCATTGGAACTTTTATTTACATTTCAGATGTTTTCCCCTTATCCCCTTTCCCCCCCTCCCTCCCAGGAACTCCTTATCCCTTCCCCCCTCCTCCTGCCTCTATGATGGTGTACCCACACCCACCCTCCCCCGTACCTCACCTCCCCACCCTCGAATACCACCCCCCACGACGTCCAGCCTTCATGGGACCAAGGATCTCTTCTCCCACTTATATATAGCTCCCTTGCATATATAGCTGGAGCCATGGGTCCCTCCCTAAGTGCTCCCAAGCTGGTGGTTTAGACCCTGAGGGCTCTGGTTAGTTGGTATTGTTGCTCTCCTCATGGGGTCCTGTCCCCTTTTTGACTCCTTCAGTCTTCATTCTATCTTCTCTGTTGGGAACCCCATGATCAGTTTAATGGTTAGCTGTGAGCATCTGCCTCTGAGTATGTCAGACTCTTGCAGACCTCTAAGGAGACAGCTATATCAGGCTCCTGTCAGCATGCACCTCCTGACACCCACGTCAGCATCTACCTTTGGTGACTGCACATAGGATGGATATCCAGGTGGAATGGTCTGCAGACGGCCCCTCCTTCAGTTTCTGTCCTGCACTTTGCATCCATATTTGCTCCCTTGAGTATTTTGTTTCTATTCAAGCAATGGAACTGTTCTGCAGCTGATGGTGAATGGTAGTGATGTTTGCAAAAGTCTATGAATATACTTAGCACCCTTAAATTGTTCATTTTAAATCAAGTGTCTTAAGTGGGTAGATTGTATTGTATATTAATTAAATCTTAACACTGAGGTATTTGTAAGTAAAAGAAGAATGTGCTCACACTTAACATGCCCACAAATGAAATGCACTCTCTTCATTACTTTTATACCCAGCCAGCTCCTCTTCCTCTCCCCTCATAAATCAGGTACAAGACCTCTTATATTCATATATGTCCCCTATATTCAGAACTGTATTTTGCAAACTTAGCATACATAAGAGTACCTTTGGAACTTATTAAACATCAGCTATGATGGCTGACATCTGAAGTGGAATCTGAGCGTGTGCATTTTTATAAGTCCTAGGGATGGCAGGGAAGATGGACTAACAGCAAAAGGCTGAACAGTATACATGGATCTATGAGCTAACCTAGGCACTGAGCACCAAGCAGAGCTACCAATCCAACAACATTCCATATCAGGGGCACTCCTGGGAGGGGTTTTTCCTTCTTGTTGGCCCAAGGAACAAAAAAACAGAGATAATGCTTCCACTAGTAGCCAGAGTTCCTACACTGATGGGTCACAGACACGCCTTCTCTTCTAGCTCTGCTGCTGAGGGATGTACCACCAGACACCCTCGCCTTGAGACAGTGCTAAACCAAATACTATTACATACTGACCTTCTCACGTGGCTGGTTCCAGTGGAGAAAGAACAGTTCATGGGAAGAACTTAAAGAACCACAAATAATTATTGGGGGAAGGGAGAGAATTGAGTTGTTGTAATTGCCCAATGGATACAGAGAGAGGAACAACTGGACTTCTGGAGGCTAAAAAATGTATGGTGTTGAATACCCAGGTCAAGGCCACAACCACCTGGCCTTCTTCCTGATGGTGTGTGAGAGAGAGTGAAGCCAGATCCTGAAGAATGAAGACTTCAATGACAAAAGTTAACCAAGCCTGTTTTGTGAGGCAGTGAAAGACTTTTTTATTCCATGTCTTAAGGTTCCACTAACTTTTGTGTCAATGTCGCAGTGAGATCATGAATTTAATGGAGTGCTTTGCCAACAGCTCTGACTTCCCAAAAGCACCACTTCAAGTACAGGATACAAGGTGTCTGAGTGTGTTGTAGCCAGAAGGGAGAGAAGCCAGTGAAGTACTCAATGGCCTTCCTTTTCCATTAATTTGGAGTGCTCTGAGAAAGGGAGCAAGCACAGCTCACTACAAGACACATTTCAGTTTCCAGGAACAATTTCAACCAAGAGCAAAAATAATAAAAAAAATCAAAATATGCCAATTTTCTATTGCATATATGTTTATCATTGAAAGTAAGCTACTCCTAAAATCATGAAATTAATCAAGATATACAGAATTTAGGATATATTTCTCCTTTTTTTAAGTCAAAAAGCAGGTTTAAAGGGGTTTTAGAAAGCTAATGATCTACTTAGTATCACTCTTCAAATCAAATATTCTGTGGGTCTATTTTCCTATACCAAAATGATAATTAAATTTTATGAAGTAAAAGACTGATAGCAGATATTTTCTATACGGTGATAGCTTAGTAGGTGAAGTACTTCCTACACAGCACGAAAACCTGAGTGTTTTGGGGTGTGTCTGTAACCACAGCACTGTGAGGGACGAGCGAGTCTCGGGTACCTGCTGGCTTATTAGTCTAGCCAATACAGAAAGTTCCAGGTTCCATGAGAGACCCTGTCTCAAAAACTAAGGTGAAGAGCAATAGAGAACCTTTGACTTCAACTTCTAGCCCAAACACACACATCTCACACATACACTCATATACTATGTACACGCATGCATGCCCTTTCATGCATGCACACAAACACAGAAAGCTTTCTAATTTGCAAAATTATTATATGATATCTATTTTAAAACATTAAAATTGAATCTAATATAATGAAAGAAGAAAGTTTCCTTTGCTACATGGCAGACATTTGTGTGCATTTTCATATTTGTGCAATTTCCCAAAGATGATGAACTGGGAATAGATGGTACTTGCCCATAGTTACATAAGTTGGATCTCAATTCAAATCCCACACAGATTAAAGACTGTACAAGTGATAATATGGCACATTGATCGATGTAGGACAATGACTTGGTGGAACCAAGAACTCCACCCTTAACTTAGCAGTTCAGCCACACACCTACCATCAGCAACGCCTATCAGTGGCCAATTGTGCTGGATAATTTTATGTCAGTTTGATACAAGAAAAGTCATTTGAGAGGAGAACACCTCAATTAAGAAAATATCATAAGGCTATAGGCAAGCTTGTAGGGCATTTTCTTAATTAATGATTGATGAGGAAGGGCCCTGCCCATTGTGGGTGGTACCATTGTTGGACTGACAGACCTGAATTCTATAAGAAAAGCTGAGCAAGCCATAGGAAGCAAGCCATTAAGCAGCACCTCTCATGGCCTCTGCATCAGCTCCTAGCTCCAGGGTCTGACCATATTTGAGATCCTGTCCTGACTTCCTTGGATCATCAACAGTGATACAGAAGTGTAAGTCAAATAAACCTCCCCAAGATTCCTCCCCTAGTTGTTTTGGTTGTGGTGTTTTATCACAGCAAAGTAACCCTAACAAAGATACCAATACTGTATCTAGGGATTTCATGATTCTTTGAGAATACAACTGTGATATATCATGCTGAGGCCTCCAAGAAGATCCAAGTTATCTCCCTTATGAACCCTAGCCTGATAAGGTATATCTAGCCAGATGGTGATATAGCTTATGTATAAAGGATCATCATGAAAGCAACGCTGCCATCCTCATGGAATTTTATGTGCACACTTGCTAGGACTAAGGAACACTTAGGGCCAAAGATGGTTCCACAAGTCAATGTTTTTGCAACACCAGCATAGTGACCTAAATGTCACCTCCTAAACCCACAATAAAGATAGAAGAGACAGTTGCTACTACATCCCCTGCCTAGCACCATGACTGCCTGCAAAGTGGTGCTGATTCAAAGTGGCTAGAGGGTCTGGAACCTAGAAAACAGCTGGTATGACACCTACCTGAGTCAGGCAGGCCACAAGGAGGTGAAGTGCAGCAGGTGGGTGTTGTAAGATGCTAGTTATGAACTTGGTATCTGTGAATTTCATCTCAGGGCAGAAGAGAGCAATCCAAACCCTCTGGAGAGTCTGACTAGATGTAACTACCAATAAGCAACACTATGGTGTTGGGTTGGTCTCGATAAAGCAAAAACTGCTGCTAAGTATTGTGATGCACAGGTTAAAATCTGGAAGTGATCTTATGACATCCCACCGCCTTCAATGAAGTCTCATTGTCCCTCCTATAGCAACATCAGTAAGAATCGCAGGTACGCAGAGCTTACTGATGAGCAGCTACCCTCTTGTGAGAGCCTGAGGGACACGATAGCAAGGCACTGCCATTCTAGAATGAAGAAAATGTTCCCTAGATAAAGGAGGGGGAAAGGGTCCTGGTTGCATTGCATGGCAACAGCCTTTGGGCATTGTCAAACATCTGGAGGATCTCTCAGAAGAGGATGTCATGGAGCTGAACCTACCAAACAGCATTCCCATCATCTCTGAGTTGGACAAGAATTTGAATCCCATCAAGCCCATGGAGTCCCTGGGAGCTGAGAAGACCATGCAGAAAACTGTGGACGCTGTGGCAGCTCAGGATAAGGTGAAGACATGAAGGCAAGCAGGCAGACTCCTCCCCAGACACCCTCCCTGCCTGTCCATGCCTCCTGCACCCTCCCCAGCATCCATCACACTGACTACATCTTTAGGATCTTAAGTTTAAGTTGTAGCCAGAGATGGGGGCCTGTGGCTCCCATTTCTATTTCAGCCACCCCCTTCATAGAATCTGGTCAGGATAGCACCCTGGCAGTGTAGGTTCTTCATCCACTTCCAGGAATGGCTACCAGGATTGCTGAGGGGTAGTACTTATAGTTTTCCTTGGTTCTTTCTTCCCTAAAGAAAGATCTGCATAGCAAGAGGTCAGGAAGGAATCATGCTGCGATATGACCAATGAAGAACAACTGTAGCCCAATTTTGTCCCTGGAACCTGTCCAGCACTCTTCTGCACTTAGGTAACTGGGTGGGTGGGTGGGGGGGGGGAGATATAGTCCTTCAAAAAGTAAGTCGCATAGTGATTTGAAAGATACTTCTCTGACCCTAAGGTAGCTGCTGGCTCTCGAAGGTTGGGGTTGATCATGTCAAGTCTATGTGTTACACTTACTTTAACAAACAAACAAAAAAGAAAAGAAAGAAAAAAAACTATGTATATTCCTTTGTGTGTGTATGCTTATGTGTGTAATATATACACATACACAGACACACAAACACACTCTCATATTCTCACACACTCACACTCACACACACACACACAGACCACACATACACTCGGAGGGGAAAAATACTCTTCAATTTAAACATTAAAACCACTGACTAAGTTATGCTTCCTGTTGTTACTGAAATAATCCTTCTCTCCCTACCTACATTTAACTTCAGCTCCAGCTGACAGCCCCTTTGGTCTGTGCTCTGTGAAATAATTGTATTTGCTTTTGAAACAAAGGCTCTCGAGACCAGCAGCAACACTCTCAGACTTCAGGTCTCTGTTTCTCACGATCCTCTGCCTCGAGAATGTCAAAGCAGCCTAAAATAACACCGAGCACGCCTCTCGAGTTCTCACTTCACGTGAGAAGAATGAGTCAAATTCAAAACACTTGTTGCTTCCAAACTAGGTGAAGAGGAGCCCGATCTGTTAGCTGTTCATTAAAGTTTCCGTTGATCGATTTCTACAGGAAAATGTGAACGTTGAAGGTCCTTTAAAAATTCCACTTTGAAAAAGCAAAACATTCGTTTCTAAACATCTTTCTTATTGTTTATATACTAGTAGTTTCTCAAACTCCAGCTTCATTGTAGTTTCAGCAGAAGAGCTAAAGAGAAAGAAACATCTAAATGTTGAAGATAAACCATGACATGGATCTATGAAATGAGTGAGCCATTTGTGACAGCTTCACCAAGTTATTTTCCTTTAATTTCAAAAGAGGCAACTCTGTATGGATGAAACAACCACCTCCCTAAAAGACAAGCCAGGGGAGCCTTGTGGAAGCTCCAGTCTTCACAATTTCAACAACTAAAAAAATAAATAAAATAAGTAAGATTTAACAGGACATGACAAGCACATACATGTGCAATGTGAACAGGAGCCTGTATAAAAACGTAAAGTTCAGGTCCAGCTCTGGGGCCTCTGGACACTGTGCCTTAAGTGCATGGCATCTTCAGCAACAGGGACTCACTCTCTACCTCTTGGGGGCAATCAAGGCAATAGCAATAGGCTGAATGTTTAGTCCTCTCTTGGACTTCCCTGATCAATAACTCAAAGGCTGGCTTCTCAAAGCTGGTGTGAGGGTTTTATTAGATGGTCTTTGGCTCTTAAAGGGAAAATTGTCAGCCAAGATGGGATAAGTTCATTAAAATGATATATGTATACTTACACACAGACTTATGTATCATAGGGTTTTTTAGGCAGATAGTTAATAGTGTGATTCCTTATAACATTTTTACACAAGCTTAGTGTTAAAGCTTCTTCCCTGAGAACTAGCTTTCATGGTACCAGAAGGCACCATGTAAGCTTCCAAGGGAGGGAAGCAACCAAAAGTCTTGCCCAACTATGAACCACAACAACAACCAGCGTGATATCATAAACCAAGGATAATGGCATGCATACCTCGGCAGTGATCATCACTCTCTAATTGGACTTAAGCATAGAACGTTAGAGATAAGAATTTAAGGATACACTCCTTTGGAACTAAGACCAGTTCCCGAATATACCTGATAGGGAAAGGCGTTCATGCCCAGATAGAAAGACATGTGTTCCACCCATTCTGGCACTAGAGTTTTGAACCTTCTCTGGATACATCTGTTTTGGTGAATGTTTTACTTGTCCACTGTCACTGCTATATGGAGATACCTAATGCTGAATAACATAAAGAAAAGAGGTTTCACTCACCATTTCTGAGGCTGAAAATTAGAATAGCATGTATTGTACTTGTGGGTTCCCCTTCCTGTATCATACTGTTGCTTTCCTGCAAGGAAAGACCCAGGGATCCATAAGCATCAACCCAGCATATGTTCAAGAGGGATCACATGCCCAAAAATGAAGCCAGATAAGTGGGATCCTCTACCAACTTTCTGAGGAAAGCCAGCCAGGATCTCAGGATAACTTGATCAATTCCCTTCCATCTCCAGTGGCCTTCTATTGAGCTCTTCCTCTTAAAGATCTCACTCTCTGCCTCTTACTCCATCCATGCTGATCAAGCTTCCAGTCTGCAAACCCTCAGAGAGCACACTCACAACATAATCAAACCACAACAGGTATCTACAATGCTCAACACTTTCTTAATGTTAGAAATGGCATGGCACGGGTGATGTCAAATGTCATACAGTGAGTCTCATGATGTACAGTCTATATTATCCCCTTACATAGGAACATTTACATGAACATGAAACATACATGGGCATTTAAGTACTAGGTAGATGAATGCAATGCTGAGTTTCTTCCAAGAGCTGATGAAACTGAGCAAGTATTACAGAGGCAGCAAGCAAATGAGTCAGCAGAGAGGCAGTGCTCATCAGCTGGAGTCCGAAGCAAACGTCCTTGGGAAACACTACCGATGCCTCTGTCCCTGACGCAAACTAAGTCATCTCTATCCACACTAGTTTATTTAACTGAGTGTAATCCCCTTGTAGTCCATCCACACCGTAGCATGTGGCAAGGTCCCAACGCTTTGCCGTGTCCTGCCAGATTTTTTAAACCCCCTCACCTGGTGACACACCTGAGCTGCTTCACCTTTTAACAACAGCATCTTATGACAAATTTTTCTGAGAAGATGTAGCAAAATCGATTCCACTCATGGTTTTTTTTTAAATGGTTGTTATGAAATATGGGACTGCTCATAAACAAATTAAAATTCATTATCCTTCGTGAACGAAGCAGAGCTGTCTACACCCAGGCCTGGCTACTGCAGCACATCCTTGGTGGGAGTCACACATAGCAGGGACTCTCCATGCACTCTGCTGAAAGGCCTCAGCTCCTGGCCAAGGGCATTTTTCCACCTGTGGCTAAAGAAAAGAATAACACACTTCCTAAAGGAAATAATCTCTTTGAAAAGATCCACACAGAAAATACGTATATAATTTGTAGAGAACTAAAGGTGGATCTTTCTTGACAGCACATCAATTTCTACAGTAATTATAGGATGTCTTCTAACTACCCCGAAGTTAGTTCAAGCTTTAAAAAATTCTTTAATAATGGAAGTCCACTGTTACTTCATGAACACTACCTGTCCCACCTCCCAAATGGAAAACTTAAAGGTAACTATCTCAATAACATATTCTTGATATCCTTTCTTAAATCAAGAATGTTGAAACTATTTGTGTGTTGGGACTTGGCTATTCCTCCCCATGGAGGTCAAATATCCTGGGAGGTGTGAATCCTAACGATCTTTGGAGACGAGTGCAAAGAGTAAGGTTGTTGGCAGGCTCTATGGGAATATGTTACGAAGATACATATCCTTAGAAATAAGAGACAAACCAGTCTTACAAAAATGTTCTGGCCAAAATGTATCAAATAAGAAATAGTTCTGAAAGTTTCATGAGAACACAAAAATACAGGATTCTGATCTCAGTTATGATCTGACAGTGACTTCTCAGGGAAATCCAGAATTAGGGAACAGCAGTTACACTGATTCTCAATTTTTTTGAAGTAATGTACAAAAAAAACCAAAAACCATGCATGTGATGCACACTTCTTAGAAGAAGAAGGAAAAAGCCAGTACTGTCTCTGGAGTGAGCCAAAGCGACCTGTCAAAAAACACAAACTGGCAGGCCAGGCAGACCCTGGTAGGTCCCGATGAGACACTGCACTGAGCCTAAGCAAAGCTCATTGCAAGACGCAGAGATAACAGACAAGTGGTCCCACTGTAAGTCATGTTCCTGTGTTTATCGTCATGTGTCAGGTACCAGGACACTAGTATAACATCCTGTCTGCAGTCCAAAGAGACCATCAGGAATGAGCATGAGTCTTTCTCCTGTTACCAACCATGCCATCCAATACAGATGGCTGACCATGAGGTTTCCAGGCTGAGGGAGACACAGTTAAGAAAGAAAACACTGTCTTATGCTGAACTGGAAGGTTTTTTTATACCACTGAAAACAGTAAGGTTTGGGGTTAGCAATGTGAATGGTCCACACCCCACTGATTTCATCCTTAAGAGGGGAGATTTCTCGCTGTCAAGTGTTACTATAACTAGTAAGACAGTGATGGTTTTTACTGAATCCCCACTGGATGAAGTCAAGTGAAGAGGTCTGCCACTCAAATTTTCTTAAGGACTACCTACTTCCCAGGCTAGAGAGGAAGACAGATTCAACAAGTCCTCTAATCAACTCCATTGACTCAAAATGGCTCCATGTAAGCACTCCACAGGACTTGAAATTTTTCTACATCATTTATCAGTGGCTTCATCCTCTATTTCCCCAAAATAGAAAAATTACTGCCATGGTTTGTCTTAGTCAACAGCTTTACCATGTTTCAAAGCTTGCTGAGGGGAATATTATTTGATTTCTATAATGACTAAAGAAGATACCTTTCATGGGATGAATTTGGAAACATTATCCAGGTAACCTCCTAAAATCAACACATAGTCATTAACCTTGACACATGTGAGGGCACATTTGCACACACACACACACACACACACACACACTTGCATACATACAGAGAGAGAGAGAGAGAGAGAGAGAGAGAGAGAGAGAGAGAGAGAGAGAGAGGAGAGAGAGAGGAGATACACAGAGGATTGAACCCACTAGTCTACTCTTCAAACAAAAACCACCAGAAAGAGAAAGGAGAGTGATTAATTATACTGGGCGATTTCATGGAAAGCGGCAGGCTGCTTCTGAATCTAAAAATAACCCCTGAAACACCAAGCCCTTGTGCTTGTTTCTCCACAGTGCCTCATCTTGTTGCACTTCCATTTGCAACAGAATAATACCGATTAATGAATAGGATCTTTCAAGATAATGTGAGCATGAACAAGCGGAGGGAACGCTTGTGCATGGCAGGCTCTCCCACCCACTGACAGGACCAGAGCTTCTGCTGAAGATGCTGAGTAGCTCTGTGAGGGGAGACATCACAAAGCTTGTCACCCAACTAAATGGGATAAAAAAAAATCTCTGATTTTTAAGACTTATTGTATACCCCTTCAAGTTTATTGTTTTTACAATTACCATATATATCCTAAAGCTTAGTTTTAAATTCACATCATAATTGTGTCTACATAAACAATGTGTCCCTCTGTCTTCTGCTCTGCTTTCAACTCTGTCTAAAGCAGCAGCAGCCATGCACTGAACCGCAGAGTCTGCTGCATGTTAAATAGTGTTGGCAGTTCTGAAATCCGCATGCTCCTAGCCATAAGAAGCAAACAGATACCTCTTATTGGAACCAAAATAGCATTCCACAGACATATCATTAACAAAATTATGCACCTAGATCATCCCTATATGCAGGGAGGGAGCAAGATCACTCCTCTCTCTGGGGGAGGAGGGTGCACCATGATTAATGCTTTATTAAGCTGTTCTCTGAAAACCTGTCTGAGGAAAGATCAGAATGTGAAGAAGCTGTGCTCATTAATACTCTTGTGGAGGGAGGAGTGTGTGGAGGTGGGTTGTCTGAACATCCTCAGCACGGCGCTAACACAGATGCCTTTAGGGTCGCTGCTGTCTTCTCCCTCTGTCTTGTTCCTCCCTCCTTTAGGCCGAGTAATTAATAAAAACAGAAAAAAAATAAAAACAGTGACGTTGAAAAGGCTGTGTTTCTATTTAAACATTGATCCACTTTATCGAGGAAGACGTTATGCTGTAAAATAAATTCAAGCATGTGTGTGATTCTAATCGACCTGTCCCACCACTGCATTTCCTTGTTTTAAACTAATGCCGGCTTCCCAAACATTTCCAATAGCCTAAAGTCAGTGACAGAAAGCCAAGGGGAGGACAGTATTCACAGGAATCAAAGATGAGTGCTCTGAGTGTAAACACTGAGGCTGGGGATATAGCTCTGTGGCACTGGCTTGCCTAGCATCTTACTTGATTCCCAACACCAGAAAACAAAAGGCAGTGGTATGGAGGAGGAAGAGGAGGAGGAAGAAGAGAAGGAAGAAGAGGAGGAAGAGAAAGACGTGGTGAAGGAAGAGAAACAGAGACGAAAGATTTTTTTATAATTAAATCATAGCATAGCAGTATATACCTGTAAGCCCAACACTTCAGAGTCAGAGGCAGGAGGATCACTGCAAGCTCAAAGCCAGCCTCAATAACATGTTAGTTCCAGACCAGCCATAGATACACCCTGAGATCTTGTCTTACAGTGCAACAAAAATTAACAAAAAGAAAGCTTTCAAAACCAAAGATACCCATTGCTGTATTTTTTTTTTTTTTTTTTTTGGTTTTTTCGAGACAGGGTTTCTCTGTGTAGTCCGGGCTGTCTGGAACTCGCTCGGTAGACCAGGCTGGCCTCGAACTCAGAAATCCGCCTGCCTCTGCCTCCCAAGTGCTGGGATTAAAGGCGTGCGCCACCACCGCCCGGCCCATTGCTGTATTAAAGTTTGTTTCCAACTGCCATCCATCCACCCGTGTGGATAGACAAGGCAAGGCCTACATAGTACATCTTTATGGAATCTGTCTTCCACCAAAAGTATATCCTGGAAAGGCTTCCAGGTGCGCATGGATAATTTCACGTGGTCTCAGAAAATCCCATTATGTGTATGAACCAGGATTTACACACAGAAAAATAACACTATAGTGGATTCTGTACATGTTTCTTTTACATACATCTTCAGTTATTCCACCAAGACCAAAATGTGTCTTCACCAAAGGAATCTGCACACTGCACATAATGCCTGACTGGCCCCAGGATGAAAGGCACCTACAGTCATAGGACACCCTGTAACCCCAAATTCTCTTTTTAATTGTGTGTGTCCAATCTTAAATTCTCTTTTATTTATTTTAATTTCCCCAGGTGACAGTTCTTAATTTCTATGCAGAGAAAAAAGTACTTACCTTATTCTACAACATCTGTACCTTGACTCATGTCTGGAAAGCATTTCTCTCAAGCGCAAAAGGGCCCACATTTGCCTTTTTGCTACTTCTTAATCTATTACTATTATATCTGCAACCAGCAATTTAAAACACTAAAATTTGCTTTAGTGTAAAAGAATGATAGATGGATCCAGTTTTCTAGACACGAATGGAGAGCGAACTGCCTCACATCATTTACTAAATGAGCATCCCTCTGGTTGGTGTCTTGAAATGCTGCTTTGCAGTTTACAGACTCGCAAGTGTGTTTAGACTAGTTATCACTACATTTGCAGTTCTTCTCCATTGACTGGGAGGTGATTTACAAAATGATTCCTCTAAAGCATCCTCTCCCAGTGTCATATTCTGCCTCCACCCTCAATAGATAACTATGTTGCTTGAGATAAGCCCTTAACTTCTCTGTGCCTTTGTTTCTTTATCAGTACAATGGGTACAGCGTTGCCTCCTCTATGGATTACTGTGAGGGAAAATTTACAGCCACTGGATGGTGCTGCTTATGTTTATCATCCTCACCATGATCAAATGAAGGCATGGACTTGACCTCCTACCATCAGGACTTAGTAAGTAAAGAGACAATTGTTTAATGGCTAACAAATTATTCATAGCCATCAAATGTGTCAAGAGAACTAAAGTAATCCTGCAGGATACAAGTCTCCAAGAAATAACATCTCAGCCCAGCCAAAGGATAAGCAGGCATGAACTAGCCCCAAAGGATGGGTGGACATGAACTAGCCTCCAAGCTGACAGGACATGGCAGGCAGCAGGCTAGCCTCAGGCCCACTTCATCGGTCTGACAACTCCAGGTCACCTGCTCTGTGGAGGCTCGTCTATGCATGTTTCCTTGGCCACAATTGACTAAGGGCTGGTTTATGCATACTTTTGTCTTCTCAGTTTCAAGTCACATCTTTAGGGAGAA
Organism: Mastomys natalensis; assembly: GCA_021653895.1. Lineage (NCBI taxonomy): Eukaryota > Metazoa > Chordata > Mammalia > Rodentia > Muridae > Mastomys > Mastomys natalensis. The sequence goes on along the minus strand of JAJTUV010000981.1, from coordinate 135,285 downwards.
AAATATTCCATGACCACTCACTACGTAGGGCCTTTGATAAGAAATCACATTAAATTCTACATATTCAACAGAAGCCCTCAAAGTGGGAGATGCTCTAGGACCGTAGCATCTTAAGGCACAAAAGTAATTTTTACCCACAAGACCACCCTCTCCAATCTAAATTATGCAACTGCCTGTAAACCTGCCTTCTGCTCTTAGATGGACATGAACAGAAGTATCACACCAATATCTGTGGCACTTTCAACTAGTAAGAATTTCCCAGGTATTCTCAAATCCCCTTTAATCTTTAGCTTTCCTACATATTAAAAATTGAGAATCACTCCACAGCAGGGTTAGGGATGGCCCCCATGGAGTCCTTGGCACCTCTTTGTTGTACTTGTGACCAATTTCCTTCCACATCTGCATGGTGATGGGCTTTGTCAATCATTACCTTGGCAGCTCCATGATGGCAGGGGACAGGGATTTTATTCACACATCCATATTCAGAACATAGCATACAGCCTGGCTAGAAATAAGTTCCTACCAACTACTTGCAAGACAAGATGTCTAGAGCACAGACATGGAGAAACTTGCCCTTGGTTGGGGGAGGGTAACAAAAAGATAGGGGACATGTCAAGTAAAGAAAGCCACAGTAGCTGCCATTTAGGATTTGGGGGTTTTGAATTCAGAATGCCTTCAAAACCTTTAAGCACAGAACTGGCAAAGGCAGTTTAGGTGCAGTCATGGTGAACCATGAAGGATGGGAAGTACTGAGATTGTTCACCTGAGTGATGACCACAGGATACACACGGCACAGCTGGTGTGGATAGTGAGTAGTGAACTCTGCAGAGGCACTGACCATCTCAGAAACTGACGTTGTGGCAAGTGGAAGTGTTTCACAAGTACAGATTTGGCATCAGAAAAGGGAATTCTACCAGACTGGTAGCCCGGCATAAATGCTGAAGGTGAACAACATAGAACCATTAAGACTACAGCCAACAAGGAAGCATAAGCCCATACCCCAGAGGGGAATTCTGGGTCTCAGATACTGCATTCCTCCAAGAGTCTTTACTAACCCTGCTTTAAAAGGCAGTTCCTGTGTAGGCCAGATATGCTGAATATACGACACTATCCTACCAAAAACCACAAGCATCGAGGTTAAAGATCTTTGCACCGCCATATTAGTAAATCAATTTCCCCTCACTTTATTGCTCCCAAGAACTTACCAAGTAAAGAAACATATTGTAAAGCTTCTCTTCCACAATGCCACAGAGTAAAGCTTCCCAGAATTATTAGTCCTCGAAACTCATAACATTCCTGAAAAAAAAAAAATCTACTGCTGACTATGACTATAAAATTCTCCCTAATGATACAAGCATGAGTTTCTGCATGAGGAGAGGCAACCGCCAGCCCTTACCACTTTGATTAGGATCAACATCAACTATGCTCTCTGCTGCCCCTCTCCCTTCCTACCCATCCCAGTCACGTGAGCATAGAGTCTTATGGAGCCTACTCGTCCACACAAGGAATGCGTGTGCAGGATGTCACAATGGTTCACAATTATATCACTTTGTAGAAACTGGACAAGTTATTCAGCCTGTGTTTACTCAGTTAAATGGTTTGGTAGCAAGATGCCTTCTCTGTGGGCAGGTGCTACAACAGTAAATTAACCATAAAATGCTATGATGTCACTCCTCGTTCCTCAACAAAGTTAATCTGACTCTCCTTTAGTGATAAATGATGGAGAAATCAGGACAGACATGTTATAGTCCTTGCTACTTAAAGAGTAAAATCGCGACAGCTGAATTATTTGACATATTAAATAATTTATTTATCAAAGAAGGCTTTCCAGAAAGCCCCAGAAATGGAGCTCCTGTTTTAGCTCAAAGGTACAGTCTGCACTCAGCATGCACAAGGACCTGAGTTCAATCCCCAGAACGCCTCTAACACCCACACACACAGCAAGGAAAAAGAAGAGAAGGAGAAAAAGGAAGCAACATTCGCAAAATTCCCAAACTTATTTTCAAAACATAGGTAATTTTCCCACTAAAAGAAACAGAAACAGGACTAAGGGTATAGTTCAATAGTACAGTGTTTGCCTAAAATGTGCAAGGCTGGATTCAGCCCTAGCACCATATAAATAATTCGGGGGTGTGTGTGTGTGTGTGTGTGTGTGTGTGTGTGTGTGTGAGAGAGAGAGAGAGAGAGAGAGAGAGAGAGAGAGAGAGAGAGAGAGAGAGCGTACCAGGGTGTGTATGTGTGTGTCACAGCCCCCAAGCTTTAAGGACTTTTGGAAGAAAAATACCAGCATCTGATACACAGGCAGGCAATTTGTAACAAATCTTTAAAATTAGTTTTAAGGGATGGATAAAGGAGGAAAATGGAGAGAGAGGAACAGAAGGAAACAGATGGGCCTGGAGGATTTAATAATCAAGTTTGAGTAATTACACCCTGCTTCAAGACTTTTTTTTTTCATATTTGGACTCTAGAAGTCCTGACATACAGACACTTGGTTAATATAGCCTGTTCTGATCCTTCCTAAATTCATCTGGCCTCTATGCATTATATTACCCCATATTCTATTTATGCTCAGAAGACTACAAAAAAAAGCAGAGAAACTGGGATGTAAAAGGGAATGGATTCATATCAATGCTCTCTCCACAGCCTTGTGAGTGGCAGAAACCAAGTGTGATCACAGCCAGACTGGGGAGCCACTGCAGCAGTTCAGATGCTTTGAAGCTACTCGAGCTGGGCTGGGGTGTATACACCCATCAAGGGATGCAAGCAGCAAAGACAAAGCACTGTTGAAATCACATCAGAGAGTAAGTGAAGGAGTGACACCCACATAGTCAGAACTGCTTGGTTTTCTTTTTCCAGTCCATATGTACACTACAGATCAGGGTGACAATGAACCCAGCCTTTCACACAGAGAAAAGTAATTCAACTAGTAAAACAATAAGAAATCCATCTTGCTGGAGGAGTTCTAAAACCAAAGTCACTTATAAAGCAGCTTATTAAGACATACCTTAATAGCCTCCCAGGAAAACTCCGTGTGAGACTGTAACCTCTCTATAGCAACCACGTCACTTGTGAGTGGACAGTACTGCACAGCCTCTTGCTGAAGGAGCCACCTAAGGACCACATCACAGAATCTACAGATGCCAGTGCTCTACTCTGCCATTTCTGCCTTCCTTCAAAACCCATGGGTGCTCACACAAAAACAGGAAAAGCTGAGTTCGATCCCCAGGATCTGTATAAACATGGAGAGGGAAATGACCTCCATATGTGTGCAATGGCACAAGCACATCCACATAGATACATCGTACATGTGTGCATGCACATACATGTCATACAGTCAATCTATTGGGAACCACACTCTTAAAGCAAACTGATTGTCCCTGTCTAGCTACTAATACTAGATCCTCAGCGAGGAGTGGGAGATAGTGAGGCCCTCTTCCATACTGGATCGTTTTTTAGACATGAGTATGCATCGATTAAAAGCATTTTTAAAAAGTTCAGCATAAGCAAGCATGATTGGTCAACGAGTTTAATAAGATTCCGTAGAGATTGGAAAATAAGTTATACTCACAAATTATGTGGCTCACACTTTGATGACATGAGTGCCAGGGCCACCAAACAGTGAGTAATCCATCTGACACACCTGTCCCAGCATGTAGCATCTTTGGTGCTGAAGGTGATCTTGTTAGACCTGTTCCCTCTAGACAGGACCTTCATTTCTGAGGCTAGTCCACCATCGTGCCTCTTCTAGCCTGTTCTACTTGGTTTGAGATGCAGTAGCAGGGTATTACTTTTCCATTATGACTTGCTACACTTTGCACTTTCCGGCCATAAAATTGAAACCACACCCCCATCTTCCAATCCCCCGTCACCATCACTGTTCTCTTACTGCAAAGAGCAACACAGGGAACATCCTCTGTCTGCTTATGGAATGTCTCACTCTGCCTCAGTTTTCCTTGCTAAACCAGGAGTTGCTGGTCACAGAGCAAGAAGGTGAGGAGGGGAAGCTCCCATCTAGCCCTGGGTATATCCTTCTGTACAACATATCCCAGCTGCCCCCCTTCCAAGCAGACAGAGCTGTCAATGATCAACACAGATTTCCTGAGGACAAGAAGAGGGATCTGGACACAAACATCTTCATTCAGAGAAACAAAAGCTACTGGCAGCTGCCTGTTGATGATATGCCTCCAGCTTCTCCTTGGAGACAAAGGAAAAGTAGCCACACATCCAGAAGCAGCTCCAACAGCACAATTCAATCCTGGGCTCAATAGAAGACAAGGCAAGTAAGCACTCTTAAGTTAAATGTCAAAGGAGAAAGGTTTCCTAGAAACTGAGTTTGCTCTTAGCTCCTGCTAACATTCTCCTTCCCAGTCTTTGTCTTCAAATCAACATGATAAAGTAGGCATAGGAATGATGTATCAAAAGGAAATTCAGTGACAGATCTAATACCAATTTATCAAAGAAAGGAACAAAAGCAGAAACACAACCTACTCATCCGAAATTGCCCTGCCTAGAAACAATCAATATTTAAATGATTCATTTCATTCATATGAAATACAATTATTCAAGCAATATAATCCAGCATATAAGTTACCTGTGTACATTAGCTACTCTCATTATAATATCAGAGTCATTAATATTACATGTTTTGTGGGGATTAGTTTGCAATAATCATGAGTACTTTCTTATACCAGTAACTATTACTCTGTGGATAAAAGAGCTATGGATACCTTTTTTTTTATTAGAGATACACTAGAATTTAGCTCTGTATTTGATATTTAGGTTGTTTTTATTTTCATGATAACTACTTAAGTGAATAATCTTGTTCCCAGTCTTGTATGTTTACACACTGACTTTTCTGTGGATAGAGTCTAAATCAGAACCACGGGAGGAAACCCCCTGATATGACAAAGCAGACAGTCTGTACTTTTACCAACAGGAACCTAAACCTGATGACCAACCTAATCTACATAAGCAATACTCCATCTTGACTCCTACCCCCAAATAAACAAGAGAGACCCACATTCAGACAGTCTTGCTAACTCACAAGTGCTAACTCACATCCTTTTAATATCTGTCCATCTAAACAATGAAAAATACTGTGTGGCTCCCACGACCTCTGCCTGTGAACCTTGGCCGCTTGCAGTACTCTCATTTACTGCCTTTCAAATCTGTCTACTTTGTATACTAAAAGGATTGCGTCTTCTTACTTGACATCATACTGCAACAGGACTCACGACAGATCTAGTAGGTCTGGTTTCAAAACCCACCTCTGCCAGTGAAGCCACGTCACCTTGAGCACCTTAACCTATCTGAACTTTCTTTTCTCACCTATAAAAAAGAGATGTAATAATGCTGTAACCTCATGGGGAGGGGTAGTAAAGATACTTAAACATTGCCTAGCTAATCGGCTATTTTTACAATTAAGAAAGCTTACTTTGAAGTTACAAATTTACAACTGTATGAGGGTTTAACCTCTAAGTGAAAAGCTATAGTCATAAAATATGTAAGTAAAAATAAAAATCAAAAAATATGCCTATACACAAGTTTAAATTATAAATATCATAGAAAAGAAATAGGAAATAACAGACTTACTCAGCAAACATCAGTTGAACATCTACTATGGGATAGGTGCTGGTCATGTAATAAAGAACTGAGAGATGAGCTCCCTGGCAGATACCAACAAGAAAAAGGGTCATCTCAGAAAAATGTACCAAGTGATCTACTTGAAGAGCCACCATGGGCAATTTCCAGTGCATACTATAACAGGCATTTGATCCACACTAAATGTGGGATGGGTAAGTTCCCTGAGATGATTATCAAGTAAGACCTTTAAAAAGAAATAGTGATTAGTTGAGTAGAACATAAAACACAAGAAGGAAATGTTCAGAGCACAGAGGAAAGGCTGCAAATCAAGAACATCAATTTCACAAAGCAAACATTATTTGGCAAAATAGCAAAGACTCAGCAGCACTAATATAGTGAGACTATTAGTATAGTATATATAAAGAGCTAAGGGGGGTGGGACAACCAGCCAACAGTGGCTCTAAACTCCTTAATACAGTTTACAGAGGCTCAATGCTGGGAGCCACAAAACCACTGAACAGCTTTAAGCAGAAGTACAGCTTTAGATTTGTTCTTTAGATCACTACAGGGCTGGGGGTATGGTTCAGTAGCAGAACAAACAGCTAGATTCTAAATAACAGAGCATTAAGACTGGAAGCCTAAGGTGCAAACCTCTAACTATGCCCTCTAAGTATATTGCCTTGGCTACTGAACTGGGACTGCATAGGAGGGAAGCATTTACAACCATCACTAGTGGATGCTCTGGGGCCACATAGGCATTCAGAGTGGGAACTCTAGGAAGAAGTCTGACCCATGCAGAGCTTCTACACTGGGATCCTACTGTTCATATGCTATACTCCTGGTAACCTCAGTTTCTCTTGATGTTCACCTTCCTCCTCTCTTATGAAAATATGACACATGCTGTCCTAAACAAATAGTCTTTCCTTTTGTAAAAGATAATCAAATCTCATAACTGATATAAGTAGAAAAATTCCCCGATGGTCAGAGGACAGTGGAGCATTTATAACTTCAAGTTGTGGGAGGGGCATGTTGTGAGGGATACATGAAAGCACACTGGTACCCTTATAAGGGCAGAGAAAGAACAAGGGTTTTCTCTTCCTGTACTCTCACTCACACGCGACACAGAACTTTTGTGACTTCACTTTGAGAAATATGTAGAGTTCTTCCTGCCAGCAGCCGGTACCACAGATGTCTCTGTATCAGGCACTATCACATCCTCTCACCCAATGCACTTTGGCACTCACTGAAAAGCCTATCAGATCCCACCAGGCTGCCCCTGCCTATCTGGCTCCAATCACCTGCACAACTTATACCTTGGTCTTCTAACAGACCGGCTATAAGCCAGTTGCCTTCAAAGGAAAGAAACTCATAGGAATTAAGTTTTCCACTCTCTCCATACTTATTTAATATAGTGTTTGAATTCTTACCTAGAGCAATAAAACAACTGAAGGAGTTCAAGGAGATACAAATTAGAAAGGAAGATGTCAAAGATCCTTATTTGCAGATGGTATGATAATATACATAAGGGACTCCCAAATTCCACCTGGGAACACCTATCACTAATAAACACTTTCAGCAAAGTAGCCGGATACAAAATGAACCCAGATAAATCAGTATCCCTCCTATAAGCAGATGACAAATGGACTAAGAAAGAAATCAGGGGAACAACTCCCTTTACAATCACCTCAAATGATATTAAACATCTTAAAGTAACTCTAATTGAGCAAGTGAAAGATTTGTGTGATGAAAAGGACTTTAAACATTGAAGAAAAAATTGAAGAAGATATCAGAAGATGGAAAGATCATCCATGCTCAAGGACTAGTGGGATTAATACAGCAAAAAATGGCCATCCACCAAAAGACTCAATGCAATAACCATCAAACATCCAACACAGAGCTTGAAAAGACAATTTTTAGCTTCAGATAGAAATACAAGAAACCAGGACAGCTAAAAAATTCCTGAACATTAAAATAATTGCTGGATGCATAATCATCCCTGATTTCAAGTTTATTACAAAGATATAGTAATAAAAATACATGATATTGGCATAAAAACAGACATGTCAATCAATGGAATCAACCTGATAACCCAGATGTGAATCCACACCCCTACAGACACCTGAGTTTTGATAAAGAAACAACAAATACACATTAGGAGGAAGAGAGCAACTTCCACAAATGGTGGTGGTCAAAACTGGTGACTGCATGTAGAAGAATCCAAATAGATCCATACTTATCACCCTGCACAAAACTCAACTCCAACTGGATCAAAGACCTCAACATAAAACCAGATACACTGAAGCTGATAAGAAAGAAAGTGGTAAATAGCTTGAACTCACCAGCACAGAAAAAGACTTTTTTTTTTTATTAGCACAGGGACTAAGGTCAACAATTAACAAATAGGAACTAATGAAACTAACGACTTTCTGCACAGCAAAAGACAATGTCATTTGGACAAAGTGACAGCCTACAGAATAGGAAAATATTTTTTACCAACTACACATCTGATAGAGGGCTAATATTCAAAATATATAAAGAACTCAAAAACTAAATGGCAATAAAACAAATAACCCATTATACATGTATTGTGTGTGTGTGTGTGTGTGTATCCCATACCCATTATATATATATATATTACATATCTGAACAGAAACCCCTCAAAAGAGTAAACTCAAATGGCTGAGAAACTTTTAAAGAAATGTTCAACATCCTTAGTCATCAAGGAAATGCACATCGAAACTACTTTGAGATTTCATCTTACACCCATCAGAAAGGCTAAGATCAGTAACACAAGTGACAGCTCATGCTGGTGAGGATGCGGAGCAAGGGGAACACTCCTCCATTGCTGGTGAAACTGAAAACATGTCCAGCCACTATGGAAATCAGTATGGTGGTTCCTCGAGAAGATGGAATCAATCTACCTAAAGATCCAGCTCTACTAATTGCAGACATACACCCAAAGGTCATCTCATCTTGTCACAGAGACACTTGTTCACTGTGTTCATGGATGTTCATTCATGATAGCCAGAAACTGGAAATAACCTAGATGTCCCTCAACAGAACAAATAAAGAAACTGTAGGACATTTACACAATGATTTTTATTCAGCAAGAAAAAGTTAAATCATGATATCAAGAGGTGAATGAATGCAACTAGAAAAACAAAAAATCATCCTGAGTAAGGTAACCCAGGCCCAGGAAGATAATATGGGATGTATTTACTGGTATGTGGATAGTAGCTGTTACATCAAGAATAATCACAAAGGTTAGGCATAGAGTAAGGGACTATGAGAGACAGACAGATCTCCTTGAAAAGGTATGTTGATCAGCACCATCAGGGAAGCTTCCTCCGGCAGCAGATGGGAACAAATACAGAAACCCACAGTCAGACGTTTTTCAAAGTGAGTTTTGACTTACAGTCCTCGGTACACTCAGCCCTAAACGGGATGTCTCCATCAAATCCCTCCCTCAGGGTTTAGGGAGCAAAGAAGTAGAAAGAGTGTAAAAACCAGAAGGGACAGAGGACATCTAGAAAATAAGGGCCTCTAAACCAGCAGGAAGTACATATGAACCTTCAGAGACGGAGGCAGCATGCATGAGGTGTGCACAGATATGCACCAGAGTCCTAGAGCTGAAAAGAGAACTGGGCAGAGGCCACCAGCCCTAACCCTGAAGCAATCTCCAGGTGATAACCACTTGCAAATAAAAATTTTGTTTCCTCCAACGGGAGTCTCATAGTGTAATCAAACTACTCTTAAGGACAGAGTAGTACATGCCAGCAGTAATGACCAAAAAATTTAACTCAATGGTACTATTGGAGGTTCCTTGTCTCATGGGATCATGCCACGATTTTGCCTTTTTTTTTTTTTGCTTTTCTTCTCTCTTTTTATCCTATAGGTCCTTTACATATATAATATGGCTTCCAGTTTAATGTTTTCATGAGATTCTTGAATGTATAAATGAAGGAGCCTCTGTTTCTTGTACCCTCTCTTGAGCTTTTTGTCCAATTCTGATGTGTTAGTTTTTATTTTATCTTACTATTATCCTTTCAATGTCCATTTTTTTAATGAGACAGAAAGGAAGTAGATCTGGGTGAGAGGGAATGTAGGGAGGAACTGGGAGGAGTAAGAAACAATAATCCTGATATCTTATGTGAGAGGAAAAAAAATCTATTTTCAATGACAGGAAAAAATAAAATAAATAAACCACTGTTGTCACTGCCCTTTGCTGGATTCCACTAACTCGGTAGACTGTCTCACAAAAACCTGGAGAATACTTCACTTACAATTATTCACTTCAAAGAATAATACCAAGGCTATAGGTGAACAGACAGACAGAAAGGGGCACAGAGTGAGGTGAGGGAGAAGGGCCAGAGCCGTGGGCACAGCACCCAGCAAGCTCCACTGGCCGAGCATCGGACGTCCTTCCACACAATGTCATGCTAGATTTTTTAAGGCTTCCTTAAGTAGGCATGGCTAACATGGCCGACTAAATCCTTGGCCACTGATTATCAACTTAACCCTCAGCCCTTTCCCCTCTCTAGCTGTTAGGGTGGGGCTTAAAGTCTCCACCCTCAAATTACCTCTACATCTGGAACCAGCCGGATCCTGAAGCTGGAAAGGGGCCCCAGTCACCAGTCACATCATTAGCAGAAAAAGACTAACTGAAGAAATTCCCAAGGGTTTTAAAGAGCTTTATGCTGGAAAATTGGGACCAAGGCCAAATATGTACTGCATAATACCAAGTCCTCAATACCACTCAGTCCCTCGGGAAGGAAGGATCATAGCTTCAGTTCTCTCTGCTTTTTACTGCTCGAAAGTCTCAGGATATTGCTAGTATATTTTTTTGCTAATCTTGTTTAACAAAGACAGAACAAAGTTCAAGTGTACATGTTTACTCAAGAAAGTATACTAGTGTACAGTATTATTTTTAATAAATTGCATTTTTTTTCTTTCATGAAAATGATAGTATGGCTGAGTTGACTGACATGCCCCAGTACTTCCTGCTTCTTGAAGTAGATGGAGACCAGAGAATTATGAGTTCCAAGACAGCTTGAGTACATTCAGAAATCCCTCATACTTCCACAATAGATAAACAAACAAACAAACAAACAAATATATGACAAAATGATTCATATAAATTAAGTCAGAGTAATGGTTAATTTTATATGTCTAATCACCATAAGCTCAGTTGATTAAAAGATTCCATACTTCTGGGTGTGCCTACAAGGGAGTTTTCTGGAATACATTAGGATGTTAATCAGATTAACTACATCCATCTAATAATCCCTTAGGGACCTGTATAGAAGAAATGGGCAGAGCAGAGGAATTTATTCTCTTCTAGAGCCTGAACTTCCGTCTTCCTCTGCCTTCATACTCCAGAACTGCAGATTCAGGAGTCTTGATTCCAGAGCTTCAAACAGCCCCAGGTTTAGTCTTCCACCTTGGGCTATAAGTTACACTCTCGGCTATCATGGTTCTTGGGTCTCAATTCAGACTAAGCTACAAACTCAAGTTTCCCTGGTCTCCTTTTCACTACCCAGAGCATCATAGTGTGGGATTTCTGGGCCTTTGTAGTTTCATAAGCCACTGTCCATAGCAAGGCCCTTCTTATATCTATATACAAGAGAACCCAGATGAGGAATCCTGACTAATACAGTCACCAGTATAAAACTAACTTAAAACTATCCATTATCAATCCACTGCAGCAACCACATTCATCAAAGCAAATGATGAGTTTGGGAAATAGGCAAATTATCCCACCATATAGAAAGAGACTACAGTGTTCAAGAGACCAATTCTAAGTTGACTGGAATATAGCAGCAAGCAGCAGACATGGTGTCACTGGACAAGAAGAATCTAGATGTTATAAAGGGGTAACTCTCATCACATGACAGCTGTGTAACTCACTGTGCCCCTGAAAAGCAGAATCTGAGCACAGTCATCAAGTTTTGTGAAACAATTGACACAGTTTCCTGCTTAACACATATCCATTCTCATAAGGTAGTTGATAAAAATGGTTGTAAGAGTTTCATGGAAAATCATTTATTAGTTCAAATTAAGTGGACCAAGGGATAGAACTCTCAAGTGCAAGGTTAGATCTGAAAGAAATACAGTGGGGGTCACAAAGAAAGAGGCTACCACTCCAGTGAGGTGTCTCAGCAAGGCAAAACTTTCCCTTCCTCAGGAGGGGATGCTCAGAAGACCAAACAGAGGGGTGTACTGGCTGGTTTTGTGTCAACTTGACACAAGCTGGAGTTATCATAGAGAAAGGAGCTTCCCTTGTGGAAATGCTTCCATGAGATCCAGCTATAAAGCATTTTCTCAATTAGTGATCAAGGAAGGAGGGCCCAGTAGGGCCCAGCCCATCGTGGGTGTTGCCATCCCTGGTCTGGTGGTCCTGGGCTCTACAAGAAGCAAGCTGAGCAAGCCAGGGAAAGCAAGCCAGTAAACAGCACCAATCCATGGCCTCTGCATCAACTCCTGCCTCCAAGTTCCTACCCTGTGTGAGTTCCTGTCCTGACTTTCCGTTGGTGATGAACAGCAATGTGGAAGTGTAAGCTGAATAAACCCTTTCCTTCCCAACTAGCTTCTTGGTCATGACATTTTGTGCAGGAATACAAACCCTGACTAAGACAAGAGGCCAGCAAGTGTGCTGGGTTTTTGTTCTAACACAGGTGATAGTTGTCTTTTCTGACCTATTGTGACTGGTTAGTTTTACAAGAATCACCAAGAAGGAAATGAAGAGAAGGGAGAGGGACCTTCCACTTAATATGCAGCAGTATCTGGAGACAAAGGTTCTACCAATTGGTGGTGGGTAAAATATTTGCATATAAGTTTTACAAGGTGGGAGAGATAAAAAGATTTTAATTCCATGTCATAAATACAAGTTTTATAACATTTGGCTAGGGAGGAGAGGCTAATATTTAATGCTTCTTGGAGGCATAGGAAGAGAATGGGATTTCAGGATACCAGGATGTTAACTTGCCTATGCAAACACTTCATGTTGGTACTGACAAACAAATCTCCAGAAATATTTCACTAGGATACAAATGGTTCTTAGTGTTCTCAGTGAAAGGTTGGGTTACAGGTCTCCCTTACCCACACATGCAGCCACACCGGCAATTACATACCTAAGAGTTTAAAAAATGACAAGTGAGCCACTGTCCACAGCTGTACCCTCAACAGAAAGCTAGGGCCACCTCAGTGAGCACTGTGGGCCTACTAGGAGGATGAAAGCTGAATCTCCTGCCGTCAATGGATACAGGACGTTCTGCCTTTAGGTTAGTTGTTCAAACACGGAATCATCCATTTTCTTCCTGGCCAAGTTGCTCAACTTGACACTGGCACAAGGCAAAGAGAGTCCTTTGATTGTTCTTTGTCTCCTTAAAAAGAACTTTAAAATAGTCTCAGAAGGGAACTCGTGGACTAAATACCAGGGTTAGAGAGAGGGTAAGTGCACTAAGCATCAGCATACAGGTGACACATATTGGGGCAGAGAAGGAAGAGAACTCAGGAGAAAGTTACACATCTGATAGAGTACAAGAAGCCACATGTTACAGAGTAAGAAAGTCACGGTGGGAAAGGAGGAAGCAAAGCGTCCCCAGGGCCTTTGTCACTCTTAGCTTTTCTTGAGAATGTGCAAAATTTCTCCTCTCAAAAGCAAAACACCATCCATCCCTTTGGACCAACCAAGGAGGAAATATTTAACCTTGATGGATTTGGGTTAGCAGGTAAGGCCTGCCCAGAGTGGCCTGATCTCTGAGCAGGAGGGAATAATTGTCTGAATTATGGCTGTCAGTTTACCTTAGTGCTGTGGGAGCCGGTTATTGCTTCATCTTTAGCTTTGCAATTCGTTGCAAGCAGCTTGTAGACTCTCAGCCCTGACTAGAAGTCCAGGGGTTGGCCTGCTCTAATCTTGCCAGGGAAGGAAGCACTTGGGAAAATGCTTCAAACAGCTAATGGGGTTCCTACCATAATACCTAAGTTCTGTCTCATTGTGAAGATTTTAGTTCCCTGAATACAGTGTTACTAACCAGTGATCCTGCCATTTGTCCCAGAAGAAATAGACATATTGGTATTCCTGTGTCTCATATGGTGTACAAAAGAGATGTCGGCAGAAAGCCCTTTAATTCACTTTCTTCCTGCCTAGACTCCCCTATCAACAGCAAATCCACTTGTAGTGTACCGTTTCAACACAGGTCATCCCAGGATGCAGGACCTCAGCCTTTCTGAATTATGCCTAACAAACTGTATACCAGCTGTTCCAGAAAACCAAATAGAACTAAATAAATCCACATATTATTCCAAAAGGCCCGGGGCTAACATCCAACAGACATGTAGACATGTAGTAGATTCTACTCCTGCAGTCAGCCCTGCTGCTTACATGACTTGCTATTCATGCCCAAGTGTGCTAAATGACCTTAGTCTTCAACAGGAATTCCATGACCATCAGACTTTCATGCAACATTGTGACTTGCTGGAAGCAGAATCATTTCGTTGTGTCCGTATGGATATGAGTCTCCCACAAGCATAGAAGCAGATACTGGGTGACTGACCACCCTGTTCTCTCCGATATAAATTCTATCACTAACAATTAAAAAGTTTTGTTGTTGAAAGAAACCTCATTCTAAAGTTATAAAGTTGCCACTATGTTATCAGCCCACTCAACTAAGAGACACTCGTAGAACATTCAACAATGCCACCACTTACAAATAATCAGGGAAAACCCTTGAGTTTCAACCATGAAAATGTGAAACAAAAAACATCGTAAGGGGAAAATGGTAAATAACAAAATCTACTGAAAATAAAAACATAAAATAAGAAAATACTGATTTTTCTTTTTTTTTTTTTTTTTTTTGGTTTTTCGAGACAGGGTTTCTCTGTGTAGCCCTGGCTGTCCTGGAACTCACTCTGTAGACCAGGCTGGCCTCGAACTCAGAAATCCGCCTGCCTCTGCCTCCCAAGTGCTGGGATTAAAGGCGTGCGCCACCACTGCCCGGCTTAATACTGATTTTTCAAACCACACTTACATTTCACACATGTATACATGGACACGCTGCATTTATATAGATACATCTTTAATTACATATGTAAATTAACATTATACACAAATGAAAGGAAAATCATAGCTCTTTTTTTTGTAGAAGATCAAGCAGCTTTTTATATTCTTAGACTTTTTATGTGGAGTGTGTGTTTGTTTGTTGTGAGGCAAGGTCTCACAGCGTTGCCCTAGAGATGCTCCTGCCTCAGTGCCAAAGTGTGTGGGTTACAAGTGTGTGACACCATAGGTAGCAAACACCAGGCTTTTAAAGCAAAGCCCCACTCCATTCTTAGCACACCAGCTTCTCTTGGCTGTTTTTTTTTCAGTTAGAATCATTCAGGGGTCATGTTGAAAGTTCCAGCTAATGGACCATGAATGGAAGTTGCTAATTAGTTTTCTGATGTTATATAACAAACTTCCACAAACATATCAGATTAAAAGAATACTCATTTATTAAGTTACAATTCCTCAACTCAGAAGTCTAGGCCAGCTGAAGATGTTGCCAAGCCTGGACCCCTACTTGTAAGCTCTGGTGAAGCATCCTTTTCTATGTAGGCTCTTGGTGGAATCCAGGTTTATTTTTTGTTTTTTTTTTTTAAAGCTGTATATGGTCCCAACTTCCCTTGCTGGCACCATCAAAGAGCTGTTCTCTGCCCCCTGGGCTGTCAGTAAGCTATCGCCCATGCCCTCGCTCTCTGACTCCCAACTTTTAATGCAAAGCCAGTCCTGATCACACTTCCAGTTTGGTGAGTTCCCTATCTTCCTGACTTCTGCTATTAACAAGAGACATTGCCCTGCCTTTTATGTATTCTTTGAGAATTGCCTATGTTTATACAGTGAACTACAATTCTATGCCTTGTATATCCCTCATTTTCCACCTGTTTTCTCCCAATATCCTCCCAAAACATACTTCTACCTTCTGATTTCAAGACTGTTTCTACTTTCCTTTCTACCGGATTCACTGAGTCCAGTTAGACTTTCCCATGTGTGAATGTGTATGCAGCCATCCACTGGAACATAGGAAGCCTACCAGGCCACACCCTCAAAGAAGAGTGATCCCTAGCAACTATCAACTGCCAATAGCTCGTGGATATGGGGTATCACCTCCCCAGATCATCTCCCCAATCTATAATGGGATTTCTGCCTGGCTTGACCTCAGTCAGATCATGTACAAGTAAGGGTCACGCTTGCGCCATGTCCAGAAGACAGCACTCTCCCCCAACCTGTAGATCTAAGAGTCTTGCAGTTTCCTCCTCTGTGATGTTCCCTAAGCCTTGGGAACTGGGGGGTGGAAGGAGATGATATGATAAAGTCTCCCATTGATAGCTGAGCAGTTGGTCTCCTTTCAGCAATTTGACTACTTATAAGTCTTGGCATTGACTTGTGCCCACTGCAAAAAGAAGTTTATCTGACCAGGGTTGAAAGCAGCCACAGTCTATGAGTAAAAACATAGACATTTAGAAGGCAATTTGATATCATGATGACTGAGTAAATCAATCAATGGTGGGTTCTACTCTAGGACCAAGGACCTTTGCAGCCATGGGCTTTTAACCAGGATTATAGTAACAGGTATGACATTGCTGTCTGTTGGGACAGGCCTCCAATCTAATGAGAATGCAGTTAGTTACACCATCCCAGTTAGGTAGATAACATAGTTCTGCACTGGGTAAGTCCATCCATGCCTTTTCCTCATTGATGTCTTTCTCCCCTGGGATACTACACAGCACCTTCCTGCACTATTGTTAGCACATAGCTAACAACACCCTGTGTTTAAGAAGCTCCTGTAACCATGTAAACTTCCTTTTCCTGCATAACGTAGCCATATTTGGAGTGACATCTTTTATAGAGGGCTGTAGCACAGGAAAGGCAAGAGAGCTCACATAAATCCCTGGCATATAAAGAGTTTATAAGCTCTCCAAATATTTCCTTTGACAACCTTATAAACTCTGTGATAAAGACAGCAGGCTTCATGTGGAATCACTCTGGGTCCCTGAAGCAAATAATAGAAAGCAAGGAAAGGAGATTTGATCAAGTCATCTAGATTAATACAATCGGGCTCAGTAAAGTTTGCATTACACAACCATTACACTGGCTGATAATCAGGCCTAGAAAAGAGTTTTCTATGGTGGTAAACAACTTGTAGAACAGAGAAGAGTTCAGAGATCTACCAAGCTCTCTTTCCTCTCTCTCTCTCTCTCTCTCTCTCTCTCTCTCTCTCTCTCTCTGTGTGTGTGTGTGTGTGTGTGTGTGTGTGTGTGTGTGCATGTGTTATGGTGTGTAAGCCAGAGGATACCTCAAATGTCATTCCTCAGGGGCCAACCACCTTGCATCTCATTGAGACGGGGCCTGGTGCTCTTGCTAACTATAAGTAGCCCCAGGGCCTAGGCATGTGATTGTATCTGCATTAACAGCACCACATGCCTTTCCCCTGTGCCTGCTGGGGACCAGACTCAGGTACGCAGGCTTACATCATAAAAACACTTTACTGTCTAAACCACTCCCCGAGTCCCCTAGGCAAGTTTTATTGCCTGTGGAGGTCTGAATGAGACTGTCCCCCACAGGCTCAGGTGTTTGCACACTTGGATTCCAGGTGGTGGTGCTGTTTGGGGAGATTTGGGTGATGCAGACTTGCTGGGAAGAGTTTATCACTCAGGTTTAAAAACCTCACATCACTTTCAATCCGATCTCTCTGCTTTGCACTGGGTTGATGAGCCCTAGGCTTCCTGTTCCTGCTGCCACACCTTGTATATTTAAAAGTATGGCATGTCCTAGAGATGCTACACACACACACACACACCATCCCACACATACACACACACCCCATTACCCCCACACCCCATCCCACACACACTACATCCCCACACACACACACACCCCATCCCACACACACACACCCCATCCCACACACACACCCCATCCCACATACACACTCCTTCCCACACACACACACACCACCCCACACACACACCCCTTCCCCCCCACATACACCCCATCCCACACACACACCCCATCCCCACACACCCCATCCCACACACACTCCATCCCCCACACACCCCATCCCACACACACTCCATCCCCCACACACCCCATCTCACACACACTCCATCCCCCCACACCCCTTCCCACACACACACACACATCCCCCCTCCACACCCCAACCCACACTCACACCCCATCCCACACACACATCCCATCCCATACACACACACACACACCATCCCCCACACACACACATCCCATCCCTGCTCTCTCTACTGGGCTGCCTTGTTTGGCCTCAGTGGATGCACCTGGTCCTACAGTGACTTGATGTGCTGGGGGGTGATATCCAGGGTGGGGCTCCCCCTTCTCAGAAGGGAAGGAGAAGGGGAAATGGGGGAAAGATCTATGTGAGGAGGTACTGGGAGGAGAATGGAGGCTGATATTGGGATGTAAAGTGAATAAATAAATAAAATATAAAAAAATCAAACACTAAAAATAAAGAAAGAAAAGAAAGGAAGGAAGAAAGCAAGCAAGCATGGGTAGAGCCTGAAGTGTCTTGTATGCACAAAAGTATTGCACCTGGATATTCAAGTATTTCTTGGCACAGTAAAATTGCCCCTGACTACAATTCTTAGGGAAAGTTCAGTTTTCATTACAAGAAATATATATCTACTTGCTTTCCATAGTGAAATTTAGATGAGGCCTAAAAATATTGAAAGAGGTCTTTTAGAAGCCTAAGCATCAAAGCAAACATCCTAGGAATAAGGGCATTCTTTGAAAATATTACCATCTTCTCCATGCTCCCAAGCCTCTTGCGGCCACACCTGGCCAAACATCTAAAAGAATACAGAACAAGGCCTCATAGTTAAAAGAACAAAAAGGAAAAGGGGGAGGGGGAGGTCAAGGCGATCCACTGACTTTTTATTCACACAGTCACTAGATGATCTGGCCTTAAAGGCAGAATTAAGCCCACCAGGTAGCCATTTTGAGCAGTGCAATGGTTCTGAACCTGTATCTTCTCACTCAGTTATAGTTGCTCATGTCTCTTTTCACTTCCGCAACTACACTTGAAACAAAGCCCTGAGTTCCCAGGAGCCCTGGATTCTATCAGCAACACCAAAGGGGCAGCAGAGGAAAATCTGCTCTACGAGACCTAGTTTCCCTTCCCCAAATTATTCTGCCCCTTGCTTCATGCAGTAACTGCCTTCAAAACAGAATATTTTTAGATCAAGTCTTGCTGTCTGTAAGAATACTGTAATTAATTTGAAAGAGGCTCAAAACCTTTCTGACTAGATTAAAACAAAAACTCAACAGAATACATTAGTGAAAAAGAGTCGTCCCCCCCTCCCCCACCCCCCAATAAAAAACAGTATCAAACTTCAGTCAAGGAGAACCACAGCCTCCATGGAAAAAATTTAGTTACTAGTTCCCTTGACAAACTCTGTGTGTCCACTGTCGAGTGTGTGGGTGAGTCTGGGCTCATTAACAGCCTTTAAAAAGAAAGAAAGAGAGAGAGAGAGAGAGAGAGAGAGAGAGAGAGAGAGAGAGAGAGAGAGAGAGAGAGAGAGAGAGAAGAAAGAAAGAAAAGAGGAGGGAGGGAAGAAGGGTGGGAGGGAGGAAGGGAAGAAGGAAGGAAGGGAGGAAAGGAGGGAAGGGAGGGAGGGAGGGAGGGAGGGAGGGAGGGAGGGAGGGAGGGAGGGAGGGAGGGAGAGGAGGAGACAAACACTTGGTCCAGGTCCTCCTCCTCACACCAAACTCTCACCAGCATTATCTCACCCAGTCCTGACACCTCTTGGAAGATCTTTCCTATGTGGCTGCCCCAAAATTTAGTTCAGAGAAGGCTACATTTGGGTCAGGTATTGGCAAGTCCAGTTACTGGCATATCCAGTTACAGAAGATGGATAGATTCTCTCCTAAAAACACAATCTATTTCTTACCCTACATTTTTATTTTCTGGAAGAAGGCAGGGATTAAGAATACCTTTAAGACAGCAACAGTGTACTCCCATACATTAAATAAATAATTAAATCATAAAAAGAAATACCTTTAAGAAGCTGTCAACCAACTAAGCACTGTCTCTACCAGGAAAATGTGGATAATGTTTGGCATATAATTTACAAAATAAACAGGGCCACAGCAGCCTATTGTCATATTCACCAAAAGGACACAGGACATAGGAGGCCTGGGCCAAGCAATAAGCCAAACTCATGATTTCAAAGCATCAGGGAGTCTACAGTGTAAAGCAACCAATTAAGAGAGTGAAGTTTTAATATGTAAAGTCATAACTGAGCATTTAATTAAATACCTTAATAAGTTTAATGTTTCCTAAATCAACAAACACATAAGCAGATTTATAGAAGCTACTGCGTTGTGTATAACATGAAAGCATGAATAAATAGTTTTAAACAGAAGGGCCCAGAGCACCGATGGAATCAAGTTTTCTCAGGGGAAAAATCCAAGTGTGATAGCTAACAGGTACCCACCAGACTGTGTCTCAGTCACACCCTATCCAAATGAGTTTCATTATTAAAAATAAAGAATCGGAAGACACAGGTGGACGCAGGTGCTGCAGTTGGAGCATGTGCACAAAGAGTTCACATGCTGGACCCTCAACACAGCAGCACTGACAGGTGGGACTTGGGAGACAAGAACAGGGACAGTCCTCACAAATGGTTTCATTCTTTCCTCTTGTGAATTCATGCTCCCTTCTGAGGAGGTGTTCCTGGGGGAGACAGATGTTAAAAGCAGAGGCTTCCCTTTCTATTTTGGCTTTTAATATGCCCACTTGCCCTCCTGATTTCCAGCAGGCGCTAAGCACCACAAGCCATCAGCAGATGCAGCCACATAATCTTGGATTTCCCAGCCTGCAGAATCATAAGCCAAAATAAGCTTCTTTCTAAATTACTCAATCTCTGGTATTGTTACAGCAGCAGAAAATAGGGTAAGGTAAAGAGAGTACCAAAAGCTAGTAACTTACACATAATCGTGTCGCTTTCTCACAGTTTGTAAGTCTAAGAAAACCCAAGATCAGGACACCAGCTCCTTTTTGTCTAAGGGAGACTCATTGTGTTTTGAAGATGACATCTTTTGCTACCCCCTCACTGTGGCAGACTGGCATGGGTTCTCTCCATCCTAGAGCAGTAGTAATTCCATGCATGAGGGTGGAGCCCTCAGACTTAATCACCTTGTAAATATCGTCTACTAATACTATCTTATTTTCAATACATGAATTTTGAAGTGGGGACAAAACAGCCTATAGCAATATCCTACCAAACCAATTAAAGACAAGAAAGTATATCTGGTTCCATGTGAAAGAAAATTACATATGACTTGAGACAGAATTGTCCTCTAAATGTTGGATCAACAGTATTAGGAATACTACAACAAACCCTCTTATGCAAAATAGACTATGACTTAAAAAGTGTATCATCCCCCAAAAATTGTTTATGTAGAAATTATGTGGAAATTCCATTTCCATTAATGCAAGAGTTTGACCTTACATGAAAAGAAGAATACTGCCAATAGATGGGCTCCTAATCCAACCTGACAGACACCTTGTAAAACTGAAAGTTGAGCACAAATACACATAAACAATAATGCTGAGTACACATGAGGACATGATCAAGTTAAGATAGCTACAAATTAAGATAAACCAGACTACCAATAGTGAGGCCTCAAGCAGCTCTTGCCTGGTGCTGTCAGAGAGACCAGGGCCTTCCTGCTGCAGTGACCTCAGACCTCAAGCATCTTTCTCTCAAGATAAGTGATTCAGTATTTCTGTTAAGTCGCTCAGTTTGCGGTACTTTGCTACATAAATTCTAGCAAACTAATAATGTAATGATCTAAAACAGTTCACCCGGTAAAAGGATTTTCTTACACTGCCAAAC
The DNA here is from genome assembly GCA_021653895.1 of Mastomys natalensis. Taxonomy (NCBI): domain Eukaryota; kingdom Metazoa; phylum Chordata; class Mammalia; order Rodentia; family Muridae; genus Mastomys; species Mastomys natalensis. Next base: position 113,796 of record JAJTUV010000981.1, on the reverse strand, counting down.
AGTTTGAAGTATGAATAGACAACATGTGTGTATCATGTGATGGTTTGAATGAAAATGGCCTCCAAAGCTCATAGGAGTGGCACGATTAGGAGGCGTGGCCTTGTTGGAGTAGGTGTGAGCTTGTTGGAGAAAGTGCCTCACTAGAGACTGGCTTTGAAGTTTCAGGTGCTCAAACCAGGCCTAGTGGCTGTTTATCTCTTCCTGCTGCCTGCTAATCCAGATGTAGAACTCTCAGCTCCTTCTTTAGCACTATGGCTACCTGTATGCCACCATGCTTCCCACCATGATGATAGTGAACTAAACTCAGAGCTGTAAACCCAGCCCCAATTAACCATTTTCCTTTATAAAAGCTGCCATGGTCATGGTGTCTCTTCACGGCCATAAAATCCTAAGATATACCATGTCAAACACTTGAGGTATAGGAAAAGAATTCTGGGTTTGTCGTCATATTAACCAGGAAATAAAGCTATTTTTACACAGACTGCTGAAAATTCAATGAGTTTTTAAAAACTGACATACTGATGATAAAATGGAACCTCAATAAAAATAAAACTCTCTGAAGGTAGAGTAATAATTGCTCATTTGTCCTATATTACAATAAAAATTATTTAATTACAGAGTAACTATCAATGAAAGGGAGAAATAATTGACTCTAATATGAGAACCACAGGGACACACTCTAATCAGGAACCCTAAACCAACGGTACTGACATTAAAAGTATATTCCATTAACAAAATCCCATCCACCCCTCTGTGGAAACTCATTTTCACAGAAAGGCAAAAGGTTGCCTTCCAGTGACCAGCATGGCAGTCCTCCACAGGAGCTATTCTAGGCCTGACTCTTCCTCGGCTGCTGAGATCAGATTCAGGAAGTCCTGTGGGGAAATGACAGCAAAAGCAGGACATGACCATTTCCCTCATAGCTCAGAGCAGGCAAACACCAACCCTGGCTTCACACACCCTCTAGAATACACATCCACGCACAGGAGAGTAACCTTTGCCTTAAGTTTTTAAAGACTAGGCTCCATTAAGCTATGAATAAGATTGTGTTTTGCTTCACCTTTAAAACAAAAGGCTTTTCAGCAAAGGCAGAGGATGGTGGTGATCACTGACCCTGTAGATGGGTTCAGGATCCGAAGGAGCTAGTTCATGCCTGAAGAACTCCTCCACACCCGGAAAGAGGGCTTCCATACAGCAGCTCCGATTCTTTCCTGCTTCCAGAGCTGCATACACCCTCAGGATAAACTGAACGCAGTCAGATGGTTACTGTGCGTTAACGAATCTAAACTAGCTCCAGCTATTTCCTGAGTCTCATTATTACCAGTGGAAAGGGGTGATACCTAACACTAATGAAATTATCCTTAACATTAACAGCTATCACTTATTAAGCATTTTCTATACATGTTCTACTAATTCATTTATCCTTACTTTATCCCTGAGGAATGACTATTTGTCTCATTTTTAGCAAGGACAGGTTCAAAAAAAACTAGCTTACTTAATTTCAGAGGTAGCAGAAGAGGGATTCAAATCTTAGCCTTTCCTTCCCCAAAGCCAAGGCTCCTAAATGAATGTTGGTAGACTCAGTCTTTTGGTCAAGGTTAGAAATGAGACAAGTACCTAAATAAATAAATGAATGAATGAGTGACTAAACAAACAAACAAACAAATAAATAAGGTTCATGACATCAGGGAAGTCCTAGGTCATTCACTGGTAGCACAGATTGGTTCTGTAAAACTGAAAAGTTGCCAGAATCAAGTCAACAATACACTTGATTTTACCTTTCTAGTAGGGAGATCACAGACAATCTCTAGTGAGAAAAAGAAAAGCGTGTGTGTGTGTGTGTGTGTGTGTGTGTGTGTGTGTGTGTGTGTGTATGTGTGTGGTTAGAAGCACGTCCTAAAATGAATTTTTCCTGTTTCCCTAAATTAGTTCCCAACAGAACTAATTTGATGATGCTAAGTGACAGAGGTGATCAGGGATGAACTTCATCCCGCGTCTTAATCTAAGCAAATTTAAGGAATGCAGCCCTCACCTTTTCCCTACGCCTTTTGCGATAGCACTGAGACTGTGGGACTCAATAGGGAGACACATATACAGCAGAGGACTGCCTGGTCTGGCCTCAGTGGGAGAAGACGTACCTAATCCCGGAGAGACTTGAGGCCCCAGGGAGTGGGGAGACCTGGTGGAGGGGAAAGCATCCTCTTGGAGATGGGGGAGGAGGAATGGGATGAGGGACTGTGGGGAGGGGAGGAAGAGGGACTCCGAAAGGAAAGGATGGATTGTTAAAAAAAAAAAAAAAGTAATTAAAAAAAAAAAAACCAGAATGAGAAATTACAGAAGCCGCACGACTAAGGTTAGCTAAGGATATGGATCTTTAAAGCTAGATTACGCAAAAAGTATTTTACGGTTTATCAATTAAGTCATTTATTGTTAAATATATCTTAAATTGAACCTGTTCCAAGTGAATAAAAGGATTGTAACTCCACACATTATGTAAGAAATGGGTCACATCGTAAATTTTTTTGGATATTTTCTCTTTGTAAAATCATTGAGTTGGGCCCAATAAGATTTAAATTATGAGGGTCTGGATTAAATGTATTTTAATCTCAGCTTACTTACCCCACACAGAACATTTGGCGCATCTAGTAAACAGACAGTGATTTTTCAAGTTTTTAACAACTGAGTTATGCCCTGGCAGTAAAAATCCGTGGGGAAACTTTAAAGACGGGCAGACCACTGATCAAACCATGGCCTCAAATAAGCTTTCACCAAGGAGTTCTCCAGGGAAAAGTTAATGCATGCATGCTCCTTGAAGGAACCACATTCTCCCATGCTGGGAGCCTGGGGAGGCCTGGGGAGGAGAGGTTCTGAGAAGGCCTGGGAGCGCAGACTCTAGAGCCAGCGCAGAGAGCAGGCACCTCTGCAGCCTCGAGCGCAAACACCGCTCCAGCCAACACATCCAGGACAGTGGGGCACACCGCACCGCAAGGTCACCGCACCGAGGCGACTTTACATAATCTCCCGCCGCGCCGCCAGGCACCTGTGCGGCACCCTCTGTGCAGAGCCTGAGAGCTGCCGTGCGGGGACCGACGGCCTGGGGACCCGGGTCGGGGAGCCGAGACAGCAGGGACAGAGAGCAGTGATGCCAGGAGAAGGGAGCTGGGGACCCGGTGCTAGGGTGGTGGGGACCACAGGGACTCAGAGTGGGAAGAGGAAGCAGGGATGCGGCGGCCAGGGAGCAGAGTCGCGGAGCGAGGACCGATCGGAGACACTGAGCCGGGTCACAGAGCCGGGCTGTCGCGCAGCGCTCCTCCGGGACCGGATCGGGTCAGGGAGGGGGCGCAGGGGAGGACGCCTTCTGTCTGTCCATCTGCGGGGCCGCCTATGGCGCACCTGCACGCGCCCTACCTGAGTGGCTTTGTGGAACTGCTTCTTCAGCCCTGCCACCGACATGATGGAATGCGGGAGGCCGCGCGGCCGGCAGCTGCAGATGCGGAGAGGCGGCAAGGGTCGCCTGGCCGCCGCTGGTCGTGCGGCCGCGGGAGCTGCTGGCGCGGGGGCGCGGCGCGGGACGCGGGCTTGTGCGGAGAGACACCCTGACGTCAGGGGGGTGATGCGGCCTCTTAAAGGGGACGCGGGAAGCCCCGCCCAGGGCGCAAGCGGGAGGCAGGTGAGCGCGCGGAACCCCGCCAGTGTGCTGGGGCGACTGTACCTCCGCCGTCAGAAGCCTGGACAGTCTTCAGCTATGGGAGTCGTTCGTGGCCTTGGCAAATGGGTCACCGCCTTTGGGCAGTCCAGACTCAGGTGACCCAGCTTCCAGGTAGCCGCAGCGGCGCTGCCTGCGCACTGCCCTTGCCCTTTGAGCCTGGCCTCCCTGTGGCTGAAAAGCAGGGTGGCGGCTTATCTGGATCATGAATAAGTCATTGCTCATTTCATGCCCTGCCTTCTCGCTTGATTGGCCACCGAAAACATTTCTCTGCCTCGATTTCAAAATCCCTTAAGCTTGTTTCACCTTAGGGAAATCCATCAACTTTTTTTTTTTTTTTTTTTTTTTTTTTTTTTTTTTTGTCTAGTAAAACTCAACTACTTAAGATGAAGAGAAGTGGAAGTGAAGTCAGCTTGACTGGAATACTGGAATAGAGTTGATATGAGTTATTGTCTTCTGTTTTCAAAAGCAAAAAAAAAAAAAAAAAAGCCGAATGTGAACTTGGCATTAACACAATTATTATGGTGATTTGAGGTTTTCATTCTAACATTTTTATAAACTGACAACAAATTGGGACAAAGGGTAGATAGGGTTGGGTGAAGGGCTAAGAGCAGCACCAGAAATCTGTGCTGGAACAAGCAATCACTTTGAGTTTTTCTTGTACTGAAAAGCTTGTGGGAGTGTCTCAAATGCTGGCCACACCTGCATGTGTGGATCAAAGTGATGAGACGCCAAGACAAGAGGAGTAATTACCAAGAATGTGGAAAAAGTCAACATGGCCCGAACTGGGTCCTTAGAAATCCAGTTCCCCTACCTCCTCGACCCCGCTGCCTGTTGTAAAGGAAGCACATACTGCAGCTTCAGTAAAGACGAACTGAAGGGCGGGTGCAAGGGGATCCTAGACATGGGCTGGGTACCAGTCACCCTTGCTAATGTGAATCACAGCACAACAGAATACTGGAGCAGTGAGCATCCCACGACCCCCTCACCCAGTCTGCAAAGTGAAACAAAAGGAAGGTAAGGGTCTGTTGTCTTGTGGTCCCTGCTGCTGTACAGAACTTCCAATTGTGGTACTTTCTAAGCTATCTGTGTTAAGTGGAGACATTAGGACAAATATTGGCTGGCAGATTTAGCCAGGAGGGATATGTTACTTCTTAAGAATTCAGCTTTTAGTGTAAAAGGCCACAACTCTGATATGATCTGAAATTTGTAACTTTAGTCTCAGACATGAAAGAAGTGAAATGGGGTCCTGAGGAGGCTCCTCAGAAACTCTGAGTACTTGACTTAACCTTAAATTAAGCAAAGCTAGGCCCCACTTTTCCTTGGCTCTTTGACTACTTACTTTGATAGCTTATGCTGCTATGTATCAGAGGAACCGTGTCGGGTTCTGCATAGAAAACTTCAAAGCTCTCTGATACTGCTACTCTCACCTAAGTCTCATCTATCAGGAATTCTGTTTAAGCCCCAACTGTTGCCTGTGAAAATCTTTGAGATGTTGCCCTGGAAGGCTCCTTTGGAAGGCATCGGAGAAAGGAATCTTAGGGGATGGTTCAGGAAGATGTCAACACACACAAATTTGGCCCTTGAACCCCAAGGTCAACTGTTCTCAACCCTCCCAATGGTGTGACAGTTCCTCATGTGGTAACGCCCAACCATAAAATTATTTTCTTTGCTACTTCATAACTGTAATTTTGCTACTGAGACAAATCATAATATATATATTGTGTGTTTCCAATGGTCTTAGGCAACCCCTGTGAAAGGGCCTGAAAGAGGTGGCAACCCACAGGTTGAGAGTCACTGCTCAAGGTACTTCCAGGTCAGTGTTTCAAAACCACTTCTTTATGTGCGTATATTCTAACTTGAATGTAGAGGGAAAATGCACTTGGTGCTAAATGTCCCTCACATGGGCGTTCTTTCACTGCCAAGGATCTGTAACAAAGACTCAAAGCGCAGTGTAGGTGGTGGTGGTTAGAATCAAAAGTCAGCAAGGAAGACCTCTGATGAACTCAACATTTTACCCTCTAGTCTCCTGAGATAAAAATCACTGCAAAATGCTAAATAAACCCAATTCAGCTCAAGAAAGTCCCAATTATGTGAATCCCCGACACAGCACCACCTCACTAATTGGGCAGCAAATTCAGGGTCAGCAATAATTTCCTCACATCATTTATGCACTACTTCTCTTTGCATTATGCCAAAGCTTCCAGGAAATACCAGGCTGCTAGTTTGCACAGGGCTGATACATCCTTGGTACCATTCATGGTCATGTAGATCCTGGAAGGCAGATTGGAAGCGCCCACTTTCATCTTTCTCCCCACAGACCCTGTCCTCAGCCTCGGCCCAGCACAAGGGTAAACTGCCCCAGCATTCATGTGCAGCTCAGTGAGAATGTGAATCACAAGAAAGCAAAGACGTTCAGTCCTAACTTCAGATTTTACAGCTGAGAAATGAGAGGTGATGCAGGGCAGAGACTGGCTCTTTTTTCTACTACAGCCTCTAGCTAAACGCAGGACAGCTATGTCAGTGCTAAGTGTACATGGAGATGACTGAGTGAATGTACAGCCGTGTCACTAGTACCCTTTAAATCACATGCTTAACACCCTTAGCGGCATAGCCCTGTGAATGGTATGTAACATTTTGTGCTTGTGGAAGCAACCCAGGAGCATGAGTGAATGCTTGCCCAGAATGGCAGGGCTAGCAACAGCTTCCCAGAAATGAGAAATCAAGGGGAAGGCCACCTTCATAACTCTGCTCCCAGGTTTTTCCCCCAACAGCTACACAAGAGATACATGTGCTTGGACCCTTTGAGGTAAAACGTGAAAGTCTTACTCCTGTAATTCAGCCCTCATCTCTCCAAAGCACAGTGGGTGTCTCCCTACAAAAACCTAAGCCCTATTAGCCTAGTCACAGAAGATAGAAGAGAAGCTGAGACAGCCCAGTGACACCTGATCTGCACAATATTCATCTTCAGATGCCCCCAACATTCCTAGCCTACTGTCCCCTCCAGTTCCTCGGCTTTGAATCCTTTCCCCCTCCTCTACTCTTCTTGTCCTTTCCTCATTTTGGAGCCTCAGGAATCATGCTGTGAGCCTCTGCTATGAACCTAGTCTAACATGCATTTGTACACATTCATATTGGGTCTTAGATTCTTACCTCTTTAACCACAAGCGCTTTACTTTACTTGTATATCTTTACCTGTATATCACTTAGCATCAGACCATAAGACGACCCATTAGTTATAGCCTAATTGAATTTTAAAATCCTGATGGGATTTTTTAAAACTATAGTATTTTAGATAAAACTAGACATGTCTGCAGATTGTTCAGTACTTCTGGAAGCTCCCCCCATGTCAACCATTCCTACTCCCTGAGTCTCCAGGACCCTGTGGACTCTAAGAGTTCCTGATGTCTTTCCCTTAGCATCCATTTTGTTTCATCGGGAAAAACTCCTTTCTGCTGTCATCACTGACTCTTCCCTTGCTTTTCCCTGCAATAACATTGAAATCCCTGGTTTCTGTGCTGGCTAGAAACTCAAATACAGAGACTTAGGAGCTCTGGTTCTGCAAACAGGCTTCCCTTTCAGAAATAGTCAGATTTAACAAGAAACATAGTATTTTAGCAATTGTTGGCTATCCCTGTAGAATGTTGACATTCTAACTTACAATCAAACCTTTCACTCCTTTGATTAGTATGTGTCAGACTACCAAGGCCACTGGAACCTCCCTCAGCCCTTGGGAACCGGCAGCTAAATGGTTATAAGTAAATGCCAAACAAGAAAACTGTGAGAGGGTAGTGTCCACTCCTAGAATGAGAATAGCTTCAAATAGGAACAAATTGTTAGAGCACCTTTACCATGGGTTTATCTATTCTGTTCCTGGGTTGACATGATTGTAAAAAGAAAACGATAAATAGATGCTAAAGACATCTAACATGACCCTGAGCATGGGCTCTGCCTAGGAGGCTGCTAAAGCATTGTGTTAAAGAGGTCATGTTCTGTTGCTATTTTAGTAGCTAGCCAGCTATGCAGAGAAAAGCTATTCCTTAGTCAGAGAACACATTTTCCCCATTAGCCGGAGGTTGTGTTCTCCTGATTACTGAAATCCAGAAGGAGAAGAGATCAAAGAGGGGAGCTAGTCTTGTTTAACACAAAACTGCTAACAATACTAAGAACTCTGGGTATTGTTTCTACTCATCAGTTAGCATAAGCTTTATACATATAAAATAATGTATTGCTTATACTTTACTATGCTTTTAAAGTTCTTCTTTAAAGGGGATGGGAGCAATTCACAATTTATATCTATTTTAATAGATCATTTATTTGTGATTGGTTAGAACCCCTCTACCTTTTAAAATATTTTTATAACTGGCTGTTATTACATGTGCTCGTTTCTTATTTCTTCTGTGAACCAAACATATAAAATTGACTTCATTGACAATAAATTAAGTATAAATCATCATTTTAAAACTGCATTTCAAGTGTATAAGGTAATGTTGAAATTCCTTCATCTCAGGAATGCTTGATTTTCTCCCAAGGTCCTGTAAGAAGTATGCCAAGTATGGAATTTCATAGAACAAAGATGCAACAACATTTTAGTTCCCAGTGGAGACAGTTGCCTTCATCTGGGAAACTTTGAGCATCAATTCCTGAGGTGTCTGCGCTCTGTGGTACGTGAACTCTGAGGTTTTGCACTACAGTGAGTAAGTAGGACAGCTTTTCACAACCTACAAGCGTAAGACCAACGGACACAAGCGGCTGAAGTCTCTGCAGCGTGAGGGTAGAGTTGACTGAGGAGGCAGAGAGAAGAGATGTAGAGCAAGCGATGTAACTGGCTTTAAAAAAAGAACTAGGGGATTTGGGGCATGTTGGGAGCACATGGAAGGTTCCAGTTACATGGCAGATGTGCATCTATTAGAAAGCTGCTGGCTTATTAAGTCTGGTCACTAGCAGATGCAAGGTGGGGTGGAGGGAGCAAATAGAGAAGCCACTTGGTACAGGAGAGGAGATGCCTGCTACCCCAAGACAGGACAGTGGTACAAAGCATGGAGAAAGTGAGCCCTGACTAATGAGTAGTTCCTCGAAGTATATGTGGGAATCAGTCAGCAAAATCAAGAGGGTGCCCAATGGCCCATATCTTCTGTGACTGGGGCCCCACAGAACTAATGATCCATGCCAACGTCTCCTCTTGTCAGCCTAAAACCCCTGTGCTCCTGTGAAACCTGATAGGTACAATCAAAGATCAGTCTCTCATACATCCCTTTGTCTAACCAGGTCTTGGAAAATCCTGTTCTCTGTGCCTGCTTTCTGCTTTATAGCTGGCTAAGTCTCTGCCTGTCCTCAAATGACTCAATTTAAAAGGCTTCTCTGACAGCCCTAACAGGGTCAGAGCTTCCCAATGCAGTCTCTTAGAGCTAAGTGCTGATCTCCTTTGATGTTCTAGTCACAGATGTGGTTTTCCACTAATTATTGTGATTGTTTGCATGTCTATCTTGCCTCTTTCCCCACTGTTCTACAAATTCCACTGAGACAGGTACTGCTGCTAGCTTATACCCACTACTGCATATCCAGTACATATTGTTAACCACACAGAAACTGCTCAACAGGGCATTATGTGAATGAAAGAAAGAAAGCATGAGTTAATAGGTGAGTTTATGGGTAGGAAAGCTTTAGGAAATTTTAAATTTTTGAAATAAGTTCAAGATCCTCCTAAGCCTACCTAAACATGATCTGAGACACCACAATTGAACAAGTCACTCAGTGAACATTACACCACACTAACCCCACTGATGACTGTACAATTGCCTTTATATGCAATGTCATATTCCATGTATCCATACATATATACATACATACATACATACATACATACATACATCATATACATATACATATACATATACTATACATATACATAACATATACTATACATATACTCAGAGTAAAAAGGCTCCAGGGAGAGCTGAGACATTTGGAGCAAATCCCAGATCACTCACTCAGGGAAGCACAAGATATACAAGTAGACATTCAAATCTAAGCCCAGAACACTCCAGAAAATAAAACCAAATTCAGAGCAAAGATGGGAAAGAAACCTGTAGCCAGTAACTTTCCAGGAAACCCTTTGGAGTGGAGTCCTCAAGACTGTGATTAAAAGTTAGCTTCACGTGCAGCAAAGCCAACCTCCCTTGCCTCCTCCCTCCAAAGCCTCCTTGTTCTTTCATCTGTACTCCCTAAAACATCTCCAAATGCTCAGCAGTAGCAACACTCCATACCTGCAGGAATGACTAATTGTTGAGGCCCCACCCAACTTGCAGGATGCTTGACTTGAAGCAGGCCACACCCTTCAGGTAATTTTGATGAAAGGCTGGAGTCAGTGCCCTGGTCTGGCCCAGCAGGGATTGTAGTCCTGGGAGGGCTGAACAGAAGGCTAGGTTCCCCAGCCAGCCAACCGCTAACACATTCCCCACAGCTGGCTGCTTCCTCACATGTGTTACTTCTATTATGTGTTACTTCTATTTTTATTCCACAAGAGATTGACATAAGCTCATTAGAAAGTTTGCTGAAGGTTTGTGGCCTGTTAGTTTGCAGAAGCTATTGCAATGAAGTGCTCCTGTGAACTTACTGTTCATTTTTAAGAACAGAATTTTAATTTTTAAATAAAAATCCTGGGTCCACTACAAAAACAGCACATGATCTTAACTGCAAGGCATCTCTCCAGCCTCTCATTTCATATATTTGGATGTTAGAAATCTGTGGTGCATTCCTTCTGAGGGCTCAGAAAGGGGAAAAAAATCTACCCATGAGTTTCTGGGTGTAGTTATCACTCTATGGCATTTTTTTTCATGTATAGATGTAACACATTCCTGTCTTCCATGATCTTCTAATCTCATGTATATTTGTCTAAATTCTGTTAGAAGGAGATTGACTGGTGAAGCTAGAGAGATGGCTCAGTGGTTAAACATGCTTGTTGCTTTTCCAGATGACCAGGGTTCAGTTCCCAGTACTGATGTCTGACAGCTTACAACCATCTATAACTACAGCTCCAGGAGATGCAGTACTCTCTTCTGTGCGCTGTGGGTACCTACACATACAGACCACATAAATAACAACTAGACACAAGTCTTTTAAAAAGGAGGATTCTAGATGTTAGTTTAAGAGCCAACCTATTCCAACATACCCTTTCTTAAGTTAGCTAACTGTTTCAGAAATGTTTCCCTTTCCAAATTAGGTCTCCTTTGGAGGTACCAGGGAGTTTAGAACTTCTCCGTATCTTTCAGATAGAGACAGTTTATCTAACAATATAGGCCAAATTTGCAATCTTTTTTGAGAGGACAGCCAGTCCTTGAATTGTAATAGTTATATTAAAATAGTTTGACTCTGTGATGGTATAAAAGTTATATTTTATATAACTTTTTTATTAGGAACCAAATTTGAATTCAGCTTTTTCTGGTTAAATGTTACAGAGTTGAATACTTTCCAGCACATGTGATCACAAGGTGTTTTGCACTTTTGCAACCCAAAATGTATATAAAATATCTAAATATCTCCTGTATGCATATAGATGTTCTGTCTTATACTTTTAATACAGTATTCAATAGATCAAAAGAGATATTCAACACTTCATTGTAAGACGAGCTTTACATTAGATTTGTCAATCTAAAAGGTAATTGTGCTGGTGAATTTTATGTCAACTTGACACAAGCAAGGGTCATCTCGTAAGAAGGAACCTCAACTGAGAAAATGCCTCCGTCAGATTGGCCTGCAGGCAAGTCTGTAGGGGCCTTTTCTTGACTGATAATTGGTGTGGAAGACAGCCTACTGAAGGCAGAGGTTCTCGGATGGATAAGAAAGTAAGCTGAACAAACTATAGAGGGTAAACCAGTAGGCAGCATTTCTCTGTGGTCCCTGCCCCAGCTGCTGTTTAAGTTCCTGCCCTGACTTCATTCAATGATAGACTATCATCAGGGTAGGTGAGCCAAATAAGCCCTTTCCTCCCCAAAGTCACTTTGGATCATGATGTATGTAACAACAATACAAAGCATACTGGGATAGAAATATGAGTAAGTATTCTGAGCACACACATTAAGGTAGACTGGACTAAGCTAAGATGCTCAGGTTAGGCATATTAACTAAAATTTCTGAGATATTTCAGCGTACAGTGGAACCCAGTAGGATGGCACCCTATCCAAGTGAAGGACTTTCTCCCCATTGATCAGCATTCTTAAGTCACTTTTGCAAAGACAGCAACACAAGGACACATGCTGAGCTCCTCATTTTATGCCACAGGATGGCTGCATTGCACCCACCTCAGCACGACCCATAACAGTGAGGACTGCAGGCAAGGCCTTAGGATTTTCTTCTCTAGGTCTGCTTCATTGAACGTGGGAGTTCCTCCCACCAAGGGCCTCAGTCATTAGCCAGTCTGTAAATGCACAGTTAGAGAACACAGTACCTGTCACCCATCACCCATTACTCTGTGTGCCTTCTAGTTTTTAGCCATATAAATCCTATTCTGGGTAAAAGGGGAGACTCGTTAACCTGGAGGAGACAGAACCAAAAACAAGGGATCTGTAAATTCAGAACTATTTTGGATAAGCCTTCTGGATTCACAGATCTTCCTAAAGAAGAGCTGGAAGTGTGTGCTATTAAGTTAATAAGCAATTCTGATCTTTAAGTATCAAAGAGAAAAGATGAAGCTGGCAGCTCTGCTTCCAGTCCTCTGTCTCTCCCACTCAGCCTTCTGGAAGCTCCACCAGCGGAGAACGCTTGTTCCACCACAGCAACTTCACACGGGAGTTCTGCAAGCCAGAAGGTGATGGAGGGCTCAGACTCAGACTTCATCGTGGAAATCTTTTAAACACAACCACTGTGAGGGTGGCAACAGACAAGTGAGAAGACTGGCTATTTCTATTAGTGTAATTAAAGTACACAAGGCAGTAAATACAAATGACCAAGCCCAGGGTAGTGACTATTTCTAATTTCCAAATTTTCACTTAATTTTAAATTATTCAAGAAAGATTGATATGTCTTTTGTAATCTAAGTATTCTTTCCAAATTAGCCTCCATTTGATTGATGTTTTCCAATATTTAAAACACTACGTGCTTTTAAATATTTAAAATATATTTTTTTAAAAATGTGCATGTGTGTGTGTGTCTGTCTGTCTGTGTGTCTGTGTGGATTTATGTGCTCCCTGTGTGTGTACTAGGTGCCTTCTGAGACCAGAAGAAGGCACAGGATCCCCTATAACTAGAGTTACAAGTGGTTTTAAGTTGCCCAGTATAGAGTTCCAGGCCACACTGATTTACAGAGTGAGATCCAGGACAGCCAAGGCTACACAGAGAAGCCCTGTCTCTATTAAAAACCAATTAAAAATAAGAAGAATCTTATGTTGTGGATTTTTTTTCTATTTACAAGATAACTAATAGTAGTTTGCTAAGAGTTTATCATAAAGTTGCTGAATTTCATCATATATTTTTGTTCTATTTAGGTTAATCAATCATATTTTCCTCTATTTTGTGGTTGATATTCAAATCTGTAAATAACCTTGCAGTATTGGGAAAAAAGCCCACACTTTGGTCATGTTGCATATATGTTTTATATAAACCTATGAGATAGACTTACTAATAATTTGTCCATAATTTGCATATGCATTTATAAGTCTCATTGGCCTATCATGTTCCTTTATTATAATGTTTGAGGATTTGTACAAGACTCATTCAGATATTGATGGGTATTCTGGAACCACTTCAATTCAATGTTAGGACTAGACATAGGTCTAACCTGCTCTGCCTTCACTGACGACACCATAATATATACAGGAAAATATTAGGTTAACATTTACATAGGCAAGTATACACTAACAAGCTACTGGAAAATAGACTCCAAGGCTAAAACATGTGCTATCTTTGGTGCTTCAGCAGCTGTGCAATCATGACCCACAAATGTCTGGACTGATCTGGTGTACAGCAGCTCTGGACCCATCATTTTGAAGGAAATGTAGCCAGTAGTTCACATTTAGAGTAATATAGCAACACCCTCTTTCAACTCTAGACAAAACCATCCAGACAACAGGTGAGACAACTACTACCTTTAAAAATGGCCTTTTGTTTTCAGTAATGTTTTACATCTTCAAATGGGTGTTTTCTTTTCTTTTCATAAGATAGTATCTAAAAGGAGAGAAATAAGTATGTGCATGCAGCGAAGAGTGTGGAGACTCTGCCCAATGATCTATGGTGCAGGCCGATTCTTCTTTGCTCCAGGGGAGAAACGGAGACATGGTTCTGTTGAGTGATAAATATATTCACAGCAAACATCACTAAGTCCTTAAACCCCTGAGAATGAAAGATGAGGCTATAAAATGCATGAAGAATAACACAGACGATAGCAAAGCAGAGCAAGAGTTTTTGGACCAGGGAAACACAATGACTGAATTCCCTCTTATAGCATGTTGTTACAACAAAAATATTTATATTTCCACTGAGCACTAATGCTCTGGAATAAAAGGATCTGTTCCAAGCAAAGACCCACATAGTAAACACATATCCTGAAGGTAACTGGAGAACATATGCTCTACATGTCCTATCACCCATGTCAAGGGAAATTTATTAGCCAGACAGCATTTAGCCATGCCTGCAAACACTTGCAGTAAAAAACATATATAAAACCAGATCCGATATTTTCCCCCTTGGACATTCCATTCCAAAGAGCAAGATGTATATAGCTTGTTCTTTCTCTATGGACACACACTACACATCTTTCTTCAGCAGGGGGATTCTTAGCAGCTGTCTCCCACCAAATGAGAACCAAATTGATGGGGCTTAAATGTGTCTATGAAGAAATGAGGAAGAACACACCCACAATGGTTCTGCACAAAAATGTTGTTAGAGCTACAGGGAATAGAAGGAATCATGAATTTTGGGGGAAAAGTTAATGCAGACAAGGATTATGAAACAAACTCCAATGGTGTGAGCTGTGTTCTTTTCTACCGTTCCCTACCATCCTTCCCCCCACTATCTCTCATTTCAGGCCTACTACATAGGTTTAGAGAAATAGTTCTCTACTTTAAATCTACTGAAAAATTACATGCTCAACTTTGATGCAGGAGTTAAACAGGGCAGATTGGCTGTGGTGAGTCTAAAACATACAGGACTTGCCCAGCCCTCAAAATCCACAATTACAAATAAAAAATTAGGAGCCCACCAGAAACCTGGATATTCGTGGAATCATCTTCATATTCTTAAATATTGCCAAGAAATGTAAACTTAGTGCTCCAGAGGCATTGGGAAAGAAAACACTGGGAACCTTACCCAGCCTTGGACCCTGCAAACTACAATACAGACCTTCCAGGTCTGTATTGTGTGATTATTATGTGGTAACTAACTGCTTTCTGATTGGTTTTTAAACCCTGATCCATTAGAAGGGATTTTCCCATCTGAGACTATAATTATGGTCAAAAGACCATGATTGGGAGTTTAAAGCCCATGTATACAGAGGTCATAGCCTCTGTTTGCACTGACCATGGGTCCTAGGGTAGAACCTGTTATTCGTATTTTGCTAAATTGTCATGCTGTCAATTAACTTATAAATATTTACTTTCTGTACATAGACCTGATTTTCACCAGTTTTGGTCAGAGCAGCTTCTTTCTTTCTTTCTTTCTTTCTTTCTTTCTTTCTTTTCTTTCTTTCTTTCTCTCTCTCTCTCTCTCTCTCTCTCTCTCTCTCTCTCTCTCTCTCTCCTTCTTCCTTCCTTCTTCCTTCCTTCCTTCCTTCCTTCCTTCCTTCCTTCTTTTAGTCAGAGCAGTTAATGCAGAGATTCATAAATAATTGAAGTGCTGAGAAGTGACCAAGGACTCACCCTTAAACAAGACATCTTTATCAACTACTCCCACACTAGCCCATGCTAAGGCTCAAGGAACATTGCAGAGGAGGAGGTGAAAAGATTGTAAAAGCTACTTAGGGAGGAATGTTGTGTAATGCTATCTTCTGGACATGATATGACTTTCTCAATTAGGAATTTTCAACAACCCTAGTTACTTTCACAAGTTCTATATGAAATCAGGCCAGACAAAATTTCAACACTGAGGAGGAATTCTCAAGGTCCCTATTGGGAACCTCTTGCTTCTTCCTCTATTGGGAAGAGCTATTGGCAGTTAATAGCTGCTAGGGAAAGGAGAGTTATTCTTCTTTGAGTGTGTAGACACGTGTAGGTTACCCATGACCCAGTGGATGGCCCCATGCCATGCACACATTGAAAAAGTAAACTGACCTAGTGGATTGGTTTTATAAAAGAAGTGCTGCTGTGTCTCTGCATTTGAAATCATATTTCTGCCGTCTTCCCAGCTTCTGGAAGGATTACTGCAATGTCTGTGCAGGGAGAGCCACAGGTCCAGTTCAGGCCCCTCCTGGTGGGCAACAGTGCATGACATCAGGAAGATGAAGTTCATGAAGCAGTAGCTACCCTGAGTCTGGATGCACACTTGGTGTCCTCCATACAAACAGAGGATCCATCAAGTTCAATGTGTGGGACACAGCTGGCCCAGAAGTTTGGGGACAGCATGATTAGCTACTACTTCTAAGTCTGGTGTGCTATTATAATGTTTGATGTAAGGAACATCGAGAGTTACTTACATGAATATACTTAATGGACATGGAGATCTGGTATGCATGTGTGAAAACATCCGCATTGTATTGTGCAGCAACAAAGTGGATATTAAGGACAGAAGGCAAATCTATTGCCTTCCACCAAAAGAAGAATCTTTCAGTACTATGACTGTTAGGCCAAAAATAACTACAACTTTGAAAAGCCTTTCCTCTGGCTTGCCAGTAAGCTCATTGGACATCCTAACTTGGTGTTTCATGGACTCAGCTTTGGCAACATAGCTGCTCAGACGACTGCCTCCTGGATGAGGTGATGACCTGTGACATCAGCAGTGCCGTGTGTGCTCCACCTTATTTAGCTAAGCAGATCGTGCACTTCACTGGGATGCTGAAGGAGATGAGTGGGCTTCAGAGTGAAAGTGGCAGTTCAAACACACCTTCATGTTTTGCTTTTTGTTGTGTTTATTTGTTCATACTTGAATATTTAGCTGTTTGTAACACAGTTGTTTCCCCCCTGAATTTCAACAATAAGACTGTTACTGCAGTCACGTCACAATATTCCATTTGTTACTGTCATCCCCGTTCTTTTCATTTAGAATCAGAATACAGTTGTACTTCAAATAATGATACAAAAGAAGAAGACATGGAGTTGAAGGGGGATGTATTAAGGGATCCGTGGGGCATTGAAGGAAGAAGCAAGGGAGAGCAGATATGATCATATTTCATTGTACATTTATTGGGTATGGAATTCTCAAAGAATAATTTTTAAAAATAGAAAAAGATCAAAGAAAATACAATTTTAAGAATCAAAAGATATGTGTAAAATGTGGCCTTTGTGTCATTGATGTCTCTGGCAAACTGAGTGACGTCTATGACTGAGCATCTCTGCTGTGGCCTTCATGCAGGTTGGCTGAGCTTCAGGGTGGTACCCACAGGAGCCCAGCCTGGAGGATGCTGTGGGTGTGCTTGAAGAAGCATGGACATACAGAAAATGTTGAAGCAATGTGGCAGAAGGAGCCACCAGATTGGATGTGGGAGGAAGACAGCAACTTCCAGGCCCTTTTCTGTGGAAATATATTAAACCCTAGCCCTTCACAGGGAGTAGACACCAGGGACACATGGCAGGGACACATGGGAGATACTAAGACCTTCTGAAATCGTGGTCTATAGATCGTCTTAGTCTGAAATGACCAGTGTGCTTTGTAAAGAAAGGTGTAAACATCTGGACTCACTCCAGCTTGTAGCATGCAGGTCTGTGCGAGAAATCATGGCGTGTGTAGTCAGATAAGTGCCGAGTGATATTCAGTGAAAGTAACATTTCAGAAACAGTAGAGAAGGCTTTTTGCTTTTAATCTTCCCAGGAGCTTCTTGTGTTAATGGATGCACATGGACGTTTGCAGTTTACACCTATGTGAACTGAGACTTGTAAAGGACATGCTCAGTCAGTCCCACCTTACGGTATACTTCTGACCTACACATATTTAAATCTAAACCCGAATGGCTCTCAAAGCTACCCAATGGATTGAATCTGAGAGACTGTAAGAAAATCACATGGCATCCTTACAGCTATTTTACCCTTCCTCCTCCTTCTGTCCCTACTTACATACTAAGTGTTTCTCCTTATACCCACAGATAAAAGTAGCTATTGCTGTCTTTCAAGGAAAGTTCTCTTTGCAACAGACAGAGAACATTATAGAGAACCACAACCATTCAAAATACAGAGTGGCAGGGCCCAGTCCTAGTACATACACTCACAAAACAACTCTAGCACCCAAGAGTTAGAGGATCAGGGAGCTTTTTGTAAGACTGTGTCTCTTAGTAATGTCAGGAGTGACACCTATAAAGTCCCACCAATGTAACAGTCTAAACATGAACTGAACAAGGACAGCAGCAATAAACATGCTAAAGTACACAGAGGAACGCCTACAGAGGAACGCCTATAAGGTCTCAACCCTATATAAAGAACTGTGGGCAACTAAAGCATGACTAGTCTTCCCAGGAGAGAGCACATCAATTGGTTATCCAATACCAAATGGTCAGCCCTGAAAATATATGCATACAAGTAACATTATGTAGACTGAGCAGGATATATAATAGATATGCATATACCTACACATATACGTATTGTAACAAAAAGCAATGAAAAAAGGCCATAAAATTTGGAAGAGAGTAAGAAGGAGTATATGGGTGGAGTTGAAGGGAAGAAACAGAAAGATAAGGGAAGTGGCATAATATCATCTGAAAATCAAAAGCAATAATAAATTTAAAAAGAAAACCATGTGTGCTGGTTTGGATGAGGATGGATCCTCATAGGCTCACGTGTTTCAGTGCTTGGTCCTCAGTTAGTGAAACTGCTTTGGAATGACTAGGAGGTGTGACCTTGTTGGAGTAGGTATACCTATATTGGAGGAAAAACGGCACTGAGGCGAGCTTTGAGGTTTCAAAAGCTCATGGCAAGCCCAGTGCCTTTCTCTCAGCCTGAAACTTTTGAATCAGATGTGAGCTCTCAGCTACTTCTCCAGAATCATGTCTGCTCACTGGCCACCATGTCCTCCACCATGATGATCATGTCTGGAACTATAAATAAGCCCTCAGTTAAATGCCTTATTATATAAGCCTTCTTGGTCATTGTGTCTCCTCACAGCGATAGCACAGTAACTAAGACACCATCCTCCTTCTCAGCCTTGCAGACCCATCACTATCTCAGCTATAGGGGTTGACACTTGGCAGATAATGTGTCCTAAAAACCCAAGGTCTACATGAAATTAATGACAAAACGCTTACCAAGGACATTGCCAATACCAGGGCCTTCTTATTAACATAATCTTAATTAGACCAATTTGCATCTAACTTGTGCATGACAAAAACTCTCTGGTGTTTCTGAGCTACATTAAGGTATGTCCAAAATGGCAACCTTGTCATCATAGTACGTCCCCTGAATTGAGCCTTTGGACTATGTTTCCCATAAATAACAGCAAATGTGAAATTTATGTGTATACTTGCTTTCCCCCTTGGAATTTCAATTCCTGAAGAGTATAGACCACACTCTAAGTAGTAAGAAATCATACTAATCAATTACAAAGAGTGAATGTGATTAAAGATTAAGAGAAGTAAAAAATAATGTGAGTTATCAAAGAGCCATACAGCCAGTTAGAACCTTCCCAAACCAACTTCTAGGAAGGAAACTGTCTTTGCACTCACTGGAGTGGTTTCAACTGTAAACTTCCAATACATGAGCCCCTCAAGGATAACAGTACACATGTGTCTACCCTGCCCTGGGCTGAACAATCCAATACATTTTTATAACCCAAAACCATCACTGCATTCTCTTTACAGCATCTCTTCATTCTGTAGAGTTTACCCTATCTTCTCACCACACATAGCATGTTGCCTTCTCTTCATCCCATCTCACCCCACAGAGCTTACTACATACACTCACTCTATCTCCACACCCACAGAGCTTACTGGATTCTCCTTCTCTTGATAATCACACGAGTCCAATCTGTTGGGTCAAGCCAGAAGCAAAGTATTGTGTTGAATTTTTTTTTTTCCAAATTGGAAATTACATCCTTAAGGCTTAGAAAATGAACACAACTTGTAAGATTCAGGAAGCTCCAGAAGCTTACAGAATATCCATTGCCCTTCTCTACAGTCATGTAAGTAATATAGATGCTGAAGAAACTCTGGCCAACAGAGCTACCAGCAAGTTCTACAAGGGCTCAAGGGATGCAAATTTCATGAGCTGTCACACATGCTGAGAGGTGATCCTTGATGATGTGATTGCCTTGAAGTTGTTTATGCTCCTGTGACTCCTCATCTGTCCTCTGTTAATCACCCCAATACTCATTGGTTCACTAATCTAGTCTCAGATGAAATTGTTCCTCTGTCTTTTGTCAGTATCTACCTGGGGTGAAGAGATGTTTGTTTGTTCTTATATCCCCAGACATATAAGGGATAAGTGTCATGCCATTTCTCATTGGCTATGGGATCTCAGATACTGAGCAACAGTGGCACTTTGCTGGCACAAAGACCCATGCACTAGACTGAGGGAATTTATGATTTTCAACATCTATAAATGGCCTAGGATAGTGTGTATGTGTGTGTGTGCCTGTTTGTTTCCTCATTCTTCTTGTCTCTACTGTGGGGATCCTCTTTGCCCCATGGAATAATTTTATCATTCTGTCTCATTGTGACAGAATGCCTCATGAGGGAATTTTTTTAAATTGTCATTGTCCTGATTTTGCTGTTGTGGAGAGAAACCTCTTTGAAGAGTAACAGGATCATCTTGGTGTGGGAATCGTGCCACTGGACAGAGGTGATGCCTCCGCAACACTCTTAAACATTTGTGCAGGGGATCACCCATCCTGATAAATAGAAAAATTGTCTGTCATGAAAAATCATGTCTATACCAGAAATGACCCCAAAATAGAGGCTCGTAAAGAGGGCCTCAAATTCCTACCCCACTCCTCTAAACTGAATAGCTCTCACTGCGAGTCCCACATGAACACAAAGTAGCCAGTGTACAAAGAAGCTGTCTGCACACTCTGTCAGGCAAGCAGCTTACTGTGTACTTCCATACACAGTTACCACTTCCTGTGCGAGCGTCAAGGCTCTGGAGGATTGTGCTCTGCATCCAACACTCTGTATGCTTTAGAGTTCTTAGTAGTTTTATAAAATGGTGTCCACTGAATCCCAACTCTTCCTAAGAAGAAGCAGGTAGAGAGCAACGACCAATCCTATTTTAACTTTTAGATCTGTTAGAAAAGCACTTCCTATCCTCTTTGCTAAAATAAGGACTCCACTGCAGTATCCTCAGAGGTGAGACATGTGGTCTATAAAAAGACTGAGCTTAAAGTGACATCTTTCCCATTTTATTTTTCTTTAAAGTACCGAGGCAAGCCAATGTAACTAAATCCTATCTATAGCCATTATAGTTTATATATTCAGTGTTACGAAAACTTATGTCATAAAAAATGAGTTTTTCTTTTTCTTCTTGCTTGCCCCCTTAACTGGTCTGAGATAGATGTCCGATTCCTGGTGGGTTCTCACTCTCCCCTCCCCGATTTGTGTGCATTCCTTCCTCTACTCCTTTCTTCTCTGTTATGCTGTGGCATGGGTCTCTCTCCAACATAGACAAAAGGATCCTTGAGGCCAGAATTGTGATATCCAGTAACTCCAGGGACAGACCCATGTTCCTGAAAAAGAATAGAACAGGTGCTGGAGGAAGACACAGAAGTCTGGTGTACAACTACATCCTGCTGAGAGTAACTTCAAACATTGTCTGTTTCAGATCCACCGCTTCTGTGATGGATACATGAAACCCAACAAGATGGATGGAGACTTAGACATGTCACATAAGGGCTGGGATGTTGCTTGCTTCATTTGCATGTTCAAAGTCCTAGGTTCAACTCCACAACATATTATAATGTACCATATACTTTGGATTAAGATAAAACTGCATTCTTTTGATATGTCCAAATTCTAAGTCCATTATCACCTTTACCTTAAATGCCATCTGTGTTATGATACCAAAAAAGGTCTACAATTTAAGGGGAAAAAACTTGAAGGTGTTTTTATCTGCTCTAGAAAATAGTTTGGAAGCTCATTAAACAATTAACATATAATTCCAATACATCCCACTAATAGGATTACTGAATATCATGAGTATTTACCCAAGAGAAATGAAAACGTGTCCACATGAAACTTGTACAAGTAATATAGTTGACAGTACTGAAAATACCCCAAATATCTATCACTAGTAATCTGTCCACAGAAATAGAATATTACTCAGCATTAAAAAAGAACAAATCAGTAATATCTGCTACAATATGAACAAACCTTTAAGTTATTATACCAAGAAGAAGACAGCCCCAATCAATCAGATATTATTACATTTGTACTCTGTCTGGAGTAGGCAAATGTGTGAAACAGAAAGGTTAATCATATCTTAGAACTGAGGACAGGAGGCATCAAGAAGAGCAGGAGAGAGGGACAGTAACTGCTAACACATAAGCCCTTATTGACAAGAGGTAAAGATCACTGAAGGTTCAGAAACTGTCATGTGAAAGTCTGAATTATCTGTGTTAAATCAATAACTCAAATGGTATATGAATTTTATCTCAATAAAGATGAAGATTTTAAAAAGGTGCAAGGTGGCTTCTGGCCAGATGACTCAGTAGGTAAAAGTACTTACCACTGAGTCTGACAATCTGAATTTGATCCTGCCAACCTACATGGTGGAAGGAGAGAACTGACTCCAGCTGTCCTCTGACTCCACATGCAGGCTATTCTGTGAGAATGCATGCATGCACATAAACAAACAAATACATGTAAAGATGGTGAGAGAGGAAAAGATTCTTTAACCCAGTGTTTAATTTTTGGTTCTTAACTTGAAGATGCACTATCACTGTGTAGCCCATGCAGGCTGGCCCCACTGCCTTTGACACTGTGACAGGATATTATGAAAACAAAGTTCATGCTTGAGAAGAAGGTCCCAATATTTCAAGTAACTTTAGAGGTTTATCCTGGACCTTATCCATCGCTAGCCTCCATTGCAGCTGACTGCACACAGCCCAGGGTCACAGGCTAGACACACCTGATAGCTCTTGGGAATGGGAATTCTCAAATATGCTACTAGTTACTTATATCAAGGCCACACAGGCAGGGGACCTCAGACAGCAGCTATCTTGACACCATCCAGCTCTACCTCTGGAGTGAGCTCCTGATTAAAGCAACACAGTGAGAGAAAGGAGAAGGAACCACACCAGTACCAGCATTGATGGAAGAGGAGTGAGTTTCACGACCAGCAGCTCCTTGCAATACTGCAGAGTGGCTGAGAGTTCTAGTTAGTTGTATGCCAACTTGATACAAGTTAACTTCTTCTGAGAGGAGGGACCTAGACTGAACAATGCTCCATAAAATCAGGCCGGTAGGCAGGCAAGCCTGTAGGGCATTTTTTAAATTAGTGATTAGTGGTGGAAGGGCCCAGCCCATTGTGAGTGGTACCACACTAGAGCTGGTGGTCCTGGGGTCTACAAGAAAGCAGGATGAGCAAGCATGAGGACCAAGCCAGGAAGCAGCACTCCTCTGTGGCTTTGTATCAGCTCCTGCCTCCAAATTTCCTCCCAGTTTGAGTCCCTGTCTCAACTTGCCTCAATGGACTGTGTGATTCAGGGTATGCAATCCAAATAAACTCTTTCTTTTTTAACCCTAGCTAGGATGCTGAGATTTGCTTCCTATCTGAATAGCTCGGTAAAATAGAGACTTTCCAAAAAGATTCTATGTTGAGAATTAGATAAAGTGAAGAGATGAATAGAAACTCAGAGTTAGATACTTGGGACTGAAGAAGTGAGATGGTAGAAGCAGAAATAGAAAGTGCTACACGGATCAGAAACAGAGCTACCATTCCTCGGAAGCACTAGTGGATAGCCAGGGGATGCCTCAGAGACAGTCAGACATAGGGTAAAGACATGCCAGAACTTGTTTGGCATAGGGTCTTTTAGTAATTTTTTAAACACATTGTTTTAGTTTCCCATTCTTTGAATAAACATTTATTAAAACTCCTATTAGAAACCGTCCAGTGAAAGGGAGCCTGAGGGGATGATTTGATGATGCAGTGTAGGGTAGAATTTTAGATGGGACACTTCAACAATGACAACAGATTAGGCAAACATGAATACAATTATGGGTTCATCAGGGGCAATGAACAACAGTGCAAACACGGAAATGAGCTATTGTGTCAGTTATGAGGAGACAGAGGGAGGAAGAGCACAGCCCCACTCTGGGGATCTGTAGCCTGTAGCCCAAGAGTTGACACAATCACTCCATTGATGGCGCTACTGGACCCAGTGACAGTAATAACCCTTCATTGAATGTAAAACTTCCATAGCTACAGAGTGCTGATTGGTACAGGCTGTAACCTAGACAAACAGGAAAGAAAAACTAGCCCCACCTTGTATTAATGGGAAAACCCAAAGAGCCCAGGGTCTTATGGTGTTCTCCAGGTCTCCAAGTGGGCAGTGAAGCAGCAATAGAAGATCAGCCTCTGATTCATCTGATATTCTCTCTAAAGTACTTGAACACCAAAACGCAGACAAAAGAAAAAGCCAGTGCCCACAGTTTTCAGCCCTGAGCTACAAGCAGGTCCTCGTCAGGATACCTGCAAATGACTCTGCTGCCAGGGCCAGAAGTAACCAGCAGGTAGCGCAGTTCACTCAAAAACTGTTATCTACCCTAAGAATCTACCCTGAAGATGAACCCAGAGCAGTGCCTGGTCATTAATCCAGGAATCGGCAGAGGTAGCTTTGTAGGAAATCTGCCATAAAACCACACAATGCTACAAAGTAACACTGCTTTGTGGTTTATATCAAGATCTCAAGTCTTCCTCCTTCTCAGCTCTGCTTGACCAATCGGCTGTAAAGGGAACTCTGCCATGGAGCTCCCAGGAAAGCTTCTGGATTTGGGCAAGTGTTACCTCCTTTCTTCTTCCTTGACTCTTGTGGCTATGAAGGAAACGCCAGGAAAACCTCTTAGCACTAGTGAGTGCTTTTCCAAGTCCTTAGGCCAGCAGCCAGGAACCTCCACACTGACTTTTATGTAAGAAAATAAACCACAATGTTTCAAGTCCCAAGTCAAATCCTGTGGCTGTATAATGCATTTCAGGGAGGGGTCTTTTGGGAGATAGTTTCACTAAGTAGCCCAAACTGGCCTTGAACTCATGATCTTCCTGCCTTGCCTCTTGATTGTTTGCATTACAGTTGTCAACCTTATACCTGGCTAGGATGAATTTTGATTTCAAAATGTATCATAGAAAGAAGAAGGGTTTTGGAGTCAGACACCTCGCAATTCTGCCCAGTATGGTGAGTTACCAGAACACTCTGAAGTTATCTTCATCTGCAAAATGTAAACAGTAAGATTTTCTGGAAAGCTGAAATAAGGTAATTATGCCAGTGCTTGGACTATTGGGAATACTGAATTTGTCATTCATAATTCTGTTAAATACATGGACCTGCTAGGAAACCGTCAATGATTGTTTATAAATTTATAAAAATTATATCTTATAAATGTTCTCGTTCTTTAAAAAAGTTCACAAAATTTACTTTCTTGTTATGATCCGTAGTACAGAAAGTCCTTCTGGTTGCTGTACTTTCACCCATACTGAAGAGTTACTGAAGCAAAAATATTTATTGAAGCTTCTCAAACAGTTGGTAAATATTTGTTGAACACATTCTTTGTTTAGATTCCATGCCAGATATCTCTAATGCTAAAAAGATCAGAAAGATGAGCTCTCCACCAGGCAGACATATTTAATTTCTATGAAAGTCTGTACAAAGTTAAAACAGTTTCATAGTCAGGAGGTGAAGTTGAGATACATGTAAAGTATGGATCTCACATCCCTTACTAATTGTAAAGCAGCATCTTGGCTTCTGCAAATGGACAATGCAGGGGTTCAAATGACTTAACAGCAAACCCAGATACTAAAACTCAAAAAGTTTCCTTTCATTCCAGAAAGAAACTTCATGTTTCTCATTCTGTAAAGAGCAGCTGCTTGGGCTCTATCTCAGCTCTGGTCCTTACAGCCACTAGTAGACTCATTCAGCATCATTTTGCACCAGGTACTCTGTAAAACACGAACTATTGTGGTACATGGGGTTATTTACAAGGACTGAATGAGTTTTAACAATATCTGATTCCAGCCTGAACCCTGTACTGTAGTGACTATTATGTAACTATTTCCCAGGGTAAAATTATAGCAGCTACATAGTTTGAGCACCATCAGATCTTGTCAATCTCTGTGTCTTCTATGCTCTGTAAAATCTTGTAACTTTTGGTTACAAAGTTGAAGTGCTGTGATAATCTCTATTTTGGATTGGTCTTTAGTGTCCTTCCCTGTCCTAGGTCCCCAGAATGATGGCTGTGGTACTTGAGCTGGAACATTCCAGGGTGCGCCAAGGTTGGAAAGCCAGAGCCTGGATGCTGTTGTGTGTTCTAGTGGAGTTGGCTCTATACAGGGACTCATGTTGCCTTCCATCTGGAGACTGGCCAATTCCAGCCTCTCTTGTGCTCCATCTGTTCTGGCACCCCCGGGCCCAGGTCTCTTCACTTCAGTCCTACAAAGTGCTTTTTCTCATTACCCCACCCCACCTCACCCACAATGCTTCACCACAATTGTCTCAAGGTGAGCACAACCCCAAAAAATCTTCCAAGCAGAAGTTGCATCCCCTAGTGCCTCATTCCAAAAGCCAGGAAAACAGCCTGAACAGCCCAGCCCAGCCGAGCCCGAGCCCAGCCCCAGCCCCAGCCCCAGCCCCAGCCCCCCAGCCCCAGCCCCAGCCCAGCCCCAGCCCCAGCCCCAGCCCCAGCCCAGCCCCACAGCCCCAGTCCCAGTCCATCCTACAGCTCTCAAAGCGGAATGGTATGACTTAAGGACACAAAAAGAAACACAGCTTTTGATCATTATGCCATGAAATGAGGTCAAATGGAGCTGTTCTCTCGGCTGAAACAGTAGAAACTATCGGAGAAATAATCTTCAACATGGAGAACTAGAGAAAGCCCTGATCAATTCATGTCATCAAATGGTTAAGGGAAAGAGGCGATATGCTCTGTGTGTTACTGCCCTCCAGTGTTCGCCAGCATCAGCGACGCTCGCTTTTACTGGGAATGGTCCTATCTGACTCATTTTGATGAAGATGGCTTGCTTTGCTCAATGTACAGTGAGTTTCCCTGTCTTCCAGTGTTGCAAGTTTGGCATTCGGGAGCGTGAGCCTACAAACAAAATGCAGCAATGCCACTAACAGCAGAAGGAACACTCCTGGGAGGGAGGGTTGGGTCCCTGAAACGGTTGGTTTGAATGCTAACCCCTGTAGGAGTCTTCTAAAACTGATGCTACTCAGAAAAGAGGAAGGCACTCCTAATTTCCACAGAGTCCACTCAGTCCGCACTCCATAACAAAGTCGACTGTCTTTCTTTGACTTTATGGCTTTTAGATATTAGGGATTTGTGCATTGGTTTTTGAAAAAAATAATGAACCAATTGATCTCTACTCAGCCTGTCTGCTACAGACAGAAGGCAGCTGCATTCAGCTGCGTCTGAGTGAACACTGCATGAGGTCTAGATGATAATTGGGCATTTCCTCAGATTCCTTCTGAATCTGTGTCCATATTGATGCTAGTAACCCAGAACAGACTGAGAAGACATCATTTTTCTTCATGGTGTCTCGTTTCTTCAGCATTAGTCAACAAGGATACTGATTTTCTTTGGGGTAACTGCACTCTGTTGTGTGTGTGTGTGTGTGTGTGTGTGTGTGTGTGTGTGTGTGTGTGGTGTACATGCATGTGTGTGCAGTGTGTATATCGAACATAGTCTACCTGACCTAAATTAATCTTAATCTTTTTGCAGATGCAATTCCCAGAAATATCATAATCCTAACCTACAGAAGTGGTTCAGAGAAGCCCAGGAGAAGCAGAGTTAGATCTGAACTTGAAATGCCTGGCTCCAATGGCTATTAACTATCTGCAAGTCACCAGCTAGATTTCTGTGTCATTTACTTACTGTGTCCAGCACTGAAGGGGACAGCATCAGCAAGCTCCCCCTACCCCCTGTGCTAGTTACCACAGCATCTGATAAATGAGTTTCTCCAATTTTCTTCCATTTCAAGAGGTCCCAGGAGGAAGTTCGAGTCAGTTTTCTCCTTGTAAGAAACTATCAAGGAAGACAATGTAAAAAACAAGTTTGGATATGTCATTTTAAAACCCAAAAGAAATAGTGAAACTGATTTCTCATTCCACCTTCAGAGAGAGCTTTTGAGAAGCACAAAACTTTAGAATGGAAATATCTTTTATTCAAGTCTGCCATCTTGAGGTCAATTAGAGAAATTCTTAGTCTTTTTGGAAAATCTATGCCATATAACAAGTGCAGGTTATTTGTTTTATGTTTTGCGTTGGGGTGGTGAGAAATTTCCAAACAAACACTGAGGTGCAAAAACCAAGAACTACACTGAGCAAACAATTACCTGAAGCTCACCTTTTTCGGTGCATGAATAGGCAATGGCCATTTGATTCAGTCATGGTCTTGGTTGTACTCTCCAGGACGAGACTGCCAGGAACACACACACAACTGAACACTTGCTGCCCCCATGAGAAAGTCCAGATAGCTCAGAAGAGTACCAAGGTGCTTGCTCAAGCATTCCACCTTCAGGGAAACAGGAATTTGGGTTGGAGGCATGAAGCATCTGTTAGGCTAGAGGAATCAGTATTGATACATTATTATTAATAATCTATTCAGGTGTTTTTAAATTTCCTTACTTAGTACCTTATATCCCACCCTCACTTTTCAGGGTCAAGGACTGAACCCCAGAGTCCACACATGCAAGGCAAGCACACTACACTACAGCTACACTACACTCTGAGCCCTAAAGTCCTCTTAGTCTCAGAATTCCACTTAGATAACTGGTAGCCAGCCATTATGTCAGGGTCATCTGTTGGGTGTGACAGCTTCTGGCTTGTTTCTGGTCACCATGGCAGTTTTGAGGGGTCTTGGCTTTCTTGCCAACTGGATCTGCCTAATGTTTTCCCAGTGTTTGAGCTGGGGTTCTGGGATTCTGGGAGTAAAGAGGCAAGGGTAAAGCTTATATTCCATCTCAAGGCAAATTCCATCAATACCGAATGTATTGGAACACACAGAGAGATAACAACTTATCCTCACTCACTTGTTTTCCATATCACTTATTTGTGCCTATTTGAACTTATACATGTTTATTTTATACATTGGGTTACAATTCAGGATGGATGGATGGATGGATGGATCGATGGACACAGGGTCTAGCTACATACCCCAAGCATATTGTTAGCTTGGCATCAAACTTCCAATCTTCCTGCCTCAGCCTCCTAAGGGATGAGATTACAAACTTGCTCTGCTGGTTTTATTTATTTTGTGGATTACAGTGTTTAGAGTCCTCTGGGTTGGTCCCTGACTCTTCTGACATCCTCTTATGGACACATTTTCTCCTTTTAATCACTGCTTCTCTTTCTGGTACCACATACTGTTTGAGGCCCATCTCAAGTATTTTTTGCTCCAGTTCTTGGATCAGCCACTATTCCAAGAAGTTTGTTAATGGAAGCCCAGATTTCAGTTGTAGGTAGCTGTGCACACGTCTGCTGCCGTACTGGAGAATCATTGGTTCCTGACTCTCTCAGCTGAGTTAACCAAATTTTTCAACTCTGACACATTACTCTTAGATCATTCTAAACTTCTCTTACTAGTCATGATTTTCACCATACAGAGTGGTATTTATGACTCCTTCAACTGCACACATGCACGTGCTGGCATACATACACACAGACACACACCACATACACACTCACACACACATTGATGAAAAACAGGTCAACTGGACTGCAGTAAGAACTTACATTCTCATCTGTGGGCATTTGTAAAATACTCACACCCTCTGTGAATGTAATGAAAAATTTGTGAATGTAAAATTCTGGAATTGGAGTCTTTGGAGACCCAAGGATTGTTTTAATCATTGTACTAACTCATAAACTATTCCTTTTAACTTGAATTGATCAATGGCTAAGATAATCATTACCCAAAGTAGATTTTTAAACAGTAATCTAGTATGCATACCAATTTACCTAAAGTTTGAAAACATTTACAAAAACTTAATCTTATCTTTTATTCCCCTGTAAGCTTTCTTCACACAATTTTTGTGTTAAGTACTTTATTATATTGTCCTAAGACATTTCTATTTTAGTTTACTGATATCTTAAGATGATGAGTGGACAAAGGCTCTTGGAGGGGAAGATTGGTTGTTTGACCCTGGAACCATCTAAAGATGAGGGAAGAGAAAGAATCCACAACGTTGTCTTTGGGCTTCTACATGTACATGGAGAGCATATGCACCCCCTATCATACACATAAATAATAATAATACAAGAAATGAGACTCAAACTACCTCTGTTGTTTATCTTGTATGTCATTTAAATGTACTTTGTGACTGATCAGATATTTAAAGATACTTTCTAAATAGACTTAATCATCCACATGTAATCAAAAATTAAATAAAGGGTCTGGTAAGTGTTTGGATAGCCCCAGCCTTGTATTTTGATCCTAGTTCCACCCCCTGAGAGGGGCTCCAGAGGAGAATTGAATCAATGTTGTGGATAGCCCCAACCTTGTATTTTGATCCTAGTTCCACTTCTGGGAGGGGCTGCAGAGGATGATTGAATCTGTACACAGGTGACGTCTTGTAAACCTTCTGTCCAATTAAAACCTGTAAAATAAAGGCTAGAGCCAGAGATTGGGCAGTAGAAGGGGAGGCGGAGAAAAGGCTTAGTGGAGGAGAGAGTGAGAGGAATTAGATATAAAAGGAGGAAGTAGAGGGAAGTAGAGGCAGAAGCAGGAGGAGGCAGGCAGAAGGAAGCCGGAGATAGAAGGAAGCCAATGACGGAGGAGCTCGGAGGACAAGGATGCGGCCTGGGATAACCGCAAGTTATAAGGGATCCATAGAGTGTGATTAAGTAGTGTAGTGGTAAATCTGCCCAATCTAGGCGTGCAATTTATACCATAATTATTGAGTTGTGTTTTCCTTTACTGGTCTCCTTCGGGTAGGAGATCCTACAGGGACAAATTTGGGGATTAAATAATTACCTCTACTACAGGTAGTACAATTTAACTATTGTTGCAATTTTTACCTAAAACTTTGTACAATTTAATAATTAACATTTCAAACATGATGACTATCATTGTATTTAATTTAATATACACATGTACACATAACTTTTAATTCTAGAGAAGTTATGAAAGTAGTGATAATTAATTTAATTCATAAAATATATAGGATAGTTTGAATTAGAAATTTAATCCCACTTTAAAAAAAAACAAAGTACTAATAGTATTCTACAGGGAAAAATAATTTTAAAACTCTAAATCATGATAAATTCCTCTTTTATTTTGAAATTCAGAACTTTTCTTACTATCTGTAGTAAGAAAAAGAAGGGCTGTGTGCAAAGACAACTTCCAGGACTCATAAAAACAAAGCCGGCCTAATAACTTTTCCTTCAGGTAAGGAAATATTTGCTGTTTATCTGTATTAGATATTTCTACTGTGTATGAAAATAAATAATTTTAAGTAATTCTTTAAAGTTTACAAAAGGAAAAAACAGGTAGAACAAAAATGTTTTATGAAATCACACAACCAAAAAGACATCACTTACTAAACATTGTGGAATACAGACAAGAAGACAACTCCTATGTGAGACAAACAGCCTTGTCTTTTAGGTAAGAAGGATGAATTTCTCAAAGATTTTTTTTTTTTTTTTACTTTTTCCATAAAGCAATATGTTCTCTGAACGATTGTGTTCATGTCCAAATATCCTCTGTCAGTCCACAAAGTCTCTTGTCTTGTATGCAATTAGTTTTGTGCTTAGGAAACATGGTGAAGGGGGCAGAAGTTGGCCTTGAAGTAGGGTACTTTAGGTTAAGGTGATCTCACAAGAGCCAAATGGTCCTACTTAGAAGGATGATAGTTGTGTAACTATCTCCAAAATTTGCCAAAGGAACCAGACAATATTATGGAGGAACAGTCAGACAAACAAATGGAAACATTCTCAAGAACACAGGACAAGATCCAGAACTACCTTAGGAGAAAGGGTGCCCAGTGTTGGTTGTGTGCTAGCCAGGGCTGCTGCTTAGAGTCAGTTCCAAGCTTAGGGATTGCATGTACTGTAGGTTCAAAAGGTTAGATTGGTAAAAACAAAACAAACAAACAAAAAACCCAAAAACCATGTCATCAGTTTTTTCAAGTCACTCACTAGTGTGCCATCAAACCTTGATTTTTCAAACCAAATGTGAATTTCCATGCATCCTTCAAATCATTCAGGTGCCTCAGTCCTGTGGGAGAAAGATTCGGCTACCCGAGGAAAAGATTTCCCCAAGAATACTCATCGAAGGGGTTTCTGAGCTTTCTTACTCACTGGATGACTCCACGAAGCAGTGTCAAGAGTTTGCCTGTCCTTGCCCTCTATGTTTATAGAGCATTCCAGACTCATGTCAAGTAGTCAGGCCATAGGACCATGTGGTACAAAGTTGGAACATAATTTTATCAAAGAAGACTTTAAAATTCTATCAGATAACAACCTCAAATACACTGTTCTAGGAAATCAAAATGAACCCAATTTGAGATGCCATCACAGAAGTATCAGAGTTCGTGTACAGGGTGAATTCTTCCCTCTGATAAGGCAGATACAGACCAGTGGGAAACGAAGCTCAGATGTGTGCATAAACACGGATTTGAGAGTCCTGGTGCAGATAGAGAAGGCCTCAGTTGAATATCAGCAAAGGTCCATTTTTGCGAGCATTACTGGAAACACACTAGAGTTAGATAAACCGAGTCATGACTCATTGCAGTGAGAAAAAAGCTGCACACAATGGGGAGCCAGACATTTGAATGGGACTTATTAGAAAGAACTTGCTATGGAATCTGGTAGATTTCATGAAGCAAGGCTGAGCTCTGGACTTAATGCTGTCAGACAGGGCACTCACGAGTTGGTGTCTCAAGGACTGTTGTGCATAAAGAAAGCAGGCTGGAGTGAGGTAGGACCTGGTGAGAAAGCAGTACACATGTGTGCGAAGATGCAGATATGCTGGACCGTTTTTATGGTTTGGGTCATTTTTGGCATGGGAACAAGCCAAAGTTTCTTCCTCTGCCTTATAATTGTTTGGGGAATGAAATGATACAATACTTATATTACCATCTATGTTCAAACATAAGATTAGAAAGGGTCCCTGTTTTATCTTAAGGTATTCACAGAGCAGTTATCTTGTGAAGTTGGTTGATAAGAAAATAGCAAATCTTATCCATTCAAAGGCTTCCTGGTAGTACCAAGCAGCTCTCAGATGACAGGGGCTACTTTCATCTTTATTTTTTGAAAAGTCCAGAACCTAGATCCAGATAGGTAGATAGCAGATAGGTGATAGACTGGTAGATGATAAATAGATATTCCCAGTCAAGGTTTTATTCTTAAAACTAATGATTAAAACATATGTAAGAGGTGTTTTGTTTTAAGATTTTTAATGTCTTTTGAATGAGTGTTTTGCTTGCATGTACTCATGCATGTAGCACCTGCAGAGGCCAGAATGTTATATCAGATCCCTAGACCATGTTGGTGCTAGGACTTGAACTTGGTCCTCTGAAAGGGCAGCAAGTGAATTTTAATCATTCAACTGTCTTTGTCCCACAAAGGGAGTTTTGATGCGCTACTGAATCAATAATGAGGAGGATTTAAAATGTCTAACACATACCCAAGTTCTCATGAGGTTTACCCAAAACAGATAGAAGTTGAAATAGGATTGAATATTTTTAGTATTATAACACTGGAATAGTTAATTCTATGGATCCACTTGAGTGGTCCATGGGGCACTGACCTAAACATCACCCTGGACTGTCTGCTGGTTACTTCTCGATAAGACTTACATTTGAATTAGTAGACTGAGTAAAGAAGATTGCCCTTCCTAATGGGTCCTGTCCAATCAATAAAAGCTGAGAATAGAGCCAAAAGGGTGATTTAAGAGGGGACTCCCCTACCTGAGGCTTTTGTGATGGTGCATGTGTCTGCTGCCTTTAGACAAAGTGAAGCATTACCAGCTTTTAGAGTAGAACTCTGCCGTCAGCTCCCCTGGGAGTATAATCCATTGACTGAATATGTTGATAGGGGACTCTCTGTCTGTCTGTCTCTCTGTGTCTGTTTATCTCTCCCTCTCTCCCTCCTCTCTCCTCTCCCCTCTCTCTCCCTCTCTCTCTCTCTCTGTCTCTCTGTCTCTGTCTCTCCTCCTTCTCTCTCTCTCTCTCTCTCTCTCTCTCTCTGTGTGTGTGTGGTGTGTGTTCTCCTAATTAAATATCAAGTTACATATTGATAGCAATGGTATGAGTCCTATGCAAAAGGTTCATTAAACCATTTCTTGAACTGTCTCATTTTAGGAAATATTTTAAAAATCTAAAGTAAGAGTTAAATGATCCTTTGAAAAGAAAAAAGAGCAATGAATTTTTTCTTTTTTGATGAAAACTGTTTTTTAATGTTCTTAAACTAAGAAGTTTCTAACAGCTCCACAGGGGTCATCCCTTTAATGGAAGGATGTGCTCAATTGACAAGTGCTCCCTAATGCACAAGCTGATCGATTTCACTAACTGCTGTAGGTCTAAGCATTTTAATAGTGACTTTTTCAAGCGATCACAAACACAGGACAGTTCAACTTCCTAAGATATAAGTATGAAACTTTTAGAAATCTCAGTAATATTATAAGAAGATGCCAAAGTTGTATTTATGAGGCAAGAGCTCACACAGCATGTCACACTGTTAAAGAAGGAGCAGGGACAAATAATTCATCAGAAAATCTTCACATCTAATTTCCAGCTGAGTTATATCTGAGTTGAGTTTCACTGACTACTGTATTTTAAAGGAATACATGAGCATAAGTCAGGATGTGGGCAGTAGCATTCTTCAAACTCTAGGACCAATCATGGCGACGTGGACAGTGAAATTTCCAAACATGAAGGTTTCTAGATGGACATAAAGCTATCCTTACAGTGATGATTGGTTCACTAAATCCAGTCTAGACACTTGCATTCATAAGCTTTTCCACTTACCCATACCTCTAGGGGCACAGATTCAATGATTTTTACAGCCTGTGACACCAAAGCATGCACAATCCATTTAAAAGAAAGTATCTATTTGGAAGTCATAGAATCCAGGAGATGGGACCAGAATTACTGATACTTAAAGAAGTTAAGAGACAAGAAGCTTTTCTCAGTAGGAAAACATCCATTAAAGTTACAATGGGCAGGGTAAATTGGTTCTGAACTTATGTATCATCCATCTTGGCATATTCTTTAATATATTCTTTGTTCATTTGTTTATTCCCATGTATGGAAAACAGAATCTATATAGAGTCGAGATAGAATCTAGTGTAGATATTCTTGTGAGAAGTAGGTCTACTTTCCATGCTGTGCTAACCAGGGATGCGTCTTAGAGTCAGTCACGGGCTTTAGGGTTTACCGGTGTTGCACTATGGCCTTAAATCTAAGTGTAACATCAAATGTCTCCCCACTGGATCTTACACCTGAACGATTCAGGGGCTGTATGAAGCCTGTGAGATTTCATATTTGGTTTGAAGAATCAAGGTTGGATTGCATACTAACAAAGGATTTCAGTTTCTGAGCTTAGCTTGCCTACATATTTCCTGTAGGGTTGTGAGCAAGCTAGCATCTGAGAATAATTTTTCTTTCAGAGCCATTTGAGAAATTAAGCTGATTAATGCTTGCCTGGTTTATAACTAAATGGGTAGCCACCCCTCCCATTCTCATGTAAACTGTTTATATGGAAAGAGCGTCATGGACATTTATACACAGCAGACTAACAATTTTCGAGTATTCTCTCTCAAATCCTTGCAAAAGCTCTGGGAGACAGCTGGTCTTTGGTTGTCACAGGAGACAGGAACTAAAACAATGTAGTGAGGGCCAGTAGGAAATGCTCTGGACTGGAGAGGGGTTACCAATGTGGACTTCAGCTAAATGGTTCGTAGATCTATAGTATCATAAAGATAATATGGAGAACGTTTTAATCAGCTCCCCTGATCATGATAAAAAAAAATGTAAGCGGAAATAAAACCTTTGAAACCTTGCAGTTACAAACAAACCAATGTTATACAATATTTTACAGCAGCTCTGGAGACAGGAGTTAATTTTTCAGGTCTTGTCAAAGCACCGATGCTCAAAGCGCATTTTTTCCTGGCAGATGGGGCGTCACAGGGCAGCGCCCTGGTGTCACCACTGAAAAGGGTCAGTTCCCCCTACTCCTTTCTTGCCCTCAGCTGTGAGTTGCCAGCTGGTGATAGCAGAGCTCCATGCTACCCAGGAGAAGAGCACATGCCTAAGGATAAAGAAGGGCACACATATTTAGTGGGCTTTGGCTCCAAGAAGAGCTGGATATGAAGAGACTATTTTGTTAAGGACTATCCATAGTGGTACCCCTGAGAAGGAAGTACATAGTGAGCACCTCTTCTAGAACCAGCTCTATGGCATTTCCACCTGGCTTTCCATAGTGCCTGGTCTTACGCTGCTTCTCCTACCTTCCATGGCCCTGCTTCTCCTACCTTCCACAGCCCTGCTTCTCCTACCTTCCACGGCCCTGCTTCTCCTACCTTCCACGGCCCTGCTTCTCCTACCTTCCACGGCCCTGCTTCTCCTACCGTCCACGGCCCAGCTTCTCCAGCCAGATGTCTGAAGCTGTGTCTGCCATGACATGTGCACAAGCCTCCAACCTCTCTCTTCTCCAGCAATTTTCTGATGCAAGGCTCCCTTAGTCTCTGCCAGAAATCCTTCAGATTTGGGATTCAGATGCCAAATATTTTAATCAAAGCAGGTTGGGTCTTTTCTTTTTATGAACTTTGACAACTACCATACAAACTATCATAGTTTTTTGTTTCACATAGTTTAGAGGCTCATAGATTAAGTTTTCAAATTTGTATTGCAATCCACCTTTCACTTACAGAACAAACAACTGTACGTGGGTTTCTTTTCTCATGATTCAGACACCAACTACATTTTAAAACCCAAAGAGGCAACTTTAATTAATTTCCTTCAGAGGACACAGTCTATAACTCACAAAATGGCCTTTCCCTGGCCACTCTCACCTAGCATTAAGATTGGGGGACGAGGGTGCTACAAACACACATGTCTAAAATCTGATTAGGGAGTGAGAAAAGAGCTGATAGTAAAGTACTCAAAAATGAGAGTCTGGGTTCATCGTCAAAGCCATGTAAAGTGCCAGGTGTGCAAGTGTGCACCTACAATCCTAGCTGCAATCCTGCACTCTGGAGAGGCAGAGGAAGAAGGAACCCTGGCACTAGCCCAGCTCATTGCTGAGCTCTAGGCCATTGAGAGACACTGCCTCTGCCAAGAAGAAGAGAGAGAAGATTCCCGAGGATGGTACTGGAGGTTGGCCTCAAACCCTCCTATACACAGATAAGCGCGTACATACACACACATACATATATTAAATGAATACATATATTAAAATGAAATAAATATGGAAATACCTTCTGAAAAAATTGAAACCACATCAGCTAACACATATCAGTTGTTCTGAACTGAGCAACATATTAAACTCCATTTGTGACTTACAGCTTGTTCTGCAGTTATCATTTCAAATAAGCAGTTACATCTAGGAGAAACACGGATCCATCATGTGATTGCCTGTGCCCCATTGTCTCTGTTCATCTCCACCTCTAAGGCAGGAATCATGTTCCCCAGACTGTTTTCGGTCAGGGTTTGGCTGTGCCAATGGGAGTAGTTGCCCGTGACTTGGGGAGCTAAGCCATGATGACACCATGGTCTAAACAGCTCCCCTTTCCTGCCCCAGCTGTGTCTCTCAGATCCTATGCCCAAGCCATTAGGATGCTCCAGCTGTCAGTCCATTTCTGGACCACGCTTACATTGTGTGTTAAAGTCTTTAGAACACTTACAGTGGCTCTATTTTAAGGAATGACATCAAACATTTCATGTGTGGTTTAAATTTCAAAAGAGGAAAAATTTCATAAAATCCTGCAATATTTGAATGTTGAAGAAGGCAGACAATAGAAAATAACAGAATCAGTGGAAAAAGTATTTTCTGTTCTTACAAATGTCCAAATTCACACAAACAATGTAAATGTCTGAATGCAGATTGTGCTCCTGTGAAAACTGTCTGTGTGAACAAAAAAATCTAATGTTTCCGCTTAGGAAACATTGCCTTTTACTGATTTCCTCTCCCATATTCCAAGAAGGCTGGCTGAAGAGCTCAGTTCTCCAGGGTCATTTGGCTTATTTCCAGCATGCCTCTTCTCTGACCCTAGCTATACTGAAGTGTTATATTCTACTTGTTAATGTCTGAATAGGAGCTCTACTGACTCTGAACGCATCCACCTGACATTGGCTAGCCTGCTTCTTGTAAAGTGTTTGACCTTCTCATCCTCTCTGTGTGTTACTGAAGGAATGAATGTGTTAAAAAGATCTGTGCCCTGAAATTGCTGAAGGACAAAGTCATACAAATTCAATATATGCATAACTTACTCTTCACAGTTGAAGAGGTCTATGGTTCAATACTATATACCCTGAAAAATGTAAAGAAGCACTGAGTCCACACAGAGTCTGAACAGGTTGTTTCCTCCTGTGCAACACTGTGTTGTACAAATCTACATCATACACCCTGAGGTTCTCAGAGTTTCATGACAGTGACAATTCATTTTATATATGTTTTAGATTTAGTATACAGTAAGACTAGTAAGAAGTTACATTTTAAACAGTAAACCCATTATATTTAAAGCATTTTTCCTTAGTAAAGACTATGTTAAATCCATACTAAATTGTGTGTGTATGGGGGTGGCAAGGAGAGCTAATTACACACACTTGTCTGTGTTGCTATGTAGCACTATACTTACTGAAGTTCTGTAGACTTTTCCTTGGTAACAAAAAACACCACTCAATTGCCATGGCATCTTAGAACAGAAATCTGAGAGATACAGTTTGATCTAGCATACTCTGATTTGATAACTCTGTAGAGCCTTTTTTTTCT
This sequence comes from Mastomys natalensis, assembly GCA_021653895.1. Classification (NCBI taxonomy): domain Eukaryota; kingdom Metazoa; phylum Chordata; class Mammalia; order Rodentia; family Muridae; genus Mastomys; species Mastomys natalensis. The sequence continues at coordinate 74,891 of JAJTUV010000981.1, read as the reverse complement.
TAGTCATTGTATTACCAGTCTCTGTGCTCAAGACACAGATTCCTTTACTCAGTGTGGTTAAGTTCCTCCTGTGTGCCAGCCAGTAGGACTACAGCCATGATACAAAAGAGAATCTGAGACCAAGTTCTTGCCCTTGTGGTGTCCTAGAGATGCTAAGCCCTAGCCTGTCACATTGGAAACTGAAGAAACGCATGAGCATTTTCTGCTCCTCCTTCCTTTCTCTCTGAGGTCTTGGGTTAAAGACATTCTCTAGCCTTCCCGAAAGTCTCGCTAGACTCTTCACACAAGCTAAAAGACCCTCATGGAACAAGTGTCCTGCCTTACACCCAGAGGAAAGAACCAGTTACATGAGTATATGAATAAACAGGCCTTGCCGAGGGCTTGTTACCTCATTACTACTATACAAATCCTCTGCCCAATCATATTTATAACTGACTATCAAGTCTTCAAATTAAGTATAAGAATATATAACTTCCCATGGGTCTCGTGGAATCTCCATTTCTAAAGATCCATATGTTATGCAGTATTTTAGTTAGTAAATTTTGTTATGCTTTTCTCTTATAATCTGTAGTGATATATGGAAGCCAGGCATGGTCCTTGTTATGAGGTAAGAAAAGACAAGATTTTTTAATTTCCCTACTGTTAAATGTTCCATCATCTATAAACGAGATGCTTAACAAACACATTTATATGATAACACCAAGAAGCAAAGTAAGGCAGGCTACAGTGATGGTATTAGTTAGTTTTTTGTCAAATTGACAGGAATCTAAAAAGAAGGAATCTCAAATGAGGAATTGCTTTCATCAGATTGGTCTGTGAGACATGATTTTGATGGCTGGTTAATGTGAGAAGGCCCTGCCCCCTGAGGATGATAGCATCCTTAGGCACATGGTCTTATGCTGAGTAAGAAAAGGAGCTGAGCAAGCCAAGGGAAGTAAGCAGAAGTCCTTTATATCTCTGCTTCAGGTTCTGCCTCCACGTTTGCCTTGAGTCCGACATATCCTGACTTCCCTCAATGATAAACTGTGATGTGGAAGTGCAAGTCAAAGAAACCCTTTCTGACCCATGTTGGTTTTGACTTCTGCTTGCCACAGAAACCTCCTCCCTCATCTTATTAGTTATGCTGATTATGACACCATGACCAGAGAAAAACAGCACACAAAACAAAAACCACAAATCAGTGTTTCTTATTAACTTACACCACAAAAAACTATTCAACAAGAGAAGTTCAGGGAGAAAAAGTAACATTAAAGAAAATTGAAGCAATATGGAGTCCTAATGGCTTAGAAGCTTTATATATATGTACATATATTCCTGTAAAAGAGTTTAATTGAGTTACTCATCATAGGGAATTATGATTATCTCAGAACCATAGGCTGTCACATAAAAAAAAAAAGCTCACTACCAGGTATGTGAAACTTCCCTTTGTTATTGGACAGGGATGCCTCAGAGACTAAGTAAAATGGGCTATTTCCATTGCCCTTGGTTGCCTATCAAAACTCGATGAAAAGCCTTCATTGCTGACAAGATCACCAAATTGGTCATAGGCCATGGGGAAATCAAGTTGGTGCTGACCAGAATGTTTTCTTCTTGCTGGCTCGCTTTCACAGTTCTGCAAGGTGCATTAGAGACTGCTTGGGAGAGGAAGAATCACCTACAGTCTTAGTTGTGACTCCTGTGAGCTACAGTTATGGGCATGGCAATATATGTCCACAAGTACAAGGATGGCACAGATGTAATGGGGATAAAAAACCACTTTCTGGTGAGACTTAAGGACCACTGCAGTAGAGAAAACATACACCCTCCTGTGGAGAGTAAAGGAAGTCCTGAGTAAATGTGTAAGAAATGATCCCTCGTCTTATCGTATTTGGGTTTTTCCTTTAATTTTCTTTTTACACACACAGTAACTAATATATTAGAACACATACTCCTCCTAGTCTCTCCTTACATTTTAAAATAATTGCCACTAAAGGGTGATCTTTTAGTAGTTAATTACTATTCTGTTTTTATAGTGACTCTCTTTGAAAAGATTAGGATTAAGAGGTGTGACCTTGTTAGAGGAAGTCTCTGGGGATGAGCTTTGAAGTTTCCAAAATCTCACGTCTTATGTTCTCTCTAGCATGCTCTCTCCTTCTCCCCCTCCTCCCCCTTCTCTGCCTATCAATAAGGATATAGCTCTTAGCTAATGCTGCATGCTACCATGCTCCCATGCTCCCAGCAACAATGATAATGGAATAAACTTCTAAAACTGCAAGCATGTCCTAAGAAAATGCTTTCTTTTATAATAGTGGTCTTGGTCACAGTATCATGGTCATAGGACAGTGACTAAGACACTAGGGATAGACTCTAATGTCCTTTAAACCATCTTAAAATAGGAAAATGACACCCTAGCCATATAACAACCTACTCCTTCTGGAACATTGCAAATATTTCCACTGAAAGAAAACAAGTGATTTGCATTTTTAAAATAAATCCAACCAATGACCTCAATACAGATGTGCAACTCCTAAACCAGAAACACAATATGAAAAACCAAGATAACATGTCTTCTCTAAAAATTTATCAGTTCAACAGTAATGGTTCCCAATAAGAGAAACACAGAAAAAATTCCAGGAATAGAATTCAAAAGCATTATTATAAATATATTTAAAAATCAAAGCAAATACAAATGAACACACAAATTCCAAAAAATACAAATAGCTAAATTAGATAAAGAAGTCAACACAAGATATAAATATGGAATTCAATGTAGAAATGGAAATACTGAAGAAAAACCAGACAAATCCTGGAAATGAAAATTTTAGTAAGACAATAAAAATCTCCATAGAATCCTCACAAACAGAATGGATTGTGGAGAATGTCAGAGCTTGTAGACAAGGAAGAATAAACCAGATAAACCCTTTCCTCCATCAAGTTACTTTTCATTAGTATACCACAGCAATAGAGGTACAAACTGGGGCATCATTATTATTTCAATAATAATTATGAATATTATTGACATTAATTTTCCAATCAAAAGTCACAGACTAACAGAATGGTTTAAAAAGTAGGATCCATTTATTTCTCGTCTTGAAAAAGCACACCCCAGTACCAAAATAGACACCATTTTACAGGGAAAGGATGGGGAAAATATTTTAAGCAAACTGTTCTAGGAAGCAAGTGAACATCACTATTTAATATCTGAGAAATAGATTTTTTGAGAGATTAAAAATAAATGACTTGATAAGTACCTTAAGGCCCCCAAAACAGTAGGCAGAAAAAATTTACAATTACAGAAGTAAATGGAATAGAAATGAATACTAAAATATAAAGAATCAATAAAAGAGTTGTTTCTTTTGAAACATAACCTCAACAAATCCTTAGTCAAACAAGAAAAAGAAAGAAAAAGGATCTAATTTAATAAAATTATAGATGAAAAGATAAAATCCTAAAAATGTACTTTACAAACTAATATTTCAAGCTGGGTATGGTAGCACATGTCCTTAACCCAGCACCCAGGAGGCAGAGACAAACAGAGCTCTGTGCATTGGAGGCCAGCCTAGTCTATACAGTGAGTTTACAGCCCAGTCAGGATTACACATGAGTTTACATATAGTGAAACCTTGTCTCAAAAAACCCCAAACCAAACAACAACAGGAAAACCTTATATTTCAATAATTTGGGATCTAAATTAAATGGATGTGTTTCTAGATGCATATGGTCTACTAATGTTAAAACAAGATGATATATATATAATTTAAACCCATCTGTAACAGCAAGGTTGAAGCAGAAAAACAATTCCCAACTAATAAACTTCCAGATATATTCATCCTACTAGATCTAGAAAGAACTAACACCAATCCTACTCAAAGTATTTCACATAGAGAGGAAGGAATATGTCCAAACTCATTTTCTAAAAAGTCCTCATTACATTCATGCTCAAACAAGATAAATATACATATAAAAGAGAAATTAGAGACCAAAGTACTGATAAACACAGATGCAAAAATTCTAAAGTACTTTTAAACTGAATTCAAGAACACATCAAAAAATATCATTCATTATGTTCACGTTGGTTTCATAGCAAAGATGCAGGGAGGCTCAACATATGCAAATTAATAAATGTAATCCACCACGAAATGAATGCAAGGACAAAAGTCACATGAGCATCTTAATAGATGCAGAGAAGGCCTTTGACTTTCCAATGCCACTTTCATGATGAAAGGCCCTGATGAGACTAGGAAAAGGGGAAGCAGATATACCACAAGCTCATCATGACTACATATGCTTAGTTTACAGATAACATCATGCTAACCTGAGAAGTAATGCAGAGCATTCCCACTAACATCAGGGACAAAAGAGACTATTCATTCTCTCCACTCCTACTTCATACACTGCTTGAAGTCTCTGTTAGAACAAGAGAAGGAAATAAAAGTGATATAAATAGGAAAGAAGATCTCACGAAATCCTTACCAATGATATTCTATACCTGAAAGATCATAAAGACTGCCCTCCCTATATACCAATAATAAACATATTGAGAAAAATCAGGGAAACAATCCCACTCAAATAGCCTGAAAAATTAAAATACTTTGGCATCAAACTAACCAAGGGAGGGGAAGACCTTTGCAATGACAACACCAAAGAAAGAAACTGAGGCAGATACTATAAGATGTACAGAATTCATATACTCTTGAACTGGAAGAGCTAATGTTATAAAAATAGTCATCCAACCAAAAGCTGCTGATATGTCCAGTGCAATCCCAATCAAAGTTACGATGCCACTCTTCATAGAGATGGGAAAAAATCCTAGTTCATAGGGAAAGCACAAAAGACTCTAGACAGTCAGAGCAATCATGTGGAAAGAGAATAGCGCACAAAGTATCACTATAACTAAGCTGTAGGTACAAGTGCTTGAACAATGTATAAGCATGGTACAGCCACAAGAACAGACTTCCAGATCCATGGACTAGAATAGAGTACTGATAGAAGTCCACACAGCCGCAGACACCTGCTTGTTAGCAAAGTTGTTCCCAATCTGCTCTTAGTTTCTTTCCTGTCACTGATAAAATGCCCTGACAAAAGCACTTTCAGGCAGAAATAGTTTTTTGTTGATGGTGGTGGTATTTGTTTGTTTTTGTTTGTTTGTGTTTGTTTTTTCCTGGCTCACAGTTCAAAAATTCAGATCATCGTGAAGGAGAAGTCAAGATGACAGAAACTCGAAGCACCTGGTTAATTCCATCCATAGCTGGGAAGCAGAAAGAAAGGAATGCATGCTAGTTAGTTCGAAGCTTATTTTCTTAGTTTTGTACAGTTCAGGATCCCTACCCAGGAAACACTTTTCCCAAAGTTAAGATGGCTTTTTCCACATTGATTAACTTAATCAAGACAATCCCTCCTAGACATGCCAGAAGCTAAGTAATCCTTTACAGGTGTACCGGAAAATATAGGCGAATCTCCTAGGTGAGCTCAGATTCTGTCCTGGTGACAATGGCATCCACACTGGAGGAAAGATAGCTCTTTCTACAAATGGTGCTGAAAATATGTAGAAGAATAAACAGAGGTCTAATCTCTCACCCCACACACAAAAGAAACTCTAAATAGATCCAAATCCTTAATGTCAGACTTGGAACTTAGAAGTTACTAGAGAGAGAATACCCCAAGATACAGACATGTACAAACCGAACACAGCACCACAGGATAGAATATGATCCACAAACCTTGTGGTCTAAGGCTGCATGAGGCAACCCAGTAGGGGAAAGAGATCCCAAGAGCAAGCAAAAGAGTAAACAAACAAACAAACAAAAACCAAAAACCCTCAAGTTATACAACCATAACATATGCAGAGGCTAGCACAGACACTTAGGCTCTATGATTGATGCAGTCTGTAAGCCCTATGAGCCCTGTTAGCTGATTCTGTGGGTCATATTGTCTGGTCTGTTGGACTCTTCTGGCTTCTACAATCCTTCTCCCTCTCTTCTGTGAGCTCCCCTTAATGTTTGGCTGTGGTCTCTGCATCTGCTCCCATCAGCTGCCAAAGGAAGCTGCTGTGATGACCCTGGGCTAAGCACTGATCTATGAATATGGGAGAAAAACCATTAGGAATCAGTGTATTGACTTCCTCTTTACATCCAGTTGTATCTGATTCTACCCTAGGTCTCCAGGACATCCAGCTTCCAGTTCCTGGCCATCCAGGCAATGTTGAGCATGGGCTCTCACTCTTGGCTTGGTCCTCAAGTTAGACCAGTTATTGGTTGATCTGTCCCACAAGCTCTGAACCACCATTGCCCCAGCACATCTTGTGGGCAGGACAGGTTGTACGTTGAGGATTTTGTGGCTTGGTTGGTGTCCCAGTCCAACCATTGGAAGTCTTGCAGGTTAGAAGATGGCTAGTTCAGGCTCTGTATCCTCCATTAAGAGGAGTCCTCACTAGGATCACCTTAATAGGATCCAGGAAGTTTCCACAGCACTAGCTTTCTACATTGCCCACACCTAAGAAACTCATCCCTCCCCATTTCTAGTTGTCTTTTCCTTTACTTTCTCCTTCCATTCAACCCCTATCTGATCCCTCTTCCAGTCAGTCAACCTGCAAATTCTATTTCTCCTTCCTGGGGAGATGCATGTATCCCCTACAGCCCACCTTATTACTTAGCCTGTTGGGGGTCTGTGGATTGCACCATGATTATCCTTCCCTTGATAGCTACTATCCCTTTATAAGTGAGTACATATCATGTTTTTCTTTCTGAGTCTGGGTTGCTTAGCTTAGGATGATTTTGTCTAGTTCCATCCATTTGCCTGCAAATTTCATGCCATTTTAAAACAGTTTTGTAATACTCCATTGTATAAACGTACCACATTTTGTCTATCCATTCTTTCATTGAAGGACACATAGGTCTTTCCAGTTTCTGATCCAATAGGCAATAAATAGGACTTTGTCAACTTAAATTTTTTCTACGAGCACTGGGGCTACTGGCACTGAGGACAGGGACATTTTAAGTGTTTGGATAGGGTTGGTCCTAGGCCTACCTGCTGGCCCTCAACATGGAGCAGCCCTGGCTGCAGCCCATGCTGCTTTGCTCTGTTGGGAGACAGAGAATGCAGGACAGCAGTGAAGCCTAAAAGCTCAACAGTTGTGCCTGAGGAGCTGCAGGGTGGCCAGCACCAACGAGGGTGCTGTGCAGCAGCTTTAAGGCAACATGTCATTACTGAGGAGGGTTGGTCCTATGTCAGCCAGCCAGCATCCATCATGGAGTTGCTGTAGCTACTTGTGCTTCTTGCCCTGCTTGGAGATGAGAGTGTGGAGCAGCTTCACTGCATGCAAGCTACAAGAACAAAGGTCCACCTGGAAGAGACCCGGGTGGCAGACATTAAGGGCAGGGAGATATGTGGTAGCCAGGAGCTCTGATAGAACCTTCCCAAGATCCTTCCCTGCCTAGTAGCAGGGCAGGTGCTTACCAGTAAGTCACACCCTAGATACCCAGTGGGGGGTTCTAGATAGATATTCTACCACTGAGCTATATTCAAGCCCCTCAATGGGGATTCTAGTCAGGTGCATCACACTGACTGTGGGTAACAGTAAGATATCTGTGACTAATCTCAACGATGTTGCAGTATTTATGGTGCTTCAGAAACCAGAAACCATGAGCCAGACCAATGATTCATCGCAATGAATATTTGTATGTAAAGCTATTTGGGTGATGTGTGTGTGTGTGTGTGTGTGTGTGTGTGTTCATATATATGTATGTGTATACACACACACATATGTGTGTGTATATATAGTGACACACTGTGGTTCTCGGTACCACTAAGATAACAAATGAATATTCAGTAGAGAGGTAGGAAATTTAGAGGAACAGAGTGGTGAGTGTACAACAGGGAGATGAACAGTGATAGGTGTGAGGGAAGTCTGCAACAGATGGGGAACATGTCCCTGCTGAGTAGGGCCTATAGGGTTTCATGCAGCAGTCTGGAGCTTGCGTAGACTCAGCTCCCAACGTGCTGCTCAGTCACATGATCTCCCTGGTACTGAGCAAAAACAGGATTTTGAGATGAAAAATGGTTCATTTTCTGTTTTCTAGATTGGACTCTCACAATAGATCTCTATGGCTTGTGCTCCCCCTGGAGGCCACTTTGGTATCTGTGGTCCCCTCCCCCAGGCCATGTTGAAGCCTGAAATTCATGTGGATGTCCTTGGTCCTACTGTAAATGTGGCTATGTTGATATTGTGGCCCTTGTTCATAAGGAGGAGGAGCATGGACCTAGGAAGACTGAGAAGTGAGTATAATTGGGAATGTAGAATTCCCAAGCAATCAGTAAAAATAATATGTGAAAAAACTGAATAACACGAATACAAACAGCCTAATCAAAAAATCAGCTAAAGAACTAGAGTTGTCACAAGACAAAATAGGAATGGATCATAAGTGCTTGTAAAATGTTTAACATCCTTAGCTGTTGGATAAATGCAAATTAAAACTACTTTGAGATTCCAACTTACCTCAGTTATAATAGCTATCATCAAGAAAAATTATGGCACCAACAGTTGGAGAGGATATGGAGAAAGGGAAACCCTTAGAGCTGATGTAAGAGCATGTATAGAAGCCATAAAACTAGAAAGAGTTCCTAGAAAGGAGGAAAGAGAGGTTCTAAGTGGAAGGTGAAGGGCGTATATCACATGTGATATGGAAGTAGAAGGGCAAGTAAGGGCTTTGGAAGTGTTTACATGTAGATGCAGGGCCAGGAGATTATAGAGTAGAAAGTGGTATAGCGAAAACATCATAAAGGCCCTGATACATGGTAAGCTAATTTAATTTTTTTTCAAGGTATAGACTATGGAGATGGTTCAGTGGGTAAAGTGCTGGCCTTGTGAGCATGAGGGATGGGTTTCAGAGCCTCAGAACCCTTGTAATGTGTTTCTTTTAAAAGCACATTAAAAACATACATCTTTAATTTCAGAGTTCCTACAAGGAGATGGGACATGAAAGGGATGGTGCTGACAAGAATACCCATGCATGTTCATGGCCCAGCTAGCCTGGTGGGCATAGCAGTGAACAACAGGGATTCTGTCCCAAAGAAGATGGGAGTTGAAAGGCTCAACACAAGAGTTTGTCCTCTGACACTCACAATCTCACTGTATATGTGTGTGTGCACATATATGATCAAATTTTGTGTGTGTGTGTGAGAGAGAGAGAGAGAGAGAGAGAGAGAGAGAGAGAGAGAGAGAGAAAGGTGGATAGATATACAGATATAGAGATTATAATTGAGAATAAAGTACTCTCTAATAAAGTTTCCCCCCAGAAGTCATAGGTTATTAAATATAAATCCAAAGATCAAAGTTAAGCTACCTCCCTATGAGTGTTGGTCAGAGAGACCCTTGAGACCCCAAAAAACAATACAAATATTTCTCACTGTTGTCATTTGCTTACTGGAATTAGAAGGTAAGACTTTACTGAGGAAGACACACTTGCTGTGGTATAAGGTCATAGAAAATCAAGCTGGAAATGACCTGGAAACTCTCTTCTGGCTGATTAGCCATCTTAGTGCCAGAAGGCATCATGCAGGCCTCTGGAAGGAAATTTCACACACTACCAACTGGTCAAGGAAGTGTAGACACTGTTATGGGGGTGACCAATCACTCTCTTCTTGGAGTTAATGCCTGATCCTCAGGAGGGGCTGTAAATCTAGTTAAAAGCTGAGGCTGGGAAGTCATAGACCTCTGGGGAAAGCTACTGTTGCTGTTTTGTTAAATGGACATGATGTGCCTATCAAACTGTCTTCTAAATAGAAATTTATGTTTATATCCATGGATTAGTACTGCTGTCAGCTGTAGTCAGAGAGGCAGCTTTCTTCAGTGGGCAGTGGAAACTTAAGAAATTCATAACTGGCCAAAGTGATGTCAGTAAGTGATTATTTAAGGTTCTGCTTTAATGGAATAGCCATATCACCCTCTCTAAGGATCACAAAAAAGAGGGACAGAGACTATAAGACCTGGAAGAAGAGATGTCATTTTTGGAAGGGTGGAATGCTAAGTTCCGATCATGTCATGGCCACTGTACTCTTAAACTCACATAAGCTATGGCTCTCTACACATGATCTGAACAAGTCGAGTCTGCCAACATCTTCTCATAGAACATCTTCTCATAGAAAGGGGAGGGACTCAAGAGTTCTCATGCCTCCTTGAAAATTTATAGGCAGATAGTTAACAGTTACTGTCAGAAGACAGACAGACACACAAACACACACACACACACACACACACACACACACACAGATATTTTCTCCAGTGATGTAGCCACCTGTAAGATGCTTATACTCTTAATAAATAAATGGAAATAAATAACCTGGCATCCATGTTTACGTAAACAAGTCTAATAATACTAATTGGGTCATCCCCACACACTGAAAAGGACATAATAGTAGGAGGAGGACCTTTTGGGAAGAGTAATGAGATCAACAGGAGCGGGAGGAAAACAAAGAGGAACGAGAGTCAATGTGGTCAACATATGTTTGAAACTGTCATAATTAAACCCATTGTTCTATACAATTAAACAGACTAATACAAAGTGCTTGTGGCAGGTTAGCAGGCACTCATTTATGTTTCTATAAAAGAATTCGTTATCTATATATCTACTGTACACAAGAGAAACCGTAAGTGACAGAGAAAAGATGCTTGCTCTTAGTTTTAATTCAAGGGGTCTTCTACTCTTTCAGTAAGACTCAAGCACAAAAGCTGGCCCTTTGTAGTCAGTGGAAGTAGAGAGGGGACAAGAGAGGATAGGAGGGGATTGAGCAGATCAAAATATATTATGTACAGGTATGGAGATGTTAGAATGAAGCGCATTGGCATGTATAACTAGTTTATACTAATAGAGACTTTTTTAAAAAAATGCTTAAATGCTCTCAAATGTAATAAAAAATTCATTAAGGTCTCAGGACATGAAGCCAATATACAAAATCAACTGTTTTTTTTGCATGCTAGCGATAAATACCTGGAAATTAAATTTAAAGTATATTATGCCAAATAACAGTATTATTTAGAATGTAAAGTATATTATTCCAAAAATTAAATATCTAGGTGTTAATTTGATATAACATGCATAACATCTGAATATTATAAAAATTTATGGAAAGAAATAAAGGAAGATATAAATATGTAGACGTACAAACGTTGTAGGTGTATAGTGCATACCTAAAGGACGTTATATCACCTGGGCTGACAGTGATCCAAAGAAACCATAGACTAAGATAAACTCCAGTTCCAGACATGAGAAACCTCCTTCTGAAGGGTAGGTCAGGATAGTCCAGGTGATTCCTTAAACAACAAAGAGTATGTGTAGCCCGTGGTTGCATCTCAGAGATTGATGGAATGCTTCTGTTGCTGAAGATACCACATACTTAATCACAATACTCTGATGATTCAAGCTGGCTCTCTCCTGAATGCTTCCTTCCTGCAGTTTACCTTCCATGATGCCAGAAAACACTATGCAACTTGAGAGAAGCAATTAATAGTTTTTATGAAGTTGCAACATTTATGGACCATGACAATGACCAGCATGGCAAGATATCTGTAAAGGTACAATAAGTGGCATTCACATTTTGGTTGTAACCAATGGCTGTTTAATTGTACTTCGGTCCCATTCAACAGGAGGAAAATATACATGGTACTAGAAATCTCTCCAACTTCTGGGAGTCGGTGACATTATGGACCTTAGAAAAGTTTTTCACTTTGTTAGAGCAGCATCATTCCTCATTACATTGTAAGTCTTATCCTTATACCCATAAATGAGCATCCACACCAAACTTCATCAAAGAAGCTTCTCTTACCATCAGATAGGGACCATCCCAGAAAGCTGCAACTGTCACAATGCAGAGATCAACAACAACAACAACAAATCATGGAAACTCTTTCCCAAAGGATATATATACATCACAGCTCCCACATCTATGGTTTAGGGAACATCTCAGAAGAGAGGGTAGAATGGCAATATTAAGAGGCATGCTAATGTGGAAAGGGGAACATTTCATCCAGGCCCCACTCATAGACCAGAATTATAGGTGACTAATGACTAGTGAGAGAGGAAGGATGAGCCAAGGATAAGTATCTTATTGAGTATTCAACACCACATGGCCAGACCTGAAACCACATATGCATAAACAATAAAAACAAACCTAGCAGGCTGTATTTATTATCTGTGCATGTGTGCATAAAATTAGAAACACACATATTATATAACAATAATATAAAAAAGAGATTACCAGAGACTAGCAACATAAGAATGTGGGGGAGGAATTAGGAGGATGGGAGGGACTGGAGGGGAGGTTACCTAGGAGAGACTAGAGGGCAAAAGGGGAGGGATGTATCTCCTCTTTTAATTAATTAAATGCAATAATGATAAGCTCAAAATAATCAATAACGTTTGGTGTCCCATGAAGGACAGAAATCCAATAAAGCATGTCCCTTTGGTGTCATTTGAACACAAGTAAACCCAGATTTGAAATCTCTACTTTGCTTTACCAGTGTCTTCTGGCCACCCTGCCTATGTGTTGAATGAGTGTGAATTTATGCCTCCCACATGCTGTTGTGTGAACCTATTCTTGTATCTATATCTGTATATCTGTGTGTGTCTCTGTGTCTGGTCCTAACAACTTCTTAGAGCTTTGCTCTCTCTTTTATTAACATCATAAAAAGCACCACATGGGGAAGGAATAAAGGATACTTCACTGAAGAAAACCTATGACAGAGTTTTACAAGGGTTAAACTGACTCCTACTGACCCAAATAATAAACAGCGCTACCAACATCATCATTTGTCAAGCAATATATGTGTATTATGTTTAATACCATGGTGAATATTCATTTTATAAGGTTTATTCAACCATATTTCTGTTATTAGCCAATATAACATATATACAAACACACATACCTTGCTCTTAAGTCAGGGATGTAGAAGAGTACATAACTTAAGATTACAGCTGTGCATTGGCTTATTCTGTAAAAGTTGATTACATGGGAAATGGACGGTGAGTAAGGTTGGTTGTTTCATTATCCTCTGAAAAGCCAGATTAAACAAACAGACTAAGCACACAGTAGGACAGCAGTCATAAGTCTTAAGTGTCCTCAAATTGTATTAATAACTGGTTGTGAGGTCCAGTAGAACTTCCAGTCTCTTAGAATATAAGAAATATTTCATAATAGCGTATCATCACCAAGTGGGAAGGTAATGCGATTTTATTTTAATTAAAATGTGTTAAAAATAAAGACAAATAAATAGTAACATTCAACATAAGAAAGGTGTCATTGACCCCTAAATTGATCTCCAGTTGAATTCAATCTTGGAAAACACCCCCTAGAAAAAGGGAAAGCTGTGTTTACTCCAAAGAATGAAGTAGGAGGAATCCCTGCACTTGATCATGAAGCTTACAGTGGGCAAATGGAATATCTACATGGATACTCACTGACTGTGCAGTGCTAAGGTGTGGAAGTCCCAAAGGGACAGACACAAAGATGTGACAGACACACGGATGCATACCAGAATAGAGCACAGAATGTTACAGCCTTGTGTTCAACTAATCTTGTACAAAAATGCAGAAGCAATTTGTAAAGCATCTTTTCAGTAAATGGCATAAGGCAGTTGAGCACTCCAAAGCCAAACAAAGGTAACTCAAGAAGAGTCATGTATTTAACAACAAAACAGAAGGCCAATATAAAAGATTAAAATAAAGAAGAGAAAATCTTTTGGCCAGTTTCTTAGCTTTTTCATTGAAGACATGGCCCAACATTAAAAAAAAAAATCAATAAATTAGATTTTTAAAAAATATATACTTATATATTATATTTATTATATAACAAATAAATAGTTCTGATAGTCCCCCTAAAGTAGCTGTAAAGTCAAGAGATAGTCTAGGAGAAAAAGTTTGCAAACATATAGGCATGATGATGGACTAGGTCAGTATCTTCAATAATGAACTCTCAAGCTGGAAAGCAAGCAAAAGCAAAAATGACAACCAAATTAGGAAGTGGACAAATACTCCAACCTGAAGAGAATGTGTAAAGAAAGAAGAAGGATATGCCATCTCTTCTACACTATTAGTGTAACCACAGTTGAGATGCCACCACACAGCCAGCAACATGGCCAAACGAAAGCGATAGCAACAAATGCTGGCTGAGTATGTATTAAAACAGTTCAAATACTTTAAGAGAAGACTAGCGTAAAGAACTGTGTATGATATACGTTCATAGAACTGCTACTCAGCAATAGAAAGTATGAATTCTAAGGAATTATGCTGAGTGAAAGGTCCATGAACTGCATGGTCGTCCTGATAGAATTTTTTAAATGGCATCATTTTAGAGCAGAGGACAGTTGTTCAGGGATGTGGATCAGAAGGAAAATGAATAACTGGCTATAAAAGGGTAAATTGGGCTCACCATGATGATAGAACTGTGACTATCTTAATGTGCTGGCACTTGATCCCTCTCATGTGATCAAATTATACTGAAACAGCACACACAAACACAAATGACTTCAATTAAGTCTGAATGAAGCTGATAACTACATCAATATCAGTACTTTTGTTTTGCCATTGTACAACATATACATTGGATTGTTTTATTTTTGGAACAGGATCTCACTGCATAGCCTGGCTGGCCTGTAAATCATTGTGTAGACACGTCTAGCTTGGAACTCAAGACCTACTTGCCTCAGCCTCCTGAGGGCTGCTGTAAAGATGTGTGCCATCATGCCCAGTATATGTTCTATGATTTTATGAAACCTTGAAACTGGATAAAACAAGTATCTATCTTTTTAATACAGCACATTAGATATCAATATCTAATAAAGTGGTTCTCAACCTTCCTGATGCTTTGGCCCTTTAACACAGTTCTTCATTTTGTGGTGACTCCCAACTATAAAATTATTTTTGTTACTACTTCATAACTGTAATTTTGCTACTGTTATGACTCATTTTTTTGCGTTTGTTTGTTTATTTGTTTTGGAGATAGAGGTTTTCCAAAGGGGTCATGACCTGTAGTGAGAATTTTAATTTCTTTGAAAACACAGAAATTTTATGTAGTAATGGTTTTGTTTTAATCCCAGGAATAGGATATTGGGTTGATTCAGATTGTCCACAGCAGCTACTATGATTTGTCTTGTGCTCTGGCAGGGGCATGATTTTGCCAGCAGGAGATAGTTTACATTTGGAATTCTGTGCATTCTTGAGAGGGTATAAAAGTGTCAGAGCCCAAGAGTCTGAGGAGAGGCTGCTCCTGGTTGCTGTTGTTGCAGTTTGTCAAGTGGGCATGCGCAAAGAGATGAGAAGAAATTGGGTATCCTAGGGATGATGACTGGACTTGCCCCAAGGAAACAGATGCCCCAATCAGCAGGAAGTAGTTAATGAGACTGATGCCCCCTTTCCCATCTAACCTTCTTCTCTCCTACCAAGTGTTGGGGGTGGGTTTGGAAGGGATAGGGACAGTTAAGGTAAAGTAGCCAAAGTATGGTTACAGTATCCCACAGGTTGAGAACTGCCGACCTAATTACAGTATATCAGTATATATTAGTTTCAGTTGTACATACACAGAATTCATAAACAAATCCACACATCTTTGAGAAATCAGTATATCATGAAGAGAGTATTTCATAGCACTGAGGAAGGGAATGGTGAAGTGATAGTAATTTTACTATCAAGTTGGAAAATTGTATATATAATATATATATATATATATATATATATATATATATATATACCAACATGTTCATAGGCATCACAATTAGACTATTGGTAGCGAGATACCTCTAGAATTGCAATAGTGGCATTCATACCTTGGTAGTAACTAATAATTCTCTGGTTGGATATAGGACCAACTCAACAGGTAAGAAATCATACCTGGTACTGGAAACCTACGAACAACCTGGGACTAAATGATCATAATTCCTAAGTGCATTACAAATATGTCCTTATGCCCACAGCAAAAAGTAGTTCTCACCTCTCATCAAAGAAGCTTCTATTTGCAAAAGAAGATGTCCATTACAGAAGAGCACAACTTGTCAGAATGCAGAGAACAGCTTATTCTAGAGTGCTCAGTCCGGTGGATACATCTCCACTTCAACACCTGCACACAAGGCTCAAGGAACATTGTGGAAGAGAGGGCAGAACGACTCTAAGGGCAAAAATGCTGCCGTTAAAATGTATCTCCTAGAAATGACAGGGAAGCTTCATCCATGACACCACAATATTATGGCTGTCTGAACAAGGACAATACCAACAGACATGCTAACATGGAAGGGGGAAATCTCACAAGGCCCACCCCTAGTCAGAAAACTACACGTTTTAGTTAAGGAAGGCTGAGAACCGAAGAAAGGGATGAGCCTCCCAATTGGTTATGTAATACCTAGAGGTCAGCCTGAAATCATATGCACACAAGTAACAAACACTAAATGTACTCAGAAAGTTGTATTGGCATATATTTATGTGTTCATACATATATGTAACAATAACACAAGAAAAAAGGCATTTGACAGAGTGAGGGAGGAGAATGTGCGAAGGAATTAGGAAGAGGAAAGGGATGGGGAATGATGTAATTATATTTTGATTAAAAATGAACATAATAAAAAACCTCTCCAAACTCAACACTTAAGGAAAAAAACCTCAGAAACAGTATTATATAGAAGTTTTAAAATAATTTTTAGATATATAGGAGGCTTAAAAGAAAGATACAACTAAAAATGAAAAATGATTTTCAAGAAACTTAATGTAATTAATTTCTAAAACAATTTCTGAGCATTAAAGTAAATACAATGGGCTTACGTTTGCTCAACTCCACTGGCTGTTAATGTGCTATTCTGCAATAACTGGTAAACAGGAACTTACTGTGTGAACAAAGGAAGGCAATCCTGCTCCAAAGACACAAGAGCATATCTGGATCTTCTTGGTACCTCTGAAAATACCTTGCTTGTGACAGACACTCTCTCTGGACAGTTTCCTGAGGATCCGTGGTGAGGCACTCAGTGGTTCACTTAAAGCCATGGTTCTCAACCTTTCCAATGGATCGACCTTTAATACAGTTCCTTATGTTGTGGTGAACCCCAACCATACAATTGTTTTTGTTGCTACTTCTTGATTATAATGTTGCTACACTTATGAACTGGAATATAAATATCTATATTTTCTGATGGTCTTAGGTGACCCTTGCAAAAGAGTCATTTGACCCCTCCAAAGGGGCTCCAGGTTGAGAACCATTGACTAAGAGCATCTTTGTGTGAGAGGCCTAACCCATCCTCAGAAATTACAGATCTGTACTGTGGATCTCTTACTGGATTTGTCAGAGAGCCTCTAGACATTTTTCTGTGGCTGTCCACACACCAGGGCATAGGCTGGGTCCTTGATACAGGGGTTGGGGGACAGGGAGTAGGTCCTGGATCTGAATCCCTAGCAGAGCCCTTTAGTTCCTATATGTTCAGAATTGAGAATACAGGTGCTAGGGTATGGGTTCTTAACTTCCACCGAGTGTGAGACATAGTCTTCTGTGTTTACCATTGTGTAAATCAAACTAGCTGACTTGAGAGTCCTCATGGAAGGAACACTGAGATGGCAGGGGTTGGCTTTAATGAGTTCTGGGGACCCAGACTCAGGTCCTTACACTTCCCAAGCAAGTACTTTACTCACTGAGCCACTTCCTAAGCCCCTGGTCATCTTGCTCCAGGCTTTCTTAGTCAGCCAATAAATGAGACAGAAGTGTAGTCCCCGATGAAAGCATGCTCTCTCTGAAATCTGAGGCAGCAGCCCATCACTGTACATGAAGTGTCAGTGTTTACGCTATCTTTTGAAGGAATGCTCTAAAGGGCCTCAACAGAGACTTCTAAAGCTA
Source organism: Mastomys natalensis (assembly GCA_021653895.1). Classification (NCBI taxonomy): domain Eukaryota; kingdom Metazoa; phylum Chordata; class Mammalia; order Rodentia; family Muridae; genus Mastomys; species Mastomys natalensis. The sequence goes on along the minus strand of JAJTUV010000981.1, from coordinate 57,053 downwards.
CAGAGGGATCAGAGCAGTTACAGAATCTACTGCACTGGTGAATTCTTACAGGATCAGTTGTCCCTTGGCATGTGCTTGCAGCTCATGTGTCTGACTCCTCCACTTCTTGTTCATGATGTCACTAAAAGTTTAGATGTCCTGCAAAATCAAGATCCCTTCAGGTATGATAGCAGGGACATTACTGTGACCTGGGGTGGGGGTGTGGGCTGTGACTCTGTCTGTTTAACTGTCTGGGCACTTGTATACTGCTTTGGATCCTCCCCTTAAAATCACCTGTGGGACAACTTTAGGTGACTTTCTCCTCTGTGAGGAGAGTTTTTTCGCTTTCTATCATACAGTTGTGCTAAGTAGAGGTACCTACCATTCTGTGATCCCCAGTTTCCAACCGTCTCCTGCTAAACTGCTACTAATAAATATCCATTCTAAGAAAAATCCTCATGACCCTTGCAAAGACAGCTTCAAGGCGAGCCTTCAGTCTTCTCTGCTCAGGAAGCTTCTCAAGCTCAGACACCTCTGAGGTAGACAGCTCCCAATGGAGATTGTAAGACTGCCTCAGCCAAAGATTAGCAAGGAATTAAAGTCCTCAGTCCAATAGCCTTGGAAGACTTGAATTCTGCTGACAAGTATGGAGTGGGCATGTGAACTAAGCCTTGAGATGCGTATAGCCTCCGGGAGTCTCTGTCAGAGGATTCAGCTGCCCTCTGGTCAGATTTCAATGCTGCTGATTAAGGCCGTAAGGGTTAAGGTGATTTGTTATAGCAGGAGATAACTTGCACTTGCTTTTATAATATTTTTTTGAACTGTGGTGGGTTTTTGTTTTGTTTTGTTTTAGGAATGGTCACCCTCTCTTCATCAGCTAGAGCTATCTGAAATGAACATAAAGAAATGTTTTGGAGATAAAAATAATGTCTTAAATTTAGACAGAGTAAGAATGGCAGAGGCTTACAGAATTTAAATGGGAAATTACAGCTCTACACTTATTAAAAACTGTCGAAGTCCAACAATGATGTGTATAGGCACCCTAAAAAATGAATTTTCACAAATCTAAAATGTTATATGATCTACTAATTTCACTAATTGTCCTTAGTAAACAAAAACTTTTATCCTGTTGCCAAACTGCCTTGTAAATATTTATGTTTTTACACATAGCATAGGGCTGTTTCAGCCTTTGGGCAGAGACTCGCCCCCACCCCTTGTCTTATGGAGAGTGGGTAATGAAGGTCTTACACCTGGGCAGTGGCTGTGACTCTTGAGTGCTCAGCAGTAACTGGGATGTCAGCATCATAGTTCTAGAGTCCGAGGGACACACAGAAGATGGAGGAAAGAAGTACGAGTTGGAGGATGGGGAGAGAGGCTTGGACACGAGACGCCATCTAGAGACAACCAATCCCTTGCAGACATGAAAACACAGTAATGACACAAAACCTGGGCAAGATTGGCCCAGTCAACATTCCATCAGGGATGGGGTGGCATCTGTAAGGCCACACTCATTCCAGAGGAATTATTAGAAGTTAATGATTACAGAGGGAGGAGTTGACATTGTCATCAGTGGAAAATGGCCCTTGATTCATACTTATAAAACTATTCTAAGGAATTCCTGGATGACCCCCTTCCAATTCACAAAGGTAGGAAGGGGACTAATTCGAAGAGGAAGGTGTTCAGAAGGAGAGGAAGGAGACAAAACAGGGTAATGGGAATGAATATAATAGCAATACAATTTATATATGCATTTGTCAATGTTCTTTTTTAATTGTTTAAAAAAACTCATGTCTATTCAAAAGTCCTGAACACAAACATCCATTGTAACTACATGCAATAGCCAAAACCTTTTTAGGAATTTATGGGGAAAAAAAAAAACCAAACGGATGCATGCATATATACAGAGAGAAAGCTATTTTTTCAAAGGAATTAGTTCATAGAATTACAGAAGCTAGCAAGTTCAAAAGGATGCAGAATGACCCAGCAGATGGAGATCTGGGAAGAGCCAGGGTTGCATTTCAGGTCCACAGATCACTGGCTGTCATGTTCCTTCCTATCTTAGTTCAAGGAGAACACTCTCTCTTCCATTCCTCTAACTGGATGAGTCCACCACACATTCTGGAAAACTGTATGCTTTATTTAAAATGTTCTGATTAAATGGTACCTTCAACAGTATCATCCTCTCTGAAACATTTAAATATTTGACTTTGTATCTGGGCAATGTAGCCAGTGAAGCTGACACACACAATTCATCACCATAAATCTACCCATTTGTAGCTAACAGGTATCCACACAACGCATTTGTAGCCAAATGCAAAGCCAATGCTCATGATAATTCCAGCCTTTGCTTCTGTAATTGGTCACCTGGCCATAGCTGTTATTCATACCCTTCCCCCTTCCTACTACTCATCAGCTCTGCTTTTATCCTAGTAAGTACTTTAGTATCACAGTTCTTTACCTGGAGGGAAGATGAGAACCTTCAATCCTTGAAGGATCCATTAGCAGCGCTTACTGAGCTGGGTTGTAGTTTTCCTTGGAACTTGATCTCAGGACATAGTGATACTTAAAGATGTCCTAAAATATATTGTTCATCCTATGTTAGCTCTCTTTTTATTTCAATGATAAAGTATTTCATAAAAGAAACTTATGTGTTCGTATTGGCTCAGTTTGGTATGTGGTCCAGACTCACATAAACAGGAAGAAAGCAGCAGGCAGGAAGTGGATCTTGCTATAAAGTGTCAAAGCTCCTGTCCATGTGTCCCACTTCTTCCAGAAAGGTTCCCCTCTTAAAATTTCTGCAATCTTCCAAAAGAGAACCTCCAGCTGCACATCCCCAGACCAAGTATTCATCAACTAAGCCTCTAGGGGATATTTAATACTCAATTTACAATTGTGGAATAGTAATCCAATTTCTTCTTGCTAATTAGCCTCAACCACCCTAACTAATGCCATCACATCCCTTGCCTCTTGATTTGGAGTCATGTGTAGTGGATGAATAACAGATCCAACACTTCACTGAGTCATTACCATGTTTCTTGATGGAAGAACTCTTCCCTTTGAAGCCAAGATATATAAGCCAGCACTTTATAAAGTTAAGGTAATAGAAAACACCTTGTTAATGGGTTGCTAGGGGTAACAAGGAGCAATGTCCTAGCTGCATAGGTTGTGCTAACTTCCTGGTACTGTAACTGAGCCTTCAAAGCCTATTCTATCAAACCAGCTGATCTGAGGTAGTTGGGAGCATGAGCCCCATGAATCCACTCCCATGCTTCATTTACTATGAGGTAAATTCCTTAATTGTAAGCAGTGCTCTGTGGAATGCTAAGAACATGAACAAGGCATTCTTCAAGTGTAAAGATGGCAATATCAGCAGAAGCATTATGTGTAGAGAAAGCAGATATAGCCAGATAAATATCTAGTCTAATTAGAACAAAATACACTCCCTTCCATGATAAAAGAGGTTCCTTGTGATCAACCTAACTCCGTGTGGCTTGTTGATCCCTTGGATAATCGTGTCATATCAGGGGTTCAATGTCTGTTTTTGTTGGACTAAAGAGAATCCATGCAAGCCCTACTCTGTCATATGAGACCACCTGTTGATTAAGAGCAGGCAAGAGACAGTCTGATGGTCATCCACAAAATGGTTCATCTTTTTCTCTTATTGTAAATCTTTTCTTCTGAGACTACCATTTGATGAGCACCACATAGAACACAAATCTCTTTATGGTATTTGCCCATTCAGAGTCTGTTTATATACTTCTTCTGTAAACTTCCTTGCCATCAATTTCCAATTATATCTCCCCCTATTTTCTTTATTATTGATACTGGGTGTACAATTGTACTTGTATGCTAAAGGGGTAAAAAGATAAACCACTGGGTACATAATCTAAATACAAATCCAAACATTAAACAACAACTCCAAAACGGATATGTAAAACCTTGTGAAATCTACTATCTATAGAGTATACGTGGGTGTGTATGGGACCAGAGGCCAGCCTCAGAACCTTAGGTGGTGTTCTTGAGGGCTTGCCTACATTGTTTTGTGGATAGATCCATTTGGCCTTGAACTTAGACCTCCTGCTTCTGACTCCAGAGTGCTAGACTAAAGGTATATACCACCATTCTCAACCCTCATAACTTCTTAGGAATGCTAAACTACTTCAAAATAAAATCATTTTTAAAAAGTGCCTTAGCTTTAATTTTCTGGTGTGGGTTTGCTTCCATGTGTAAACTACTAGGTAAAGAATCCCAATGGGTAATTAAGGAAGAAGTGGAGAATCAGCTAAAATAGAAGATATTTACAGGGAGCATGGAGTGGGTAAATGCCAAAGAGCTGACTTCCTAACTAGAGAACATCACAGAAGGATGTTTTCCTGTTTCTTTATGTTGACCAGTCACGGCTTGTTATCAGATAAGGAAGGGATGGGCTCCCCTATGCCTCTGCAGCGAATGCCTCAGGCAGGTCCTTGCACGGGAAGGGTATATTTCTTCAGGGCAATAGTGGGGTGAGGGATAAGTGATGTTTCAAAGTTCTCCTCTGCGGGTAACCAGAATCCCACACACCAGAAGCTGCAAGAACAGAGTCCTGTTTTCTGTCCTGAGCCCTGAAGACCTGAGAGAGGAAGCAGGGCTTCTCTTCAGCTATTCTCAGTGGCAATAACTTAGATAGAAGAAAAACAGTATGGCACCGAAGGGGTCAGCATTGTGCTTTTGTGAAACTGAGAACTGAAAATAAAATAAATAGAGGACTGGTCTGTGGAAAGGAAAACTAGAAACAAAAACCAATGAAATGTGTACTTCTACATTTATACATCAGAAGGTTGGCCAAGGTTGTTTTATGTTAATTTTCATAAAATCTATATGTTGAATGTATTTACCCTGTACCCCTGCCATTACCCCTATTTGTTCCCCTGGACCATACTTCTTTTTCATGTCATAAGCACACACAAAATTTTATCTTCATAATATCTATATAGATATCAGAACCATAAATAAGGGAAATAAATGGCATCAGTGTGTTTGAGTATGTTTGGCCTAATTTTTTGATAGGAATATTACAAGTTGCACCCATTTTCCTGCAGGTGAGTTAACTTTATTCTTCATTATGACTAATTCATATATATATATATATCACAGAAACATATATCACACATATAAAATATTACATATATGTGTGTGTGTGTGTATCTGTACATATTATCGGGTTCTCTTTAACCATTCCACTCTTGCTGGAGAACTAAGTTTTAGCTGCCAGGAACAGGGTTGCACTAGCCATTGATGTCCAAAGAGCTGTGTAAAATGACCCAGCTATACCACTTCTGGGTATTTATCTGACTTGTCTCCAAGTCAACATACCACGGAGATACAGGCACATCAATGTTTATTGCAAGAAGGTTTAAAAAATCATGTATTTGATGAGAAATTTCATTGCACAAGAAATCATTTTTATTATATTAAAACCACTCCTAACTTTTGTGTTACTACCATAGGCCATTATGTGCACAGGGATGTAGAATTGAAAATAGCAACTCTTCTACTGGTGGATTTCATGGCTCTTCTGAACACAGGCATTAAGGCCAGTAAAGCGCTCTCTCCAAGGAGTTCCTGCTATCCCTCCTGTTTGGTTTTATAGTTATTTGAGGGCACTGAGAAAGGCTTTCTCGGTGTGGTTATAAATTTCTCCCAGAAAATTTTCATTTTGGGACCTCCAGACCCAAGGATCACTTGTGCTATTGGACAAAATCCTACATAATTTTGAGGAGTAATGAATGTAAGCAGAACTTTCAATAGGAGCCTAGGGGCCAGTACTGATGACAGAATTTCTTTTCCTCCCTGTTCCTACATTCTAAATACATATAATCATGACCATTCTTGTTTATGGTAAACAGCTTCCATTCAAGGATACCCATAGAATTGTTTCATTGTTGAATTTTTATTTTTGGACGAGTCCTTTATCAGCTATGTGGTTGACAGATATGATTTGAACATGGAGAGAGTATAACTGTAGCTAGCTATTCCCTGGGCAATCGTTTTAAATTTTGATGACATTGGCCAGGTTTTTCATCCTGCAGCATGTTTTTGGTATATTTCTTGCAGTTCTTCTCCAAACATTAGGTTCTAGAAGATTTTCTCTCCTATTGTCACCTACACTGTCTCAGACAGGACAGGCAGGTTCTGGGTACTTGCAGGCCAGCCTAATCTAGCTGAAGTGTCAAGTGCCAGGTTCAGTGGGAGACAGTCCAAAAAATAAGAAGTGATTGAGGAGAATACCAGAGTAATGGTTATACAGTTACAGACACTTATGTAACACACCAGCATCTTACTACTCACACACAGACACACACACACACACACTCAAGATTTCATATATATATATGAAATCTTGAGAATTCATTCTGTATTTGATCATATTCACCCTCCAATTCTTCCAAGATACTCTTGTTCTATCAGTCCAATTTTGATTTTTAAAAATTAAGTCCACCAAGTTCCAACTGCTCTGACCCTTTTGAGTTTGCTTAGATGTGTGGCCTTTTGCTGAAGCATGTTGTTTTGCTGGGGCTACACTCCAAGGAAACATGGATGCCCCATCACCCAGCAGCGATCACTGGTCAATACTTCCTTGACTCATTCTACATCTGAGTCCTAATGTGTGGGGTTAAGGTCAAATTTTATTTTATTTTTTTTCTTAATGTAAGGGTGTCAATTAGTTCCCACTACCCGTTGAAGTGTCTATTTTGCCTCTAGAGGATTGTTTGCATCTTTGCCTGTGATCACTTGGCTTGTTCCCAGCTTTCTGTTTTATTCCTCTGGCTCATGCCTCTACTCCTCTGCTGACACTGCACACTTATTCTTGTCACTAAATGATGCAATTTGACATGTGGAGCAATCTCTCCCACCGTCTCATTTTTTTAACATTTTTGTTATACTTTGCCTTGCCAGATAAATCATAGACTAGCATTTTAAACCTATCAATTTGGACACACTTTGCTGTATTTTACTAAATTGACTCTCCCCATTCACGTCCTTGATATGCTTTATTTATTTAAACCTTTGATTTGTTACGTACACGTTTTATAGCTCTGATATGTAAGTATTAAAGATGCTTTGTTAAATTCACACCCAAGTATGTCATTCCTGGGGAAATAAGTTACCATGATAATTTTGGTTTCTATGTACGTGTCACTAATGTATAGACATACAACTGAGATTTGTTACGTTGCTCTCGTTGGCTTCTTGACAAACATTTTTTGCTGCTGTTTGCTTGTTTTAGATACAGATCTCCTTCCTTTCTGATCTGTGTGCATTTCTTTCCCTTTCGTTGTCTTTGCTGCCTTGTTGTGCAGGCTAGATGTTTTTGTGCTAGGCTTAGAAAGACTATCAGGGACTGAATGAAGTCCTCCTATTTCCTGATGTTTTTGCCTCCATTGTTTCAGACAATGCTGGTAATGGGTTTTTTGAAGCTGTTCTGAATCAAAGCGAGGAACTTGTCTGTTTTCTGCAGACCCTTGTAACTTTTATGGCTTTTAAAACATTTGTGTGGAGTGGGTGTACAGGTATTACAGTGCCTGTATGCTTAGAAGACAACTTTGTGGGAGTTGGTTCTCTCCTTTCTGTGTGGCTTCTGAGGATCATAAGTTTGTAGTCTGGGTGATCAGTGCCCTTACAAACTGAGTCATGTCGCCAGTCCTTGTGTTGCCTTTTGCCAAGTGCTTTTCCTACTTTGAGTTTTTAAAAATTATATGTTATTTACTTCCTAGCTTGTTAATGAAGTGACTCAGCCTTCTGTACATCTTCTGATCAAAGACCCACATGAACACATGCATAAGAAGTTATGAATGATATTTTAGTAAGTTGTGTTTTATACTTTTGCACTAATTACCATAAACTTTGCAGCTTAAAACAAGAAACAAGAAAAACTACTCTCCCCAAGTCCTGGAAAGTCATACACAAATTCATCGAGCTAATCAGTTTGTATCAGCGTTCTTCTGAGGAAAGCATCATTTTATTGCCTTTTCTAGTCTCCAAGCATCATTTAAATTCTGTTGCTTATGATTAGTCCCCTTCCTCCATATTTAAAACAAGTAGTGCAGCATTTTCAAAATTCTCTGTCCTTTTGCTTGTAACTGAAAATGTGCAGCCTCCTTCTGACACTTTCTCTTCCTTTCTTTTACTCTCTCTTCCTCTTTCTATCTACCTTCATTGACTCTTTTCTTCCCTTCTTTCTCTCCCTCTATCTGACCCTGTAGTTTATAAGAATCTATGTAGATAGTCTAAGTATCCTTTCCACTCATGATCCTTAATCACTAAAGTCCCTCTGGCCACATAAGAAATTCAGGAGTTACAAGGGTTAATAGGGAATCTTTGTAAAATGTCATTTTCTTTGTTGTATCATGTATTTCTTTGGGGGTGGCTTATTTTTATTTTCATAACAGAATCCTCTGATAAGCTGCTATATTTCAGACTGTATATTTTTTCTGACTTATGTCCTCCTATGAGTGGTGACATGGCGTGTTTACTCTGGTTATCTATGTGTTCCATGCTCTTTTTGCATAGGTATAGTGCCATTATACAAGAAACACTTGGCCCTGCTATCCAGTGCAGGACAAAAAACACACTGCTCTCGGTCTGAAGAGTGTGATCTTAATGGCTCTGGCAGGTTGGGTATGTGTTAATGTTTTTAAACTTCCAGTAATTCACTATTTGTAACTTGACAATATTGCATTCATGTTAGTAAGGAAATACCACATACAGCTCTGCTGGTCACTCAGATCCACTACCATAGTGTTACAGCTATACTAAGTGCTGTGCAAAGGAATGAGCATCACTGAATCTCAATAAATCTTTATTGATAAGACATTAAAATTGAATTTCATATGATTTTATATGCTACAAAGTATTATTTTTAAACAGTTTAATAAAGTAGAAAAATTTTTAGTCTGTGAACTATATAAAAGTAGATGGCAGGCTAGATTTGGCTATGGGCCTTAATTTACCATCACCTACCTTAATCTCATGGGATCTACATTTTAAAGGGGGAAATGAAGATAAACCATAAAACAGAGAGTGAGCATATTAAAAACAGATGATTTCACATTAATAAGAAGATATTCAGAGGATAGACCATGATGGAACTGGTAAAGTGAAACTGGATAATGAGAAGACAGGTATGCGTAGGGTTACACACAAAGTATTCTATAAAGATGGTTTCACCAGCAAGCATAGAGGACCAAGTTCAGTGACTGGACTCAGAGGCTCCAAGAACGTGTGGCAAGAACTCAGTGAGGATGTATAGGAAGGGGATGGTCAACAACCAAACACAATGATCCACCTCAGCGAGAAGGCATTGCTAGTGACATGACCATGGTAGGAGCTCTGCTGGGTCTAGCCCAACATCATACACTGAGGTCTGGCCCTTGCTGATTTATATATCTGCACAAGCAGACAGAGGAGAGAAAGGTTTTTATTTCTCCAGATAGTTCTAGAAAAACAGAGTATCTCCTGTATAATCCAGTATGTCAATGAGAATAGATACAATGGAACCATACAACGTGCTTCACTCAACATTCCTTGTTCATATTAGGATAATTCGCTGCATATTTTCTCACCACACAAAGATGTTGTTCACTGGATCACGTTTATAACAGTTTTATATAAAAGTCTAGTTTTCATATAAAATTTATATTAAGTCCTTTATTTATAACTTTTTCATTTTATACTGAGACCAATCTGTACGTAACAAGCTTGTTGTGTTTTCTTCTTATGTACTGGAAGGAAAACCATTTTTAAGTTTGCACTGATTGGGACAATATCCAAAATTCCAAAGCTAGACTTTCTTTTTATGTGATCGTGCCCTTACTTAGCTTCATTTGTTCAGCAGTCAATTTCAGCAACTTTTTATGTGGTTGAAGCTGCCTGTTGCTAGCTGGAGCAGATTCTGTATCTGGACTGTTTACAACCACAGCACATGAAGTTCTTGCATTTGAAAATAGTTCTACTTTAACTTTATTTAATGTCTTTCATGACTGTGAAATATTCTTCAGTTAATTTCTTGTTTTCCTTTATTTTCTCCAGTACTGCTTCTAGTAAATATGATGCAAAAGGAAGCTGTAAGAGAACAAAAAAAAATTATCAAAACTCTGTATTTTCTTTACTTCAAAACCACATACAAGTGCTGATGACTCAGATGGTAAAGGCGCTTGCTGACAAAACCCAAGCTCCAATTCTGGAATCCACACCATGGAAGGAGAGATCTGATTACTGGAGTTGTCATCTGACCTACTCAGACACACACACAGACACACATACACACATACCCCATATGATGTGTTTGGTTACACAAATATAATAAAGTAATACAAAATTAGAAAAAATGGTTTGATAAAAACACACACTAAATATCACGAATCCATTAGCATTTAGCTATCTGTAACTTTGAAGTCATAATGGAACCCTACTGGATCTCTTTTCAACAGATCTTCCTGGTTAGTGTGGGCAATTTTGGCTTTTCTAATAAAAATGATAAAAGAGCAGAAGTAAAATGAAAAAAGATAAACGCCTATTGAACAATTCATGGTTTACTGACCATGTTAATGATGTAATCTGCAATACAAGCAGCTAAGCCATTCATCTTCAATCAGCTGATCAATAGCAGGTTACAGTCATCTCCAGGGCATGCAGCCCCACAGTAGTGGTACTATATGTTCATCACTCATAAAAGAATGAGAGAGAACTATCAATACACTTGTCTGTATGAGAGCCCAATATCTCAAGAGTTGCAGGATAAAATTTCAGAGAGAAAAAATGGCAAAAGTATACCCATTGATTAAGTTGTTAAAGTTTGTTTGGTATATCAAAGTGTAATACACATGTTTCAGAAACTGCTGAGTTTATGAAATGTGAGAACAGTTTTAAATTTCATAATTGATATAACTTTGCTGCTAGTTTTCTTGTTCCCATTGCTTCCTTTGCTCACTTGTAGAATGTGGACATATCCCACATAGTTATGGCTTGAAGGTAAGAGAGTCTAGACTGTTGCCTCAAATACCTTCTGCACTATTGTTATTTTCTTCCTGCTATCTCGTCTTACATAAAAGATCTGACATAATTAGGAAATCCATTAAGTATTTCTTGGGTTTGTCCCTTTGAATGACCAGGAATACACCATGTTTGCTCCCTAAATATGTTAGAATGCTTACAGTACAAATACTCCTTCCCCAGAGGGAAGCCGAATCAGGTTTTCTGTTGTGTCATCAGGACAAAAACCCGATGGTGTCCCTAGTCCGTACTGAGCAAAGACAGAACATGTCTTCTGTATGGCTCAGCCAAGGGATTATGATCAAGTTGATCAAAATGGTTCATTACTGATTTTGAACTGGTAGGAAGAAAAAACATTAACTAAGATCTTTAAATAGCTTTCTACTTTTTAGCTAACCTTTTCCTAAAGACAGTTTGGCTGTATGCACACTTCCCCTAAACTCAAGAACTCTGCACATCTGTCTCACCTGAAATTTACCAGAGAAGCATCAAAACGGGATATTTCTTTAGTTCTAAGGTACAAATGAGTATAAGATATACATGTTGACTTGAAATAGCCTTTCTAGGTAGGAAAGTCATCATCACATACACACATATACACAGCATATACACACAATATACACATTTTAAAAGATTAAGGAAAGCCAGTATTATCAAACATTTATTAAAGGATTATAAAATGTTTAATAAACATATCCATTGTTTTCAAATGAGTATATCCCAAAGTCAATTAGAAAGTTCTCATTGGCCCTTTCATATACAACAATTAGTTCCTGTCTTTGAGTCTTATGAGTCCTTCCCAAGTTAAAATTATTCATTTATTTAGCAAGATTTTCAGTAAGTTATACAGGTATGATTCTGCTTAGTTTAGTATTAATTTATAAAAATTTCCAAGAGGCTAAGAGTGAGTTTTCTCAGTCAACAGCCATTTGGTTAATTGAAAATTATCATTTATGCCATATACAGATCACCATTAAAACGAAACATCACAAATTAATGTTAATGTAAAGTTAGATGGAACATAACAATCTTTAATGATGCATAAAAATCTCTTCAAAATATTTTTATTTTTAAGAATATATTTCTGTGTGTCTCTGTGCATATGTATGTATGGGTATAAGCACCAGTGGAATCTAGAAGAGGGTGTTGGATTCCCTGGGGCTGGGGTCACATGTGGATGTGAACTGGCTAACATGAGTGATATTTATACTTGCGTCTTGAACTTGGGTCCTCTGTAAGAAAAGCATATATTCCTAGCTGCTGAGACATCTCAATAGCCCCTTGCCCCCAAATCTTTAAGAAATACATGAATTTCAGTTTTTAGCAGATAGATTGGTCATAGTTACTACTGAAATGGTATTTAAAATATGGCATATCTTAGAAAATGCTTTTAAAATTCCATTGCTTGCCTGACTGCTTTAGGTACATACATACAGAGTTCTGGGATTACAGGTATATACCACCATTAAGACTTGAAGTATTTTTTAAGTAAAAAGTATTTTTAAAATTTTTTTATTGGATATTTTATTTATTCACATTTCAGATGCCATCCCCTTCACCATTTCTCCTCCCTAGAAACCCCCTATCCCATCCCCCTCCTCCTTTTGCTTTGCTTTTATACCATTTTAATTGCATGCAAATATTAAGGTCAGTTCTAGGTTGAGGAACTAGCAATAAAATAGATGCAAATACTCAAGGAACAATAAACATAAATAGCCAAAAGATAAAGGAAGGCAATAAACAAAGTTCTGTGAACACTCCCATGATCACTGTTTCTAAGGGCTTATCAGGATAGCCAAAATATCTGAGCCTACTTCCCTTCCCTGTCCTAGCCCTTTTCACGTCTGAAGTCGACTTCTTTGTTCTAGCCTATAATTTAGAGTCTTGCCTGAAATTATTTCTTTGTTCTAGCCTAATATTTAGATGCCTACCAAAAATTACTTCTTTGTTCTAGCCTAAGATTTAGATTCATACCTGAAATTACTTCTTTGTTCTAGGCTAATGTCAGATTCCTGCCTGATGTCCACTTCCTTGTCCTTGGCCAATGTCATATTCCTGCCAAGCAGCCCATTTCCTTGTCTTTGGCCCATGTCAGATTCTTGCCAAGCAGCCCCCAAATCTCTCTGCCTCTCCCCTGTTTTCATTTCATAAACAGACTGAATCTGTCTTAGGTTGTTCTGACAAGAATGCCTTCCTTACCTGTCATGGAATATGCATGATCAAAAGCAGTGCACTTATGTCTTAGGTTGGTAAGGCTCTGTGCAGAATCTTACCTGTCCTTGGCTTGCCAGCCTGTTAATTTAATAACTCTGTATGGGGGTCTATTTTCAGTTTTAAGCCATGTACTTTAGCTGCCAACTTGTTGATGTTGTTAAAAACAAGCTTTAATATAATGGGCAGGAATAAAAGTATTCCCAGGACAAAAAGAGATAGCATGATCAAGCTACATATGCCATTCTTGAAGCTTGACCAAAATAGAAATACTGACCTTAGACCATGGGTAATTTTATTTTAAAAACAAGGAAACCTACACCTTCTGGTATTATAAAGTCCACAACAAGAGCAAGCTTGTTTCCTCTGAACAGTTTACAGTCAATGATGCTGTTTCTGTATGCATTCTGAAGGCTGCTAATCCTCTCCAAGAAATGCTTCAGATACAGAAAGCACAATGTCCTTTGCATGACAGGATTTTAGGGTTGGATTTAAACTGGAAACAGATTGGCCAACAGTGAAGAGATTTCACACACATTCCAGCACATACACATAAAATGACAAACCTCACAATTGTACTGCTTGGTATTCATCTGTGATGGCCTATAATAAGCCACAATGTCCATGGAGCCTGTGTGATTTATTTCTTCTAGATAAAAAAAGGAGTGTGGCTCCTGGTTCTATCAAGGCAAAGTGACATAGCTTTACATCTCTGGCATCCAGGAAATGTGGTGTGGGAAGAGATTTCTCGGTATGAAAGGTTAAAAGGAATGCCTTAACAACTAAACTTTTGCTTGTTCCATCTTAAAAGTTTCTGTGGCTTGGATGTTCATGTCATAGAATGTGATTCTGTTACTGGATGGATTTCCCTAAAGTCACATGGATTCTCAACCTCTCTTTTGCCTTTTTGAACTGGCTTGCCGTTGTCAGAATCCTAAAATCATTCACACTTATAAATTATGTTTAGTGTTCCTCTACAAGGTGAGATAAAAATGTAGATGTTTGAGAAGTATCTTAAGAAAACACTGAAGCCTAACAATCATGAGTATAAAACATTAGCACTGACTGCAATATGACTACAGTAGCTTTATACTGAAAGCTGGCGTATTAAAATAAGGAGAACCTTCAAATCTATGGGATAAAGCTAACACCATTTCACTCTTGTTTCTTTTTGTTTGAAGATGATTCTTCAAAAGATACTACTTTTATTAATATCTACCTTGTGTATATAAAATAAATTTTATAAAATTATTACACTATAGCTGCTAGTCAAACGACCAGATATAGTGATATTCAGGATCTTCTAAGGAAGACCAATGGAGTTTGTGGTCAAATTAAAGGTGCATAATTTGGTATAATGCTATGTATCTTGTTATATACACATTAATACATACACATACACTGTATACACAGACTTACATATGTCTAAATGGAAAGCATCTAACTTGTTATCTCAAAATTAAAAGAGTGAATTTGTTAAAATAAATAAGGAAAAATTATCTGTAATTAGATTTGGCATTTAATTTTGAGATATGTTTTTAAAATATAATTCACATTTCTCCTACTTGTCCTAACAGATAAAACTCTTGGAACTCTGCTGAAAGCTGACAGAGAAATCTGCATCTGATGCCCTCCTATCTGATGCCCTGAGACATTTCTGGTAGAATCCATAATTTATCATCACTTAAAATTTGAAAATGGCTCTAGAAGCCATAGACAAGAATTGAAAATAGTTAAGACTTTAAGTTATTTTAACTTTTTTCTTATGCCTCAAGGAACACTTAGATAACATGTGAAGCAAGTTGGTGACCTATCCTATTTATGACGTCCTTGGAAGATGATGACATTTAGTATGATACTTCAAGATTTAGGAAAGGAATTGTTAGCAAATTCATTATGGGTACGTTATATAAAATGGAAGAGAAATGTGTGAAAATTCTATTTAGGTGAGCCTTTCATGCAAACCCAGCAGCACCCTAGACCTGTGATAAAGCTCTTCCTCAGGATCCTGTGTGATACTGGAGTATTGTTTTGATGCTTCCTGCACCATGCTAATACGTATCATTAGAACGTCCATGGGAGGCAATGGTCTTTTCTGACCCATGCCCATCAAGCCATTTTACCAAGCTGACATGTATGGTCATAGGTCAGAGATGTCTCTTTACCTTCAAGCTAAGCCACCTCATTTCTCTAAACCTTCTTGACTTCAGTTTGGGCCTGTGCTACTTTTGAGGAATACTGAGGCCTCGCACATTCCTACTTTACCCCACCTCTCACACACATAAGAATTTCAATGATGGAAACTTGTCTTACCAGAAAAGGCAGCATACAGTAGAACAAATGATACATTTACTATCAGTAGTAAATGTTTTGTAATATGATTCTGTTTTACCAAAGCCAAGAACTATATGGTATAGGATATGTCTATTCCTAGTTTACACTGAAGAGTTATCTAATTGGTTCAGGTAACTCTAACAGTACCATAGACTGAGTGGCTTGAACAGTCATTTATGTCTCACAGTGCTTTCGTGTGGTAAATAGAAAAAATAGCAAGCTGCCTTAACTCACAGGCTCTAATTCCATTCATGAGCAACTGGTCCTCATGACCTGATTATCCTCCTCCAATGCCCCCCTCTAAGCAACAGTGCAGAGGTTTAGAATTCACACAGATCCCATTGAGTACCTTTTTTGTATAAGTTAAGCTGCCCCTTTACCCAAATTACTGTTTTCAAATTCATAATCGAAACACTGGTATTCATATCTAGTCCTTTTGAGCTCCCAAAATGATGTTAATTCTTATATAAGAAAATTTCTACTTCAACCAATAGATTGCAAGCTCCTGAAGGCTTATTTTTGTTGTGTTAAGGGAATAATTGTGTGTGTCTGTGTGTGTGTGCGTGTGTGTGATGTTGCTCAACAGGCACGGGGATAGTTTTCACTTTTGTCTATGTAACTGTTATGAACAAAGTTACACAGAATCTCTTCAGGAACCTGCTTTCGGTTCTGTCAGCAGTATTCTGAGAGGCAGAAGTTCTGGGAAATAGAACTCAGTGTTTAGTGTTTCAGGCACAGGCAAAGTGCTTTATCCTCCAGCAGTGATACAGAAGGGCTCTGCTTTCTTCCCACTTTCATGGGGACCTTGGTGTTTTCTTATTTTGGATTTAAAACTCAGGATCTGAATAATTTCTTTTGTCCCCCATGGTGAGCAATGCTTTCTCATAATATGGACACTCAGTAAACATTGTGAGTGAATCACACCGATGATCCTGAGTGGAGCATGAAGAAGAATCTCCTGGGATTCAGGCAAGACTTAATTTTAGAAAACAAGTGAACAACTAATTTATTATAACACAAGGACATGTATTGGAGTAGATAAAACTACCCAAAGATGGCTGCTAAAACAAAGAAAGAGTTACCACAAGCAAAAAAGTTAGAGTCTAATAATTTTAAAGAATTGCTTTAACTTTAATCAAAATATGTCCTTTTTCTGAAACAAAAGCAGCTTAAAGTTGTTACATAAAAACCTCTGAAGCAGGGGGAATGGAGAATTTAAATCTTGCTGTTTTGGCTAGCTGTAAGGAATGTCTGTGGATGACCATGAAGCCTTGTATGTGTGAGAGCAAGTGAGCATTCAGCATGTGCACACATGGACACATGTTACAAATATCATGCAGGAGGAAGCCACACAGAAGTGATGGCTTCACAGCTCCATGAGGGACTTGGGTTATCCCTTTGCTGATCGTTCTCTCCAGCTACAAAAGACAGGGGAGTTTATCAACCTTACATATCCCAGCATGCTAAAGAAGAAAAGCATTATTTTTAGAGAGGAGACTGGAGAAAAGGGAACACTTTAATCTCCGAAGCAGCTAACAGGAACAGAGATATTTAAGGTCAAAGGATAACTAACGAGAATACAACGCTGTTCCCAGGCACTGAAGGAGGGAACGAGGAGAATACGCCAATCCAGGTACCCAGGATTATCCTTTTCTTGCCCACGTAAGAATGTGAAATATTTTCTTCAATTGTCAAATTAAACTAAGGCCAGACTAACAAAAGCCGGGATAAATGAAGAAAAAGCAGAACACTTCAGATATTATTAACCTATTAAGAATTCAATGGCTTTAGTCACTACTGAACATTTCCTTCCTAACACACTGGCTCTCTTGATCACTAAAGTTCTTCAACACACCTTCAACTTTCTCATCATGTGGGCTGCTAAGATGATTCATTTCTGGTTTGGGACTGTGTACTCTCACGCCAGTGGTGTATTAACTAAGCTCTCCTGCTACCATGGCTGGGGCACACTGGGACTCTTCTGCCCTCATGCATCTCTGTAAAGTGCAATCTTGCTCAAATGCCAGTGGCGTCTGGCCCAGCTCTATTCTCATCTGCTCCTTAAACTACATAAAAACAAGTATTAGGAGTTCTCATCTTTCCTTCATCTTTCTCCCTCACAAACTGTAAATTTACAAACATATCAATACAGACAGAAAACACAAGTAAAACTTTAAAATAAGGATATTCACCCAGAGAAAATGAAAGGAGGCCTTACAAAGTTACTTTTCGGTGTGTTCCTAACTAGGACTCTGTAAACTGCAGAAAAATATCAAATACATGGAACTACTGACTACACTACACCTGCTGGAAATAGTGAGGTATGTCCTTGCATTCTGTAATCAAGTGTGCACATGGATAAAAGGCTCTAACTTCTCATTCTAGTGCTCCCCAGCCAATGGCAGTAATAGATGCCACACTGTACAGCTTCACCATGCCACGGGGGAAAGTCAGGTTTTTACTTTGTGGTGAATGCATCATCAGTATAAAATTTCACTAAATGAAGGCAGTCAGCAAACATGGGACCAACTGGTTCAATATTGAGTTCTATCGTACAACACTGGAAAACAGAGAAGAAGGGTGGACGAAAATGTGTCCTATACTTTTATCTTTGAAATACTTTAATACTATTACATCAGAATAGAGTCATGTAGTTTTTTAGGGAATATGGTTGCTTATTCTACAGCTCAAAGGTGTGTAACTGCACACACAAAAAGACAAAGCTGTAAAGTAACCAAACATATTTACAGTTTTGCCCAATAACTCTGTGAGCATCTCAGACTCTAAAATACTGATGGGCAAAGGAAACATTTTTGAAAACACAGGACAAATATAATTTCTGGGACAGAGAGAGAGAAGAAAAGAGATGTGTTCTATTTTATAGATTTTTCTCTTGGGTATAATTATGAAGTGACATTCAAGTGCAAACAGTGAAATGCCTATTTTTTTCTCACAAAATCTAAAGACATCAGCAAAACCACCTCTGTCAGTAATAAAAATAAAAAGTCTTTGACTTTTTAAATGTTATCATACTGTCACAGCAGAATAAAATTAGCTTGAAGAACGATCTAAAGGCATATGATGCCGTTCATTATGGATGGCGGCAACAGCAGTGCTTCTCAGTGTTCATAAAGGCTGCTCCATTAAATTTACCTCCAGTCAATAATTAGGAGTCCACAAATAAACCTGGGCAATTAAATCAATACTTCCAGGCAATTATATTCCAGAGTCCAGGCTCAGTGGCACAAAAAGGCACTATATCAACCTGCAGTATTAAGCAGTCTGATGCCATTTCAACAGGGAATTTTTAATACTGACTGGCCAGAATAAGCATATATCCAAATAATGCAGAATA
The DNA here is from genome assembly GCA_021653895.1 of Mastomys natalensis. Classification (NCBI taxonomy): domain Eukaryota; kingdom Metazoa; phylum Chordata; class Mammalia; order Rodentia; family Muridae; genus Mastomys; species Mastomys natalensis. The sequence continues at coordinate 38,140 of JAJTUV010000981.1, read as the reverse complement.
TGTACATATACTTCCACATACGTATACTTTCTTATACACATACACAAGTGCATGCATGTGTGTGCGTGTGCACACACACGTACACACGGACAAGAACAGTAGCTTTAGCAAGATTTAAACATCGATTTATTATTTTATGGATATAATTGATGATAAAATTTCTAATTAAAGGAACTACAAGGTCCTAGTTATAAGGCCAACACCTAGAAAATCATTACAAGTTTATTTCTATCATTTTAAAGCTGAAAACCACTTCACACCAGGTTTTCGTTGATCTCCTTCATGTGCCAGGCAACTGGGCTGAGCCTGAGCAAGCCAGGGGATTAGAAATGAGCTCGGTAGGTTGGCCCAGCAGTTAAGAGCACGTGCTGCTCTTGTAGAGGCTCTGAATTTGGTTCGCAGCACCCATACTGGCAGCTTACAATTGCCTGTAAGTCCAGCTCCAGAGGGAGCTGCTACTCTGGCCCTCTGAAGGCACCTGCACTCCTGTGCACCTCCCGCCACCCCTGCCCATACACATGATTAAAAGGAAAGGTGAATCAAGAAAAAGAAGTGACCTCTCTTTCTCAAATCAAGCTGTCACTGTAAAAGGGCTTCTTTCACACCTCTGTATCTGTATTTGAACAACTTTAACAAAAATGTTACCTATAACATTCCATTACTGAAGTCATTTCAGATAAGGTTTGAAAACTATATAACACTAACACTAAGAATAGGAGCGGCTTATGTATCATTTACTTATTGTTCTTCATTTCTTGTCTCGGTGCTGGGGGTTGAACTCAAGTCTCTGTACATGGCTAATCAAAGCACTCGGCCACCGAGTGGCATCTCCAGGCCTTCCACTGCTCTGTTCTTGACTTCACTACAAACATAGGAGATGCTACCCAGTGATATAGATATGAACTAACAATACTTAGTATCAACTTGTTTTTAATTGTTGTAGAAACATTCACAGGGCCTTTCAAAAGCCACTGACTGGTGTTTTTTTTTGTTTTTTGTTTTTCTTTTGCCAATTTGAGAATTACATTTTAGTTTTTATTTATTTCAGGTTGGGCTTCAAATAAACAATTAGAGTATGCAAAAAAGAGAGACTATAATGAAAAAGTTTTAGAATGCATTACACGCTGTCAGTGATGCCAAAACAAAAGCCGCCTCTGACTAGAAAAGCAGGCTCTCACCTGCCAATAAACTGCCCTTGATCACTTACAAGAGGGGCACATCCCAGCAGACCATGTGTGTATTAAAAAAATACTTGAAAGGGGAGGAAGAGTATATCACACTGGTCACAGTAGCAGCCTCAATAGAGCCCTCAGGGACGCCGGCTCGGCTTGGCCTTGTCATCCTCTATGCAGCCTTCCACTCAGCCCAGAAAACGTCGATAGGAAAATGTTTGAGGGGCCTCTGGTGGAAATTTTTTCATTCTTTCTGCATTGACAGGATGCCAAATCAATATTTACTTCCCACTAACAAGCTGCTCGAGGTCTCAGTAGAAAATATTGTAGAGAATGCGGGAAGACACAGTAATAAACAGCTGTCCGGCTGTGAGGAAAACACGAATTGACTGGAAACAGGTCCACAGTAAAAGGTCACTGAAACCCATGAACTCCTCAGGTGTCCGTATCAACTTCCAACTTTAAAGACACTAATAAAGAATCTCTTTTCCTAAGAGGTTGGAAGAATGGATCCTTTTCACTCTAGCAAGCAGAGTGGTTGACTCAATAATTTAATTAATGCACTTGCCGAGGCCCGTGTTGGCTCCTTCTCAAGGCATTTGCTTCATTTGTTAAGTCCAAAGGTACAAATAGGGGGTTAACTTACTGTTGACCCAGGGGACGCTTCTTCACCTAACAGATAAATAAGGGGTCTGCAAATCTGAGGCTGGTGATATTTATTTGGAAATTTTAATATAAAAGCACAAACATGAAAAATACCTGTCCTTGAAGAAGTTTCTGAATGTACAACATCCACTCCTTGTCATTTTCAGCATCTATCTTTGTCTTCTCAATTTCCTAAGGAAAGTAAAAACAGGTACATTAACTGACGTGTACTTATTTAATTCTGCTAGGATCTAGCAGCTAGATATTGCATACATCTATAGGATATCAACTAAGAGTGACCCATCTCTTCCAAGGTGGGGTATTTAAACCCATACTATGTAATATTTAAGTTGTAAATATTCACATACACATGGAAGCTATTTTTGTGTTTATATATTTCATAATAAATTAAGGATTTTTTTCAGCTTCTACAGTATAGCTCCAGATAGGGATGGATGGGAGTAAAAAGATGTTACAGTAAAAAGACGAGGAGGCAGGGCTGGAGAGATGGCTCAGTGGTTGTTAACAGTACTTGCTGCTCTTGCAGAGGACCTGAGTTTGGTTCCCAGCACCCATGTCAGGTGACTCACAACAGCCTATAAGTCCAGCTCTAAGGAATCCAACTCTATCTCTTGGCCTATGTAGGGATATTCTCTCTCTCCTCTCTCTCTCTCTCTCTCTCTCTCTCTCTCTCTCTCTCTTTCTCTCTCCTTCCTCTCTTGACCTCTCCCTCTCCCCCTTCTCTCTCCCCCCCTTTCTCTCTTCCTCACTCCCCTGCATTGTCAGCACGTTCACACACACAGAAATACCACATGTGAAAGAGTAGAAGCATTTGAGAAACTAACAGTCATGAAATTTACTACATGTCAGTCTTCACACTAGGCACTCCACACAGACTCTCATCCTTCAACATGAATTTACTGCAGCTGGATGTAGTTTAAAGAACATAATTCAGGCAAAACACTCAACCTCTTAATCTCTATAAGACGTATAGTTCATTCTAAATAAACTCTGGTCTGTAATTAAGCACAGTGAATATATCAAGGTGCCCCGATACTGTTCCGTGTGTGTGTGTGTGTGTGTGTGTGTGTGTGTGTGCTCAAGTTCTTTTTATTTCCAGGAGGGTTTGCAGACTGGGTGGCAGTGTGAGGCTGAGGCAGAGGTCTCTGCTATCAGGTGCATCAGCTCAGAGGCATGGGCGTTGCTTTGGGAGTCTTTGGAACTACGAGGAACCTTTTCTAAGGTCACATACTAAAAGGAGACTGTGTAACTCCCCTATTCAAGTGATTTGATGTCTTTCTAATTTACAGGCCAGAGAACATCCTCTTAACACCAAACAATGAAAATCATGTGCTTGCATTTGTGTGTGTAAGTGCACAGGCACATGTACACACACAACAGACACACAGACAGACACACAGACAGACACACACACACACACACACACACACACACACGCACACATCAACACAAAGCTCTGATTAGGTGACTGTACCAAGCACCGGTGAGGTCCTTGCCCAGGGACTGCTGTCTTCCTTGCACTGTTTGATCCCACATGTGGTAATATTTTTTTACTTCCATGTTCAGTCACAGATTCTATCACACAAATGCTGAGACGTGGAAATAGGGAAACTAATGACTCATTTTCCCATTCACACACAGGATGAAAATGATCTCTGCAGAATTCCTTTGGATCTTTTCCAAAAAATTCTTGGCAGTTTAAATATCTTTATATTATAGATCTTCTTACAGCTGAAATCTCTTAGACACTCAGGACTGTAGGCATTGCACAGAGGATGGTGTCATACAAAACCTTAAGTCTAGTGCTTTATTTCATCATTGAGCAAATATTTATTGTGATGATCTTGGTATCATCCTTCTTAAATCTTTCCAAACAATAAATAACTAAAGAAAGTATCCCTCACACAGTTAATGAATACTGTGCATAGATGAGACAGGATCCTTCCCCCAGGGCCGACAGATAGAAATATAATCCACCCAAACAGGAGTAGCTTATCCATTTTAAAACACTAAATATTTTTAAAAGGTAGAATTATCAAAAAAATCATTTTGGCCAGGAAAGCAAATAAGTTTGTTAGCTTAAACAAAAAAAAAACAACCCCACAAAAGATTTGTATCAAATCAATGGTGGCTTGAGTGTACTGTGTCCAGTAGAACTGGTGAATAAAGAATCGTGATGACCAGAGTGTATGGGCTAGCTAGGCAGTTAGTGCTCCGTGTTTTCTCAGAGGACACAGGGTTGGAGCTGGCTAGGTAGTTAGTACTTGGTGCTCCCTCACAGGACACTGGGTTGATTCCAAGCACCAACATAGTGGGTCACCATTCATTATCTGTAACTCCAGCTCCAGGGGTTTCAGCTCCCCTCTTCTGACTCCAGGCATGCATGTGGTACAAACAAATACATGAAGAAAGAGCACTCATATACATAAAATAAATTAACCAAAAAACTGTGATTACTGCTTGGTATGGTGGTACAGACTGTAGTCTGAGAAGGTAAAGGGGCTGAAGCAGGAGGATCACCTGAGTCTAGTAATTTGAGAACAGCCTGGATAACATAGCAAGGATCTTGCTTCAAACAAAAAAAACCTCCCTTCCTCTCCTCTCCTGCCTCTCCCTCCCCCTCTCTGCTCTCCTCCTGCCTCTCCTTCTCCCTGCCTCTCTCCCTTCTCCCTCAGTCTTTCCTTCCCTCTCTTCTCTCCCTCTCCTGCTCTCTTCCTGCCTTTCTCCCCCTCCCCACCGTGTGCACATGTGCACACAGCAGCAACACACACACACACACACACACACACACACACACCCCAAAATCAATGATAAAAACCCTGGCTTACAAGATCTACAATATGACTAGCTAAAGAGAATGGGGGAGACAGGAGGGGAAAACTGGCATGAGTAACAAGCATCATGAATCTTCCTAATTGCTCATTATGTCTGCTATCCTTTCCTGTTCCATACTTGACTCCTGTCTGTATTATATATTGAATTTCTCTAAAGGCACTGAGTTGGTTATACTGCATGTATCTTTCTTTGACAACTCAACAAAATCCTCATAAAGTGAAATCTAAGAATTATAAAAACAAAAAAGTATATTTAAGTAAAAATACAGCCAGCCCTTTATTAATGAATACTCAAGTGATCTTACCATTTCATCTTCTGTGTCCAATATCTCCTCCAGGTCTGACCGTGAGATGTTCAGAATGGATGCTGCCAAGGTCTGGGCTTTATGGGTTGAGGTTTTACAAGCATGTCTGCTTTTCTGCATCTTCCTAAGTTCTCTGATTTGATGTCTTGTCCCATGGACTTCACTTTGTAATTCATTGACCAAAGCCTAAAACATATTGAAAAGAACAAGGGCTCATATGGAAGTCATAATGAAGACAAAATGGCCAAAACATAAAAATGTGAATTCACTAGTAAATCATTTTTATTAAGGTTACTCTGATTTTATTTATTTTGGAAGTGAATGGGTTGCTATCTACCTATTGTCATTATGTAGTAAAATCTCTCTTAAATCACCTCTTAACTACCTTTCTTTATTAACCAAAGCTCTCTAAGCTCAGTTTTAGAGAACCTCACTGGTATCTTGTTGGTCAAGCTTGTAGCATGCAGGCTACTTGTAGTCGTGATGAAGCACAATGGAGCTGATGGACAGGTCTTACCTATCTGCAAACACATATTTGCTTATTAATTGTAATAAGCTACTGCACCGTGGGTTTAACTGTTACACATGCTGATGAAAGATGGTCACTGAAAAAGTTGCTTCTGCAATATTTTATGAAATCTAAGTTAGAGATACTGGGAACAACTTGGTATGACCAATACAGTGCTGGTGTGACTGACTCATGCTCATAAGGTGGGAGGGGCTGAAAGCACACCGGAAAGCTGCAATGACGTCACAGCCACAGAATCTTTATGTTTTCACTTTGAGAAATCAAGAAGAGCTAGCGTATGTCACTCCTACAGGCAAATAAGAAAAGCACGTTTTACTCTACATGGCCAGTGTGGTGACACAAGGGTGGCTCTGGGAGCCCAAGGCAGGCTGGCCAGGTGTTGGGCTGTTTCAACATTTTGCTAGTTCAAAGGCATCCTCTCTGATACAAAGCAAAAAGCAAGATTACCACAACAAGGAGGTTGCTGTGGTGTTGTTAACTGTTACTTGATTCTCTCTTTACTCTTCCTCCCGTATACACACCAAAACCCAAATGGACAGAGTGAGATACCTGTTTCTCCACTGTAGGAGCAAACACCAATCGGAGACTTTAGTACAATTTGCTTTATGACTATTTTGAAGTTCCAAATTCTCATTTCTATTATTACAGATCAAGTGGAGAATCAGCCTTGACATACCTATATCTCCACTGGCATTTTTAATTATATTTTAGAAAATCACTTTATGCTACTGAAATTATATTTGCCTATTGAATATGTTAATTTTTATAGTTTATTCTTCTTTTAACTATACTGTTTCATGGGGAAAAAAGTTTAATGTAGTTGTCCTGGTTAGGTATCTACTGTACCTACATGATAAATAAATGACCACAAACAAGTTGGGGAAAAATGGTCAAAATCCAGGCAGGAACTGAAGGCAAGAACCTGGAGGCAGGAAGGGGAGCAGAAGCCACAGAGGAACAATACTTACTGACAAGTGCCCATAGCTCCCTTATCTTGCTTTCTTATACAAGCCGGGCCTACTTGCCTATGGATGGGACCACCCAAAGTGGGCAGGGTCCTCCCATATCAATTCTCCATCAAGAAAAGGCTCATAGACTTGCTAACACATCAAGTTGATGTGGGCTTTTTCTTCTTCTTCTTTTTTTTAAATCTAGATTCCTTCTTTCCAGATGACCCAAGTTAAGTTGATAAAAATCTAAACTAAGTAGCTCTGTAGTTGAAATTATGAGTCTTTAAGATGTGTTCTTTTTCTATCTTTTACAGTGGAGATTTTCTTTTTGATGTGACTCAAATTAGAGCCCTGGAAAGGACTGAGGTGATCTTTCTGCAGGAGACTCTGGAGGAGGATACTTGAGAATAACACACCACATATTCAGTTCTCAAACGTTAAACATACAGAAAGGCTGAAAAAGGTTTAGGGTACATATACTTCCAACCTATATATTATAATCAGTTTTCTATATTTGATTTGTCATGTACCTATTTATCCATTGATCTATCTTACATTCTTGAGGCATTTTAAAGAAGGTAGCAGGCATCTATTCAGTTGGTCCCTAATTACATTGCCATGTATATCATTAATGATTCTTTTAGTACTTTTGAGATCAAATTTCTACACAGTGTATTACCATATGCCTTGACTACATACTTTTATGAGATTTTACTAAATGAGAACTTTTTTGGCTAATCTACACCTAGGTCTAAGTACATGGAATTTCCATCTGTTGTGGTTTGGATTCAACCCTCATAGGCTCATGTAAAATTTGAACACTTGGTTCCCAGCTACTGTGTTTAAGATGTTGCAGAATCTTTAGGAGGTACAGCCTAGTTGGTGGAAGCAGTCCACTTGGGGTTGGATTTGAGGTTTATAATCTGGCTCTAGTCCTCTTGTCTCTTTGGTTCTTGATCTTTGGAGATGTAAGTTGGCTGCTTCTTACCTGTCATCAGAGCTGTGAAGTAGTGTCATAGCTAATCCTTACTACTATGATAGAATCAACTCTAGACTATGAGCCAAACAAAACCTTCTCTCTTAAGTTGGTTCTTGTCCAGTATATTGTCATAGCACAAGAACATATCATTATTTGAAAAACTGCATTCATATCCTTTCTTGGTCAATCTCTAGTCAGTCAGTTTTCCCAGTATCATTTATCAAAAAAACAAACAAACATTACATTCACTGTCGATAGGCTCTTTGTATCTGCCACTTACTATTAGTGATATAGCTATAGATTAATTTATGACCTTTCTGCTCTATTCTGTTGACTTATGTTCCTTTTATTATGTCAAAATCATGAAGGTTTGAGTATGATAACTTTTCAATACAGTTTCAAATCACAAAGTATATATATTTCTGGCTTAATTCTTCTTGTTCAACATTGCTTTGTTTAGTCAATATCTTTTATTGTTTTATAAAATACTCTGCTGTGTGTGTTAAATATAATGGGATTATTAACAGCAATTTAGTGGGTAAATACAACACTACACACAACACTACACACACACACACACACACACACACACACCACAACACAAACCTTGGTTACTAAGATATTTTAACAGTATTAATTCTTCTAACCCATGAGCATAGTCTATTTTTCCATTTATATTTTCCTCAATGGATTTCATCAACTGCAAAATTTCACATTAACAGAATTCCATTTTCTTGGTTCAATTTTACTCCTAGTTTTTCTTTTATTGTTTTGTTGTTATCGTAAATGACCATTCCTCTCATTTCTGTTTCAGAGGGTGTGCTGTTAGTGTAGAGAGGCAGAACACTATGGACTCATTAATTTTGACGTATAGTCTTAGGGATTTTTTAAGTCCACAACTGTGCAATCTGCAAACAGAGATAACTGTACTCCCCCCCCCCCCCACGCATGACTTCTGTAATCTTTATTTCTTTAAGCATTTTATGTTGGTCCTGATTTTACAGAAAATGAATTTTACTATTGAGTATGATGTCAGCTGTAACTTTAATGCTTTTATTGTACTCAGGTCCACTCACTCTGTATTTAATATTTTGTTTTTAAACATAAAATGTGGAATTTTGTGAAATTCTTTTTTTATATCTACTGGGTGACAATATAACTTTTTTATCCTGCTAATTTAGTATCTCATATGTATTTATTTGCATATTTGAAACATCCACAGACCAAATACCATTTCAACATTGTGTATAAGATTTTTAATGTCGCTGGCTAGTATTCTGTTGAAAATGTTTGCATCTGTGTTTGAATGATAGTGGAATGCAATTCTCCTCTTTTTCCATGACCTCACCTAACTTTGCCTTCAGAGTAACACTGACCTTGTAAACAAAGTTTGGAAGTGTTCCGTCCTCTAATTTTTTTGGAAGAGTTCAAGAACTGGCATTAATTCTTCTTAATGTTGGGCCAACCTTTGGGGGAAGCCATATGGCACTGGAATTCTATCTGTTGGGCGGTTTGTGATTACTGACTCAATTGCCTTACTTGTTATTCATTTGGATTTTGTATTTCTTCATGATTCAGTCTTAGTGGGTAGTTGGTTTTCAGGAATATTCATTCATTAGCTTATCTAACTTCTTAACATGTAATTGTCCAGAGTATTCTCTTCTGATTTCGATCAACTTTTTGTTGATCGGTCATATTTCTGTAGTCAGAGTTATAAATTCTTTCTATTTTGCTTTCCTTATTAGTCTAGCTTACTAAAGATTTGTCAATTTTGTATTTTAAAAAATTAGTTTAGTTTCACTGATCTTTGTTTTGTTTTCAATTCCTTTTATCTGAATTATTTCTTTCCTAATGCTTACTAGTCCCTTCCTTCAATTAACTTTGGGCTCAGTTATTTTTCCCTTGTTCTTTAGGACACTGCACTTGAGCCCCTTGTGTTGACAGCTGTAATCTTTCTACTCAAACCCACAACTTCTGCACCGCATACACTTGATAAGTTTTGTTTCCACCTTCATTTGTCTCCTTATTTCTTTATTTCTCTCGTTTATAATCAGTACTATTAGCTTTTGGGATCAAACTGCTTAACTTCCACATTCTCGTGAATTTTCCTCCCATTATGATTTGTATTTTTACACAAATAAGGTTAGAAAAGATTCTTTGTATGACTTCAATCTTTGAATCTTTAAGACTACTTTGTGTCCCACTTTTTCCTGTTCTGAAGAATGTCCTGTACATGTCTGAGAGGACAATGTGGTCTCGGGTATCACTCAGTTCTGCTGTTCATGCCCTCTCTGTACGGGAACAGTACTGTCAGTGGAGCACCATTCTTTCATTTACTTCCTATGATGCTCAGAGTATTTGCTCTGTATATTTAGGTGCACTAATATTTGATGAACAAATATTTTACTGTTTTAGTCATTTTCTTTTTTGTGTGTTTATTAACTAAAGTCCAGTTTGTTATAAATTCAGCCACTTATGTTTTCTTGTATGGAATATTTTTTTCTATCTCTTCACTTTCAGTTAGGTGTGCCATTATAGATTAATTTAGTCTTCTTTATGATTACTAGATCACACTTGCAAAAGAAAAAGCAATGTAAGGAAGGGAAATCTATTCAGTCACCAGGTATCTTCTGAGGAGTGAGTTTAGTCTATTTACATTTAAAATAAACATTGTCAGGTACCGTGTTTACTGTTTCTGTTTTGTTAATTGTTTTCTGACCACTTGTTCTGCCATTCCTTTATTGTTTCCTCCATTCTTGGTGTCTTCCTTTGGTAAGTTTGTTGTTGTTTCATACACTTTGAGGTCTTTATCTGTGAATTCCTATTTTAGAATTTCTTTGTCAATATCTTATGCTTTCATAAAATATCTTGTAATTGTACTTTCCATTTTCTAGCTGTTAACAGCATTGTGATAATGATCACATATTGATGATGTTTCTTACATGTAGAGATTGGATATTATGCTTTATCAACAATTTTATATTGTCTATCCAACGTCAAATCTTTGTCATTTTAGTTTCTGCATATTTTAATTTGTAAATTATAGTTAAAGTCATTTTTACAACACCATTAAATATTAGAGTCTGTAGAGTTTTCTCAAGGAACCACGGGCAGCATTCTTAATAAGGAACCCACCCTCCATGCCACTTTGACTGGAACAATTTTATTCACTCCCTCATTCTGAAGGACTGTGTTTTTCACTATAGTATTCTTGGCTGGCAGATTTTACTTTCGCTGTTTTGAGGACATCCCATATTCTGTTAATTTTTGACGCTTCTGTGAGCAGTTCTTTGGCAGTCTTACAGGTGTGCTCCCTCTCATAGGGGTTCTTGCATATGATGAGTCATATTTTTTTTCCTTTTTCAATATTTTCTTTACATATGGATGGTATTTGGCAATTTATTACACCCTTATATAGACATTTTGTGTTCAGTCTTTTGTGGGGAATCTTTGTAGCTATGAATCTGTACACCCTCTCTCTCCTTCTCCCTCCAAATTTGAGACATTTTCTCATATTATTTCTTTAAATAGTCTTTCTGTTCTTTTATCTTTCTGCTTTCTAAAATTCATATCATACATATATTTAGTTTGATGATGTCTCAGAAGTCTTGTGAGTTTTTTCTTTTTCATTAAAAAAATTGCTTTTTCTGTGTAATTTTAAATGACCTATCCTCGAGTTCAAGAAACCCTTTTATGGAATATCCTACTGAATCTTTTATTGAAAATTTTAGCCCAGTCTTGTATTACCTCTATAATTACTTTTCTCCATAGAAATAAATGTCTCTAATTGGTAACAGTTTCATTTTCTCTTAGTATAATACACACAGACACACGCATCACACACAACACACACACACATCACACCACGTATGTACCGCACGTCCGCACACCCCAATATGTGTGTCCTGTGAGGTATGTGCACATGTGTAAGGGATGTGTCTGTGTGTATCCATACAGAGGCAGGAACATGACTCTGGAGTCAGTATTACTACCTGTCCTATTGCCATGAATCACTCACTGCCTTCCACTGGATCAGAAGCTTACTGTTTCTCATATGCTCTGTACAGTGAGCTATGGGATCTGCCTGTCTCTGGCCCTCAATGCATAGCCATGCCCCACTATTTACTAGAGACTATACCTGAGGCCCTCATGTTTATAGAACAAGTACTCTTAGACACTGAGCCATTTACCAGTCCTTACATATTTTGTCTTTATAAACACAGCTCATACAGAAATATTAGTATTCAGTTTAATACAATTTTTAAACTTAAATCATATCTTGAAAAGAATATAAATAGCACAAGTTGCTTTTACAATTTTCTTCAATATTTACATTTTTCTGAGAACATTGTTGCCATGTAGCATTCCTTTTCTGTGGTTTCTGTTTCCTTGACAGGCTGCACACTTTCTTCCTGTTGTTTCCCAATTCCATCTATCCCCTGTCACATTTCTTTGTACTTCAGTCACTTATCTAAATGGCTCCTTGGTTGGTAGGGTTCTCTTTCATTAGGTCAGATGGGCCTTCATTAGCTCATCTGATTGCATCATGTTTCTCTTTTGCATGACCTGTCAGTTCCTTTAGTGTTTTCAGGTTTAAAAGAAGCTACTTGTAGATTTGCTTTTACAAGGCAAAGCACTCACCAGTTAATCCAACTTTTGAGTTCAGATGGGCTAGCCAGTGGCACCAGTGTGTGTGTGCTTGCTGCCAGGATCCCTTAGTTTGGCAAGGATATTATATTCTTTGAGGTCAAGGAGGCTCCTGGATGGGCTTGCATTCAGACATGGTTACTAGTTAGATACCAATTGTTGTTAATAGTTAGTTACAGGCTATGTTCCTTGGTTGTATAATTCCAATGATTAGACTTTCAATTGAGCTTTCAATATAGGGTTAGACTTTCAATATAGAATTGGCTCCTGATTTGAAAGAACAAGGTTGTACTCTCTGGTCAAATGTTGTTGAGGACAAATATTGTGTTCAAGCAAAGTTGTACTGGCTCCATAATCAGGCAATGCCTCAAGTTGTACCCATTTGGATTGATGAACTCACTGGCAATGTTTTCTACACAGATAAAGATCCTGACTTTACTGTGTTTGGGCAGGTCACTACAGAGTCCTTAAGTAAGCCTGCCAATAGGCCAGTTTTATAAATCACTGAGGTTATAAATAATACAAACACACACAACACACACACACACACACAAAACTGATATTGTTCCTTCAAGAGCTAGACTACCTAACAAAAAATTCCAATAACACACATAATACCTCTTTGAGTTGTTGTCCAGAGCTGCCCAAGAGATTTCCAAAGCATACAGCTCATTGCTGTTGCCCTGGGTTATCCCCTCAGAGGTGAAAAGTAAGCCCCTATTGCTGAAGACACTATGAACTTTAGAAACAGAGCCCAGAGACCCCAGAATTGTAACTGACCTAAATGTCCTCTCCTTGAGGACAAGTCTGCATGGTACCAGAAGGTGCTGTGGTGATCTGAAGGAAAACAGCCCCCACGGACTCACAAGGAGTGGCATTATTAGAGGTATGGCCTTGTCTGAGTAGGTGTGGGCTTGTTAGAGCAAGTGTGTCAGTGGGAGTGGGCTATGAGGTTTCAGAAGCTCAACCAGGTCTAGTGGCTTACTGTCTCTTCATGCTGCCTGCGGATCCAGATGTAGAACTCTCAGCTCCTTTTTCAGCATATGTCTGCCTGCATGCCATCATGCTTGCTGTCATGACTATAATGGACTAAACCTCTGAACTGTAAGCCATGCCCAATTAAATGCATTCCTTTATAAGAATTGCAGGGTCATAGTGTCTCCTTACAGTAATAGAAACCCTAACAAAGACAGGAATCACGAAGCTTACAAAGGAATGAGGCAACTAAGAGTTCTACCCAGCTTTGATGCCTGTGAACCACTTCAACAATTAGCATAGCGTAATAATCCTGTGAGTACAGGAGTGGCACACATGGCTTGGTGGTTACCACCAGCTCTCTACTTAGACTTAAGTCCCTCTCAACAGGAACAAAGCATGCCTGCTACTGGAAACCTGGCTTGATCCTCAGTGCTGGTGAATTCATGTTTATGGGAGGAGAATCTACAATTACATATTTACTAAACTAGTCTATTCCCTAATATCAGTCTATAAACATTTGTCCTTGCAGTTACAGATAAGGAAACAAAACAAACTCAACAACAAACTACAACAACAACAGCACACACACACACACACACACACACACACACACACACTCTTAATTATCCAATCAGCGATTGAGCTAATGAACTGAATAGACAGTTTCAAAAACAAATATAAATTACCAAGATAAATATGTGAAAAATTGTCCAATATCCTTAGCTATCAAGCAAATGTAAATTAAAATTTCTTTGAGTTTCCAGTCAAAATGGCTTTCATCAAATGTCAGTAGGATAAGGGGAAATGCTGGAATGTAAACTTGTACAACTATTATGGAAACCAGTACAGAAGTACCTCAAGACACTTAAATGGGATAACTCACAACCTATAAGGCAAAGCAAATCCTCCTCCCTCCCACTAAGTTGCTTCTGTCAGGTATTTTGTTGAAGCCACAAGGAAAGTGATGTAACTCTCTAATTCCATTTCTGTTGACTTCTTTTTCTAGCATCTTACACTGAAAGTTAACTTAGATATTCTCACTCGTCCTTTGAAACTCTTAGGAACTCACATGTTAGGTCTACCTTAGTCCCAAATCATGCCAGTTTGAATTTTTTTTAAGTAGATACATTTTGATAGCCATTTTGTTAAAGCATAATTATATTATATATTATTATTTATATTATATATTATATATTATATTAATTATATTATATTTATTATATTATATATTCATGACAGATAGTGAAAATAACTTCTGTCTTTATGAATCTGTTGAGTAAGAATATAAAATAGTCTTTGTGAATGTTGAGATGGATTTCAAAAGAAAGTATACTTCCTGTTTTGATTTTCTAACATATGAATATACTATAGATTAAGCATACTATGGGAAAGTAATGGTCTAGTCAATTCCCTTTTGTGTTTCCACACCTCCTTCAAGCATTGCTTAGCATATTATTAGAGACAGAAAGAGGGAACATATGCTTTGCAAATTACGCATATATGAAATAACACTCATGTCTCTTATGATGATTCCAATTGTCCCAATATCAGAGGACATTTTCAAAATAAAGATACTTTCTTGGATGGACATGTCAACATATAGCTACTCTGTTTTCAATTATGATCATTTACTATAACCAGCAGCAGTAGCCGTCAGTAAACAGGAAACCATAATATTGCACTCTTACTAGATCTAGTTTTCCAGCTTTATTTTCTTAAGGTTTTCTAGTCGTATCTGTGAGCCTCGAATGTATTAGCTAATAACACATGATCTTGAGTTTCGTTTTAAAACTCTGAAGTCATCATCCTTATCATGGTTTCCTGAAGAAATAATGTATTTTAACAGCATTTTGAAAAATACTGAAGAGGCTTGAATTCCCTTTTGTTAGGAGAATCCCAAGGTGATGCTGGGTTGACAAGTAATTCAGAAGTGTGCCTCTGTCTTAACAGCATTTAAACAAGTTCACTGAGATATAGTTTATATAGTTTAAAGTTCACCAGTTAATATATTCTTATTAAAACTATTTCCTTTTAAAAGCTCTAATTTTCCTTTAGTGAGACAAAGGATTAAGTATGAATTCAAGGTGATTATATTATAGAAGTGTTTAAAACTCCTAATTAAAAAAATAGTTCAGTGCCTAAATATTAACCATGCAAATGTAAACATAAAATTGGAATGTTCAACAAATGCATACACTACAAAGAAAGAAGTGCACATACTCCAAGAATCAAACTAAATCTTACCAAACAAAAACATATATTGATAAGGAAACTATGCTCATGTCCCAGCTAAGTACTGTTGTTGGGCTGGCATGTATTTTTTTAGTTAAGAAGAACAATAAAACATTTTGAGAAAATGGCGCCTGGCCTATGATTCTCACATACAAGAACATTAACAAGCCTATATATATATCAGCGCTGACTCAAATTGAGCAAATACTTCTAGAAATTTCCCCAGTGTGTTTTCTCCAGTTACTAGGAGAATTCAAAGCTTCAGCTCTGCCACATATATCCAGCCCAGATGCTCAAAGCACTTGATTTCACCCCAGGGCCAAATTCCATATTCAAGAGTAGATCTAGAGCAGATGGCCTTTCCACCTCTTCCATAATCTGCTTCTGCCTACAAATAAATGAGACTAAAGGGAACACAGATTCCACAACAGGACCAGAGCAAACATTAGTACTATTAAAACTACTGATAATATTTATTAAGTAGTTTAGTGTACATGATATCTAACAAGCTCTATGAAGAATACATTGTGATTATTATGATCCATATAAGAGCTATATGTAGTTATGAATAGATCTTGCTTTTACATTTTTAATCTGAAAAGTAGCTCTAATTCTGGTACCATGTACAAATGTGTGTGTGGATGTATATATCTGTCTATCTGTCTGTCTGATCAATTCCTCAGGAATGGAATGAACCTCTTGGCTGATGGTATTATAAGGAAATTATTGACAATGTTCCTTAAAGTTGGCTATATAATACACTTGAAACAATGAAAAATGAAAATTGTACAGTTGCATCTTTAATTGTATACAAATAACTGAGCAGGAGATAACTATCCTCTTACTTGCCATTGCTATCAATAACAGTTGATACTTTCAGAGCAGTTCTGGTTTGCCAGGTGCCATTCTAAACTTTTAGCTATGAAGATTTACTCAAACCCTAACCCTAGATATGCTCTGTTAGCATAATCATATTATGAGGAGGGAAACTGAGGTTCAGAGGATAAATCAGTTGCCTGAGATCCCAAAGCTAGTATGGAGCAGAGTTGAACTCTGTCCTCTTGGCTACAAGGTTAAAGAGAGATTCATATGGAAGGCCCTAAGCTAACTCTGGAAGTGGGTAAAAGACATGAGGAGGTAGAACTTGAGAAAGGGTAAAGGCCGGAGAAGAGTAAGAAAGACTATTTTTGAAAGGTAGGATGCTATTCAGTTACAAAAGAATAGAAGTCCTAGATGTGATACAGCTAACACATCAGGGCCCCGGAACCTGCAGATGGTATGTTACCTGGGTGAGTGGCCTCTGAGCATCGCTGTCCAGCCCAGGTCACTCAAGTAAAGAAGGGAAGTAGCTGATTCCCCATTACTAAGATCCAACCTCCCAGTCTTGACCAATATTTCTGCATTTGGCTGCTGGTAGCCTTTGATTAGGAAAACTTAAAAAGAGGCATGATATATTAGTGTCAAACACACACCAGCAGAAACACAATTACAACAAATGTCAAATCACCACTGGAACTGGGAATTTTTAACTTTTAAATGCCAAATGGATATGTTTTTGTCATATAGATTTAATTGTTAAAGAAACAATGTAATGTTTCTATAATTTCCTGCATGCATGTCTGGGTACCACATGCCTGGTGCCCTTGGAAGCCAGAAGATGGATTCAGATCCCTGAAACTGGGTTTACACATGGTTTTGAGCCTATTTGTGGGTACCTTGAGCTGAGCTTGAGTACTCTGCCAGAAGAGCTAGAGCTCATAACCACGGAGCTGTCTCTCTAGCCCCCATCTAAAGCTTTGATCTACTCATTTAGTTAACTTGTCAAATGCAGATTTGAGGTCCTGCTCAACTAGAATCATGATTCACTAGATTCAGTGCCAATATTATATATTTTGTCTAAATACAAGAGAATCAAATGATTCTGAAGTTGGTAATGTAAATGTTAAATGTTTAAAACCAAGTGTAAAAAGAATACTAAACATACCTATTTTACACCTTCTCATAAGACAGGTTCTCACTATGTAGCCTAGGCTGGCTTGAAACTCCCTCTGTAGACAGGTTAACTTCATATTCACTGAGATCTCCTGCTTGTACCTCTTGAGAGCTGGGATTAAAGTCAAGTGCCAATGTACCTCGTTTTTATTATACCATTTAAAATTAAATTAAAATAAAAATCAAATTAAAATTCCATGAAATTGTAACAATCTTATATTTATATATCTATTTATTACTTACACTTTTATATAATTGTTTGTTAGTTTAAAGGACTAGTACATCACCTTTAAGGATCATTATGTCACCTTTGAATAACTAGAGTCTAGAGACTCAGGCATATAAGTAAAAAGTATGCCTTTTAGGTTAATTTTTGCTAACCTATGTTCTGTGGAGAAATATACAACTATTTTATCATGGTCACAAAACTACACTAAGTGGATAAAAATCAAATTATGTAGTCATGAAATTAGTTTTCCTATTGTATAATTTCTGGTTTTCATTTACCTTTTTTCCCTTGAAAAGACCATATTCAAAGTATATTTCATAAAATAATGATTGGAAAATAATAAAACTCATGTGTCTCATTCAGAGTTTAAATCCTGTCTAAAAGCACAGCAAAGGAACTCAAAGCTGAAAAGAAAACAGGAAAACAAAGTCATAATAAAAAATGGTCCTAC
Organism: Mastomys natalensis; assembly: GCA_021653895.1. Classification (NCBI taxonomy): domain Eukaryota; kingdom Metazoa; phylum Chordata; class Mammalia; order Rodentia; family Muridae; genus Mastomys; species Mastomys natalensis. The sequence continues at coordinate 20,176 of JAJTUV010000981.1, read as the reverse complement.
ATGGCTCAAGTAGCAACAATATTCAAGGAGATTGTTCATTATAAATCAAATGGTGGGACTTCAGTAAGCAGAAAGAAAATGGTGTTTTTAGTCAGGAAAGGCAAATTACATTCACTGAAATCAATCTTTTTAAGCAATCCTGACCTTCCTAGGCATGCATTGTCGGCTGACTTTATACCATTCAAAGGTATTGTTAAGGGAGGTCAAACGTTTATTTTATTAATTTTGTAGCTACTTTTAAATGAGAAACTTCCTAAGGACCTAGGATTTCTAATGAAAGAAAGCCAGGCATCTTTGAAATCCCTGGCACATACTGACAGTGCTTTGGGCTCCTATATAGTGGCGGTAGGGATGTACAACAAAATAGCACAGAGCTAAAACCCAGTTATTTGCCAGTGCATAATTAAAGTACAAGCCCAGGAATATTATTACTTTTAAATAAGACCTATGCCTATAGACATTCTGAAATACTCAGTACAGTGTCTTATTTACTGAGGACTTCAAATGTGGCCCAACTCTTGATCTGTCTAGAGAAAAAATCATACTTGAGCGGATACGAGAACATTAAGATAACATAAATGCAAAATAACTTATTGTAAACATTTAAAGTTTAACACATTTTAGATTTACTTTTATTTATGTGTATGCATTTGTCTGTCTGTGTGTATGTCATGTATGTGCACTTGTCCAAAGAAGGCAGAAGAAGGTGTCAGATCCCAGGAGCTGGAGTTACAGGCGGCTGTGAGCAGCCCTATGTGGGTGCCGGGACCTGAAGTTGGGTCCTCTGAAGGGCAGCAAGTGCTCTTAACCCCTGTGCCCCCTCCATGCCCACTTAATGAGGTATAAGATGGTGGTTCATATGATGGTGAGTCATGGAAATGAAGGCAGTGACTGGCAATGTAACTTTACAGGAAGATATTTAAATTTATATTTTGTAAGAGTCCATAACTGGAAAATACACACCTACTGAGGTGATAGGACTGCCTCAAGTCTTCCCATTCAGCCCTGTTTCTACATTCTTGAATGGCATCTTTCATGCCATCTGCAGGAGAGGACCATGCTCACTAAGGACTGAAGCACAGGGGGAAATGTGGTTGGGGCAATGGGGAAAAGAAGGAGCTTTCTTTCTCACTGCAGACCATTTGATACTCAGCATTGATGGTCAATAGGACAACCATTAATACTTCACATTTCCAATGCAAATTTCATTTAATTAGCGATCATTATTGTACACCCATTCTTTCCAAGGCACTATGGTACCTGCTGTGGAGATAGATTAATAAAATATTGTTCCCACTATTAAGGAAATCACCATGGCCTAGCTAGCAGTAAAAGATTTTCTTACTAACTACATGACAAAGAATAAAAGTTACTGAATAGAGTTATTGGCACTTTACAGGGGATTAAACAGGGCAGAACCTTCACAGGCTCTCTGCCCTCAATGACTGCTGCTTCTGGAGAAGGGCGGAAGTGTGCTGAATGTATCTTCCCCTCCTCCAGCAATCAGAGCTCTGGAAGTTCTTTGTGTCACCAATTCCTAACATTTTCTGGGGTTCTTTGATTTTGAGGTGGCATCTAGATAAGACAACTGAGCCATCATTTATATGCAGGCATTTCAGCTGCCTTTATGTTCTCCTGAGTCATTTGCTACTTCTCTGACTGTACTGAATCCATGTACATTAGCTTAACAGAACATAAGAGTATCTTTGTCCTTGCTTGGGTGATTTTTAAAACAGAGTGGAAGTGACTTAACTCATTTTAAGTCTACCTTGATTACTTGACTACTACCATTTCATTACTAAATTAATGTTAAGAAAAAAAATATTAACAGTAGGGTGGATAACTTAAAACTCAAACCATAAAATCCGCTATAGAGAAAATTTGAACACTGTGACCCCCAGGGTAGGAGAAAAGGTTTTGTGGATTAGTAAAGCAAGAAAGCCAGGAACACACCTGCACTCCTCATGAGAATTAGAGGCAGGAGCATCAACAGTCTGAGGCCAGCTGAGCTCTCTCTCTAGAGTGAATCATCTCTAAGCAGTGACATCAGCAACAACTAAAAGCAAGGACCTTGACAGCTCCCCAAATCCTCAGAAAGAGGACAATGCCTCAGCCTGGAGGAAAGCACGAGTGAATAAGCCTTCAATGATTCCAACCTTCACAAAGACGGTGAACTCTTCGATCTTTTCATTGGCCAACAGCAGTTTCTTCTGTGCGCCTTCCAGGACCTGCTCACTCTGAAGAGCTAAGCCTTGGAGCTGCTCCGAAGCTGCTGTCTCTATCTGAGCCATGGCTGTCTCTGTGTCATTTAGTTTTGATATCAGGAGATTCATCTTGAGATCCTGCAAAAGATTGATATTAACAAAAGAAAACAGTATTTCACACACATATTGGAAAAGGGAGTTATGCAAGTCAGAGTGCATCATTCTATACACACAACTTACTTTCCTTTGGGTAAAGACAATGCTTGCTTTTCTTTATTTTGATAATGCACCACACGCATTAAGACAAAACAAAGTCTTAGTGTTCATGTAGTGACACAGTATTCTTTATAGTCATGTGGAGTTTTAAGTCGTTCATGTTGATGTAGAAAGGGTGACAGCATTAAAGATGAGAATGGCATCATGCATTCAAATCTAGATTTGGATGTTCTGACGCATACCTTTTTTTCTAACTCCTCTTTAGTTTTCTGATATATCTGCTCATAGTGTGACTTCTCTTTCACAGCAACATTAAGTCTTTGCTTTAGTGAATCAACTGATACCTTCTTGTTGGAACATTCTTCAGTTAATGTCTTCACCTGCAATAAAAATATAAATGTAATTACTGTTAGCAAATGCATTAAAGTAGCATGCTGTATTGTATCATCAGAAACTGGATTCGTCTATTTGAATTCACTGTCTCATAAACTGTATCAAATTAAAGTAGTCTACTTGTAGTATTCACATTATGAAGAAACTAGCAATTCTTAATAACCAAACTCGAACATGCGATATGTATAATAGAATAATAACATTCGTTATATAGTTCAAAGAATAATAGAAGAAACTGCTTTCCATTTGAGGCTTAATGCCACTAGAGAAATAATTACTTAAGTAAGCATTTTAAATCTATATCTGACATTAAAGTAAAAAACGAGGGGCTGGAGAGTAGCCCGGAAGTTACGAGCACTTGTTCCTCTTACAGAGGACACAGGTCCCATCCCTAGTGCCCACATGGCAGCTCACAAGCACCGTAAGCTCGAATTCCAGGGATCTGAAGCCCTCCTCTGACCTCCACAGGCACCAGGCATGCATGTGCTGCACAAACATACATACTGGCAAAACACCAATACAAATTGTATAAAGTTAAAGCTTTGTGGGTTGCATAAAGAGCATTCAAAGATTTAAACAGCACTGGTACAACTAGTCTTATTCTGTCCTTTTACGCTGTAGGTTTAAATAATATAAAATAATAAATAAGGACATTGTTATATACAACACAAGTACTAGATACTTTAAAAATTAAGCATTTTTCCTGCATGGTAGTACACAAATAGGCAAACTCTGTATGTATATTATATGTGAAATTGTGGAGTCTTGAAATCTGAAACAAATAAAAATGGCAGTAACATAACTATATAATGCAGTTATATGATATGTGCAGTTTATTACTGTTATATGTATTGTTATATTGTTACATATAGTGGTTATATAATCCTGTAAGTATTTTACACAGATTCTCAATACTAAATATTTATGCTGAAATAAAAATAGTAGAAAATAATTTATCAGTGAATAAAAAATGGTACCTTTTTTTCAAGAGTTTCTAACATTTCATTAAAACTCTCATTACTTTCTGAATTTACTTTCTGTCGAAATTTCAAGTCCTCGATCAGGTGTCTTTTCATGGTTATATCTCTCTCCATTCGAGACATCCTTAAGGGAGAAGAATTTAACAGGAGCAGAAAGTATCTTGATATAATGTACCAAAGGTCAACCCTACTATTAGTTTTGAAAAGCTGATATTAATGACACTATGTCAGTAAAATAAATTGCATTTTAATAAGCATCTAAATATCATATATTTTAGTAAAATCCATAATCTGGTTGTGACTTTGTTATTATTACATATTTGCATTATAGCAAAAGAAAGATTAACTGAGAAAGATCATTATAATTTATGAAACAGACTGTATTATATTTTTGCATTAAGTATATTGAAGTGATACTTAGAGACTATCAAAATCCTAAAAATTATAAGAAACAATACTGTAATTTGTTTAAAAAAATAAAAAATCTCCCAATATGCAAATAAACTATAATGAGGTATACTAACTTTTATCCACTCAGTTGATATCAAATTCACCCATCAGTTTGCCTTGCAATGCTGAGTACTGTATAGACAATGGTAACTTCAGTGACGTCTGCTCCTGATGTTGTAACTATGGCCCCACTATGATGGTGAGTGACAACAGCTCATAGTGACTGGACCCTTGTTACCTGCGGCTATTGCAAATTCTTCAAGTACTGACTCATTTGTTCCTCAGAAGAACTTCATAAATTAAGACTATTAGGTTGAAGCGCAGAGCTGTAGATAGAAGAGCCATGATTCAGTTTCTCTAGAGCCCTCAGCACTAACGATGACGATGCGCTGTACTTGGTCTATACATATTTCAAGACATTTTCAGCTAAACATAAGGATGGTTTTTATTTGGAGGGTTTGGGAGAACAGATTTCACACTGAAGCCCTGGCTGGGTGGGACTAATGACAAGGCCCAGGTAGGCCTCAGCTCCATGGCAATCTTCTTGATTTGGACTTTCTAATGCTGGAATTACACTCACGAACTACCACATTCAACCACTAATCTTCTGACTAAGTTGTAGTTATTAATATGTTAATATTTCACTGGTAATAGTGCCTACAGGTAGTCATATGAGAAATTTGTTAATGATGTTTTCTATCTAAACAGATTATCATATAAAAGCTTTAAAAGTTATAAGGCACAACGAAAGAGAACCACATTTGCTCAGTATCATAGGATATTCAAACTCTCCTTAAATAAATATATATAAAAAACCCATCTAGCTATTTTATGAGCAAATGAAACTTTCAATTTGACCTTAGCTTTATAAACCTAGGAATAAACCCTAGTAGAGTACTAATATATATATATATATATTATATATATATATATTTATATGTTACTCTTAGTCTTAGAACTGTGGGTTTTTGTTTAGTCTTATACTCATTAATTTATATTTACTCAAATTATTCTAAATAGGGAAAACTGGTGTAAAATATTTCATTATAATTAAAAGTAGCAACCAGGTTGTCATCAATCATGCTATATGTAGTATTCCTTAAAATTCCATCTTATGTTGGCTTAAAATGATCTTAGAATACTAAAATTCCATTGTTAAAGATAAATGCTGGTATTGTTTTTAGAGTGGAATGGTGAGGGACCTGACAACCACTAGGTGGCAGCAAACACAATAGATAGAAGTACGAAAGCCTACTTTTCATGCATCTCCTTTATGTGGTCATCTTTTGCCAAGAGCTCCAGTTTCAGAGACTTCACATTTGATGACTGCTTAGTGAGTTCATTAGTTGCATTCTGGATTGAAATAAACATATATTTTAATTCATCTTTTTTAGATCTAAAACAAAGGCACGGTTTGAGTAACACATTTTAATCATGCTAACAATGACTAAAATGTACTTTTAGTATTTATATTATATTTTACAAATAAGATAACATATTTATAATAAAACCATTATATAGCATGCCAGACCATACAGGAACATGAATAACAGTGCAGGACTCAAATATTTTAATGGGAAATAGGAATTGTCTGAGTAAAATATAAATGTGGATTAAGAATCTTAATGGCTCAGTTAGATCACTTAAAATGAATGAGAGATTTACTCACAGGCTATATTAGTTAAATGTGATTACAGATAACTTGATGTTCCCCCTAAAAAGTATAACAACCACTTGCCAACTCTTAGAATTAGGTCTCATCTGTGATTTGCTTTCACCAAGACCACATGGCTGAAATGACTCTGTGAATTCAACTCTGGGCCCTCAGAGCCCAGGACCTCTGCCTTTGTGCTCTTAGGTTGGTGCCCTGGGGTCACCTTTCTGGAAGACAGTTCCAAGGCCATGTGCAGGGTCCTGAGGTGCTGCAGGTGACAGCCAGCTGAGCGTCTGGCAGACTCAGGTGTGAATCCTGCACTGCATCTTCCAGCATGGCAAACAAATCTGAGAATGAGGGAACCCAGAAGTGAACAGCAAAAGGAATAATAGACAATAAACTGCAGTGAGCTAATGATACTTAAGGATAATCTGTTCGAGAATATTGGGTGACTAACAATCTTACAAACACTAAATTCCTCTTTGTTTGAACTTACTAAGAGTAGCAACTGTTACTTAAGGATTTATACATACTTAATATATTTTCAAAGCAGATTAACTTTGAGTTATTTCTTGTTCATCCCACCTAGGAATCAAGAAACCACAATATCAAGACAGTTAACTTCATCTTGATTCAAGTTAAAGTTAAAGGTATAATCTGAAACATCACTTAATCCTGTTGGTATTTTAGCTTTTCTGTTCATAATAATGTTAATCTACTTGAATTACACATCTGTTAAATTCAAAAGTGTTAAGCAAATAGGAACAGAATACATTTTTAATTTCTGCCAATCTCTTTTTTTTCCTGCTCTCAATATTCCTGCCTAAAACATTCATCCCATCCTCAGTCTGCACCCTGAAAACTTGGTGTTCCTGAAGTGTTTCTGTTGAGATGTAAAACAATTGAACTTAGTACTTTATTTAAAACAAAAAGTAAAAGACAGCATGAAAAGTCTGATATTGTTTTCAATGAATATATTCGGTAGATTTTAAGACAGTTGTCTGATTCCATTCTGCTTTGAGACTTAAAGCGATATTTTATGTAGCTAGAAGTCCTGAATCCATGACTTGTGGGTAATGGAGGGACTAGTGAACTAAAAATGAAATGATAGTAATATCTCTATCATTTATCGGAAGAAACTTCCGTTATTTTAGTTTTTATTATCTACCTTTGAATTTACCTCTGTAGAGTTCCTTGAGGAAACATGTTTAATGGGGCAAAAGAAGACAGAGATAATACACATGAGCTCTACTTATAACAAATGCACCAGTTCCTGAAAACTGTGTAAGAGATGAACAGAAAAGACCGGAATTAGATAAAAGAAGTACATAGCCTTTACTAGATTAACATCTAAACAATGTTCCTAAATCTCAGCTAGAAATGACTTCCTTCTTAGTTAATCACCATTACATTGTATTCCCTAAAATTATATGCTGAAGCCCTCACTTACCCTCCAGTACTTCAGAAGGCACTGTGTTTGGAGGGTTTCTTTAAAAGGGTAACAGGTAAAATGAGGTCTCTGGTGTGCCCTGATGTAATAAAATGGGTATCTCTGTAAAATGAGGCACAGGGATCTTTGAAGGAAGACCACATGGAGACAAAAGTAGAAGGCTGCTCTCTATGTGACAAGAAGCAAGGCTTCAGAAGAGAGAAGAACAAAAGTCAACACTTTCATTTACCCTGCCAGCCTGCAGGACCTTTTTGAGAAGCAGGGGCTTTTTTGTTGGCATTTGTTTCTGTTGTTATTTGTTTGTTTTAAGGCAGGGCCTCACTGTGTAGTTCTGGCTGCTCTGGGACTCACTATGTAGACCAGGCTAGCTTCACACTCACAAAGACCTGCCTGCCTCTGCCTTCAGAGTGATGGGATTAAAGACCTGCAGCACCAGATCTGGCTGAAAAGAAATGTTTTAAGCCAGCCAGTCAGTGGTATTTTCTTATCACAGTCTCAGCAAACCAATTTAAAATATTGAAACAAATTTTGAGGAGCAGGGAGTGTTACATACTAAATTCTTCCAGAAAGTTTATATACTAAAACATGAGGCAGGATGAAAGAAAACATTATCCTTTTTGTCTCTCCACAGACAGCACATTGTCCAAAGACTACAGCATTACATGGGCAACCAAGCTGCTTGAGGCCTTCCTGTGCCTCAACTTTATTTCATTTCCCCTCTGAAACTAGACAGATATTTATACACAAGTAAAAACTCATAATGTAAATATCTTATCTCATGGAAACTTGTATAGATAGGCTCTTTATGTTAGTCCACATTTTGGTGTTTTAATTGTTGTTGGAACATCTACAGCAAGCAAAGTCAAATAAGTCAAATATAACTCAACTTAAAGCTATGACAACTAAAAGAATTAGAAGTCAGATGATACTGACTATCATTCCGTGTTCTCTTGGTGTAAAGCTAAATTAAGGATATGAATACTTAAACTATATAAAGAACTATAACAACATCTACACAGTATATAATTAAAGACAAGCACAATGGCCCCATCTTCAGGTGTATGAAAACTAAACACTGAAATATTTAATTTAAAATATGTATTTATATTTACTAGACAAAAAACACATTTCAAGAGAATACACATGCTCCAAAATGTGTACAGCTTTTCTTTACATTTCTAGGATACATGTTCTCCATGTAGAAACTGTCTCAAGGAACTATGCATGAGGCAGCTCAATTAACACCACTTTCATAACTGATTATTACTAATGATGGCATGAGACTTGGTCGGCTTACATTTTACCCTTTTTTATCCCACTTAAAACCCTGCTCAAAACTTCATGCTCTGGGCTGAAAATAGCCATGCACATACTTGATAGTTTGCTATCCAACTGCCCTGGTCACAGCTACATATACAATTGTAAAGCACTCAGTGCATTGCAGTTAGACCCTCCCTTCCTGTGATGCTGATCACAGCAATGGTCCTGTATCCACTGCTGTCAGCTTTCAGCCTGCAATCCTCACTGAGGAAAGCAGTTAAATATGGGAAAAATAAGGTTTATATTAAGAATGCAGAAAAATAAACTTTCTGTTTAAAACACATGGATCTTGCTACTTGCAATTCTATTTAAATTAAGGTGAGTCTCACTTTTAAGTTATTGACAAGTTATCTGGAATTAGATAGAAATTTCTATAAACAAAAAGGATTCTTAGTATCCTCATCCCTAGGTTTAACTTGCTGCTGACAATGAAAACTACTCTCTGGTTTTCCTTTCTCCCCGTGGCCACGCCTTTCTTCCCTGAGTTCTTTTTCTCCAGCCAACAACTAAATTAACCTAATAGGAAGAAAAGAGTTTCTACTGTATTGATACAGTGTGTTTGAAAGGAGTCTGTTCATCTGTAGCAAGATACAGAGAACATCAGGAGTAGAATGTCAGAGAAGAAGACAGTAAGCTACTTTCCTTTAGCTTCTAAGGTAGGATTTCAGGATGCTTATTAGTCTATGAAAAGAAAAAAAAATCAAATAGAAACAGTAGAAAGGGAATAGAGCTAGAGACTTGAAAGACTTATTCAGATGCAATATTCATGGCTTTTTGGAATATTTTATCATGGTGACCTTTATTGAACTAAATTAGAATCCATTAAATGTCTTTAAGCATTCAGTGACTTATTAGATGCTTTGAACATATCATACTGTATAATCACCTTTAGTTTACACTGCAATTGCTTTATTTCCAAATCCATGCTCCTTGAAGGACCCAGTGTGGTAACTTGTATCTGTGGGGCCATTATTCTAGAAACTTCTTCTGCCAAGCTCGTGATGTCAGATGAAGACTCCACTTTCTTTAACAAATCTTCTTTTTCTTTTCGAAGTTCAGCTAAATCAAGAGTTAGTTTCTTTTAAAAAAAAATCAAGAAAATATTCATGGTTAATCTAATGATATATGTTTCACTAGGGTAGGAAATGGCAAAGAGATAATTAAATTAATTATAAATGGTTTTAAAAATGTTACAAAAATTCTAAACTTTGTCAAGTTTTAATTAATGTCAGAGAGTCTACCAGGTTAACATAAATAGATAGATAGATAGATAGATAGATAGATAGATAGATAGATAGATAGATAGATAGATGGATGGATGGATGGATGGGTAGGTGGGTAGGTAGATAAAACAAAGACACCATACTGAGTATTTTGAGTTTGTTGGTCTTTGCTCATAATGACTGTTGCTTCCACATATACATGGGACACACACACACACACACACACACACAACACACACAGAGGGGGCAGAGGGAGAGGGAGGGAGAGGGAGAGGGAGAGGGAGAGGGAGAGGGAGAGGGAGGGAGGGAGGGAGAGGGAGAGGGAGAGGGAGAGGGGAGGGAGGAGGGAGGGAGACGGAGAGGGAGAGGGAGAGGGAGACGGAGACGAGAGGGAGAGGGGGAGAAGGAGAGGAGAGGGAGAGGGAGAGGATAGAGGCAGAGACAGAGACAGACACAGACTGAGATTTAACTCTGACTCCGGGCGGCTGTACTTGGAAGAAGTCAAGCTGGAGCAGGACAGGATAACAGATGTTAGCTGTTTATTCCACTGGGTAGATCTTACTAACCTATGTAGCAGCCAAAAACACTTCTCATTTAGCAACAGAAATGCTAAGTCCAATTAGCAGATGAGGCTTGTTAGGGATTTAGTTAAAATAAATACCATGCAAACAAACTCACTCAGTTTCATCTACTTGAATGATAATTAATTGATCAGCCTTATTGTTATATTGAGGTGAAATAACACTGTCCTATATCTGACATTTAAAAAATCATGAATATTTTTGCTAAATAATAAATTGGGAATGATTTTAAGAGTGAAAAGACACCACTTTCTGTTAGTCTTTCTTTCTTCTTTGTTAATCGAACATCATCGAATTGGAATAGCCTAACAATTTTATCACTTTAAGAGAGTAAATAACTTCATATTTTTTATTCCAAAGCTTATAAACTAGTAATCAAACTCATGCAACAATCACACCAGATGATCCTGAGATCCCTCTGAAGAAGGAAAAAATTCTTTGCTTGTTATGCATTCTAATCAAGAGTAGTAAACAATGCCATCAAGTAACTAAAGTATATAGCAATATAAACATGTGATATGCCATACTGAAAACAACACACAATGTATAGAAACTTTCCCAAAATTATCCACAATAAAATATGTGCGTGTATATATAAACACACACCATGAATACGAACACTTAATGACATGATTCACACTTGGAGCTTCAAAATTTTGACAACAAAAGAGAATTGGCAAAGTGTGTTTTGGTTTAAAAACTATTTTTTTGGCCATGATTTAGCATAGGACCTAATTGCATGCTTCTACTGTATTTGGGGCATATTTATTTACAAATTGTCCCTAATAATTAATATCTAAACTTGAACTCATCATTTCTTTAACTCTGGAACTCTTCCTGGCACAATCCAAGCTTAACTTCTCTCTCCTCTCTACTAATTCTCTATGTCCAACCAACACCCACTTCTGTGCATTATGAAGTATTCCTTATTTTCATTCCCATATTTACTCACTCAGTGCTGGTGTTATAGTCTATGGGGACTGAGCTAATGTCCTTCTCCCCATCATCGCCCAAACTTCCCCTACCTTCTTGCCACTTCCCCAACTTCCTAAGTCACCACTGTGATATTACCTCATCGGGAGCCCTACCAAGGCATTTCATGCTGATAGAATAAAATGCAGCTGTTTGTAGAAAATAGAAGATTTAGCACCAGTTTGTGTTCCAGTAGAAGTCACAGAAGTCAGTCTTGCCTGTAGCACCCCGTCAGAGGTCAGAGGCTCGACACATTGTCCCTTCTCAGCTGAGTACGTACTCTTCTACCTTGTACCTTTAAGGGAAAACTTGCAATTTTCTTAACAAAGATTTTGTTGGTATTTCTCTTCCTTCTGCAAAGCAATGTTTCTATTCTCTTAGCTTGCACAGCAAATGCATTTTTCTTATCTTGAAATCCTAGTATATATTAATTGTAGATAAGAATGGCTTTTACTGTGGTGTTTTAATACTTGCATATAAAATGTATTTTGATCATATTGTCCCCCTTACCCTGTCTTGTCTCCCCTCCCTCCAATCCCCTTCTCTTCCCAACTAGTGCCCCTTCTAATTTCAGGTCTTTGTAATTTAATTCATTCTTCTGGTGACCTAGGTAGTTTAATTAGAGTTCCTCTTGTGACCACAGTTGAGGGGTTGTTGATAAACACAAGGGCAATTAATCAATGGCTAAACACACACACACACACACAAACACACAAATAATAACTACCTATACATCTTCAGAGAGGTGCAGGATCTCACGAGCCCCTCCCTTTCTAGATATAATGCTGACAGGTCTCATCTTTTGCAAGTCTTCTCAAGGAAGCAGTGGCATGAAGACAGCTTTCCACAGCACTTCCTCTAGCTGTTACATGCTTTCCACTCCTTCTTCCACAGTGTCCCATGAGCCATGGAGAGGGTAGTGTAGACCTCCTATCCAGGCTGAGCATCCAGCAGTCACCCATTCCCAGCACACTGATCAGTCATACGTCTGCCATGTCTTCATCCACCGTGAAGAGAAGCTCCTTTACTAAAGGTCACAGCAGCACCAACCTCTGAGAATGAGTTTTCCCATGGCTGCATTGAGTCTCAATTCTCTCCTGTTACTAAATCCCAGTAAATTCTAAATCCTTGAACAATGACTATGCTCCTATATACCTATTATATCATCATAATACCTAAAAATTATATAACTATAGGTGACACTGTTAGGAGCTATGGCCTTGTTGGAGGAAGTATGTCACTGTGGGGGTGGGTTTTGAGACACTCTGACCCAGTTGCCTGGAAGTCAGTCTTCTTCCGGCTGCCTTCAGATCAGGAAGTAGAACTGGCAGCAATCCCTTCAGTACCATGTCTGCCTGTATGCTTCCATGCTTCTCACCATGATGATAATGAACTGAATCTCTGAAACTGTAAGCCAGCCCCAATTGTTTGCCTTTGTAAGAGTTACCTTGGTCGGTATCTCTTCTTAGCAATAAAAAGCCTAACTAAGACATACATTTCAGAACAAAAAAAAATTCTAAATTTTTCAAAATTCCTTTCGTATGGTGCAAACAATACTATCAATAAATACAACATGCCAAGTGAAGCCTTTATTTCTTATATGTTAGCTTATCATATACAAATTAAAAAACACTTATTGGTAATAATGGAATTTTACTGAGACTGTTTGTCCCAGTATTTTTATTCTGATGTTAATACTATGGATCTAAATTAAACTTTTTGAGATTACTTCCTGTGAAAAGTTAACTCATGGACACAATTATTATTGGACTCTCATACCCCATAGGAAGGTGGGTTTGATGAGGCTTTCTTTAATTTTTTTTATAAGTATAGAGCACCACAGTTTTATTTCTTCCATGTTGTCACACTCTAACATCATAAATGAATCTTTAAAGGACTCTCTCTCTCTCTCTCTCTCTCTCTCTCTTCTCTCTATATATATATATATATATATATATATATATATATATATAATAAAATCAATTTAGCAATAATAAAAAGTTACTAAAGAAAGAAACAATGAGATCATGGAGAAGATAAACAGGAACAATCAATGCTGGTTCACTAGAGAAAATAACTTTGAGGCTGGGGATGGTTATAGTATGTATATAGTTCAGTTGATAGAGTACTTGTCTCACAGGTATGAGCCTGAGTTTGATCCTAATACTACATCTGGGGGTTTCTTAATGAGGGTTGCTGTGAAGAGACACCATAACCAAGACAACTCTTATGGAGGGCAACATTTAACTGGGGCTGACTTGTTATCATGGCAGCATCCAGGTAGGCATGGCTTTGGATGAGCTGGGAATTCTATATCTGGTTCCAACAGAAACAGGAAAGACTGTTTTTCACGTGGCTAGGAGGAGATCTCAAAGCTCACACCCACAGTGATATAGTTTCTCCAATAAGGCCATTCCTCCTAATAGTGCCACTCCTTGGGCCAAGCATATTCAAACCACCACAGGGGGGTTAGCATGTTTTTACTCAGGAGGATCATAAGTGCAAAGTCATCCTCAGCTACATAGTAAGGCCAATCTGAAATATCTGAGATCCTGTTTTTATAGACACACCACACACACACCACACACAACACACCACACACACACGCAGCACACACACACACTATGGGTTAGGTAGTATTTAAAATCTGTAGGTTACAAGTCATTTTCTAATATTTTTTATATGTAGAATTCCCTCAAGAATTTTGACAAATGGCTTTGGCTGTCTCCCAGCTGTCTCTCAGCTTAGGAATTTGATATACTTGAGAAATTCTATAGACAACTCAAGAAATGGACAGTAATGTCTTTTGCTTGGTTTGACCTGTGAGAATGACCTTTTTAGGCAGTCTTGATAAGGAAGAAATTCATAATGACTCTAAACGGAAGCTCTGTCTTAAGACAAATGATAGTAATTAGGTAGTTAAGTGTTGATGGAAGGAGGGTCTCATCTTTTCTCTTGAGTATACTCAGACAGTTAAGAATTGCAGGAAGAAAGGAGATGTTTTCTTCAGTGGTATTGTCACTGAAAAGGTGCCTATGCCACTGCAAGTGACTCCTTACCAACATTCTCATAAGTTCCTATGGCCCTATTACACTCATTGGTTCATCAAGCTAAATTTGTATGGAATTTCTTCTCCAGTCTGTCATTGGTGCCCAAGCTGTGGTGGATAGATATTTATTTGTCTCTCCAGGAAATTTTCTCACATGACAGGCACAGAGAGTAAGGACTGTATGACTCATTCATAGGTGGCATCTACATAAAGCAGACCTCACAGAAGGCAGAAGCAGAATCCGGTGTGGTTGACAGAGGCTGAGGGACGTAGGGAAGGAAGACTGAGCAGAGGCCCATCAGTGGGTACTAAATTTACTTGGACAGGAATAAAAAGGCTTGCTGTATACAGTAGGGTGGCTATAACTTATGATGATGCACTGAATACTTTAAAAGACAAAAGCTAGAACTTTGAATGTTTGTACTATAGAGAAGTGACAAGTTATTATGACACATATGTTTAACACAATTTAAGCAGGATCCAAGTATACTGAAATATCACACAGTACCTTATACACATGTACAGTTTCATATATTAAATTAAAAATATAAAGCACTGAAAAATTCTCCAAAAAGGGTAAAAAAAAATAAACCTCTTTAAACAACTGTAGGCAAATTATACTTAGATAGAAGAACTACTCTCTAGCAATGAATCCTGAGCTATGATGTAGTTCTCAGATAACCCTAAGGAAGCAGATCCTAACACTTTCATCCTTGCACAGTGTTTGGGTTTGTTTATAAAATGGGCTAGCGCTGCAATGGCTATACTGTATTAGATTAAGAAGGGATGCTATGTGTGCAATGGCAGCTCCTAACCAAGTGACTTGCAGTTAGGAGTGAACTGACTGCTCCTAATTTAGTCAGATAGGCCCTGAGAAAAAGGCTATGGACTCATCTTGAGAAGGTGATTCCCTATTGCCATGGAGTAAGTTCCCATGGAGTCAGAGAACTAAAAGCAGAGTACTAGGCAAAGATCTAACCGGGTGGTGGTGGTGGTGGTGGTGGTGGTGGTGGTGGTGAATTAGTTACTTATATGATGCTTGGGTAACAGACCCAGTAAAGCATTTTGAACTGCAACTCAAGGTTATTGTTTAATTATGGTTAGTGGGCAGGCTAATTTTATGTCAACTTTATACAACCCAGGGTTGTTGGGGAAGAGGACACCTCAATTAAGAAAATACCCTTACTAGACTGGCCTGTGATAAAGCCAGTATACAGCACTCTCCCACGGCCTCTGCTTCTGCTCCTGCCTCCAGGTTCCTGCTTCAGGTTCCTACCCTGACTTCCCGGAATGACAAGTTACAGGCTATAAGATTGACGATATCATTTCTTCCCTAAGTTGATTTTTGTCATTGTGTTTTATCACAATAATAGAAGGCCTAAGATATAATTGTTACCAGTCATGGGGTACTGTCACAACAGACCTTTCCATGTGTTTTATGGAGGCTGTGATAGCATCTAAACATTGGGCTGGAGCAGACATTGAGTGTTCAGAGCTCAGTGGGCAATTTTGCTCATGCCTGGAAGATAAGCACTTGAGAGCAATGCAGATGATAGAAGCCTGGCTTGTCAAGTTTCAGAGGAAAGTTAGAGCTTCCTTTAGAGACTCAATCAGTTCAATAGTTTGAATTAATAATTGTGTTCTTGACTAGCTGGAGCTGAAGAATCAGTTGTGATTAAGAAGAGACCAGCATCAGTGAGGAGAAACATTTTTGGGAAGTGTTTCCTCAGGGTCAGCATAGAGATGCTATGGTCCAGAGAAGGCCACGCCAGTACCTTGTGATGGCTGCCAAACTTAGTCATATGTGAGAGTCTTCCAGGTAGTACTAGTTCTGAAGGTGTGAAAGGTCACAGAAAACATCTAAAGCTTGGCACCAGGTGGAAGGGTTGGGTTCCCTGAAGAGAGCACAGGACAGGTTATTGGTGAAGGTGACACAGTTGCAGAGACTCCAGCAGTTTGGAGGTGCAAGGACCATTGGACAACATAAGGACAACAGATAAGCAGTCACAGGTGGAGCCAGCTGAACTTAGAAGGCCTGACATGTCTTCTGTGACAAGACCTTTCTGGCCCAGAGGGTTGTTCATCCCAGAAGTCTGACTTTGAGCCTCACACTGTTGAACTATAGTCTGGTTTGAGAGTAGGCCATGATTTCTTCCTTCTTAGACTAAGAAAGTATGTAGCTTTTTTTTAAAAATAAAAATATTTTAAAGAGCCAAAAGTTAAGAGACTTTGAACTTTTAAAGATTCTTTGGAGTTCTGCAGAGAATTGTAGTTTTAAAGAGACTACAGATATTTTAGTGAGACTGGATATTTTAGAGAAACTTGGAACTTGAAAGAGAATTTGGAGGTTTTAAAGAGACAGAACTTTTAAAGTCCTTTAATTTTTAAAACCTGTGGGATTGTTAAAAAGTTAGAATGTTTTATATTGTGATATTAATATTAACATGAGCCGGGCGTGGTGGCACATGCCTTTAATCCCAGCACTTGAAAGGCAGAAACAGACAGATTTCTGAGTTCAAGGCCAGCCTGGTCTACAGAGTGAGTTCCAGGACAGCCCGGGCTACACAGAGAAACCCTGTCTCGAAAAAAAAATATTAACATGATATCTTGAGGAGAAGTTTTCAGTTAAATAGTGATATAATTGTGTGTCAAATTGGTATAGGGTCAATTACGATGGCTAGTTTTATGCCAACATGACATAAGCTAAAATCATTCAGGAGAGGCACCTTAACAAAAATGCTTTGACCAGACTGACTCTCTGGCAGGCCTGTAAGCAGCACTCCTCCATGGCCTCTGTATCAGTTCCTCAACTTCCCTGGATGGTGGTCTACAAACTCCAAGATGAGAAAAATCCTTTCCCTCTCCAAGTTGTCTTTTGGCATGGTGTTTGACTACAGCAATAGAAACCTAAGGCAGTTGGAAGCGATGTGGCTAGAGCTCACAGCAGCTGGGCACACTGGACCCACCGTGGGAGGCAGAAAACAGGGAATGCACGTGTGCTCAGCTATTTTCCATTGGTTCAGTACCCTCGCCCATGGAAGGGTGCTCTCTACAGTCACCATGTGTCTTTCCACATCTTGATTATCCTTCACAGGCAATGTCAAGAGGCTAACCTAATTTAGATAATCCCTCACAAATGCTCCTGCAAAGTGGTCTCCTAGGTAAGTCTACATCTTATCATGTTGACAATCAGTATGAAATATCACAAATAACTTGACATTCAAAAACATTACTTTAGATCCATAATCTTCCACCTGTTGTCTCCATAGTCTCATGGTCATGCCCCAATGCAAAATATATCCAGCCCAAAGAGCACCCGTGGTTTTTCACAATTCCAGTGCTGTTTAAATGTGAACTTTCTTCCAAGACTTAATGTAATCTCCTAACTTTGAACCCCCAAATCATTGCAGAACACGCTATATAATTTCAATAAACAAAGCACAATACAAATGTTTCCTTTCTAGAGAAGGATTAGGGATTATAAGATCAGAGGAAGATCAAAACCCAGCAGGGCCAACCAGATCTTAGAGCTCCATATTACACCTTGAACCCATGATGTATTTTCTATGTACCAAAGGCTCTGCTGCTTACAGTGAACCTCTCTCTTGGATTATTCTATTCCCTGCTAGCAGCTTTACTTTCTAGACAACCCAAGATCTTGGCATCACCATCATCCTAGGGTCTCTACTGAAAGGCATGCTCCATCTTCAGAGTCTTATGAAATGGCCCACAGGACCTCCTTATAGGGACTCAGACCTTGCTTCATGTTGACTAGCCTCAGCAGCTCTCTAGATCCATAAATAAAGACTCCGTGAAATCCTTAATTTTCTATCTTTCATACCTGTAAACCGGTGACATGTAGAGCATACTGCCACACGTTGTTGCCTGCTGGGGTTGGAGCCTATATCCCTTGTAGTCCCATCAGCTCCTGGGTGCTGACCCTGAGAAACATTTCTCTAAGAAGCTGCTTCTGAATAGGAAGGAGCGGGGGACCCTTCCAGGGGCATTCTCTGTTTCAGTTAAGGCTCTCTCATTAGAAATGAATTTGCATTTTCATGAAGACATTGGTGGCTGTGGGTCTTGCCTTTGGGTACCTTTTCTAACCATCCAATGAAGAGAATAAAGTTTCTTTCCATCTTTACTGATACTTATTTGTCTGTGCACTCCTTGTCTGTGATGTAAAGTTTGCTCATACAACCCTCTCCAGCACACCTCCCACTTCTATTCCTTTTCTGCTTTCTCTCACTGTGACTAGCAGTAAGTACATGAGATGTGGCCATGTCATATCTTGAATGCTGTGGCTTTGAAATCTTCTCTGCTAAAGGAATCCATCCACCAATCCTGTACTCAGCCTCATGGAAGTTCTCAGGACACATGCAGAAGGAGCCAGATCCTTGTAAGAACATTATACAAATGGCCCCTAGCTCAGTTCTTGGTAAGAGTTATTGTTTCTCTCGGAAACCTCATAAGCTGGTCTTTGAATGTCTGCCTTTGAAGGGCCTATTAAGTCTGTGTTTCTAGTACAAACTCTCCCATATCCCTCCTACAAACCAGTTCCAAAGGTCTAAGAACCACGTGGTCATATTTATCACAGCATGAGCCTTGCTTCCTGTTACTAATTTTCTTTCATTTTAATTGTATTACTGCTATGACAAAAATCTTAGGTAAGGAATATTTTATATTGCTTCATAACTGCAGGTTACGGTCTATCATGGCAGAGTTCACACTGACAGGAGCTTGAGGCAGCAAAGTCTAAGTCATAGCAAGGAAGGCAGACTGGCTAATATGTTGATCACAACTTGTGAAATTTTGATCCAAGGACCTACTAAACTATGGCTGACTCCTGGCCCAAGGAAGACAGGATGTAAATAAAGTATATATTCTTTTTGAGGTGTTAGGGTAACACAGTGTATATAGCATGGAAAACTATGTAAGTTATGACTTAAAAAACAAAAGCAAACTAACAATATCCCAGCTCCTTCCTCGCCAAGCCTAGCCCTTGTTACCCACCCCTAGCAAGAATCACAAGCCCCATGGCATGAAATTTAAATAAACATTATCATTCCAATTTTGTCTTACCCATAATTTTGCATTAATATCATTTTTTCATTTTTAAGAAAACTTTCTATTTTCTCTCTAATTTTTTATAACTTACTTTGTGTGTGTTCACATGTGCTCACCTGGGGAGAGGGTGCTACAGTTCACTGTGGGAGTTAGCTCTTTCCTTCTAATATGTGTGTTCTATGCCTCACACTCTCAAGCTCAGGTCATTAAGCTGGGTGATAAGTACCTTTTCCCACTGGGCCGTCTTGCTAGTTCAAATGTTCTATTTTAAAATATAACCTGAACATTAGCTCTGCATTTGTAGTTTAATTGGCCACCACACCATCATGCTAGAAGCTTCCTTTCAATGTTTTTAGCATGAAATCTGAAATTTCATGGACAGGGTAAATAAGTCACCCTTCACCTTATCTTCCTGGTTTCCATTGTGGGACTTGACATACAAACAACTTTTATTAATTCTGGGCTTCGTGATAACATTTTCTGGAACATCTGGATATAAGAACCTAGGTTTAGAATTTGACTCCTATGTGCCATAAAGAGTCTGTGTTTTCAATGATAAACAAAGAAGTTATAAGGTTAGCCTTTAGGTAGCTAAATCCAGACCCAGTAATATTCAGCAA